>OX276472.1:6250000-7500000 GCA_946251955.1 Acronicta psi | reverse complement strand
TTTCCTTGCGTACGTACTTTACAATCAGATTTTAATTATCTAGGAATAGACTGCCGAATAGTTAACTTACATTTATCATTTGTATGAATGAGTACGGTCAGGCTATAGGTCACTGTTGTGATCACTTTTCTTGACCGTTTAAGTGAGTGCATAGATAATTAATAGAACGCAAATCATTTCGAAACATCGCAGACAGTGTAAACCTATACATGTTAGATTCCATGTCAAGTTTAATTACATCCATATTCTAACAGGTTTTGGTAAAATTTGCTAAGAAGGTAGATAATAGGTATCCTGACGACAGACATGGACTATCTTTTGTCTTAAAAAGTTCTTGGGGTATGATTTCGCGAGCGAAACCGTCTAGTACAGTAAGATAAGCTGGATGCTAACAATTATTATAAAATGCCGGCGCCATCGAGTACGTATTCTGACTGTAATAGTTTCTTCAAAATATGTAAGTAGGTAGTTACTTATTTACATAAATAAATATGTAATTTATCATTTACATGTAAAAAAATGTATTAGTAAAGCTCCTTATAAAAAGTCGACAGACCTTTAATTTGCTGCCCCCAGGGAAAGAGTTTGCTTACCGAGAAAAAAGGGTTAACCTACTTACGTAATTTTAGCATTTTTATAACTAATTCTCTTGTCTGTTTACTGGTCAAGTTTTAGAGATTTATTTATAACTTAAGTCAGAGTAAGCATCATCAGATTTTTAATTGAAAATGTTTCGAAACCAAGTCGACTTTACAATGTTTGGCATCAATACTTTAATCACATTTATCTTAAAAAGTTGAAGGTCATCTGAGAGTAGAAAGACATGGAGAAATCAATGATGGCACCACATACATAGATGTTGTGTTTAACATACATCTGTGGTGCGTAGACTTACATATGTTTTTGTGGCTCGTACCCAGGAATTTTAATGAAAACTAAACTCGTATACTTGAGCAATTTCAGGAATGAAACGAAGACGAGTGCTCGTTTATAAGCGTGATTTAACAACTCCAGCATATTGATTTTTACGTCGCCGTGGGCCCACCCCCTCCCCCGCGGGAAGAGTTGTGCACGGGGGTAATGCTAAAATGCTTGTTCCCCTATTTGAGAGTACATGCTGGAGGGACGTTCAATTGCGTCCGTGATAATGTTCTGTTTTTCTTATTTATTTTTTACACATTTTTTACTTTATCGTGAATACTTTACGTAAGATTTACGACCGGATGCGTCTTCATTGGAACGTGAATGTGACACACTTTCTATCGTACACTCTTATCTGTATTGTATTTTAACAACTAGTTTAGTGGTGCTATTGTCATGCTTTGTTTTTACTATAACTGTATTTCGAAAGAATACTCGAATCGCTATTTAACATTGTTATTAGTATTACTATACAAGATTTGAATGGCGAAGTTACCAAGATCTTCAAACTTGGGCTTACTCCAATAATGATATTTTACATTTAACTAATAATTTACATTGATTTGAACTGTGTAAGAAAATTTGAAAGTCAGCAGGGCGCACTTGTATGTCCCCGCGAGTTTGTTCAGCCCCACCCGCGCACTTTTCAGTGGGCCGCCCCGCACCGCACCCTTCACTGCACCCCATGTGTTATTCTCCACTCCGTCCCGCGCCGGGACGCTCCTTCATTTTACTCCAATTTACAACCAAAAAAATTCAAACAAACATTGCCTAAATTAAATTTAATATTAGGCCTGGGATTAAATCCGGCATTCAATTGTAGGATACTTAGACGCAGTGTTAAGTTGGACAGAAGTGTTTCTTTTAAGCCTCCTTATCTGTAGTCTTTGAACCGTGACTAATTACTAGCGCTGTCAAACCACATTTCGTTCCGTCAATTGGTTACCACATTTGCGACACTTGTGGGATTTATGACAAGTTATAAAATTGGCCAGCGGTCGCTGTTATTTTATTTAGTAGTATTTCTGGGTACCTGTGGTATTTTCGTGAAATTGTTATCGTTTACTTTTATAGTTATCGTCTTGTAAAACTGAACGGGTTTCACCTATTAGTTTAAGACCATTTGATGTAACTATCGTTTTATTATTTATTTTATGAAGAGTTCAAGTAAGCAGAGAATCTGTTTAAGTTTATAAATCAGCTGGTCAATTCGCTTACAATTCATTATAAAACATATGTTAATATATTTAAAGAGGTAGGTACTATAACATAGATATACTCCAGAACGGGATATATCTACATAGTTTAGTTTGGCAGCATAATAATTGAGGGGCGCCACCCCAACCCTACCGAGTTTGAAAAGGAAAGCTTTTAAGAGCTTTTTGTTTTGTAATTAATTATATTTTTTATATTTATTAATAATGTTTTTTTTTATTATGAATAGCAATGATAAGGTTTATTTAAAGAATTTTACCACTTCTAAGGTAAATCAATATTGTTTATAATATCGCTTACGTTTGATTTTCATCTTATTTTGTATCGACAGGATGTTACTTTGTTTTCAAATTAAAAATATCTTGTATAGGTACACTATCACTATTTACTGTTGTGCTAAATGTAGCAAAACATTTTAAGGGGAAGGTAATAGATTAATTTTCAGCTAATTTATATTAAGTATGTATTTTTTTTAATTGATATTTTTAAGGATCTTTTACGTTCTGCGTACGCCAGTCCCATCTTCCAATTTATACAAAACTATCGACCCGAGCGCAGCTACGATGGGTTCAAAAAACAACCCAATTTGGTTCATTGTTCGGAAGTTATGCGCGTACATAAATTTGGGTGATTTATTTTTATTTATACAGAATAATGATTTGCCGATTCGATTTCCGATTATTCGATGATGATTTTCTTAATATCGTTTTCGATGTTCACACATCCTGTTATCGCAATATTGTACTATTGAAAAATTTAACAACTCCTGGTTTAAAAGAATGGAGTGGAATTTCTTGCTGGATTCTTCTCCACGGGAAAACATTTGAACATTGATCTTGAACTTGATGTGATAATCCGATTATTGGATGATTCGATGATCCATTGATTTGATGATTGGATTATCATATTCGATGATGTGATGATACGAATATTTAATGATTCGAAGATCGTTTCAGGGAAAGGATGTATAATGTGTTTTAAATATTAGTGAATTCTTATGCGATGATGTGATGGTCCGATTATTCGATGATTTGATAATTTTATGATCCGTTGATTTGAGAATCGGATTACCCAATTATTCGATGTAGTGATGATCAGTTTATAATGTGATGACTTGATGAGTCGATGATCCCTTTATCCGATTATTTAATGGACTGATTATTCGATGACCCGATGGATTGTGTAATTATTCGATGGTGTGATCACCCGACTTATCGATGATTTGATGATCCGATTATTCGATGGTTTGAATTTGTTAGCATTACATAATTATGTTCCTGTGTCATGCCTTTCAGTTGAATTTTATCCTTCAGTTTGGTATTAATTTTTGAACTATTTGTATCCTTATATTACATTTTTAATTAAATTTTAACCATTAGCTTGTTATTTAAACTCAGTCAGCACAACTGATTTTGTATATTGTATGTAACTTTACTTTACTTTATAACTTAAATTCATAATCTGATTTTAAAAAGGTTTTCCATAAAACCACTTAACTTTAAGAACTTAACTACGTTATAATTATGATAATAAAATGCACAGAATATAAAATTAGAAACATTAAAAGCATCTTTTCATATGAGCTCAAGCAATAAGTTTATAATAGCATAAGTACATTTCCATTCATCATGAATCGCTCATGGGCCGTCTAAAGAAAAGGTTTTAAATTGTTTCTCGATGTTAATAAATTTTAAACAGATAAACCTGTACATCTCGAGCTCGCGGCTTAAAAAACGAGTATCGTGAGTATAGAATCCAGACGAAAAAAGTAGTCGTGCAACATTTCACAAGGCACAACGGCCCGCTGCACTCGCATTGTGTGCCTTAACAATATCCACAGGCCCACAGAACACTACACAATAAATACAACACGTCTACGACGTCATTTCAACAAATCAAATACCCTACGCAAACAAACTCAAATCGACAATTCCAGCCAATTTAAATTTTATGCCCTCCCTATAAGCAGGCACAGCGACGGGAATAACATGTTCATATATACAGAATTACAGATATAGTCGGACATTTTGAAATATATTTGTATCGATACAATAACATTTGGTAAAACCTCGAGTCATATCAACGTTTATAGACATTTTGTAAATGTTTTACTTGAGTTAACTTTTATAATATGTATGTATAAATAGGAGATATATCTATAGCTGCCCGAAAATGAATTATGTATACTTATTACATTTTTTTTTTACTATTTTAAAACCAAGAACGACTCGATATCCCTTTTCTTAGATAAGTATCTTATCAGTTATTGTTGCACAACATTTTACAAGTATAACATAATACGTATGAAATTATGTTCTTATGTACCTATTTATGAATGATTAATTGTTGAAAGATTAAAATAATTCACGTTAAGTTTAAAAGGCTTCACGAGAAATTGTTATTTTGATTGTTAACCAATTGGAGGCCGGGTCACTAGAGTACACGGAGCGGCCGTGGTCCCACAGGGAGGGGTCGCAAACAGGTTATGACCCCGACAAGTTACTTGTTCGAAGCCTCGAATGTAGCCACGCTTAAAAACCTCCTGAGTCTGTGTCAACACCCCCGGCGTCGCCTTCGTAGTACCGGATGCGCGGGGCGTGCGCGCTCTGTGTAGCTTGGCCGCAGCCGATCCTTTCTGTCCCAAACCAGGATAAGATAAAAAATATCTTGACGTTAAGAGTGAATTTCTGTTATGTATATATTTGATTATACAATTAGCCTCCTAATCAATTTACCTGCAGATGTAAGATTACTTCTTCGTCTACAGATATACAAAATTGGCCTCTCTATAAAAAATTGGTCAGAAAAGTTTATAATGAAAGTATATTCGTTTTGTTTGATACGCATTATTCACATGTAAGAGTATAAATGGTCCCGACTCTGTCGCGTATAACAATGCTGCGATTTGTTTAGATACTTTTTTCCACGCATAAGCAAACGAATATATTTCTAATATTACCACATAATACTCCATTGTTCTCCAGTTCGTTGATATTTCTCCAGCATTTCCAACGCTTGGGCGCTATTTAAGTGATACACATACCTAGCGAAGCATGAATACCATAAAACAATATAACAGTTTGCAATTAAATATCGGACCATCGTTTTACTTACAAGTATTATCCCTACTTTGTAACCACTTTTACTCTTTAAACATTTTTTTTTTGTAATAACATATTTGGTTTGCCTCGTTGGAATAGTGAGTGGTCCCAAGCGCGACTGCAACGCTAGAGGTCCTAGGTTCGATTCCCGGATACCGAGCAGTGTTGTTGGATTTTTCTGTAAAATTCCCGGTAGCAGTTCGGAGTCCGGATTTGTGCCCGGTTGATGGCAATAGGTTCACCTCTTATGACATGGGACTTATCACCTATACATACTAGCGAACTGTGGGTGTACATTACTAGGTTCACTACTGCGTAACCCTTCGGGAAATACAGGCGTGATGGTATGGGTACGTTATAATTTTAAGCCTTTTTTCACGACAAAAGTAGCCTATGTCCTTCTCAAAGGTCTAATCTTTCTTCGTTCCAAATTTCATTAAAATCGTCAGAGCGGTTTAGGCGTGAAGGCATACCAGACAGACGGGTATCTAAGTTCTTATCGCATTTAATAATATTAGTAGAGATGGTTATTCTTCCATTGTGACACAATTTGTCGAAGCTTTTTTTATTACAAATGTTGAAATATCAGCAGGTGACTAAATCGGGCATACGTCCAAATTTAGGTACACGTATCGTAGGTAGAGTTAAATAACAGGTGTTGTTTATTTGAACATAACTTCTTACGACCTGGGGGCTAAAATGGCCACGTTTGAAGAATCACAATCGCGTAGCATACGGGGCTACACGCCGCCGTACCATATAATTCCTGACCTCTTTTTGTACGAAAAGCTTATACAATGTAAGGTCAGCATATACCGGCAATGTAAAACACAGTGTGCACCGTGGTGCATGCAATGATTCAGGAAAAGTGGCGTTTTAGGGTCCTTATCGCAGGACCAGACCTTCAGTTTTGCCAAACTTCGTAGCAACCGCCGTAGACTGCCTACGCTACGCTTTTCAGATTCACTTTGTCAGTCACTTGACTGGTGAGTTGATCGAAGTAGTGACCCTGCATATATTATATTATTATACTTACAATATAAAATTGTTGCTGATGCACGTTTGATGATACATCAACGCTACGAGATTTCAAGACGCGACGCGGCGTAGTAGACTTGACGTAGCCACTCGTACTAGGATTTTTAACTGTTAAAATAAAATATAATTCATAAATATGTTTTTTTACATTAAAGTACGTAGTTAGTTTTAATATTTTTTCTTTTACAATCTAAATTACACAATTAGTTCAGCAGTTACTTTTTACATTATTACAAATAGTTATTAATAATTATAATTGTACTAGCGACCCGTGCGCAGCTTCGCCTGCGTTTCCCGGAGCAGCGAGAGCAGTGCCATCTACCGGGTCCAATTGGATTTAACTTGTAAAAACAAGCGTTTGTTGTTTGTTTGTTTGCATTGAATTGGCTCGAAATTACTGGACCGATTTGGAAATCTTTACAAAATAACATAGGCTATAATTTATATGAAATACCCAGACTACGCGGGCAAAGCCGTTGGCTGAAAGCTGGTACATAATATAATAAAAAGGTAAAAGTTTGTGAGTTTGTGAGGTTGTAGGGGGTAATCCCTGGATCTACTTAACGAATGCTTAAAGTTCTTTCACTGTTAGAAAACATTATCCCTGAGTGCCATATACTTTTTAGATAAATTTATAATAGGTAATACTTAGTAACCGAAGCGAAGCGAGGGCGGATCGCATGTATGTGATCAAATTAAAATAAAATATTACATGTATGTAATGTAATACACAGTAATCATTACATACTAATTTAACTATTTCTCATAAAACTAGTTACAGGTACGTCTAGGTACTATAATAATTAATCAATAATTAATTAATTAATTATTATTAATTATCAATGCTTCCAAACCCTTGTACGGACATGAAAAAGAGAGAAGACAATAAGTCTACACGAGACTAAATAGAGATTAAGTATGTAAAAAGTGTAAGTAATTATGATTTACACCATTGCCATGTTTTATCGGGAAAACCCCCACAACAATCTTAACGACTACATTTGTGTAAATTGTTAGGCTATATAAAGTCAATGTGTGTGTAAAATTCTATAGCGAGAGACGAGGGTGCCATGTTTATAGCTGTTAAGAAATGAAACCATACAGTATCCACGGCGTGAACACACTGAACACTATAGACACGCCATCTGGTGGCCATCAACCATTCCAGAAAAAATAAACTTTGGGTAAATATAAATAAACACCGTAGGTATCATAAATAGATAGTGCTGTTGAATTTAAACAATTTATATACATATTTTGATTTATTACATTTAGGTATCACGAGATTAGTTCGTAGACACTAGACAGGGCGTACGCCGTGCTTTCCTTTAGGTAGCTGAAGGTAGTTCAATAGAGACATACGCTGTCTTTGTTCAAATAGGTACTTTACTAGCTTTTTCCGCTACTTCGCTCGCGCCTAATTTGCACCCCCGTTACACCCCTTAGCATTTTCTCCATGTTTTAATAGTTACTCTGCTATTCGAGGCGATGACAAATCCAACAAATCAGTGATCTTAAAAACCGTTCTTGATTTATAAATAGACTAACCCGACTTTGTTTTATTAGTTTGTTTTAAATATTAAGTTTAATAGTCTAAATAATTTATGAAGTATTTTTTTAATAAAGCTTGACTATAAGTATTAAACAGTAATTGATGCTCTTTAAACTGTACCTGTGCCTATATAACTTTGGGGTAGTAATGTTTGGTACATTGTATTTCATTTTAAACTCAATAACATTAAAATTCGTATTAAATTATTTCAGTTGACCGCGCAGTAAAAGTTAATTCGATGCTGACTCGTATAAACATTGTTTAGTCTCAGCGTCGTGTATACAAAAATGAAAATAAAAAGAGACTAAAAATTGTAGAACCGGTCCCGGGTATCGTGGCTCGGAGAGCGTCGGAGGACTGACCTCACTTGGCCTTGACAGCTGCGCTCACTCCGTCCAACGTGAGCCTCTCGGCTGATTCAACCACTAATAACTTGACTATAACATTATAATGCTCTCGATGCAACTATGCGTTACATTATATTACATACGCTCACATCCTCATACGCGCTCGGCGACTGAACAGTCCAGCTCTCGTCTAAACATGATTTGTTGATGTACATTTGTCTTCACGATAAACTATATAGTGTTGCATTGTACCATAGCGTGGTACCAGCTCATATAGTATGTCTTTTATCTGACTTGCTAAGGCACGTTTTGTTGTTAATGTTTGGCATTACGCATAGGTAATTATGTTTTTATCTCTGTTTTTATTAAGGTACATTTTGATTCTTGTGGTCCAAATATCGGTATTACCATCTGCCTTAACAGTTATAAAAAAACTCATCAGTCATTTGCTCATGTCTATTCCCGGTTGTTTTTCAATTAAAATGTTATTGAAGAAAGCTCGACGTGTAAAATAAACGAAAATATGTCATGCATCGGTATAAATAAATTTTAAAATTAAATAATATTATTAAAATAATCCTTATAAATAAAAATTCATGTTGGTAAGCGCATAATATCTCAAGAATGGCCACGGTCCACAAAATTTTAATTTAATACTATAAAAAAATGCGTGGATAATAGTCAAAACGAGGGAAAAATATTATCAAGACTAAATATAAAAAGGTTTCGAATTAATGATATTTATTAGTTATTTTTTATTGTATTTGGCATAAAAAAAAAATTAAAAATATAACCATGACGTCTGTATTCTCGGAAGGGTTCGGCAGAGGGGTAGGTACTGCTGTACACCCACATTCGCCGATGTCAAATATCTTGATCTGAGACAGGGTTCGAACATGCGTCCCTGCGATTAAACACATTGGACGCTACAGCCAACTAAAGTATTAGTAGCTTTAGTAGTAGGTATGTTAGTAACAGGTAGTGGTCGCGGTAGCTTAGTTGGCGTCAAAGCGTCCGGCGGCGTAGGTTCAAACCCTGCCAAGATCGTATATTTCTTTTACTAAAATTTAAGTATATAGGTAATTATTATTTTTTTTGCCAATGACTTTCTCCACGTAGAATAGTTTCTTTGGGTATAAATATTATATTGTAGTAAGCATAGATAAATAATATATACATATATGTTTGCACTTTCATCCCTATTTCGACCTACATTTGTATTTTTTATCAAGTGCCCATACTAAGTTTCATTGGTATTCTTTTCTCCAATTACGATGGACAAACATTCATCGCCTTATTCACCCACAAATAAGTCGATTTTTAAAAAAAGCGCTCGAAGGAAAGTTTAATATTTCTTATCAAGTAGGTACCTACCTACCAATACAAAGTTTCATTGTTGTTTTCAATTAAGATTTCCCATACAAACTTTCATCCAAGGTTACAAAATTTAAATTACCTATGAAAACCTGTTTAATTTTTGCCAAGCTGCTTTTTAACCTCGTTTGGCATACTTATATTGTTTTTGTTATAATGAACTACTTATTACGGAACTCTAAGTTCCGGAGTCGAAATCACATCTACTCGGCTTTTGGGATTTGGGATCTATTTAATCTTTCTATTACAGATTAGAATTAGAAGAGAAAGATAACGAATTTAACGTCTTTCAGTAGGTATATATGTTTGAAGGGAGAACTCTTTATCAGGACTAGCTGTTTGGAAGACAATATTATGCGCTCGCAGACTTTTAAAGCTTTACTTAGCAACGACGACGTCCAAACAGTGGTTTTTTTTTAAAACTTTAGGGTAGTGCATTTTTAGTGCGTATTATTTAATGAGTCATAATAACATATAGTGATATAGGCAAACTTGTTTGGATTGTGTGATATTGTGTTACCCAATAATTCTCGACGAACTTTCCAAAAGAACTGACGAATATCAAATACAACGAGATTTTTGACAAAAATGTAAAGAATGTGTGATTGGATAAAATTCATAGTTCATACTAACAAATGTAGCTATTGACATAAGTGGCCTGGCAATACTTGGCATAACATCATATCGACGGGACAATGGGCATTCCAGCGCGGGCGGGCAGGGCCCGACGGCGGGCGGTGCGGGGCGCGGGGCGGGATCGGCGTGTCCCGTCCTATCCTATTGTGCAAGTCGACGTTTCCCGGACACAAACTTATTAATTAAGTACACAGTCATAATGATAATAACAGCGTTTGCCTTGATTATCTCTAGTAACTAGTACCTAGTCCCACAGAGAAATGACTATTACGCTGTATAAAAAGTAGCTCTTACTAATAAATTACATTATTATATTGTTCGTTTCAGTTTCATTCTTTCTTCAAGCCTTTGCAGCACAAAAAAGCTGTTTTGATGCGATCTCTAAAGCTGGCATAAGGCAGAGAACATTTTTTCCATAAACTATTGTCAGGCTTATTTCAAAATAGTTTAAGTGATTTCAGATTGTCGGTTAGTAGGACGGTTACAACGGTTGGAAATTCCAGCACAATTATATGATATATAACGTAAGTGACATCCGACAAGATGTGTTCGAGCTATTCATTTATAAGCAGATTGTCGTTTATATTCCTATTAAAATAAATTACTTATAATTCACGCGAACAAAGTTGTCGTACAAACGCCAGCTATAAAAGTAAAAGTCGATTTTTAGATTTTTTTCATGTTACGCTGAATTTATTATACTCACTTATTAGGTGTTCTTTTCCAGCCTTTTTTAACCGCACGATTATAAAACTATGTTTGAAGTAATTATATATTATAGACTATGTTTAATATTATTGTCTCATGATATTTAGGTATTACTTTAATTAAGTAAATGTATGCAGTGTAATATTAGTTATAAAAGCGTAATAAGTGTACTCTGGAGACCTCTTGACGAGATATTAAATTCTAATAGCATAATCATCAATAACCACAGTATTGTTTTGTTTGGAAACTCAATTTATCAATAAATCTAGATTTAGTATGTACTTAAAAAATGCCAAAGGTAGTTCAACGAACATAATAATATCTTTATTACTTATTTAAAATTAACCAGACCCAAGTCATAAAGCGTACATAAGTAAGTTCGTTCAAACTTAAGAACCGGTCCGTAAGAGAAATTGTTAACTGTACTTGATGACTTCGTAACTAAACACATATTATGGAATATTGTATAAAGATTATATAGCTCAATGTTTTGTTGTACCAATTCATTTTATACACTATAACGTTAACTACTTACATATAAATTGATATTACAAAGTAGTATTTTGAAACAGGAATGAAAATACTGCACTACTTTTATTGAATGATGTTATTTTCTGTTTCATAGGTATTCGTGCAAAATCTTAAGATGAAAATGACATTTAATGTAAATACGTCTATTTGTAAAGACTTGTTGTTGACAGATGGTTTTCTATAATACATTTAGCTCATGGTAGGGTTGTATGTAAGTAATAATGTAGACTAGTGATTTAGTACAGGTTTTGCTCGCGTGGATCTATATTTCTTAGTTCGCATCGAGGGAAGACGTTATGACTGAAACTTAAAACGTTGGAATAGTGTTTTAGTATTTTTATTTTGGAATACGTTTGTATTACCTTACCGACCAAATATTTTTACTAGGCGCGAGTATTTACTTTGCTTTGTTCACTTTTTATTTCTATGTAACTATGTAAGTAGGTAGTGTATAAAACTTTTATAACTTCTATTGTATAACAGATTATATATCTTTTTATTAAAGGATCTGTAAGTTTTAAATACACCCGAAAAGGCACGAGAGAACTATGCATACAGACAGTATGTTAATAAATATAAAATTACAGACGTTATCTTTAATAATTTAGTATTTCTTAATACAATATGCTGTAATTACATCATAACCGTTTCTGGCAGGATACAAATAATCATCATAATATGACTGTATAATGAGTTATGTGTAGGTATAACTTATATTTTCAAAATTATGTTGGCAAACATAAGCTTAAATTACCAAAGGAATAAGTTCTGAGTCGTTTTATATTAATATTTCATGAATCTCCAAGGTTTCCCTGTTCTCTTTGCAAAAGTAGGTTTACTCACACTACAGAAAATCCAATTCGCTGTGTCGTGTACACGCGCGCACACAGCAGCGCGTGACTTGAGGGAAAAATAAAATTTCTCGCTAAGTTTATAATGGGAAAACTTTGAGAACCACTTAATTATGTTAATGTTTGAAACAAAATTTCAGAAAAGATGTTTAAACAGTACAATGATTTCATTTAAAAATAGTAATGTATTGGTATTTTATAATGCCTTTTTAAAATACATATTTTTAGTTACATAGGTACCTACTTATAAAATTAACTAGGTACTTTTTACATAAATAAATATCCTAAAAATGTGTTACATAATAGGTAAACATAAGCATGTTTTTTTCGGTGTTTGGTAAGGGTAAGGCACCAGGCCATTAATGTAAGTACAATGATATTGACTGGAATATAATTCTCGGTACCTATCTACATTATATTAAGATGACCGATTTCAACAAACCTTGGCGTATTTATTTATATTCTATTGCTAAATGTAATAAAAAAAATTAAAGTTGCAAACTTACTAACATAAAATAGAAACACATCAAGTGGAAATAAGATTGCATAGCTTTAATTGCATTTTAGTATAGGTAGGAAATTAATATCTCGAACTAATCAAAGTTTAGTTGGTGTTACCGAAGCACGAACCGTGTCTAACTATCTAGTTTGTTTTCTTATTTCTGCTTACTTACCTTATTATCCTTGTTTTTTTGTGAACACCAGTTACATTAATTAAAGGCTGTTGTTTTGTTTTGCATGCGTAGCTACCTCTGATAAAAATATGTCAATATTAGGTAATTATGATAAAAAAATATGATGTTTATTTTTGTTTCTTTACAATCACGGAGGTACCTATTGTGTTTATTTAGGTGCCTCTACCAAAACAAATTAAACAAGTTAACGAAAGCTCATACGTTAGGGAAAGTTTAAGATGTATATATGTTTAAAAAATCATGAACCTCTCATTTTCATTTTAATGAAAATATCATTTCCTTCCAAGGAGGTATATCCAAAGTTTACATCCGTCATTTTGCATGGGCCAACGGTCGAGTGGCGGTGGCAGGGGTGCAAGGGGGTCGGCGCGGCGGGTGGAGCGGTGCCACCCCGCGAGCACCCCCTGCCCCCTTCGCGGGATCGATACGTCATTTGAGCTGGTCGCCATGGAGACCGCGAACGGAGCGGGGCGGCGCCGCGGCTTCGGGATGGTGGGTGCACGGCGCTCCACGAAGCCCGCGAGCCCTCGCCAAATGAAAAAATAGATACAACCTTATTTGGGACAAATCCCTCTATAAAAATTGCCATTTTGAAGATTCCTTTAAATTATATCTTGTGTCTGTATTATCTCATCTGGAACTTATTAGTATTACTCAACTGCTTAGACGTAGAATATCTACTTAACTTACGTATACTGAAAGTTATTATAACTTGTTTTACATACAAGCGGACGTAATTAATTCCTTCGCCGAATGTTCCATAAAATGTATCATATTGAAAGAGATAACAAGGATAATACCCAATTTTATGTAAGGTTTTCGTTTTCCGAGTTGATCGTTATAGTTTAATCAACATAAACAATAATTAATCGTGTTTTTTATGTTGTCCAACACATTCCCACATATTCATCACATTGTGGCAGACATCGTAAATATCGTGATGTTATAATTTTAAGAAGCTGTATGCAATTTTTTTTGTTGTATGACACAAATACATATAATAATAATAATAAACATATATTTCAGACAATTCACAGTCCATAGTTTTACACTTCAAAATTGTGAAATTGTGGAATTAGAATAATACATTACTTAATAATTACCTAATTATTATTACTAATTATTGCTCAGGAAATTTGGTCTACGTAAAGGAGTAATTTTGACCAAGAGTATCGCTTCATTTGTGCATAATTTTATTACATTTTGCTGCAAGGCTACGGCAAGAGTAATATTGAGTAACTAATCAGCATTTCTTTTGCCACGTACTTTTGCGGACTATACCGGCGAACTTTGTCCATAACTTACGTACTTATAAGATAATATTTGTAACTGCTATGCTTTTTCGTAGAAGCAGGACCTATTTGCGAATAAATATTTAATTAAGTTCGATTTCTATATTTGACGATGCTTTGGCCCTGTATTGATTCACTCACTGATTTACTTCATGTTTGTATTCTTATATAAAAAATGTCTGGTCCATCGAGTTTTTAAGTAAATATTAATTGGTTTCATTACCTTTTGAAGATGATTTTGATACGATTCTCGTAATGGTAATGAATCAGGATTTTAAATAAACTCATAGCACCCATTCTTCTTTGCGTTGGGTTCAGACATTATTGTTTCTGGACTGGATCGTCTGTCAATATCCTAATACGCATATAGTACGTATGTACGACATGTCATATTTGACTTGGCGTAGTGCAAGTACGATCGCTACAACTTTATTCATTCCTCATAGTTTTTTAACTAATCCATGAAATAAAGATTAATCTTACTTTTATGGTTTGCATATTTATTTGGGTTATTTACTTGATATTTAAAGATTAGACAGAAACTCAAAGCTCGCTCCACGGCAGGTAGTAAAGCTATCAATAAGTAATGAGGGAATACAAAGCAAGGGAGAGAACTGAATTACAAGTTGCTTATTTTTTGTTCATGTGAATATTTTGAAGAAAACACTCTGTTAAAATGTTTGTTGAATAGAGAACAAAAAAATATATTAAAAGATCAGAAGAAGATGAACGAAATTCTTTATTCTTTCTTTAAAATGCTAACCTAAGTAGGTACCTTGATTTCAAATACTTAGGTACCTAACCTAACCTAAGTGCATGTTCTTGATTTTGAGACCGATGCCGCTGTATATTGATACAATTACATTTACTTTCTATATATTGTAATCATATCACGTGCAAATACTTATATTAATGGTACATGCCCCGAGGATCATCGACGTTCATACGTTAATAAGTTGAGGTCGGCAATAGTTAAACCAACCTGGGCCTCGACCATGAGTTTTTCTCACTAGACTCGCTAGCGACGCCGTAAATTATTTGTATGGAAACCCTCGCAGCGCCTCTAGCGATTACGTAAGGAACTAAAATCTGCTATGAGATTACAGCGTTTCGATGCGTAAAAAACCTATCGAAAGTCATTCGATAGAACTCATGGTTGAGGGGCTGATCCCACTAACCCTGTTACTTACTGCGTTATATTGAATCCTTAGTTTAGATGGGGTTATAGCATTTAACAAGATTTTATTTGCTACGTTTTTCATTACTCGCATAACGCAGACGGAACCAACTTTTGGAAGGGGTAGGTATTCGTGGCCCATGCCTACCTGCATTGGCCGCAGCAGGCGCTAAAGCCTTAATGTGTCTTAGGGTCGAATCCTTTTATCCAATGAACGCGCTGTATTGAACTCATAATAAAAGAAAGTACAAATTAGGAAAAAATAGTCCAATAAAAACATCGGAATCTTTAAAACTGTACCCGCCAACATCGTACTTATCATTGTACAATACAATCTACAAATATACAAACTTTCAAATACGTGTATTTGCTTATACAAACAAGAAAGTTAGCGAACAATATAAAAGTAATGGGATAGAGGGAGACAGCACGGGTAAGCCGACGTCTGTGCAAGAGAGATAGACTTATTCAAATTGAGGGTACATATTTCTACATAGGTAACAAATAGCTTGTTGAGAAAAATATGGATATTCCATTTGCGAGCTCTAAATTTCCATGAATTAATTTTTAAATTAAATAACCTATTTTATTAATAGCTCAAGGCTTTCGTTATAGAGCACTTAATTAGTGAATGAATGTTTTAGTAATAATTTCTACTAAGTATATTGCAATTGATTTACTCTTGTATATTGTCTTCAACAGTCTAATTAAATTTATTATGAACAGATGTCGAAGATAGAATCGCTATGCAATTAATAAAATTGCTTATTATAGACAATAAATATTTTTTTCGATCCAACGTCAACCAACACCATTAATGCGGCACGGAATAATAACCTATTATCACGCGGAATGAGCCCTCCCACCGACATCGTCTAAACGAAAATATTTATCAATGTACTTATACGGTTTTATTTGTGCTTAATCGATTCTGTTTGTTACAACATTGTGAAAAAGTCGACTTAATACAATAATAAATTAAAACGTTAAAACGTTAATCTTTTAAGATTTAAAGATTTTTTGACTTTATTTAAGTTAATAGGTATTTAGAAATGTTTATTTGATAATAGGCATTGACGATAACGATATCTTTTAATTAATACATTTTAATAAACATTACCATTAATTACGAAGTCGGGTGAACATTATCTGTTCCCAAAGCTTGGACAATAAAAGTTGATCACCATCTAAGCGTGGTATTTCCATGTTATGATTATTGAACAAAAAGTAGAAAAGTTGAAGAGAGTTGCAGGAGCAACTTCAAGAACAGGTATTTACACTGTTTGAATATGTAGGTTG
The DNA here is from genome assembly GCA_946251955.1 of Acronicta psi. Classification (NCBI taxonomy): domain Eukaryota; kingdom Metazoa; phylum Arthropoda; class Insecta; order Lepidoptera; family Noctuidae; genus Acronicta; species Acronicta psi. Next base: position 7,483,263 of record OX276472.1, on the reverse strand, counting down.
TGCAGGTAGTTTGAAATTATTTTCTATAAATTTTGTCAAAGGAATTGAAATATTAGTATTTTTTTTACTTGTAAAATAGGAAAATCGATTTGAAAGAAAGTAGTTTATATAAATTATGAGAGTATTTTAAAAGACCGTGTTTCGTTTCTCAAATCTGCTTAGGATTTCGGAATGGTGTTTCGACCGCACTGCGCTTACAGTAGTAAATAGTTACAATTTAAGTATTGTAATTGAAAGTTTGATAAGTAAGGACTAAGGAGTTGTAACTCATCGGTTGCCGTATTACGAAAACGACTAATAATTACTTGAATGTCTACATTTTTTTAAATCTTTTATTTGTTGTATGGTTTATGAAACATAAAATACACTGTGCGTACGGATAAAACCATAGTAGTTATTGACTAACCATAAAAAAATAGTTAAATTATGTTATATGTTTTTATTTAATAACATAAATACAACATATTTTATGTTAGGTATTATAGTTAATTTGATAATTGCCATAAATGATTTGGATGTTGCAATTAGATGAAACTTTCTCTGATACTTAGATCACAATTTCAAATACGAGTTATTTTTTCTATGAACTGTAACGGATAGAATCACATGAAAATAATATCATGATGATGATGATATGTGGTCAACCCGGTCAACCCGGTCAACCGCACTTGTGGTTGTGAGCGACACCTATCGGCGACTTTTCGTTATTGTCCGGGAGAGGGCCCTTTGGTGGAAGTAGAGCCATCTATGTTCTATTTGCTACATTTATATGCATTTTGCCTGGATTGTTATGGACTAGGTAACGAAGAAATAGTGGTGCTAGGATCTGATTGTATAAATTGTGGTAATACTTTTTGTATTAACAAAGAATGTAGTTTATTTTACATAAAAGGTATCGTTTAGATTGTGCTAATAAACTAAATGAAATATTTCCTGTTGAAATAAAAAGTAAATTAGTCAAATTAAAAAAACGTAAAACGTAAAACGGAATTGTCAAAATAATTAAGTAAGATTAAGCTTTTCGTCAAATAAATGATTACTTACAGTACCTATGTGTTCATGTTGTCTTGGTTTAATTAAATTTTAAGCATTGCAAAGTATATGTTTCGTTTGCTGTAAATATGAATTGAATTTCAAAGTAAATAAAGAAAATTTCTTAATGAAATAAGCTCAGAAATAGTAATTAAAAGTTGCTTGTTATAAGTTCTGTGAGTTGTGAATCCTGGTAGTAAGTACTAGTATCTTCGGAATTGGTTAAATCTACGTCCACATTGCATCAGTAGGTCCTAACGACTTGTGTCCATATTTTTTAAAGTTTCAGCGTCAAGTTAACGCAACAGACTGACACTTCTTCAGAGGACGAACAATTGCATCGTATAGTTTGTAATAAAAAACAACCGGAAAATCTATAATTATTGTTACCGGGTATGGAGCACCTTATTAATGTGTATAGGAAGAATTGAGCGCAAGCTTCTTGCTCGAGTAAGTCTTGCAGGCGGAAATCACAACAATCTCATATTGTAATAGTTAGATTCTAATAGATTTTCTACAAATAACTGTGCCAAACAAGCAATCAACGAATATCATAATTATTAAATGGAATTGGTTTCCGATTGTGGTGAAACTTGGCACACATAATGTAGCTCTGATAACCCTACAACGTAATGGACAACTAGAGTTGATTTGACTGATGATGAGGACGGAAGACGCAGTCGAAGGAAACCCTCATCGTTTTACAGCAGCTACAGCCTTATTTCATTTAACTTCATGCTACAACTTGGACACTGTTGATCTGAGGATGGAGTTGAAAGACAGTCGAAGAAAACCCTCACCGGTCTACAGCAGCTAAGTACCTCGTGTTTGGACTGGGGCTTATTTCATTTAACTTAATAAATCCTTTAGACATAAATTAGTTAAAGAATTAAAAAATAATTTTGAGTCGGTGCCAAACAAATTGAATTTAAATATAACGTGATCTTCTTTGATTGATTGTTTAGCACTGACTCGAAATTTGTTATTAAGACTAAAAAGGAATTTATTATTAAAACTTTATTTTTCGCTTTCCAGTATATTTTTCGTCGGTGTATGTTTTTTGTTATCAAATATATTTTTTTCGGTCCGCCTTTTAAGCGCCTAGAATACGCCAAACAGTGGTTCAGCGCTCTTGAGAAAATCTCTCAGGCATGCAGGTTTCCTCACGATGTTTTCCTTTACCGTTAAAGCGAGTGATGATCACGCACATGATTTCGAAAAGTCAGAGGTGCGTGCCTTGGATTTGAACTCGAGACCTTTGACTTGGCAGTCCAGAGGTCATACCCCTGCGCTATCACTGCTGAAAAAAATAAAATATTTGAAGTCGGTTAAAAAACAAAATATTTGAAGTCGGTTGAAAAACAGAAAATATTTGAAGTCTGTTGAAAAATAGAAAATATTTAACCAGGAATAACAAGTTTTCGCGCGGTTTCTAATGTATAATCTTAAAACATGGCTTGTTAATTTTCCAACCTAAATACTTGGTTACAAGCATTCTTGTAAAAAAACACTTAAAAAATGTACCTGAAACAAAACATGGTAAGATTAAAACAAATCTGAAGCATATTGCATACCTCGTAGCAAGTGCTACGCGGCTGGCCGTATGACGTAGACCCACAGCGGCACCCACAGACGCAGCTAGACGCAGCCAATTCAAACATAAACAGAATATAGAGATGCTAAGCAACATTTTCATATAGAACACATACTGGTGAATTGCGGGGAAAGTAGTTAAAAGCTTCGATAAAAAAACATATTACTAAAAAAGCGGATTCGTTGCTTTGGCGTAGGCACCTTTCTTACAAAAATATACTTAGTCGAAATTAAATAAATATATATCACATTAAATACATACCTTCTTCTTGAAAATCCATCACAAAAGAATAAGTCACAAACTATTAAGTCTCGGAAAAACACGTGTTGTTTACAAGGGTAATCCGCACGTAGTAATCACGCTAACAAAGACTAATCCGATATCTTCAATTTCGATGCACTAAAATAATCATCATTAATATACCATCACGCCTGTATTCCCCAAAGGGGTAGGCAGAGGTGTACTAATGTTCATCCACGTTTCGCCGGTATGTTTAGGTCCTCTGTAATAGGGGGCGAGCCTATTGACATCAACCGGGCACAAATCCTGACTCCAAGCTGCTACTGGGAATTTCACAGAAAAACCCAACACTAACACTTTGCTCGACACGGGATTCGAATCCAGGACCTTTAGCGTAGCAGTCGCGCTTGGGACCACTAGACCGAAAGGCTGTCACTAAAACAATTGTAACAAATAACCGATTGCAATTCCATTTACATAACAATAACAGAATAACTAAAATAAATTGGTGTAACGGGGTTCAAACGCGCGTTTTATATACTAGCTGATTCCCGCAACTGCGCTCGCGTTTGAACCCCGTTACACCAATTTATTTTAGTAATTCTGTTATTCGAGGTGGTGACAAATCCAACAAATCCAAAACCGTGAAAATCGGTCCCGCAGTTCTCGAGTTATAAGTGTTGTAACAACCCGATTTATTTTATGTATTAGATGTAGTATGCCTAGTAGTAAGTAATTAGGCGAGGTATCATGGCATAATTGAAGCATCCTAATTGGAGCCCCATGACCTACTACTGAACCACTCCAGTTTGTGTCCAGTGACACTCTGCTATCAAGACGAATTTATTAATGTATTATTTATTAAAATTGGTCGAGCCGTTGAGTGGTTATGAGCAGACATAGGAACGGACATGCATAGGTCAAACACATAACCCTCCTTTTGGGCTTTGCCGCAGTCGGGTAAGAAAAATATAAACCTTTTTTCCAATGTGTGAGACTCGGTCTGACATTAGGATTGCATTCTTGCGCAAGTCATGGTCCATCGTCCATGGCGAGCTGCCAATCGAGTAGCTTTTAACTGTTATTATTCGGTTGTTAATATTCATAGTTTATGAAAATTTTAGCAACTGCACATGCTTTTCCTTAGCTTTATTCTTCTTCTATCTGCCCCTATGAGGTATATCTACTACACTGGTGGTCAAAGACAGTTTCATAACGCGTTCAATGTAGGTCTATTACAGGGAGTTTAGGTAAAAAATTAACATAAACAATTTTCATTTGAAATATTTTATTCAAAACTCATTCGCACAGTTGTACAGACAGCAAGATCGTCGCTCGTCTTGGTAAAATATCATAAACAAATAAAATATGATTTTAATTATATACTTTGTTGTGATTGAATGTATTCCTTTTCTAAATCAATGAAATATCAATTCACAATAACATTTTAGACCAATACTTCTATTGCTACGACTTTAAATAAATAAGAAGAAATATTACTACAACTTGCGTACAGATAGAGGTTGGTACGAATTAATGCGATCTAGCGTTTAGTACACCTCCTGGCTTAAAAAACGGTCGCAACAGTCTAATAAACTTTCGTACCCATCTGGATCTGCTTTATTTATAAACCTACCAGCACTTTAATATCAAAAGTTACAAAAGATCCTACAATATGTTTTTCATGTTATCATATTGTAAAGTTTTTTTACAAAACGATTAAAATATTGGCCACTATCACTGAGTAAGTGCTAGTAAAAATCACGCGCCTTCCACGAATTAAAGAAAACAAGGACAGTCACTTTCTGTAAAACGTGAAAGCAGGAAAAGCATCGGCCAAGGATAACACGTCGACCGACGCTTTTCTCATTTATATACGGCCTTTTTACTTCTAAAATTATAATAGTCACTGGTCTCAAAACATGGCTTAAGTACTATACACCTAAAATATATAAATTATTACAAATTAAGTAAGGCATTTACAACATCAGGGATCCTTAAGATAACTTTATATTTACACGATACTAGATCGCTTTCAGTAACATCGTGTAAAAACAAAGAAATTGACTAAGCTTACATCGGTAAAACAATTAAGTTTACATTAAAAATGGTCAAGATTTCGGCGATCTAAATGACCTTAGAAGCTTCATGATGTTTGTCGAAAATGATTTATTTGAGAGTATATTAGCTTCGCTTTGGTCAATACAAATTTAAGTTTGTAAGTATGCGACATTTGATAATTTTGAACTTTTATCATAAAGGCCTAGTCGTTTACAACTTAGCTCTATCGTTTGGCACTGACTTTTGTTAGAAAAGATAAATAATATTATAATAAATTAGCCCTAAAATGAAGACTCAAAATTTAAAAAAAATTAGTTTCAGAAATTAACATATTTAAATTTAATATTTTAATCACAGTCATGAACAGTTATTTCCTTAATAATTGAGTTGTGTGTGCCTCGACATTTTATGAAAGTAAAAAAATCAATAACATAGACTACATATGACACGAAATCTTAAACTACTCCATGGGGATAATTTGAGTTGAGCATTATTCTTGTGCATAGAAGAGTAGATGGAATTATTTATCACAAGGCGCTTCATCCATGTGATGCGTGTTCGAGACAGTCTTATCTGTCGCAGGGCTTCACCTTCGCCGTTTGGCGGATACAGCAGCTGCTATCATTTGTCTTAACATTGGCTCCGGAGTGCACGCCTTAGGATCACATTTCATTTGGCCGTCTCCTCCACATCTGTAATAGAAATTATCTTTATGTTGATGGGATATCTTGAAAATAAAACAATACTTAATTGCCCCCTTTCTAAACTACATTAGATTGCCTCAGTTAACAACAGCCTCGTTCGTCTAGAGGTTGAGCGAAACTATGATCGTGAGGCCCTGGGTTTGATCACTAGGTTCTGAATTTGTAGACGAGACTAAAGACAGCAAACAGTGGATGTCGGTACTTATGTTAGTGGTCACCTCTGATTAACCTTTCGGGAATATACAAGTGTTATGGCAATAAATGTATAAAATTAATTATATATATATTATAATTTTTTAATTTGGCAGCTTATAAAAAAGATTAAATGACACTCACGTGCAGTGTAAACATGGTCCTGAAGATGAGCGTACGACTTCGCCTACTTTGTACGTATGTCCTTTTATTTGACAGCCTCTCCTTTGCGCAGCGCCTTTGTAGGAGTGGGTCGGGAAATGCGGTGGCAGTGTAGTCGTTGTCGTGGTTGTGGTCGTTGTAACATTGACCGTGGTAGCCATTGATACAGGACACTCGTATCGCGGACAGCAGAAACCTTGAATCGGTTCTTCGTGGCATCCGTGAATAGGAGGTGGGCAGCTCTGTTGTAAACAGATAATGTCGCTTCTGAAGCAAAAACAGAAGTCACAAGGGTCATCTCTCGGGATCTGTTGGGCAGAAACGTACACTTTGCCTCCATATCGGCAAGTTCCAGGTCCAATAATTTGATCTTCTTCAACATAGTCAGGTTCAGGTTCACCATATCCAGTAGTTCCACTGGGTGGGAAGTGCCCTTCTTCTTCAGGAGCTGGTATCTCAGCTGTAGGTTGCATGTCTGAAACACTTGGTTTTGAGACTTCAGTCGTACTTGATACAGGAACTTCACTGGCCTTCGTAGGTATTTCCTCTGGTTTAGCTAACTTGTCATCTGATACAGTTGTCAACATTTCTTCTTGTCTTGCAGTTGTTGTTTTAGAGGTTGATGCTATGAATTCATCTTCTGGAGCAGTAACTTCATGTGAGACAATCGGATGCAATGGTTTTTCAGAGGTAGAAGTTTCCTTTTCAGTTGGTACTGCGATGTCTGATGATTCAGAAATGGGTAGTTTATCAGAATCGATTACAATTAGTGGCGTAGATTCCTCACTAATTTGTATAGGTGCCGAAGTTGTATATTCTTTATCATCAGCAGTGTATTTGTTGTCGATATGATGTACAACGGCTTGTGTTGTGCCTTCTACTGGTAGCGATTCTGAACTCTTTTCTGACACGTCTTCGAGCAAACTCTCTTCACTGGGTTTACTAGTACCTTCTGCTTTCTTTGTTGTAGTTCCAATTTCTTCATAAGTCGCCTTAGTGGTTAACTCAGAGATCTGTGGTTCTTGTACAGCCTCCGGATGCAAGGTAGTACGGTTTTCGTCAAAAGGCAGTATCGTTGAGGAAGACTCTTCAATTTTGTAGGTATGATCTTCTGCAGAAGGTGATGATGTTGAAATATCTTCTACAGGTTTATATGTATGTTCTCCTTCGGAAGGTGCTATACTTGAGACGTCTTCTACAATCTTGTGTGTGTGTTCTTCTAATTCAATTAAATATGGTGTTGTTTCCGAGAACTCAGCCTGAGGAGAAGAATATTCCGTAGATTTCATGCCTTCTTCAATTTGTTTAACTGTAGTATATTCCGGCACCTTTGTATAAGATTCTGGCAATTCGGTAATTTCTTGAATCACTGCGGGTGTTTCACGCAACGTTGTTAATTTTTCTGTAACTGCATCCTCTGGAGCTTTAGTTATTTTGACGTCTTGTTCAGTAATATCAGGTTTTGTTGCTTTTGTAGTTAATTCGACGGAGTCAGTTACTTGGATGGGTGTTTCTGTCTGTTCTTCGTGTTCAGGAATGTGTACCTCGGTAGCTTTAGTTATTTCTTCGGATTGGGTTGTTATAAATTCTGGTTTTGGTGTTAATTCCTCTTTCGCTACTGTGGGTTCGTGATACTCAGTAACAAGAGACTGAGGAACTTCACTGGTAACATAAACACCTAGCGTTTCTGTTCGCACATCTTCAGATGTTGGTAATTCAGTAGACTGTTTTTGCATTTCAGTGATGGATGGTTCCTTTTGAACTATAGTAGGCGGTTCAGTGTATACCATTTCTGGTGCTTTAGTTTCAACCTCTTCTTCCTTAACTGATATGTTTGGAACATCGGTAGTTATCATTTGGGTACCCTCTTTTTCTCCTGGTTTTGTGCTAGCTTCTTGGGTTTCAGATGCATGTTGTTCTGTAGCATATGACTGAGGAGCTTCAGAATATTCTTGCGATACAGTAACGTGATATTGAGGGACTTCTGTACTTGTTTCATGCTTGTCTTTATATCCATCGGATAAGTCTGGAATACTCGTAGACTTTTCTTCGTGGCTAGTAACATCCTCTTCGGAGGTGTACGACAATTCTTTACTTTCTGTAACTACAGAAATAGGTATGTCTGTGGCAGGTTTTTCGTCTTCTGACGTGACAGAAGATTTATCAACTCCTGAAGTCTCTTCAGGCAATTTTGGCGATGTTTCTGTAAACAGTGGTTGCTCTGAACTCGTCATTGTTATACCAAGACTTTCATAAATTTTTTCAGTTGAAGATTTTTCAGGATATCCAGTTACAATATCTTCTTGTCCTGTAATAGATGGATCTTCAATTTCTGTAAACCTTCTTACAGGTTCAGTGACAGATTCAGAAAATGCGGGACTCTCCGTTGTTATCTTCTCTACATCAGAACTAGATTTTTCAGTGTGATCTGTTTTTATTTCTACTTCCTCTGGAACCTGAGTGGTAATTTTATCTGTTTCAGTAATATGTTGATCATGCGATTCGGGTTCTAACTTGTCTTTAATTTCTGGTACTTTGGAACCAGAAAAGTCAGATACTTCAGGGGTTGCAGAAGTAACTACGGTGACATGTGATTCTGGAATAGGCTTGACCTTTTCTTGTTCGTACAGTTTAGTTGTACTTTCCTCTTCTGTTTCACCAGTAATTGGTAGATCAGGTCTTTCTGATCCTTCTTGTGGTTCAGCAAGGCTCATTCCTGGTACTTTAGTGGTTGGTGTGTCAACTGTGTCTGATGTATCTGTAAATACTTCTTCTGGCTTACTGACATCTCCATTTTCTGTAGTTTTTTCTATAGATTCAGTTATTTCTTGTAACTCTGGAGATTTGGTGCTCTGCATGCCTTCGTCGATGGTTGAATCTTGCCCACTTGTTCCACTCATCTCTTTGATATCTGTAGTATCTGCCGTAGAGCTTGTAGTTTGAACATCTATATCAGATATCGAAGAAATTGTAACTAGTTCTTTTTCAGGTAAAGTTGTAACAGACTCTTCAGAAGATGTTGCAAACATAGGTACCTTTGTAGTTAATTCTTCTATTATAGAGCCTGTAACGGATTCAGGAGTATCAAAGTGTTCTGAAGTTACTGGCACCTTACTATCAATGTCCACTGCCTCTGTTACCTTTATATCAGGTGTTTCTTGTGGTGCTGTGGTTATTTCGAAGGGTTCTGCAGTATTCGACTGCGTAGTGTACGCATATTCAATATCTTTAGACGATGTGGTTTGTGATTCATAAACGGGTGTCTTGCTTATTTTATCTATTTCACTTACTGTCGTTTCTGTAGTCTGCTCTATAATTTCTGGTACTTTCAGTTCTTTTTCAGGTTCGTCTGTGTATACTTCAGGAATTAAAGTACCAGATCCTTCTTCTTCTTCAGGTTTTTCTGTGCCCTGCCCTTCAATAACAGTAGGTTTTTCTTTAATTTCCTCATCAATTATTGCAGGTTTGTCTTCGCCTTCCTCTTCAACGACCACAGGTTTATTCGTACCTTCTTCCACGTCCAAAATTGGTTGTTGCAGATCGTCTCCTTCAATGGAAGGTCGCATATGACCTTCCTCATCAATCAAAGGTTTCTCTGTATCTACCTCTGTAACAGTTGATGCCATATCTTTTTCAATATAAGTGGGTTCTTTAGTGAATTCCATTTTATCAACAGCTGGTTGATCTGTGCTCTCTTCTGTGCTGTCTTTAATAGCAGGCCTCTTAGTGCCTTCTTCGTCAATCTTAGAAGGGTTTTCAGGAGTTGCCTCATCAATTAAGCTTGGTTTCTCTGTATTTTCATCTCTGATTATAGCAGGTACCTCTGTGCCTTCCTTTTCAAGGTAAATTGGTTTGATTGTGTGTTCTTTTTCAGCAACAGCAGGTTCTTCAGTACTCTTCTCCTCAGGGATAGCTGGTTTATCAGTTATTTCTTTTTCAGGTATCAATGGTTTTGTCTTGTCCTCCTCTTCACTAGTAATTGGTTTCTTTGTGTTTTCTTCTTCGGAAACATTGCCTTCCGTGTCACCCACAGCAGGTTTTTCTTTGATGTCCTCGTCAATTATGATTGGCTTCTCGGTACTTACTTCTTCAACAATAAGAGGCTTCTTTGTGCTTTCTTTTTCAGAGGAGAATTCCTCTTTACTGTCCTCTTCAACCATGGTAGGTTTTTCAGTGTAATATTCTTCAATCATAATAGGTTCTTCTGTACCTTCTTCAGTTAATACAAACGGACTTTCTGAGTTCTTTTCTTCATCAACTAGATCTGGTTTTAATGTGCCATCCTCAACAGATACAGTCGGTTTTTCTGGTTCTTTCTCATCAATTGGTTTTTCTGTTTTTTCCTCATTTATTGAAACAGGACGCTCTGTAATCTCTTGATCGACTAATGCAGGTGTGTTTCTGATATCTTCCTCAGATATGGGTTTCTCAGTAGCCTCATTATCAGCAACAGGTTTTGCTTTTTCAGTCTCACTGCTTACAGGTATTTCAATGTCATCTCCTCCAATTGCAGGTGGTTTTTCTTCACCTTCTTCATCAATTACAGACTTTTCCGTGTTTATATCTACGGTTTCAGTTGGTTCTTGTGTTGTTACTAATTCATCACTGGTCAATCTTTCTTCATCTATATCAGGTTTCGTTGTGTCATCTTTCAAAATATCTGGTTTTTTTGTAGCTTTCTCATCAATGACAGACGGTTTTTCTTCACCATTTTCACTGATTATAGCATGCTTTTTGGTGTCCTCTTTTTCGATGAGTTTCTCTGTAGTAATCTCTGTAGCGGGTTCTTTTGTAAGTGCTTCAACAGCAGAAAGTTTATCAGTGTCCATATCTTTTTCATCAATGAGAGTGGGTTTATCTTTACCTTCTTCACTATCTATGGAAGGAATTTCCGTGCCTTCTCCAACGATCACAGGCTTCTCTGTTCCTTCATGATCGATATCACCGGGCTTCTCTTGACCTTCCTCATGAACTAAAGATGGTTGATCTGTGTCTTTTTCTTGAGCTGTTACGGGGACCTCGGCACCTTCCTTATCGATAATAGCTGGTTTATCTGTAGTCTCACCGTCAAAGCTACTTGGTTGTGTAGTACCTTCCTCTTCGACGATAACTGGTTCTTTCGTTTCTTCTGTGCCTGGTTCGTTTTCGTCAACTAATACAGGTTTTCCTTCAGATTCCTTATCAACTGGTTTATACACATCTTTGTTATCTTCTGCCGCAGGTTTTTCGTTAACTTCTCCATCAATGGTAGCAGGATTTTCTGTACTTTCGCCAATGACAGTAGGCAACTGAGTACCTTCTATTTCAACAGCAGCGGGTATCTCAGTGCTTTCCATTTCACTAATATTCGGTTTCTCTTTTTCTTCATCGTCAATCAATGCAGGGCCTTCTGTACCCATCAGATCAATTACTGCTTTCTCTGTACTCTTTTCTTCTACATCAATTGGTTTATTTTCACCCTCTTCTACTAACACAGCAGGTTTATCTGTTTCTTTTTCAACGGGAGATTCGGTTATATCCGTTTCAATCCCGGTTGGTTTACCCGTGCTTTCACTTTCAACAGTGGGTTGTTCTTCATCACTCTTATCAATAATAAGTGGTGTCTCTGTGCTTTCTTCTCCGTGTATAGTTGGTTTTTTAGTAGGTTCTTCAATAACAGACGGTTGCTCTTTGTCAACTCCTGTTATTTCTGCGTTAATTAGACTTTCCGTTGTATAAGTGTCGGTTTCCTTTGTGTCTTTTGCAGGAATATCATTAACTTTGTCCTCACTTGAAATTTGACTTTCAGGCAAATCGGTTACTTCATCTTCTGAAGTGGGTACTTTTTCAGTTTCTTCTTTGAAAGGTAATTCGGTGCTTAGGTTATCAACATTTTGTACGTCAACAGTCTCAGATTGATGTTTACAGTTAGAACCTTTACATTCAGAAGGCAGTTTTTCGTCACTAGCTGTAATTTCTTTCCTCCTACAAGGTTCGTCTCCAGTACAATCTTGAACCGGAATATTCTGAGGTTGACTGTCATGAGGAACCACGTCAGAAATACAACCAACGTCTCCGCAATCAACTTTTTTGCATGATTCTCCTTCACAAGTGGTTTGGACGATAGGGACTTCCAAAGATTTGCAATCTTCTTCATTTTTACATAGTTGTGGTGATGAAGGTTGTGTGACTTCATGTACTGTCTCACAGTGATTGCCCTCACAAGGTTTGATTGGTGACGCCTGGATGTGAGTTGGAGGTAACTGGCAGTCACCATTGGCACAACTTTCAGGTTTACATTTACCATCTTTACATTCTTCGGCTTTTTCTACAGAAGTTAACGATGGTTCCGGAGTCTGTGGAAGTTCACCGCAACCTTCTGGACCACATTGAATATGGGGTTTATGATCGTCTTCAGACAAACAACTACCAGAAGAACAAAGTTCAGATGGTTGTTTCGCTGGTTCGCTTATTTCACACTGATCACCGCGGCACTCTATAGTTGGTGTAGGTATAGGCGATTCTGTTCCAGACATCTGGTTATCTGACTGAGGCGGCACTGTTTCTCTTGGATGATCACATACATATGTAGGACAACAAGAATCAGAAGAATCGTATATTGACTGGCAGTTGTCCATGTAATCAGGTGGTGGGCTGCATATGATGGGGTCACACTTGATAATACTACTGGCACACCTACACCCAGAATGACAGTTATTTGTGCTAGGTACAACTGTATTATTTCTATATGTAACACCATTTAGTAAGCAGTCTCCTTCGCCTGGAATTCTGCTAGGTTCTTCGGTAGTTTCTACATTTTCCACAACAGAAGCAGTGACTTCAGCTATTTTTTCTGTAGTTGCTGATACTTCTCCATAATGTTCAGATGAAAGCTCTGGAACCTTACTAGAAAGATTTTCAGTTACGACAGATGTTTCTAAATTCGATTGAGTTGTTATGTATTCTGGAACAGAAGTTGTATACTCTTCTTCTGTGGACGGAACATCAGAACTTGTTTTCTCATCGTGATCTGATGTTGGAATTAATCCTTCATCCACAAATTCAGACCTATCTGTGCTAGGCACAAAGTCTTTTGGTTTTTCAGAGGAAACACTGCTTTCATCTTCTTTCCTAAACGATGGCTCAGTTGTGATAGTGTATTGATCGCCTTTGGTAACAATACTTTCTGGTAGTCGTGTTTCCGTTTCCGAAACAGTTGTTGGTTTAACCTCAACATGTGTTTGCATTTCTTCAGTTATAACAGACGATTCGGTTGCTTTAGTTTCTTCAGTAAGTGTGGTTCTTTCAGGAAGAGACGGCTCAGAACTAGTCTTCTCATAAATTTCAGTAGGAGTAGTATTTATTTCCTTTTCTGGTTTTGTAGTAGTCAATTCACTCTCTCCCAAAGCAGATGCTTCCGTTGGAACATATCCATGAGGTTCGTGAACATCATCTTTGATACCTTTATCGGTTGCAATATTCTCTTCGAGACTTGATACAGTTGTTCTTTCTTCTTCACTTGAAGGTAAGGCAATTGTAGTCATTGGAATATGTAAATGTGGATGAGTAATATCCTCTTCAGCGACAGCAACAGTATTTTCTGCATGATCTGGTTCCGTAGTTAATTTTTCATTTTCATCCAGTGGATAACTCGTGGTACTTGGAGCAAACTGTTCAGGTTTAGAACTTCCCTCTTCTTCTTCATTTTCTTGTAAGGCTGGGCTTTCACTTTCTTTTATTGCAGTTGAACTTGTTGTGTCTGTGACATCAGCTTCTGAATGATCTTTTTCAATTATGACTCCAGGAGTGACATTCAGTATTTGAGCAGACGTGGAAACTTCTTTTTCAATTTCATTCGAAGAAATTGAGATAGGTGTAGTATATTCATGCATTAAAGTATCCGAATGATCACTTATTGTGAAGTCTTGCTCTTTTTCTAGTGGCTTAACTTTTTCACTTTCCTTTATTGGGCTGCCACTTTCCTCCACTGAAGGTGCGGATGTCGTACTAGAAGCATATTCTGGACGTTTAGTGAACTCCTCTTCTGGCATAACATCAGGAACCGTATTTAGTGCCTCGCCCAAATCAGTTGTAGCTCTTTCATAACTTTCCGGAGGACTTGTTGTGGGAACATGTTCATGAAGCTCTAAAATTTCTTCCTCTGATATTCCGCTAGTTGTATGTTTATCAATTTCTTCTTTCGATGGGGCAGTCGACGTTATAGGGTACCTTTGAGGTTTGTCGGACTTTTCTTCTAAATCAGGGAAAACGTTCTGATTGATATCTGTTATCTGATCAGTTTCTTCTAAAACTGGAGCTTTTGTAGAAACATACATATATTGTTCACCATCTTCCGGCTCAGGTACAATTTCATCAGGGCCAAGTGGTTTCGATGTTTCTTGTTCTTCTTCTTCCCCACTGCCCTCCACTTCAGATTCTACAGTAGGCATTTCTGTATACGGTGCTTCGTCAGGTTCATTTCTATACCCACTACCTTCAACACCGGATCTTCGTGGAGGCGATAGTGTTGTAAGTTTTTCTATTATAGACTCTGTTGTGGAGTCAGTCGGGATATCAGAGGTAAGTTCATCACCTTCACATATGTAAGTATCCGGGCAGCATTGACCTTCACGGGGTGGCAGCGAGGTACAATTTTTCCCTTCATTTTCCATAGGTGCCCCACATTCTTGCACAACACAAACTATGTCACCTTTCATACAATAACAGTGTTCGCAAGCTTTTTCTGTTTTGATTAAAGCGCCATCCGCAAATATTTGATCTTCGTGAACACAATCCTGTGTCATTTGTGTAACAGGTGCAACCGTAGTTGTCGTTAGCAAAAATCCTGGTGTCGGTCGTACAGTAGTTGACATGTCGTCCAAAAGAGGGACTTCGTCTTCGGGATGATCTGAAAATATTTAATTTTAAATTAAAATCTCTTATAATTAAACTAAGTGCAAGTTTGACCGCCGATTAGTAAGTTCCCATTATATTAACCTTCAAGATAATTTTATACAATTTTCGTTCCATTTTTTAATTTATCCGTAGAATTTTATAAAATTAGGTAAGTTGGTTAGTAGTGCTCACTACTAGGAATAATGTATCTATAGTCTGACTATACTATACTTAATTTATAAAAAGAACTTACCGCAAGAATAACGAACCGGGCAGCAAACATCTTTATGATAAATAGGTGTACAACCATCTACATGTAGAGTGCATTCTTGCATAACGCAAGTCGTCATATTTCGAATACAGTAGCAATGTTCGCAAGGTTTATTCGGTGTCGGGGGCACTTTAGATCCTTCGGGGAAATATTTTCCATTAATACTGCAACCATATTTATCCAGTTTGCCAAGTCCAGTTGCTCCATATTCAGCTGGAGACGTGGTCGACGTAGACGTGAGTAGGTCAACTGGAACTGTTAACAATACAAATATCAAGATTTCTGGATCAATACAAATCGGTACGAAGACAACGAAGAAGAGAAAATTAAATATGAAATACATTTACGATTTTTAAGTTAACACGGATCTTTATAATATAATAAAATATTGCACAATTTTCAACTACAAGAAATGAAATTTAAAGAAAAATTCATAAGAGATGAAAACATTTATTTTAATACACTTACCATCAGGGCATGTTACTATAGGACAACACTGATCCGCCCGTTTCTCGACAGTGCAATCCTGACCGATAGCTTTAGTGAAGGGACACACCCTTAAATAGCACATCAACATCCGGTTGTGACAGGTGCAGTTCAGACAAGGTTCATTGGTCATAATTCGGTCACCCTCGCCATAGTGCTGAAAGTTGTAGTAACAACCCTCTGCAGCGCCTGAAATTACATTTAATTTAAATTAATAATGTAACTATCTTTTTGTATTTTTTTAAGCATTTTCCATGCTAAGATTACAAGTTATTTTTAATGAAGGAAAAATCCTGCCCGCCAGCCGATTTTTTCCTTCATTCAAAATAACTAATAATGTAAACTAAGAAAATCTCGTAGAAAGTCAGTAACTAAGTGCCTGTACATCGATACGATAGAAGAAGATAGATTCAAGTATCTTCTTCTTCCTTTATATAAAAGCGAAATATCACTAATTGATTAATTACGAAATCTCAATGACATTAAACTTGAAAGCTATATAAATTCCTTATTAGGTCAAGACATCAGCTAAGAAAAGGTTTTGGGAATTTTCCACATAATTGGAAAATATGAGATCAATGCAAGTAGAACCGCGGGGCACAGCTAGTGTTATAAAAATAAGAAACGTATCTTTTATAAAAACCAGATAAAATTGTTACAAAAAGTCTGTTTACCTTCATACAAATCTAATGCTGTCTGGTTACTTGCTGTAGGAGCTGAAATAAAAAAAAAATGATTTCAATACAATCATAAATTTATTTAATATCCATATTTAAAAATATATTATTAATTAAGATTGTTTCTGTTCTGCCTCTGTGTCAATTTAATTTTTCAGTTTCTCGTAATTTTCTTATCGGATTTTGCGGTAAAGTGACTCGTGTAAAATATGTTCCGCCTGCATGTTGCAGGATTATATATTTTTCTTCAATCATTTTCAATGTCATGTTAACTCATAGTGAACCCATGTTAAAGTAACAATCTTATTTCACGTGTTCAATGTCGATTCCCCAATTATAACCTTTGGTTACGAATGCACGATTATTTTTGCAATAATATTGAAAAAAGATAAACCTTCTTTGTTGTTCAGTTAATATGTTTTAATATTTTTGCTTGAGCATCAACTGTTAAGAGAAAAATATCGATACAGACATTAAAGTGTTCTCAGAATGTTTTACTGCTGTTTTTACGACTGACTTATTAAGCACGTTACAGCTGGGCAGGATATTAGCTGCAAATCGCTCGAGACCCGTGATCGGTCATCGTCTTAAAGTCGTTTTACATATCCGTTTTACTGCGTATAATTACTGAAGCTGAGCGGCGAGGCGACAAAGCCGTAATTAAACTAACGGAGAGTGTCGTTAACATCGAAACCGCGACTTCTCCGTCGTTTGTACTAAGGGCAAACTCATAACACTGAAATATAGGAAATGTTTATACTTTTACGGATATTTAGTTATTAAGTTTTTAATGTTATATTTATCTAAAGCTAAATAGCAATCGTTTTTTTAAGGAAATAAGAAGTCTAATGAACGTTATACCAAGCGCAAAGCTGCAATTCACTAGTTTTCGCCGAATGTTTGAGTTTCAACTTGTATATTTGATGATGTTGGTTAATGCAATGTGTGTTGGGCTTATCAGTAGAACGTCGTCGGCGGCGGCGGCGGCGGCGGCACCGTTAGGGCGCGCACTCGCGCAGGCCGCGGTCTCGGCGCGCCTGTACGTGGCGGGTGCGCACTGCGCGGTGGCGATGGCGCCGCAGCCAGATCGTCCACCTAACGGTCGCCAGGAATGTCGTTAGCATCCAGTTTTTGCTAACCGAGATTTCAATTATACTATTTCCACTCTCACGATTAAAAGCAACGGAACACAGACGTAACGGATTAAATCAAAATAATATCCTGTCTTGAATATTTTAAAAATATCGCTAAATAATTACACCAATGTTGCTTGACTCCTAATACTCTGAACTGAACAAAGTGGGTTACTCCCACGTAGAGAGAGTAGGTGTCGGTGCGCGACGAAATGTCCAAATTCCAAGTTGCCTGACTGAATAATAAGTACCGAATCATACCCGAGTTTTGGAGTACGTGACGTAGCATCTCTAATTCCCATGATACCTAATGAATCGCTTTTACGTATAAGTGTGACGTTATAAATGGCTTTGCATGAACAAAAAACTACTTAATGCAAAATCGTGCGCTTAGGAACACGGGGCGAGGCAATCGAAATGAGGAGCCAGCATGAATTTAAAATTTGCACTACATTAATATGGATTGTTGTTTCAATGAATGAATGTCGGCGTGGTCGCCATGCGTGATGAAGTTCACACGGGTAGACCTAAACATTGTAGGCCGCATTTAAATATACTTCCTATGTATAACATAAATTCAATACGAATTCTTTGAAGGAACCGTGCTGCGGATACTAAATCTGCGCGGACTGAAATAGCCTCATCTAATAACATGCATCGCGAAACTGACACGCACAGCCGGACCTTTTTACTGTTAGCTGCGGGCACGGGGAGCTACCGTCACGAGCACCCGCGCAGCCTTCCTGCAGGAGAGCCTCTCGGCGGCAGCAGCACTACCTACCTACCTGCTGCTATTAGTCCGCGGATCGTTCAATTCAATACTTTAATATATACGTATTTACGGCACATTGATAATAGCTAATAAAAATGCAATAACTTGAGGTATGTAACAATTGCATACAACGGTACACGGTTTTCCACTCTCATATTCAACTACTTACTCATAACATGAATATTGTAGCTACAACATAAATAGGTTCAAAAACTGTATATCAAAATGTTTTTGTTATTATTAAGCAAAAATATTAAACAATTAAAAAAAAATTGGCTGTAAATTTCTAATTTTAGCATGAGTATGCATGTTATAAAAACTTTGTGTCTGTGAATGGTCGTAATTTTGGAAAAAGATTAGGTTATGTGCCGGAGAATGAAAGAACCAACGGAAGTCTCGCGATATTATCTCGAGTACAATCTTCTCACGATCACACTAGGACGCAGACAACCCAACGGTAGATACTTGATTACCAGCGCCATGAAACTAACAAGAAATTAGTGTACCACCGACCAGCACATTAACATAATATAACTGGCTGTTGCAATAAATATAAACTAGATAGAACTCCTATATATTGTCATATTTGAGCCTCAACATTGAGTATTTGCAACTCATACATGTTTACAGGCTTATAAATAACTAGGTGTACTATAAATACATACATATTAATGAATAAGAAGAAAGGAAGACTAAATAATGTCGTGGATTGCATAATGAGTGTGTCCACTCTTTATAGTTACCTAACAATTAACTGATTTTATAACATTGCGTTTTAATTAAACCAGTAAGTAGTACGAGTATAGAGCCAGGTAACTTGACGATATTATTACACCGATGATATTAATTACCACACAGAAGTATTTTGGAAACAGCCTGTAATTTTACTAAACTGAAAATAAATAATTTTTTTTCTTGACAAAGTTTTACATAAATATACCTCGCTATTATATATCATAGGCTACTTATTCATAAAAATTGGAATTCTTTGTTCTATTTAAGCCCGGAATGTATTGTTAGACAAATTTCGAATTTACTTAGAAATGTCTTCCATCTTTTATTGTTAATAAATTAGGTAATAATGACTAATTAACTGACCAAATAATTTCTTACTAATTTATTAATTTTATCCATTCTAAATAGTTTTATGCGACAATAATGCTACGTTGTATGCTATCGTTAGTTTGCTTGTCTTTGTACTTTTAGTCCTTTTACCGGTTTATTTGGATATCGTACTGACGGTCGTATCGTACGTCTATGGTAGTATTGAGCTGTAATACGTATAAACATTTCTTATATTTTTCAGGTATTGACAGACAGTTATAGTGAGATAACTTGAGTTTTCATTCATCTGATTTTAGTTGGTATGTTCAATCACGAGAGCAATGCCAACACAATGAGAGCATCCCCACAGTAACGCGCGTTACCCTTGTGCGGAGTGTGGAAGGAAGGGACTCACCCGCAGCCGAGCTCGCGATGCACGCGGCCAGCGCTAGCAGCGCCCCCGCCGCGCGCCACCGATCCATCTGACCCCGTCCTCTGTAACAATCACACAATCGAATCAATTACTGTCGCATCGTATCATCGCCACCTACACCGCCGTCACTCGCTACAATCACGTTGTGGGGATTATTTTACGATTCAATTTGAACGTGCGTGCGTCGCCGCCGTATTCACCAACACCTCACCAATAAACGGCGCTCCGATAATAGAGACACGCCGTGTTAGTTAGAGTATGCAAAATCGTTGAAAGCACCGACTTTGTAAAAAACGGCTTCCCATAGTTAAAAGCATTTTATTTTGTAAATGAACAAAGTAACAGCCGGAGCAAAGATGCCTAATGATGCGGAAAAAAACAATTATTGTATCTCCATAACGCGGACTAATAAAAACGACGTAGAATCAAAACAATTCTGACAGCAGACAGACACATTTACTTTGCTTTTGCTTTTTGCTACAGGTTATTGATTTATGTTGGATACTTATATCGATGACTGATACACTTACGATTAGATACAAGTAATAAAAGATGGCATAAAATATTATTATGCATCAACATCACATATTATGTACACAATAACAACCATGTATGGCCCAGGAGAGTCTTTGTATTTGCTTACACACGACGCGACGCGTGCCTGAGTGGGAGTAATGTTGAGATCGAGGATCATTGCACATGTAGGTACAAACATATACCCAACTCACTTTTTTATGTTTACTATACATGATATGCTAGGTTGTAAGATTTTGGCGTTAGAATGCTATAAAATATAATAATTGCATCAAGTAATATCAACATTCACCGATATTCTACTGCTATCTTATCTTAATTTATATTGACGATCGTATAAAACGGCAATTAAATGAGCTTAACTTAGTATTGTTGAACGGTACACTTTAGCCCGGAGCTAGGCTAAAGAACGCGGAAACGTGAGGTTCGCACAAAAATGTGCCCATTTAGCTGTGAGTGAATGGGAACTTTAACTGTCCATTCAGAGTGGTTGGAACGACAGCAATTCAAAACAATGTTGGCAGTGGGCAGTTTTAAAGGATTTTCAATGAAATACAACAAATTATGTACTGACATATTTCTAGAAACCGCTGTGAATATTAAATAGGTACTTTCTGACACCTCGAACGACGGCAAAGACCACATAAGTCAGTCTTCATAAACTTAGGTACTGTTACAACACCTCGTTCACTTAATTTAAATTTCAATATGTACTATGATTTTTAAATCACAGCAGACTTGAACTTTCTTAAATTTTTCACCTTTCTTTCTTATTCTGGAACGACCATTTGTGGTATAAACGATAGTGAAGAAATAACTTGAACGTGAGGAATCTAAGAGTCAAGTTCGCACCTTGCAAAAATATAACCGTTTATACGAAACGGTATGGTAAGTATTTGCATTTACGGTTCATGGCTGAAAGAGTCAATAGCTGTGGAGCAAATTATTGTAACTCCAGAGTCCGTAGCGTAAGGCGAGCGTTACCGTGGGAACGCATCCGCGCCCGCCGACTTCTGCACACACGCCCATGCACGCACACATACCTACTCATTACGCATATAACTTTACACGCATTTTGCTACAGGTACCTTTACATCTACCAGTTGTAGGGGAGCTTTCTCCATTTTCTGTTTTCATAAGAATACCTTAACATACGCGACTTGAGGAATTATGAATAACATATATATTTCCGGTACTTCCTTATTTGGTTTTGTTTGAAAAGTATAAGACATTTTATTTCCTTCAAATTATAAAATACCCTCTTAGTAAAAGGTGCGAAATATCTATAGTTATAATCTATATGGTTATTGTAGGGGTCCCTCCGTCTAGACACTCTATGCAAGTCACCTCCGTCGAGAGGGTGAGGGTGCGGAGAATTCTCCACTATCTATTTATTTGCTTTGCTAAAATATCACGTGTTCCGGACGTTGAGAGCCATCCACCTTGGCAGTTAGATATCTTGCTTTGATTTTATTCTTCCTGTTAAGTAGTTTGTAAATAGCGACCCAAAGTATCTTTTACAGTCCGACGATCATTATCATGTAATGTATACAAGTACCGAAATAATTAATTCCAAGCTAATGTTGTGATTACAAGTATTCGTGTTGGGGAGCTCCAATTCTTTCATCGTACACAATAGGAACCCACTTCTCAAGCATAATTTGGCATACCGTTTTTTCCAGCGCCGTGACGTCAAAAGTAACAGTTAATCCGATTAAAATAAACCTGAATTTAAAACGCACTCAGATGGAAAGCCACAAAATATGTGCCGCATTTAATTGTTTTTGTGAACTCATAACTGTCGAGCTTGAGACGAGCTTGAGTCGTCGCCATCAGTGATCAACATTGCCCATCTGATCTACGAGTGCCCATCTGATCTACCCAAACGCTTGAAGAGCTACGAGGTGCTACGAATATTTGTAGCCTAGGATAGAGCAAGCTTTTGCAGCTTTTATGATTTGTCTGTTCGAGTGATATGAAAAACAAATTCTTAAATTTATTGAGTTTTTATATGTATGTCAAATAATGTAGTATTTTAACGTCAGATTACTGTGTAAGTACCTACAGTTGTTACTATGGAAGTAGAACTATCATAATGTATTTGAATCGTATTTCCATTGCATTCATTTGTGATGGCAATAAGGAAAACTATGGAGGCACTATTATTATCTCAGCAAATAGGTAAAGTGATTGAATTAGATCGGAAGGGCGTATTGGTTATACGGCTATTGGGCGCAGAGCGGCATGTCCGCGTTGCGATGTTGCTCAACACATAATTTCGGAACACTGCAACCGCAGCGAGCATTGACACCAATTTCTTGAACATTGAACAACTGCTTTGAAATCGGGAAGGTCTCTCATGCATTATTATACCAATTTAAACCGCTTAAATAGATTATAATTTAGTTATTTTATTATTGGATTAGATCCAAATTATATGGCATTAGAATAAATGTCCACAACAGTACTACTTAACTACATTCATACCAATAACTTAAATATTGTATAGCAATAAATGTCGCCGATAAATGAATATTATGAAAATTCTCCTACTATTTCAACATTTTTTATCTACAACATATAAAACCTTATAGATACCAAATATTTAGTTAGGTATATCTATAAAATGTTAAAATTATATAAAATGTTAGTGATGATTTATGTACAATATTCGTGTATAAGAGTGCTAGACCCGGACCGTATACTAAGAGGCAGCGTACTAGATGTGAGACGCGATGACCGGGGGGTCACTCGGCAGGAGGGCACAGAGTCACGGAGCACTCCCGCCTACTCCGCGAATGCGGCGCGTATTCATAGGTACGTCCTTTTTTATATTCTCGGTTTAGATAGCAATCTAAAACCTGTGCATCTAAAATTGTTTTGCAGCGTTGCTGTATCGATTTGTTCTCACAGGACGTTCTCACATCTGTACGTTCGCAAGCGCAACGACATATTCGTGTTCGTGAAGCACTCAGTTATCCAATGCGCGCGCGTCGTTCGCACAATGCGCTCACGTACGCGTGTCGCGATTATCGGTCGTCGTAAATTACAAGTGATTAGCATAGAAGTCGTGTACACGGCGACGCTGCGACGTTATTAGATTCGGCTACAAGGCGACACTACGTCGTTATTAGGCGATAATTGTCACTGAAGTGTAGCGGTCGATTAACGGCGGACGCAGGCGGGCACGCACATACTAAGTAGAGGCTGCATGCACATACCGTCACATACCACTGTGTAATGTAGTGTATGTCAAATATTTTATTATACTTATCCAAAATGCAATTTATACACTTCTAAGTTTAGTACTAAAAAAATGTATCAGCACCTATGAATTATATACCGAAGTGTGTATAATGGAAACAGGATGGGTATATCTATATAGTACTCTCTCCATAAAAGTAGAAGCACAGTGTAGTGGAAGTAACTCACCGTGGCAGGGTTTGTGTGCCTCAAGGGAACGGGTGGAAGATAGCAAATATTAGTTTCCTTCATGAGGTACTCGCGGTTCGTTGACCCGAGTAATTTTGTGTCATGATATACATACACGTTCAAATCCAGACGACCTCAGTAAAACATGTCATTATAGAGCTTTTTAGGGCACCTAATGAATTTCATGAAAATATTACTTTTCTAAGTAATTAATAATATTTTAATTAAGGGAATCGTAGACGTAATTCCTTTCTAATATTTTTAGTAATTGCATTGGTAATTTACTCAGAATATATATCCGAGTGATCATTATTTGTCCGGACGGAGGGCAGCCTGGTGATCTGTGCTACAGGTTTTACCTACTTCAGACACCAGTCTCTATATTCATTGAAATATTAAGTTCCTAACTATGTGTAATGTAATAAATAATTGATTATGATTATGAGAAAATAAATAAACTTTATTATTATTATTATTGAAAAATTTAAAGTGTTATTTCTTTATCTATGAAATATGTACCTACAGGTCAGA
Source organism: Acronicta psi (assembly GCA_946251955.1). Taxonomy (NCBI): domain Eukaryota; kingdom Metazoa; phylum Arthropoda; class Insecta; order Lepidoptera; family Noctuidae; genus Acronicta; species Acronicta psi. The sequence continues at coordinate 7,459,091 of OX276472.1, read as the reverse complement.
TAAGTTGAAGTTGTTGTCATTCACAAAAACTTTTGGAATTTAAAATAATCAAATATTATACTGCAAGACTGTAAGCAAATTAGACTGCAAGACTCACGAAAACTGCGGGACGACAATTAGACTGCAAGCAAAGTACTACACATAGTTAAGCAATATAGAAAGCCAAAATCAATACTGCATATCTCAAAAGCTGCTTGTGTAGAAAACCACACGCTATGTTTGTGAAAATCAAAGATATTTCAATATTACGACCGAATGAACCCCCAAATCTTGAGAAGGGTTGAGCAGAAAGTTATATGGGATAGTGCGTGGAGGCATGTATTCATCGCAAACGCAGTCCGAATTATTTAGGTAAATCCGCTCTAGACAACTCCGTCACCGTTACACACCGCGTTAACATTCTGTTCAGGCGCTCTTACGAATTATCTTATTTCCATGCTATTCCGTGATTTCGATTCGATCTACCTACAAGAAATATCCGCTTTTCTGTGTGAATTTTGACTAATCATTAATTCAAACGCATTCAAGCAACGTTCAAGTGATGCCATAGCGACATAAAATCCGCAAAATGTGTTCATAAGATTTATTTTACGAGTAAAGCCACTTTTAATGTCACAAAGACCATCGAAGCTCAAAACTCTTAAGTACATTCCATGTCTGTGTGCTCAAAGAAAGCCACCGTTAGTGTGAGTGGCTGTTGCTAGGCATAGCTTGAATTCGCGATTGTTGGTCCGCGGCCGCGTCGCTCACACGATGAGCGTTGCCCCCGCACGTCGCCTGCTGCTTACTTAGCTATAAATCCACACAGCTAGGTTCTAGGTTGCCGTTTACTGACACCTCTCATAATGAACTAAGTACATTGTTTTTATAATTACAACTAGCGTTTTACCCGCGACTTCGTCGGCGTGGAATAGTTACTTTGTTCCATATGAATTTTCATCCCCTATTTCACCCCTTCATAGGTCGAAATTGATTAATTATTTTGCCCGCGGCTTCGCTCGCTTTTTTAATTTTTATTAATTAGGTATATTTTTTGCGGCTTTAGTTTTGTTTAGCGTGTGTAATAAACTCAAACAAACTAATACATTTACATCCTCCATAATCCCTTATTTTATGCCCATGGGGGTTGAATTTATCAAAATCCTATTTAAGCGGACGTCTTCATCATAGTAGCTCCAATCTTTAATTTCAGTTCAATCAATCGAAAATCTAAGAAGCTTTATACAAACTTTCATCCCCTATTTTATCCCCTTAGGGGTGGAATTTATCAAAATCCTTTCTTAAAGGATGCCTATGTCATAGTAGCTATATGCATGCAAAGTCTCAGCCCGATCGGTTTAAAATTGACAAAGTTTCATACAAACTTTCATCCCCTATTTTATCCCCTTAGGGGCTGAATATATCAAAATCCTTTCTTAGCGGATGCCTACGTCATAACATCTACCTGCATACCAAATTTCAGCCCGATCCCTCCAGTAGTATGTGTCATGTCAGTCAGTCACCTTTGAGTTTTATATATTTAGATGTTACTTTTTTTGCTGTAAGTAACTTCATAATTGACGATTTTTTTATGAAGCCTACTTTAACTTAATATATAATTTTATTTATCATTTGATTTTGAAACATTATTGTGCTAGATTAGTCCTTATGATAAAAAGAATATGATGATATTGTGAGTGATGTGATGTCGATGCACCCTCGCACTTGTTGGCGTGACGCGTGCGCCGCCCTCGCACCCGCCGCCGCGCCGCCGCGGCCGCCGCCCTGCGGGACCGATCGCTCGCCGCTCTCTGACACAAGTTATTAGGGCGACCGCTGACCCGTGCTACTCTGCACCCCTAACACGTAAGAGGAAACCATGTGTGTCTCATTGCCCACTAAATCAGTGACCTTTGAGTTCCCTTCGCTCTTAAGGTACATAACGACAACTAAATTAAATATATTTTTATGACATCGTCGTTTGGGGTTAGTGGGCTCCATGGTGTGTGGAACACAACGGTCTGGTACTCGGACCAGGAAGTAAGCGCCCTCGGCATGATGTCTATTGGCTGGTATTCGCAGCCATGTTCAAATGCTTCGTGTCGAACAGTGTTTACGAGCGTCTGGCCGATAGCTGACCGACCGGCCAGTCATTACCGGCCATATCTCTATGTAAGGAATGAATGGCAAGTACTTACAAACGAACGTCAGAGCTTTAAACGAGTGAGCACAGGCACGTAGTACGGTTTAAACTCTTCGTCTAATTCCCCGTTAACCATTTTACTGCTTGAAACATGATTTTCAAGAAAAACCTGGCAGCTTTTGTTGTGTTAAAACGGAAATTGTGTAAAAAGTTATAGATACAAGCTAATTCAATGTTATGGTTAGGTACCTATATAGTTATTTGCTGAAAGCTCGATGCCTAATTGAAGTTCAAAATACCTTTCCTAAGTGCCGAGAATGCACTTAAAGTAACTTATGTAATGCTTACTGAGGTCTGAGGTGAATACAAAAATAACAATAAGTAGTTAGCTATAGTTTTCGCCGTGGAACTGCATTGCGGGGAACAGGTTATTGCGCAAAAACGAGCCCTAGACATGAAATATTTATACATCGCATTATCATATTACACAGGAATCGTGGTCATCGTTTAGAAAATTATGCTATTCGTTTTCACTTGGAAACCACAACAGAACAAAAAATATATCTGAATAAAAAAATTCACCGAGGTAAAGCAGTGGCTACAAAGGATGGAAAATGACCCCCATCATATTTTTTCGCATGGATAATTATCTTATACATGATAGCAAAGGCTGAGCCAGCTATTATAAATGCATGATAGATTTATTTATTTATTTATTTATTTATTTAATTAACTACAACGGATCCACCAATTACAGTAACTAAAAAAAAGCCTAAGTTTATTAAAATCTACAAAACAAAACAAAGCAAAGTAAATAAAAGAAGGTAAAAACACTTTCATACCTTCCTCTCACAGTACTTCTGACATACCAATATAATCTTCGTCCACTCATAGATGTAAACATATTGTAATAACGCGATTATGAGCACAGTGAAAAAGTTTGGCACTGAACAATGATCGCACCGGGTGAAATTATTCGATTCACGAACTCTTCAAGTAGATACTCAGAACCGTGACCTTAAATACATCGAGGTTGATATTTCGAACTCCACTGTGCTATACCTATTGAGATGCGCGATCAATTTGAATGAATTACCCTTCAGCACAGCATGGCCGGGGTCAACTAATGCGTGCGGCACCGACCCACATTTGAAGGATTACAAGTAGCTGCCGAGAAAATTTACCGCTAACATTGCCATATAAGCTGTATGAATTTTAGGTCGGTACAAGCATAGCATGCTCTTGCGCCGACATCTGCGCAAATATTGATTTAGTAAGTGGGAGCCACAATGGCGGCGGTCGCTAGCTCGCGCGCCCAGCGCTGCGCCCGCGCCGCCCGTCTCCACCTCTGTCACCGACCACCGTACTTTCAGTAACGTACGACTGAGATAATCAATGTAAAGTAAATAATCAATGATTTTTCTCACGGTTTCCACCAACTTATGTAATGTTTATTTAAGACCCAAGAGCTTGTTTTTACAGCGGAACAAGTATTACCGTACAGATGTTGCCATACCCATTTACTGTAAATGGGTACCTACTTATACCTAAACTCAATATTTTTTTAAGAAAATCTCAATTTGTATTTATCACAAACCGAGACGAGGCTTTAGCATCAAAATCAGTACAATGACCGCGTCCGGGGACCACCGTGAGTATCGTGTTTACCCGTCGATTATATAGTTGCAGGCATTTCAGACGCTTTGAGTCATCACTTAACAATACTTACATCGATTGAATTCACTTAAAAAGCTGTTAACTTTCTGTTACTTGAATTCCGTAAATTTAATTTAGAATGTTTCGGCTAAAATTGTTTATTTAATAAAATCGTATAAAGTTAAAGGTGTCTACATAAAATGTAGCATCCGAACTCTTACGAGCCTTACATTAAAATACTTGAGACCGAGATATCATGAAAAACTCAGTCCAGTGCAGGAAATTAGCTTGTTTTACTTGCACAGGTCCGAAATTGAGGTAGTTTTGTACCGTTACAGCAATCCCGCAGTTTTAAAATAACCACTTATCGAGCCGATGTGCATTTATGTGTAATAAGTGTTATTTTTGAGTCGTATAAACGAGAAATTGCCAATCGAATAAAATGGAATTGCTGTACCTACACGTTAAACTTCATTCGTAAAATACGTGGTAATAGCATAAACCATTTTAAAATTATATTTTAGCTTCACGTTCACAGGATGGTAAAATTATTCAGTCGATCAGTCTATATTTTAATTACTCTGAATATTTTACTCTTGAAAGTTTCTAAGAGAGAAACAGGTATTTAGCAAAATTTTATGTTTAAAAACTATGATACACTGCGTGTCACAATCACAAACTTAGATATAATTATGTCGGTCCATTATCCAGGTCCATTCTATTACTTAGTACGGGTGAACTCGGTCCAGGTCGTCGTAGCGATAAATAATTTCCATTAATTTACTCAGACAAAGAGGTCTCAAATTCAGAGTTAAGTATCTACACAAAGCGCACTTTAGAAGGCATAGGTATCTTTTACTAGTGAAAAAAGTTTCAATCTTATCGGGTTGGCACCGTTTCTTTCGCGATTATTAACGATGTTCATTATAAAATCACTTAAGTTTAAAAACAATATCATGTAGTCGACTTAGAATTTTAGAGTGATGTATCGGATTCTAAGATAAATGAAATCAAAGTAAGGAAGCGTGTAAAAGATTACGTCAGTACTATAAGTATTTATCATAGTTCCATAATCACCATCAGGCATGAGGATTTTTTTGAACATTATAAGAACAGCGATGTTCGTGATTAGCTCCAGCATCAAGATATTGAATGAATACTTCTCAAAATCATCATTATTGGCATGGAAAAAACAGACGTGAAAAAAATGCCTATGTTCTTTCAAGGTGAAGATGTCGGCGCACGAATGTTTAAAAGCAAATTCAGGGAAGCGCCACGAATCAGGAAGTACTACTACGCCACAAATAATCCTAATAACCTAATGATCATTTCAACGCGTAGACAGACACGAAGCTACATAAATAAATAAACAAGACAACTACTTTTGTTACTTTAACACATAGGTGGGTACATTAAATTTGTTTGGTGAATCATTTTGATTTCATAATTTTCAAATTTATGTAAAGGTAATGTGTAATTCATAATTTACGTATATATTTCAACAAAAAATATGTAAAAAATTGTACATGGAATGTTATGTTGGATAATGTTGTTAAGTATCGAGTCAAGTTTACAATTAACGTACCTAACGTGACCTAAGCACTGCACTGAGCAAAGTATTAGATTGAATAGCAATTTGTGTATGTAGACTATGACTAGAAAAATACTTACGAAACAATAAAGGTCTATTTCACCACCTCTGGATAGCTGCTAACCGCTGGATAAATTAAAAAATGTAACAATACTTTTATGATATTATCTGCCAAGTAATATTACGAGAACTTACTAGGAGGTGGTAAAACAGGGCCTAAAACTCACAATACAGTACCAATAAGCTCACTTAATCAGCAATATTGCTTTCAGGAAAGTTAACATCTAGGAATATCCTATTTTATATTTGATTTGATATTAAATTTAAGGGCGGTTTTTTAAAGCTGCCATAAAATATATTTTATGGGATCTTAGAAAAAGATATCTGGTATCGACTTTTAGGTAGGTAAGTATTCATTTCCTTTGGGCATTCTTCTAATGTGAATAATTCATGCGGGGCCTTCGTTGACATATTACTTTCGAGACCCTCCCAAGATTAAAGGAAAACAAAGAATGTAAGTAGGTAGGTGTAGGTATGTAGCTATTTCATGCAAATTTAGGGGGGTGAATATCTATCTCAATCTACTAATATCTAATCCTTGTAAAATACATAAGTATTATCTATGTATTCCTGTTTCCTATTTCTTGCTTCATCGCAAAAACTACTGAACCGTTCCGATTGGATTAACATAAACACAGCCTAGAATCCATTTGAGCGTGAGAGAGTAAAAAATACAGAATTATCAGGATCATTAAAAATATCATGTAGATGTAGAGGCAGAACGTTTAAAGCATAGACTATGAATGAAAAACTTAATATGGAATTTTATTTAGAAGTCAGCGGCAGCGGTGCAAAATGTTTTAATGCCATAAATGTAACGGTCTAAGCTGAACTTGTAAAAATGTGTAAAAGTTGCGGCGCTGAGAGGCGCTCGCGAGCGACGCTGGTGGCGCGGCGGCGGCGCCGGCGGCGGCGGACCGCGGCGGAGGTGCATGCGCCTTACCCACTCGTAGGACAATGACATCGCACGTTCCGCACCATAAAACAACCTGGACATTATGAAGTGTTGCCTGAGCCTTTTTATTAGCGTAAAAATGTAGACACAATTTATAATTGCGTCATTAAACTAACATACTCGGTTTGCGAACGCTGAACTATTTCAAAACATTTACCTATGACTATGATTTTTGGTTTCTTTATTACAAAGTTAATCAAAGTTTCAAAATAGTACTTGTTTGTGGTCACAAAAGGAGGTAAAGTTTCTTTGAATTGTAAGACGCGAAACAACAATTTATATTTAAAAGGCGATCGGTTGTCCACGATTTTCCTCTATTACCAATGCCGTATCAATAATATATATCTTCCAAAAACCTCCGTGAAATTGAAACGACTTTTTTAATGTTTCACATGAAAGCTCAAAACGTCTGGTATTTGTCCATCAACAATAGGCTGTTAGTTGCCAAGCCTTTATTCTCTCACACTTTAGATCGGCACGCAAGGGTCGCGGTCACTATACAGTGTTCCGTGAGGGCAACAGACAAACCTTAACCGTCATATCGGTCGGTATAAATACTAATTGGTAAAAGACCTATTCAAACAATACATGGGAATTTTTACTTGGTAAATGGTAAAGTGGACAAGTCTATTTGTCTTGTTGTTTAGAGTGTGGGTGCCATGAGCGTGGGCACCGAGCAGACACTCTTTAGGGAAGGTAGCTAACGCATCGCTTTACCCGAGCCCCAGCCGGTGTATCGACACGATAAATTTTAGTTCTAGTTATAAATTCTGTCAGTAGTATACGTCGATTTCATTCTTTATTGTTAACGTGAATTTAATGGCGTCACTTGAAGGGAAAGCGCGCAATAGGAATGAATTGAGGAGTTTTGCAAGCAATATATATTATTTGTTATTGTTAGAATATGAGTAGGTGTGTCAGGTTGACAAAGCGCAAAGATGTGTTCAGCTCTTTTGATGCTCTTTTTATATATATTACATTTACTTATTATTATTTTTGGCCTTATCATGCCAATGGCCATGGACTAGTGGCAATTTCTTAAGGTTGTTTTTGTTACACAAATTATATTGTAATTGGAAATGTAATATTCTGATTAACAATACAATGTAAAACCATATTTAAATTAATTTCACAGCTATAATAATTATTTATTGTAATATTTTCTGTATTTAATACAGATTTGTTTCAGATTCGTCTCGCAGAGTTTCGTCCCACACAAAAAATCTATTTTCGGCCTATTCGTACCTATCCTATTCAATCCTGTTTCGTCTCTAAAATAATATTAATGAATAAACATAAAATAATATTCATAAATATGAATGAATATTATTTTATCGTATTCTTGTTTGTCGTACTTTTTTCTTGGTTCGCCTCAAATAGTAATAAAATTCATGTATTTTAACACTATGTTTTGTACAGACAACCTAAAAATCATTACAAATATTTTATAATTTAACAGTGTACTTATATGAACTCATGATACTTAATACCAGAAACTTATATACCTATATAATATATATGGTCTAATTGAAATCAAATATTTGAATTAGAAAATTTGAATTTAATTAAAGACAACACGTGCCCATTTTTACCCGACTATTTTGGCTTAGAGAACTGTTAAAGGCATGATACTTTTGTATACTCTTTTAGTTAGACTTACTAGTAACATATACCCAGTATACCTCCTAAATATAGTTTAGGCTGTTTCCCAAGGACAGTTTTGTCGTTCTGTAGCTGTACAGCAATCTTCAGGACTTTATAATTATATTTTAACGATGTCTGTGGTCTAATTGTTCGTTGTACGGACTGCTGATCGGTCGAGGTTCGATTCCCACAAAACACAAATATTTATGTGATGAATATAAATGTTTGTGTTTGTTTGGTTGTTTCTTTTGTATTATTTGTATGTATTTACAAAAAAAAGTAAGTATTATATCCATTGTCTAGTACCCATAGTACAAGCTACATGCTTAGTTTTGTCCTAGACGGTGTGTAAAATGTCCGAGGATATTATTTCTGACTCTACTAAAGTAACATTTTATGAAGTGACCCGAAACAGGAATATAAAATAACACGAAGTGAAATAATTTTTAGGAATGCGAGACGAAAACTTGATGTGAAACAGGAACAAATCTTAATACAAGACAATCACATCACAACAATCTTCGATCTCTGAAATAGATCATACTGAATAGCGCTTAATACTATAGTCAGATATGTAAGACCTCAAAAGGCATGCTCTCAATAAAATAGCCGCAGGTAACATCACTTGAACAACACAAAATTTGGCACAGTGACGTCAAAACTTTCACGCCTTATATGAGATTGATTGGCATGGAAAGAGATAACTATTACTTATTGTAAGTAATAAAAAATTGAGCCGGCAAAAAACTTGGGCTAAATAACATCATAACCTACATTCCAATTGGTGGTACCGAGCACCAAGCGAAGTGGTACCACTTAATGTGAATTTTAAATAGACTTAGTGTAGGGCCATATTCGTGTGTTTCTCTTTTATCGGTCATTGTGACTGGCATCGCGACTTGGTTATATTCTGATATTGATATTCTGCCGGCAACGCGTCGCGAGGTTTCTTACACGCTTGCACCAGTCCAATGCTGTGTAGGTATAGGTACATCGGAAACCAATAAGCATCATGTACTAGAAGAATACTTTTCATTGTGAGTTAACATGCAACGTTATACCTAATGCGTCAACGAAGAGTATATTGTTAAACTAATTAGAATTATATATATTAGATACATATAGGTACACAATTATGATGGTAACATAATCGAAGTTAGAGGATTTCAATAAAAAAATATGTAATGAATTCTCCAGACTATGAATTCTACAATAAACAAAATCACGAACTACACGCTTTGATTATTGCATAATAGTACACGAGAGCTGTCTTTTGTTGATAAATTTCCTTAAATATACCATGAAATAAAAGTCACGTCACAAAATTACAATATAACAAGTGAAACAGAAACGGTTTACGAGCTTTTTTGCGACATTTTTGTGGTCCGGTAACGGTTTCAGCTCCTACACCGGCGACGGTGGCGGCGGCGGCAGCCAGACTTGACGGACGCATTGCGCTCGCGCCGACAACCGAGTTTCGATATCATCTACAAAGTTAGGTACCCGCTCTTGATTCGAATTTAAAAGTGCCTCTGTTATACATTAAATTATTGCGTATGAATTTTAGTCGGTAAACGTTAAGAAACTAAGAGCATGAAAATAAACGTTTGAGTCAAGACAGTTGTGGAATCGATCCACCGCAGTCATTAAAACCATTGGCTATTCCGCTCCATTGTGGCTTTCGATTCTTAAGAGTCTATAAACCTATATAAAGTGGAGGTATGTGGGTAAATATTAAATGTGAATGGCAACACATGTGCGTCGAGTGTGGCAGGTTGCGCGGGTCAATGGCACCTGCGAGGCCCAGATTCAGTTCCCCATAAGTTGCCATTTTCTCAGGAAGCGGCGGCGGCGCGTGGCACGCAGCTCTGTCGACGGACGCCGCGAGCGCATTCTGTCACGGCGGGACTGCGCGCGCGCATATTGACGCGCTTTCATTAATGCGAAGTCACTGGAGTCGTCGAAGACATTGCTAACTTTTAAGGATGCTTTATTTTATAGCTGCCTTCTATATAACGGCTATGTTGAAGCATGAATGAGAAGAATGACCGTAAGTTATGTTTCATCGGCATAGTTTCTGGTTGGTAGGCAAGTAGGTAATTAGTGTCGACATCTACGTTAACACCCATGAACCTAAAGTGTTAGAACTTGTATTGTTTTTTTTATAGTTGCTAAAAAACTATAGTTAACATCATGGTCATTAAGTATATTTAAAGGACGACCGTCATCCAGCCATTTAGCTCCCGTCAACTAGGCGTATTTCCGCGCTCTGAGTGTGAAACACTTAAACAAAAGAATCGGAAGCTTGCCGACCTTGTGGCTCTACCATCATCAATGATTGCGGCTATTTACTTTTGATTAGCTATTTATGTTTGTCAAGTAACTATGCAAATAAAATTTTCTTGATGTTTCCTTTGCACGTTTAACACAATCATTACCTAATACTAAGGTGCATGGCGTACCTATACTAACTGTGATTATATGACATCCACAAATAAAACTGAAGAGTCTGTTTGTAATTTCAAATTAACAGTTTTTCACGTTACATCAAAAATTATTTTTTTAATTTTTGTCGGTCTGTCTGTCTGTTTGTTCCGGCTAATCTCTGGAACGGATGAATAGATTTTGAATTTAATGTTATAGTAAGTAACTTAGCTACTTTTATTTTATAAATTTAATTTTATTTAAACATAAAATCATAATAATTGAACCTGAAACAAAGCGAGGGCGGATCGCTAGTTAGATATAAAATTGGTAAGATATTTTTTACTCATTTCTCATTAAGACTATGGGTATAAGACAAAAAGTAATTTTGTAAAGTAAACTGTAGACTATACTTATATTTTTTATGATTTATTTATGCCGTTTAGATTATTTTTGCTTAGGATAGCTGTGACATTATTGTAAGTATAATAATATGTCTCAGACCTATACACTAGGCCAGAAATAGGTACGTTAAGCAAATGCCAAATATCGTCTAGGACAAGAAACCTCTATATCTATAAAAGAAAAAACTGAGTTTACAGACTGATTGATTAACGCACAGATGAAACTGATGGGTCTAGAAGCATGTCATTTTGTAAAAATGTTCTTTAAATAACGTAAATGTACAGAGCACTAAGAAAACATATTGGGTAATTCCCACGGGATTGGGAAAAATTGCATTAACCCGAGTAATACCGCGGGGAACAACTAGTATTATTATACGAGTACGTTAGAATATTATCTCACCATCATCATCATCATTGGTAAGTATCTCATGTATATGTACTATTATATCATGTATTGTACTATTGGATCCAAAATTAATTCTTGGTTCTCTTAAAGAGTTTTCAATGGATTGGAGAATTGCAAGTACAGTTGGATGGCTTTTAACAAAAGCGTGGATGAGGGCGGCGTGGCGGCGCGGGCGGTGGCAGCGTCCGCGCACCGCCAGCCGAGGAACCTTCACCCTGCACTTGAACTCAGGCGGGCGCGCCCGAGCCCACCCGCGCCGCCCGCGCCGCCCGCCGGCGCAATCAACCGAACCGAAACCGACAATTCGTACACCACGTTCGAAAATTTCGGAAGCAATATGTAAACACTACAAGAAGAACCCACAAGATATAACTAATCTACATTATTGCTAAGTACCTATAAGCGTCATAGGCCTTATTTTACAAGTTCGAGCAAGTTTTACCGCAGAAAATAATTTTGGCAAAAACTGAAACTGCGTCTAATAAAATTAACGATCAACTTTAAAAGTCTACGCCGCCGTTCCAATCCTGTTGATGTGGTTTTATTATACCAACAAGTGTAACTTCTGAGTCACAATTCGCAGAGGCAACACACTGACCCCGAATAATAAATTTCGCTGCTAAATGAGCCCCGAGGGGTTCGGAACCCGCAACGAATCGACTCAAGATAAACATGAGCAATGGGATACCGCCCTTCGAGTTCCCAACTATACTAACAAAAACACCGAAGGTCCATTCCAATATTACATTCCAATAGTATGGGAAGTTTCTTAGAGAATGAAAAATAGCCAAGAAAAGTCAGATAAGCAGACATAATCATTAAATCGGTATTAACTTGGTACACTAGGGTGGAGTACATGGCTAAACTAAAGGATGCAGCCGAGTGATACCTATTACCACACTGTTTTATTATCCTTATGTAAAGCAAGCCTATTGCAAGTCTTTGTCATTAGTAGTTCCTAGTGCTACTTGCACCAAATATTGTGCCAAATATTGTTAACTAAAATGTGCAATTTCACTTTTATAAATATTGGGCGGTAATATATTTTTTTATACAATTCAACAGTGAACAATATCCTCTATGCATCAGGTGCTTGATTTGATTTCAATCTACTTTGTAAGTACAATCGTGAATGATTAGTGGTGGTGACTGTGAAATATTGAATCCGCCACGCTCGTTGTTGTGGCACGCGGCTGTACCGATTCACTCACGGTATACTATGTATTTCACCTTTATTAAATTATGCCAATTCGGCCATTAATCATTCAATAAAGTCACATTAGGATAACTAACCCTGTAATTAATTTAATTTTATAAGAATAATTGTGACAATAATTTGAATATTTGCTCTAATGAATAGGTAAGTATATAACAGTAATATGACGTTAATGTATAAATTTATAAAATTATGAGATTGATCGTATATACCTTAATCAACATTTTGTTATGTACGAAGGTCTGGTACATAGTTAGCGACTTTTTGCCTTATCCTTTTATGTGATAAATGCGCCGTGGAAAATGAATTATTAAAAACATCTACAAAAATAATCAATAACGAAATCGCAAAAATGCAATTAAAGTTTACCTGTTACTTGATAGAACATTACTTCCAATTTCTAAAACCTACTTAGTTTATAAAAAACCGTGCATGTTCCAAACGAGAATTGTAACAACTAAAACAGACACGATAAAAATGCTCTTTGGCCTGAACGGTGGAAAAGCTCTCGACCGGCTTTTTCAGACGCCGCGCTCGTGCGCGCTGCGTGTCATTGTATAATGTCTTTTTCACATTTTTATGTACTAGTACGTTTACTGTTCTTCGTAAAAAAACATTAAAATGTACTAAATTATAAACATTCAAAATAATATTATATATCCTTTTAAATTTTAAAAAAAGAATAGAATACTCACCAGTCTTTCAGAATAAATATATTCGCGTTCACTAGACGGCCGGCAGGGTATAATTCAAAGTTGTTGATACAGTGTTATGTATCACTGTCCAGCAGTTAACAGTTAGATCGTATCGTTGCCGGAGCGTGGTGCTTTCGGCACGGCCGGGCCGGCACTGACGCGAGGCGGGCGCTCGCGCGATGCCGCCGCTTCGGAGGCTTCGCGGCGCGAGCTTTCAGCGACACAAGACCCGCACGCACTGCACACTGCACTCGCCCTCGTCTACCCACGCGTTGCGATTCTCTCGATCGTCTACTGTTCTGAGCGCCCGACGCACGTTTGAACTCTTAGCGGCGCCCGCTTTAGCGTATAAATATGAGGTCCGGTGGCGGGGGCCGGCGTCGGAACCCGACGCATCGCGAATCCACATCGGCATAAATTGAAGATGCAGCCGATGTCCTCCCCATTGATTTTATTGCTTATCTATTTGTTATAGCCAATTAGCAAAATTCTCACCTACGTTATTGTAACCGTTACAGTAATCAATGCTCATGTTGCGTATAATTTTATTACTTAGATAATACCAGATATGGACATAGCCCGTTGAAGCTAATCTTATAAAGAATGAATACCTAATCATACATTAATCATAGATTAAACTTAAACCATATACATACATCCACTGCAGAGTATCTGAGTATTCATTTAAAAATATTAAATTTAAACTATAATAACTGAAATTAGCTTTTTGTACACCAATAAATGAAAATATTTAATTGGTAGATATTAATTTTTTTATGTAAGTTTATCACACAAATTTATACTGACTTCTATTAATGTTTCACTCATATCTTACTCCTATTACAGAAACTATCCACAAAATCTGTTTCAAGTTTAAGGATTTTTAAGCCGCCTTCACGGTTTAACTAAATGCCTCTGAGCTATGAGACGAGGGTGACTTTGACCTGTGTTGTGGGACAAACCAATAAATTAATCTATTTCACTGCAAAAGAATACTGAACACCAATAAAATTTATGATTAAAGATCCTTAGCGATACCTAATCTGTCACTGATATTGTTATTGACTCCCTTAAATATTTTCTGTGATGGTAATAAGATAACATAATGTGCAATGAGTGACGAAGGCGGCAGCGGCGCGGGCGCACCGCGTTCACGTACCCGCAACATGCGATGCACCACTTGTTACGCATGAACATGACAATTACTTACCTGTTGCTTTTTACTCTGTCATATAATTTTGTAAAATATACCTTCTCAAGGTATCGCATAAAAATGTAAATATGCACAAAAAATGAATGACAAAATTAATCAAACTATTAACTTCAGCATGTTTATTTGCTATTTATAAATGATAATGTAAACGCTGACAAAATAGGGGTTATTAAATTTGTTTTTATCTATGTTAGCACAGGTTGAAATAATGAAAATAGAAATAATAAGTGTTTTATGCTGATAAATAACCGTTCATGAAAATTTATCACGATTAAAATGGAAAATATGATCGGACGTAGTATGAACGCAAACTACGTAAGCGTACGGTGTCTAATGGAACACGTGTTCTGAATTCACCGTGACATAAGAACTAATGTATCTAATTATGCAATCAACTTTAGTTTATTATGTAACAGTCCCAATAGAGTACAGCGCATATACAGTACAACACACCTTCAGCTTACAGTTGATAGTACTGTTACTAAAAATATTTAATTTACTTTTCATTAAACGTGAAGAAATTAAATAATTATTATACTGGGGTAACCGTAAGAATTTACTACTACATTTCATACTAAATACCTACTGTTGTAATTTTGTAATGTGAACCGTGGTGATTTAATACAATTCAGGAATTATTGTTCTTGAAAATATTGTTTGTACAGGTGATTGCTTCTAGATCTGTCACCTTCAGGGGAAATCACGTAAGTGACGCATCACCAGTGTATACTCTCGATCAATGTAACACAATTATCAGTGCGATTGTTATACCTACATACATACCTACTTTGTTTTAACTCTATTTCACAAATTTGTTTACTATTGAACTGTGGGTGTACACGTCTGCCTAACTCTTCGATAAATGCCAGCTTGATGGTATGTGATGTTGTATTTTGAACACCATTAAGAATAAGACATTTTTCAACGTTTTTTAACCGACGAAAAACCAGAGGAGGTTCTATGTTCGACTGTACTACGTATTGTTTTTTTATGTATTTTCACCGAACGAAAAAATAATTTTCAACAATAGGGAATATGCACATTTTTTTTATATATTTTTAAACGATACTTTATATCGTTATGTAGCCGTAAAAAAAGCGCCAGCGCCTTAAAACTAAAAATTAAGTAACAATTTTTTTTTATTAAATTATGAGACAGATATTGGCATTTTAAACACCCGCGATTTTGGCGCGCTTGCCGTGACGTCAAAGTCTACGTTCTCTCAACCAAACAACCACGTACAACAGACACTGTTTTAGTAGACTTTGACGTCATATTCCATTTGACCGATAGTGTTGCGTTTCAAGTGATTTGAATTTCCAACAGTTTTTTTGGACTTTTTAATACTTATTTTCTCATCAAAAAAGAAATAATATAAAAAAAATATTTGACCTTTTTTTAAGTCAGACGCATATATTGACAGATAGCCGATTATTGTTGACCGATTGTGAAAATTCTTTATTTTTTTGAAAGGGTATCGCACAAAGGTAGTTAGTTCTATTCTAATTTCAAAGATAAATTATATCCCCAAGGAAAAACGGGGTTGATTGGTTTTAATTTTTTTTATCTACAGATTTTTTTCAATTTTCACCGATTGTGGTGAAACTTGGCACTATTGACTCTACAATATAATGTACACCTAAGTAGTTGATTCTGATGACTGAGACAAAAGTGATTCAAAGGAAATCCTCAACGGTTTTCATCAGCCACCTCGTGTTTAAGCTTATTTCATTTAACTTAATGAATAGTTCCTTCATGATACTAAAAAGAAACTGAGAGAAACAATATAAATCCTGCCCGCCGGCCGATTTTTTCCTTCATTAAAAATCATCTTAGCATGCAAAATGCTTAAAAACCAAAAAGATAATATAAACCCTTTTTTGAGTCGGTGCCAAATAAATTTCACAAGACCTTTGGCTATTCATGGTCATATCCCTAGGCTTCTTCAGTTTAATTTGCCATAAATTTTTTTTTAATATTTGTAGTTTGTTGTCAGCGTCTTAACTAACCGTTACGAGCGTACTCGCAGTAAGTTGTTACCGTTACAACTAGAGAAATGATATTTTAATGAAGACATTTATATTTTCCGGAAGGATAGTAAGTACTTAATTATATTCTACAAATTCCTCATTAAGCAGCCAGACTCGGATCATTATCTTTAAATAACTCGTTATCTTTCAAACGAAATGATAACTAAATGACGTACTTACAAATTATTCATTTTACGAAATGATTAGTCTAATGGTCCCAAGCGTGACTGCTACGCTAGAGGTCCTGGGTTCGATCCGCGGGTCGAGCAATGTGTTGTTGGGTTTTCTGTGAAATCCCAGTAGCAGGTCGGAGTCTGGATTTGTGCCCGGTTGATTACAAAAGGCTCGCTCCCCTATTACATGGGACCTAAAACATACCGGCGAAATGTGGGTGTACACGACATTACCCCTTCGGGGAATACAGGCGTGATGGTATGGTATTAATTCATTAATTTATTATATTTCCATTTACCTACATAAAATAGAGAACGAATTTTGTCAGATTGTTTTTGCGTCTCCGACATTGCAACTTTAATCGAAATCGTTATCGTCGAAAGTAACATTTTATGAATAGTTCAAAAACAATGCTTTGACTCACCAACATCATATTATAAAAAGTCAAAAAACTAATCACATTTTTGAATTGCCTGTAGTTTTCTAAATGATAATTGACAAAAACTGCTTCATTTTAAGAATGACTCAAAGGCAATGTAATGTTTGTTTTGTATGCTCGTAATGTGGAAATTCAACAAAAACATATCGTGTTTAAGCTACTTACACTCTCGTGATAATAGTTACAGTCAACTGAGGGAAATGAAGTAGAATGGAGGCAGTGGGCGCCAGCTATCGAGCTGTCTCTACCTGTGCGGTGCCGGTATCTACAACGAGTGTATCTATCTACATGCTGTATCGCTCTTATTATCCCTAACGGGTTAACGGTTATATTTAGTGCCAAGGTTCTACTTGGCACAATCGTGGAAAGCTCAAGGATGATAAAAAATCGCATTGTGGTTATGTTGCCAGGCTATCTAGATAAAAGGCGCGATTCTCACTCTTTTAAAAAATCTGAATGATACATTCAGTGTTTTTTCTTATACAAATGATGCTATATATTAGTATTTAACGCTACCTTTCCGGTTTCTGATTACTGGATTCTGTTGGCAAGAATACGCTACTTACGGTATTCCAATAAAGATTCGAAAGTGCATTAAAATCCTTGTGTAGGTATATCAATAACTGCTAGCTTTTTTATCTTCATTTCAATACGAGAAATGGTTAGTGTCAAATCGGCTAAGGCCAGTGACACTCCGAGGCGCCGAGTTTTTTTTATATTAATTAAAGCGGACTCGATCCTAACATAACGGCCGCAAACATTACTATGCTAATTTATTATTAGGGTATTTTCTTGGCATCCGCAATGTGACATACATTTTTTTAAGATGTAACTGTAGCGGAAATATGATTGATAGTTGACCGCTCCAGTAAGCTTCAGTTGTCCGAATCCGTATCTCTAATGCATGCTCATTTTATGTACAAATCTTAATCTGTGTGCCTAATCATAGAGGGACAGCTGAATAGCCAAAATATTTATAGGCGACACGACATCTTTATCTATTTATGATAAATAAAATGTAATTAGTTAAGTATATATCTCATATATTATGATGACTTGTGTCATATTATAACAAAAGCATTATCTTCCCAAGTAATCTCGTAAAAGTATTTCAAGCAATAATATTGTACTTTTTGTAATTCCAACGTTATAAGTAAAAGTAAAAGCGAAGACGCCCAAAGCCTCTTGTAAGAACTCATAAATACGCCACCCCATGCTGGTGTAAGATTATAAAAATGTGCATACGAATGGAAGCCACAATGTTATGTTCATCATAAGCGCCACCTGCTTGAGAGACAATCACTTAGGGTGTGTATTCGGGGCGGATATGAGCCGAATAAAGAATCGCGATGTGTGCAGATTTCGCGGGTGTAGTGGTAGCTATTCGTAGGTAGCGACTATTGATTTTGTCCACCCCAGACCGCACACCCGCCGAACTGCATCCAGTTCCGCTGCCTAACACTTAATACCATCTATTATTATCAATTTATTGACTGCTTCCATAATATTAGCTTTGAGTTCGAAGTCGCAGTCGGTAAATCTTTTAGAATAGAATGTATGGAATATTGTTAAGTTCTGTCGGGATAGAGTTTATTGAAAGTTTATTTTAGTTTAGTTGTAGCCCATGTATAACATATCAGGATTATAGCTTATTATTACGTAGTGGTTTTTACATTAGGTAATATTGGTAACCTCGGTTGGTAAATTTGCACCTCGAGTAGGTAGGCAACGCTTGTGTAGATCCTGGCTCGACCGAGTTATTTTAGCTTTACCGCTTTGGGATTAGGTCAATATTGACTTAATCAGACTTGACGACGTCTGTGGTCTAGTGGTTCGAGTACCGGACTGCTGATCACGAGGTCGTGGGTTCGATTCCCACAAGACACAAACATTTATGTGATGAACTTAGGTGTTTGTGTTTGTCTGGGTGTTTCTTATATATTATAAGTATGTATTTACAAAAAAAAAGTATATAAGTATTATATCCATTGTTTGTATCTAAAGTATTACTTAGTATTAATTATAAACTAAAATCTAAAATTTTTGAACTTCTTAATTTTTGAGCATCCTTTCTTCCATAATACTGAATGGACGGTTGTTGACGATACCTTTTATTAAATTTATTTTACAGGAATGTTTTTGATGACAAAGATGTTCTTATGAGTGTGAAGACGATGTTGTAGAATTTTATTTCATTTTCAAAACGTTGGTTCGAAACTACATATTTACGCTATTTGTATCTGTTACACAGTATGAGTGCTATAAAGCCAAGTCCATAGTTGCAGTAACAGATTATTTCTTTGCGTTCGTCATCGTCAGGTAATTCTATCTATCTATGTGAATCACAAGCTCTTAATATTTTTAATTACACCCGGGGATTTTTTATTATATTTCTGCGGCTCTAGAAAAAAACATGGTATTACCTATTGCAGAACTTCATCGAACTACTTAATTGATATCTAGAGGAACTGGTAAGATTGCAAGAGGTTGGCATACAGTGTCGTGAAATCTCAGAAGCAGCAGTAGAAGCATTAGTAGAGTGCTATAGGCGTCTGTCTATGACAGTCAACTGGTGGACTGCTTCTGCATAAGTGTCTTCTTGACTGTTGTTCTTGTTCATGATTATGAACATTACTTAAGTAATTGGTACTTCAACCTCATTTTTTATTATCATTTGAATAAATACGCTATCATTGTAAGTGTATTGGAAAGATAAACACACATCCATATGTATACCCCTTGAAATTTCTGCTTAGGTACTTCATTATGGTAAACTGTGTGAGTAATAAACACGGGTAGGTACATACATAAAAGTAGTATTACATACGTATGAAAGTATGCATTACACGATGGTTTTCCTCGCTGTGCGCAAAAAGATGGCGTGTCTGCAGAGAGTGCCCACTTGAACTCAAGCGAGTCGCCGCGAGCCTTCCACGAATTTCCCGATTATAAAACCGGTCAAGCTGGGGAATGTTTCACCGATGTCTCGATATAACGTGATAGCTGATTCAAGCTTCGTTTCTGAAAAACACTGACTTTCCTGATGAAACGGCCTACTTCATATAGTTAGCAAATATTTTTGTTTACACTGTTCGTTTAAATAAGAATCATATTTTTGCGTCTCGATGTGAGGGCAATGTAACCGCGATATATTCCGTTAATCTCAAATGAAGCTATGTTTACTTACCACCAATGATACTGTATTTTTATAGTGCGTAAGTATTCATGGATCGATCATCTGGACCATAGACTCGAGAATACATTCGACGAGACCACGACAATGATACCAATGATACTGACAGTCAATCCTCAATCGCAACATAAAATAAATGAGAACTATTTACTACTTATTACTAACAAAACTATTTACGGAATCAGAAACAGGAAAACCAGCTGGTAGGCTTAAATCTGGCCTAAAAGTCTACCTGGAATTAGTATTGATTTAGTTTTTTCCGTCGATTTCGTCATCAACATAAGTACCGTTGAAATGAAAAATGTTATGCTCCTTCTGTATAAACTTGACAGTGTTCTACATAACATTAAATTATAACGGGTTTCCTTATTTCTGAAGCAAAATTTAATACGTAGACACCCAATTCACAGAAAATTCTCACGCTTTGCATACGCGACGTAACTTGTAGAACTGGAATATTTTTATTATGACTCATTTAAAGTGTAACACCGGAGTGGTTATCTATCGACATATTAACATACGCCGGCCATGTCATCTATACGCCAAACATAAATTTTATCGAATCTTGTTTAGATAGCACCTGTGCTTAAGTGAAGTGGAATATGAAACTGTGAATATATAAGTACATCGCTGCTGAAAATAGTCCTATAGTACTGTACCACAATGTTTATATTTGTAATTAACGCGTCTTTTACATAGAGTATGTAGGTAGCAGATCTTCTTGTAGGAACCTTTCTGTATTAAATACATAATATTATGTATATGGTTTAAGACTTGTTACAATTTTACTAAGTAACTGAAAACTCATTTTGCAACGAAACCATTATCCTTCTTCTGGGGTTGGCGGGCAAAAAGTAAAAGGTATTATTTACTTATGAACTGGGTTCGTAACCTTCAGACCACTTTCGAAGGCCTCCATTTAAAACGTTATATAATAGATAATTTATATGTAGATATACCTAAACCAGTTATGGAAGCTTAAAATTAGCAAAACAAATATTGTAACATGGAAACTTGTGAAACACTTAACAATATACATATTTACATTGTTCACGAGAAAGAAAAATATAACATTTTCTGAAATAACTGAACTAATCAGCGATTCAGCGTGAGTCATTAAGATGTTTCAGTGTGAGTAGGTTCAAGCTATGAGCTAGGTATTATCAAAATGTTTTTTTCATTTATTTAAATGAGAAGAATACGCGGTGTTTGTAGACACGGAAAGTTTAAATTGGATATTTATTGTTTATTGAATTAAATTGATACTGATTTTACTAACACTTCGATTTTGAAGATATATTTGTAGTGCAGAAAATCATCACGGATCTAAAGTCACTAGGGTATCGAATATCCATCTATCTAGCCTGTATCGTCCCACGGCAGGGCAAAGACCTCTCTCTCCCTTTTCAACACACATCTTTTCTCTGCTAATCCAGATCCAGTCTTCAGAGAAGGTAGGAATCAAGCTCGTTCCTCTTCGTATAAGTTGGTCTGCGGCTGTGTTTTCTTGGCGATTAAAAGGTGCATTTGCCTTCCCTTCCTCTATTGTGGGGTCCATGGGACTCGTGACCACATTTGTCGCGACCCCGACAGTAGCTAGCTACTGCGCCTACACCCTACTCCTAGTCCGAGGTATCTAGATATGCTGATAGCTGTCTGTCATTATCAGTGATCGGCGTAGGTAGTGCTATTTTCCGTCAATGACCCTGAATGATTATGTTAATATGGACATGTCCCGGGATTTTCGGGGTTCACGGGAATATTTTTCGGAATGTTGATGTAAATGAAGTTATACTGTTAAATATACCATGAATATGCACTGCGTCATATCAGGCTACTTATTTCTGGTTTAACTGGTCCTGCACAGTGCTGTTTGCCATATTACTTGCTGGTCAATAGGTAGGTCTGATTATACCCGAAACAGGTGGCATGATATGTCGTCATGTGTACAACTACAATTACTTTACAATTGCTCGTCAATGTGATATAAATTAGTATGTAACATGTATGCCGGGATTTAGACGGCATATCCATGTTAAGTTAACGGTCACTAATTCCCGTGAATAGCACTACCTACGCCGATCTCTGGTCATTATATAGTAAGGGCCCGAAATACTCTGCCACGTAACAAAAAATAAAGGTGGTCTGATATATGTCAAGAATATAGTAATATTTTTGATTTCTTATTAAATATAAGAAAGTAATAAGTTTAATTACCTACAAGTCGTATCCGTACGATTACGGTAACATTATTTCTTTACATCTATTAATTCGATGATTTGTTTATTATATTAATATCAGTTTTATACTTAATAAAATGAAATAAATTAGTAGGTATAATTAATCATTTACATTATTTCATTCGTTTTTTTTTGGGTTGTAAAATATATATCTACTTAGGTATGTTTTATTAGTAGATGAATAATTTTATGCCATCACGCTATTGTTTACGTATACGTATACGTATTGTTTTAACGAGCCCCCAATAACTTATTGCCATTTTCGACTAAGAATCGAACCCAGGCCCTCTCGCGTAGCAGTTGCTCTTACGACCACTACACTGCACTGGTGCAATCGCATTCCGCGTTTAGGCATGTGCATTCAATAACAATACGTGAATTTATTCTCACTTTAAACTCAGAAGTATAAAAGCGGAATTGAGGTGAATCACTGAAAAGGCGTGATTTTGATTTTAATGTATTACTTCATCATATCAATTTATGAACGAAGTTCTTCCAAAGCTAATTATTGTAATTGTCAATATCTTAAAATTATTGGTTTACAACTGTGCATTCATAGTCAATAGTATGAAATAACTACTATTACAGTTACCCACCAAGATGGGTTTAGGAAATCGAATTAGAAAATCAGATTACTTTTACTAACGAAGTTTATCTAAGCGATTTATGTTATTAGATCAGCTGTCGGGGTATGTGAGTCTTGTCACGTAGGTACCTTCCCCCCTATAAATAAATCTCGAAGACACTAGTCCTTGGAAGAATATCGGAGTGGCTTCCAAATATAAAAAAATAAAACGTTTCATAAAATAATTAAGTCGTTTCCGGGTGTAGGAGAAGACTATTCAATTATCTCATGATATTTCATTAGTTGTTTATTTATGTCTGAAGTACTTTATATTGCTGTGGGATAAGATGTCATAAGTTTTTATTATAGAGTAGTTGGTATATTGCAGGGAGCAGTCTGGGCAAGCGTGGCGCCGGCGACGATTCTCGTTTGCGCGATGGCTATCAGAAGCGCAATCCCCTATTCCTCGCAGTGCTAATCAATGAATAATTACTCTGTTTAAGGGGCACCTCTATAAATAGCCGGCTGGAGCGCTGACCTGGAGCGACGGGTTAGTCCGGCCTGACAGCCGCGGACACTCGCAGCAGCCTCGCTCGCTTCACCCCCGCGCCTTGCGCCGCACCACCGCACCGCCTCCGTCGCAGCCGCCGCGCGCCGCGCCCAGGGCTGACACCACTGCAATATAACAAGTTTTCATAAACTATAAAGGAAATGAGCCTAGTTATCGAATCATTTTTTGCTACTCATTATAATTGTGTCAAGTTTTATTAGACGTGCCGCATTCTCTTCGCCTAACACTCGAGGTGATTTATAGCTCATATATTGATAAGCATCTTTTCGAATCGATTAGTTTTCAGGCGCCCACTAATTGCGCTGGTGCCTCACTGTTTCAACCCTACGTCGTCGCCGCGCTGCTCGACACGCCTCCAACTTCGCATCCTGCCGTTTTTTGCAAAATTAACTAC
This sequence comes from Acronicta psi, assembly GCA_946251955.1. NCBI lineage: Eukaryota > Metazoa > Arthropoda > Insecta > Lepidoptera > Noctuidae > Acronicta > Acronicta psi. Next base: position 7,435,096 of record OX276472.1, on the reverse strand, counting down.
AAAGGAATCTTTGTAGACAAAATATGGATACAGTTTTTCCAAAATGATTCATGTTGATAGTCACTGTAGTTACATTATAGTGCATCGCCTTTTAAGTCGAGTTTTATTTAACACCTGTATATCTATAATTAGAAATAGAATTCCCGATGCATCGATGGCTGGTTGGTAAGCGCCGCAGCACAATGCTAGTAGGATTGTGCGTGTGATTCTACAAGTAACGGCAGTTCTAAAGTTCTAACCGAGCTATCGGCTCAGGTACCTACGGTGCCAAGAGGTTATCGGTTATCGAGCTGTCTATAAAGAGATAACCACATATATGGTGCCTATAAGTATTTCCGATTTAAATTGCTTACCGATAAATAAATATTACTGTTGTCATTGCTCGAGTGTACTGTGTGTAAGATTAAATTTCATAATATTACACCATTATATTTTAGTGCAGTTTTGACGATAGCGAATGATAATAAATAAAGTTTTTAAATTATCATAAAGGAAGGAAGGCACTCACCTACGTAACGCACCTTAAGCACGTAGGTATCATACGATTCGGTTTGTTAAGAATGGACAATTAGATACCTACTTTATTCTATGAATCAAGCTGTTTTTAATTGTATCACGCATGCTAAATATTCTGTTATGTTATACATTTTCCGAAATACTTAGATGTTTGACCGTAAGTAGGGTTCGGACCTTTATGGGATGTAGAAAATCTGATCGATTCTGATCCTCATGGATTGTTATGGATCCTTGAGAATCCATCCCAGGAAGGCGACAGTGACATACTCTGTCGCACTCGTACCGACTAAAACCGCACTTGCCTTCCCTTGCCCTATACCTTTTGGCCATGGGATCTAAAACTATACACAACGACTATGACGGTCTGTGGTCCGGCGCAACCATCCGCCTACCCTCCGTCTTACGGTTTTCCACACCGGACGCGTTAGCCAATTAAGCCAGTGATGACGAATATCATTTTTTGTCCAATGTTATTTTGATCAAATAGATTGAATGACATTTTTGATTACTTTTATCAAATACTAGCTTTCCGCCAGCGGCTTCACCCGCTATCCCACGGGAACCATACATTTTACCGGGATAAAAAGTAGCCTATGTGCTATTCCAGACTATAACCTATCTCTGTGCCAAATTTCATCCAGATCCGTTCAGTAGTTTTTGCGTGAAAGAGTAACAAACATCCATCCATCCATACATCCAAACTTTCACATTTATAATATTAGTAGGAATAGGATACAAGCAATTCTGTGTGTAAAAGAAATTTGATCAAGTCATAGGCAAAGATTTGACCAGTGGCATACCACTCTAGGGGTCTGTTTCACAACCTCTGGATAGCCGCTAACTGCAGAATAAATAAAAAAAAGTAACAAAATTTGTATGAAATTATGTGCCAGCCAATTTAAAGGGAACTCATCAGTAAGCTCTGGAACAGCCCCTTAGAATTAAGTTGTTGCTTAGGCCATACAAATTGACGATGACATTGGTGATATGTCACAAGGCTGAGTGTGTCGCGATGTGGTCGAGCGGGGCGCTGCGGCGGCGGCAGTGGACCGAGCCCGGCAGGCCGGTAGCCCGCGACGTGGAACCAATGCCAGCCACGCAAATTTACCACTACTCGTGACATCCATGACTCTTCAAATAATTTGTGTAACGTTAACGTGCTCCACTGATACTACATATTTGGTAAGAATATATAAGTTTCGTGATACTTATTCGATTTATTATATTAATTTCATACTGCCACATGTGCGAAGTGGTACTTCTTCTCTTAAAGTAGACGCAGGCTCCGGTTAGGTAGAGGCGACAACACGCAATTAATCTGTTCGACATTATTATATATGCCATTCCTGTCAAGGCTCCAGACCGTCCGTAATTAAGGTCGCCAAAGTGGCCTTGGATATAAGACATGATAGAACCTGTAAGACAAAAAATGATAAAAATGACTGCACAGCGATTAAACTTGTTGTAATGAATTACGGCATTGCAAGGACGCAGTAAAGTTGAATATTGCATCAGTGGTTACGAACACAGGGAGGCAACGATCGCGTGGAATGTTGGCGCGCGGCTGCAGGCTGCGCAGGCGCAGGCCGCTGTTGGCCAGCGGCGGCGCCGAGCACGCACCCGCGCCCGCGCCCGCCATCGCCCGTGACTCACCTCGTCGACATCTCACCACATTTTGATTGGGGAAATACGTGCTCCTTAGGTCCGACAGTTTCTTGCAAATCAACCATTTACCACTCATAATGACGTACACTGCGTAGATCTTCCACTGGGCTAGGTATTTTCCTCGTTTACATGAATCATAGAAGCATAAACACTATCAAAAAGGTTATTTTATTAATTATGTTTTAGGGTTCTGTACGTAGTAGCCGACTCTGTTTTTATCGACAATAACCAATGTAGATACAAAAGTTGGCGCATTCATGTTATCCGAAATGTAAACAAATATATAGGTATAGGTACATCATGAACAAATTGTTTCCTCTTAATGATACATAGTACCTATGTATGACAAATAGATAAACTTTTACCATTGAAGAGAAAAAAAAAATAGAAAGAATGAAATTGTGAAATCAAAACATTGCCCACCTTTGTGACAGAATGACCCGTAATTTACCTGCATCAGCCTGAAGTTTACCTCTAACTATAATATGTGCGTGTGCGTTGAAAACGCATGATTTCGTAATAAATACACAATATACACTGTTTTAAATTATTTTCCAATTGGTACATACAAGTTTTGATCAATAGGCTAATTTTATAATTTTTGGGTTCGAGGTATTTGTATTTAAAAATAACGAAATACTTAACCAAAATAATACTTTCGAAATCTTTTCGTACCATTTTTAAATTAAATTGCTAAGTTCCCTCTGTAAGATTTTTGTTCACGCTGTGAACACTTTTGACACAAGGAATAAATGATGGCTGCATTTTGTATTTTTTCTCAATTTTTCCATGAGTAATCAAAAGATCAGTTACTTTTGAACTGCTCACAAGTGATATATGAGGCAAGTACTTGTCCACTTCGCTAACATGTCACGACTGAATTCAACACACTCTCTTCGAAAAGTTAATCAAAGAACTTTACGAGCCACTGACCTGAGTAAAGTGGTTAGAATTATTTAGAGGCTCGGATCACTAAATAATGCAACGAAAAGGCATGCTTCATACAGATACATTACGTACCTAAACTGTATCCAGATCCGGTTAACCTCGTAAGACGTAATCTTGGTACCATGTGCAGTACAAAATTATTTGACTACGATTAGTAAAGTTTTCATGATAAGTAGTAGAACTCAGATTTTCTTTTCACTTCGAACTTGAATTTTTACTTCGAACTATCACTTGTCATAATTGTGTTACGTACAACATGACAATGTTTAAACATACCATCCGCCTATAGTTAGCCAGCTAGTTTTTGACAGCTTTCAAATTAGCTTTGAAAGCTGTCAAAAACTAGCAGGCTAAGCCATGGCACCGAGGAAAAACAAAGTAGCAAAAGAGGAGGTCTAGGGGACTCTTGGAGCATTTGGTGGGTGAGACCGTATACGGTGTGGCTCACATTTTCGCCTCTTTCAATGACACATTCGTACACGTTACTGACTTGTCTGGTCGGGAAACCATCGCCCGTGTTACCGGTGCCATGAAGGTGAAGGCTAAGGCCTCACCCTACGCCGCTATGTTGGCTGCTCAGGATGTTGCTGAGAAGTGCAAAACTCTTGGTATCACTGCCCTGCACATCAAACTGCGTGCCACAGGTGGCAACAAGACCAAAATTCTTGGCCCTGGAGCCCAGTCAGCTCTGCGTGCCCTTGCTCGCTCCAGCATGAAGATTGGTCGCATTGAGGATGTTACCCCTGTACCCTCCGATTCTACACGCAGGACGGGTGGCCGAAGAGGTCGCAGGCTGTAATCTGTTAGGCTATATTTCCCAAAGGGTTAGGCAGAGGTGTAGAACTTATTGTATAAGTATATAAGTAATTATTGTATATGTTAAGAACACCTATGACAATAGTTAGTGGCAGTCAGAAACCCAAAAAATATCCTGACTACCAGTCTGTCCATCGAATGTCGGTATTGCCCAGAAATTGGGTTGCCGGGGACCGATGGTAGTCGCTTCGTGCAAAATTGATATTCAGCCACACCTGGTTAGACTTTAAGCCGACCCCAACATGGTTAGCAAAATGCTAGGAAGAAGTTTCTTAGTTAAAGTAATAGTGAATATCACTAATAAAATAAAAAAATATCTGTCTTGCAAGCGCAATTCTGAGTTCTATTCTTAGATTTCTCAGGTAGAATATTTTATAAAGCAAAAGGTATTTCCGGAACCTTTCCTTAATACAGGTTAGTATACATACATATGTAGCTACTTAGAGATCATATATTTTTGTTTGTAACACTTATAATGAAAAATGTGATATATATTGTACCTCCTGAGAAATGATTAAATTAGCGTTGGAATTATGTGAATAAACATCTTGGTATTCAGTATATATTAAAAAAATAGTCGTGTAGTAGCAAAACATCAATTTTGTTGAACGTCAGTCACAGATTTTTTGGCTAATTATTATTGGTTCCTTGTTCCTATACTTACAAAAACATGATAGGTTTAAACCTAAAATAAAATATAACATGATAAAAGATTATTCAGTTTTTATACAGATAATTACAACTTCAATATTTGTTTTATTTTATTTATATGTTTTATTTGTATGTTATATATATTATGTGAGTTATTCCCTGTTTCGCTCGTTGATATGAGTCAACGTATAAAAGAATCAAGAAATACCTTCCAAATTTTCGATAAAAAAAAACAAAATAAGTATGATATATTAAGTACCGAGGTTTTAATAAAATTCCGATAAACACGACACGTCATCGATACCTACGTACCTGCTATTGATTTTAGATTTTTGCTGAATCATTGTTAACTAGTGATCAGTACGAATAACGTGTGTACCCGGCATAACGCCACTCCTCTATATCACCGATATATCTCTCAGTTGCTAAATAATATCGATTTTATGGCGCGGCAGATGGCCGGCTCTAGAGGCCGGCAAAACCGTCTGCGACCCTCCCGCGCGCTGCATCCTATACTCTCTTCACCCCCGATTGAGATTTATCCTCCCAAAACAGCCCCTGCACAAGAATGGATTATTCGATTTATATTAAGTTTCCGCAATTTCTATTTAGAGGGTTCCCAAAGTGAGGTAAGCATTTGCGCGACGGATTTGGTGTTCCTTTGTAAATATTTCGAAGGGCATGTCACCGAGCGACGGTCATTAATAATAACAATGGGTAATGTTAGTGGACTAATTTACAATCGATCCCTGTCCCATCTGCCGTTGTCTCTGCTTACTAGTAAACATTTTTGCTGTCGTTTTATGTATATTTAACCTGTATTGTATAGTTTACACTTTATAATTTATTGTTAACTACTAATACAATGCCATCAAAGCAAGTAAATATCAGCTAAAAAAACAGATTGATTAAAGCATAAACAAAATCAGTAAAACACCTTCCATGCTTTCATTCAAAGCGGAATGCAAGAATGAAAACATCGGAACAAAAATAGGCATATTTCAATATGTTACCGAGCATAACTCTGCGGAAACATCCCAATAAAAATAAACGAGTGTCAATACCCAACTCCGTAATGCAAATTTGCTATTGCGATAAAAAGCTGTGAAAAACGAATAAGCTTATATTCCATTTTACATAATCTCCGTCTAGACGGAAGCTGACCGCTCCGCTCCTAGGTTGGCGTTCTCTTATTGAGTACAGTGTGCAGTGTGCGGGCTCGCAGCCGCGGCTCGCACTCGTAGCCCGAGCCCGGGATTTGCATCCCACGTTTGTTTGTGAACTACGGATGAATTACGAGCGATTTTCACAGCTTCATAAGTACTTTTCATCCAGGTGGGCTCGTAAAGTTATCTCTGCGTTAGACTTTTTAATTCTATTTACAAAGGGGCTGTAGGTGTATAGCGAATGCGGCAAGTCGTAAATTCAACATACCTACACATATTTTTCTCCTTTATGTTGGATGCCTATTTACTGATTCAGAAAATACAGGATAAAAGTACAAAAAGAAACTGCGTCAATGATCAGTGGCGGTGCGCCAGTAATGTATCATGTTTCCTTGTCAACGGACGCCTCTGTCCATTTCTCATTAATTCTAATTACTCCGAAATGTTTAGGGTTTCACAGGGATCGTTACACAATAAACCCTTTGAGCTTAGAGACGTTAATTTTCATTAATTATTAAGTACGGCTAAAGATTAACAATATAAACTTTTACGACTCGTTACTTTGTTGTTGCATGTTGTAAGTAGATATAACTGAGTAATCTATATCCTATCTTTATATACAGTGAATCTGTAACTAATCACTGTCTGTACAAGGAAGGACATAAGATGTTACCACCAAATGTAAACACTATGAATGCATAATAAATGAATATGAACATGGACATTATCAAATAAGATACTTATTATTTGGCAACGGCATCAAGCGCCGCACATCTGACGAATTGTGAGCAAAGCTAACACAATTCTATACCAAGCGTGGCGGCGCGGCGTGGTCAGGCGAACGTAGGTGGAATTATGAGCTCTAGGTACTCTCACGAAAAAAAACTAAGGCCGCTAAAGCATCGTGCAGGGTGTTTCGGATGGATGGCGTGGCTTAAACCGAACTAAAGACGGCGCCTAAGTAATAACTAATAAATAATAACTCTGAGCGATAGGTTAAGTGGCTCTTTCCACGGTTATGCTATGGATAGGTGACTCTTGAGATAGGAGGTACTCTGTGCCGTAAATAGCACATAAAGCAGTCGAACATCCTTTTCCCAACCATGTTGGTGTCGGCTTCCAGCCTAACTAGATTCGGCTGAATACCAGTATTTTACACGAAGCGACCGCCATCAGACCTCCGCAATCCAATTTCTGGGCAATACCGATATTCGAAGGATAGACTGGTTGTCAGGCTTTTTGGGCCAATGACTACCACTAACGATTGTCATAGATGTTCGTATGACAACCGGGACCGACGGCTTTACGTGCTCTCCGAGGCACGGAGGGGTCTGGATGTGTTAAGAATGGTCACCCATCTACAGACTGACCTTCGCAAGCGTAGCTTAACCATGCAGATCGGTTGATCAGCGTTGCTATAACTTAGCCACGAGCCCCTAAAGCAGTCGATGCCAGGTGTTATACGAACCCTTTTAACAACCGTAATGGTAGCCAGAAAGCTAAAAAACCTGAGAACCTGTTTATATTTAGGATACCTATCGGTAAACACCACGCTTTGTGTAAAATACTAATATTCGGCCGCATTCGGTTAGATGGGACCTCGCTCGAGTTATTTTGAGAATAGGCAAGAAGGATGATGAAACTTATAGTGATATTTGTTGTTCTTTTATTTAGAATTTATTTCTAATCCTAATTAGTGCTACTAGGTACATCCACTTCAGCGAAGTCGCGACAAAACTCTTAATATATGTATATATTACATACTAGATAATTAGATATAACGTAATTAAAGGTAATTTGCGAAAACCTACATAATAATTACACCGAAGTTACAATTAGTACCTAAGTGTTTTACAAATATACGGTTTATGGTTAGATTTTCACAAAGTACAAAAACATATTATAAGTGCAATTTGTCTTTTGTAAAAGAAAATACATTACCTCACCTTAGGCTCAAGTTTCAATTACTGATAAAATACTATTATAGGCTTTGGGTACTTGCTTGCTAGCAGCTGCATTTATAAAATATATTTTTTGTTTTTGTTTTGTACAAAATCCTCTATTTTTCAACGATAGCAATCTGCACGCGGAGCGGGTGCCAAATAGTTTTATTATGGAACAATAAATACATCTTCACAAAAACTGAAAGGTGGATCTTCAATAGGCCAAGTATATAATAAGTATAATCAACTATATAATATCTTAAATGGAAATCCATACTATTATAATCATATGGTGAGACTATTTTGCAATCCTTTTCACATTAATAGTTTTCTTAGACGTACAACTAGTTTTTTACAAGAAAATAAATACAAAAAGCACGAACAATAAATTGAGTCTGCAAAAAGTGTTTCGCCGCCATTCAAAACAAAGATCTGTTTCTGAGAAGCTCACCAGCCGCACATTTGGTAATGGTTTGCACTTCCGCTTGTTCCCATACGCTTTTTAGTCAGCCCTCATGCGTGGTACGCAGTTCAACGAATTAATTTAGCCAATGAAAAACGCCACCAGTCGCGCAGCACCGCGTCTCGTTATATGCAACCATACAAACAACCAGTGTCCAACTTACCACTTGCACAATTTGGATTTGTTTTTTCTACACTTTCGACTGCGAATCGCAAGACATTAAAAATTAATTTTATTGTTCTCAATTACATAAAGTATGTTGTAACGGTTTATGGTGACAATAATCTATTTATGTTAAAGTAATAGTGATCATAAATACAGTTTGTACTTATTTACAACGTAAAATTAGCAAGTTCTTCATAGTAGTAGTATTTTTACGAGTATTATCGTTGATAGTTTTCCCCAAACGATATACGCTACAAACAGGGTCAAACTTCGTCGATATTTTGATTTATTACGGAGACTCAGTACTAGGATGTCTCCGCGAAAATTCCCAACAAAAAAATCTTAAGTCAAAACGGGAAAAACTCTCGCGAACTCCAGAAATCAATTCCATGCACTAAGTAATAAAAAAAATTAAGTTAATTTAATTTGTTTAATCGAAAGACTGATGTTATTAACATAATAGTTTATAAATCAGTATAAAGGGCATTTTAGTTTAAGTTGGCAGCATAATATTTGTTTTTAACCAACGAAAAATAGGAGGAGGTCATTGGTTCTTATGTTTAGGTATAATTTTTTTTGTATGTTCGCAGATGTCTGACAAAAGTTATCTATCTATTTTAAGATTCTTACAGCTTACTACCCCATTTTGTAAACAAAATTATAATTTAATATACAAAATATTTATAGCCTCACAAGTTCCATACAAGACTCGAACCCACATCCCCTAGAGAACAAAAGGCGGCCACTCAACCATTTCAACCGCAACGTTTAGGTCGTCGAGGTTGTTAGCCCTCAGCTTCGAACAAGATGATATAACTCGTTTCCTCCAGTAACGCATAATATACATATATCAATGTACAAACTAAGTACATATATCAGCTACGAATTGCTACGCGGAAAACAATGCGTAGCAGATACTCACGGACTTGCCGAACGAATAAGACAAGTATGTGGTTCTGTAGATGACCAGCTGAGTCTGCCGTTTCACTCACAACCCAAAGAAATTAACAGGTAGTCTATGGCTAAAATTCAGAGAATACGCTAAGCGTAAAGTAACGCTTACATAAGTCAAACTTGTATTACAATTTGACATACGGAAGCGTAAGTTTACGCTTAGTTTCGTTTCTGAATATTAGCCTTAGTCTTATTCCAAGGTGCAATCCATCTTTAAAGCACAATTAATTAAAATTTGTGCATTCATTAAACTTGGTTGTGAACGTATGACTTACATTCGAATGTATAATATCAATTGGGATAAGAATATAAAAATGAATTCTCAACGTATGTACCAAATTTCTTATGCTTATACTTGTTATGATGAACGATCTTATAAAAACTATAGAAAATTATTTCCAAGCTAAACTTAACCGTGATAAAGAGGTCACTCTTAACGAATCATCATATCAATCGCGTACATTGCCGGCTTGGACTGACCTCCCATCGCACAGGATTTCATACAATGAGTGGTAAACTTGTATTGGAAACTTTTGACACTGTAGGCGTGTACGCGACTCTTATTATGATTCATGAAGTGCCCTGAAGTGGTTATTTTAGCCCCCTAGGTCGTAAGAAGTTACGCTATCAATTAAACAAAAGATTTAACTCTCAAATACCTAAACTTGACCGCATAGGTACCCGATTTAGTCACCTGCTGATTTTCAACGGTTGTAATAAAAAATCTTTGACAAATTGTGTCACAATGGAAGGACAAACAAGGGGATATTGTTTTTTTTATTTAATGATTTGCGATGTTGTGGTGACATCATTGTCACCCAGCGATTCGTGTCGCTCATTCTTAAGGTTCCATATCTAAATGGTACAAGTTAATTTTAGCCTGAAATCCCAAATACCTACATAAAAAGTAATTGCTAAGTTGCTTTATTGAATTGCATTGCATATAAAGTAAGTATAGCATGTAGCACAGCAATTGTTTTACCGTTGACACGACTAAAAAGATATGTATCCAAATTCAATTAGACCTTTAAGCATTCATATCTCAATTTAAGCAAATCATTTGAGTGTATTCAAAAACGTCGGTAGTAAAAAATATATTAAATTATTTATTACAGGTAAATGTTATTATATGATTACATTCTGTTGAACAAGACGCACAGGCGAGCGCTGCAACATTATACCTGGGTTTGGGTACTTACTACACTGGTGGTGCGTTCTTTATCAGGTAAGAGAGTTCAAAGATTCAAAATTTCGTCGATATTTTCCAAATATTCTTAAAACTTTGAATCATTTTTGACAAACAAGTTATTTGTTTTTGTTGAAGTTATAACATCGAGTCTGATATTTAATAATTCTCAGGTGCCATTCTCAAGTATGGGTAATTTTTATTGTGTTTTCTTCGTAATGAATTTCTGAAGTAATGGGAGCTTATTCAATGTTGTGAGTTGAGACATATCAATTGACACGTCATTAATCAAATTCGGTCGACGCAAACTTGAAAGCTAAATAAGTATAGGTATACTTAGGTACTTGTACATTTACGGAATAATAAACATTATTCTTTAACTTACTTTGCATTCCATGCAAACTAAATTCGAAGAGATGTTTAATTTTTCTATTGATGTTAAGAAATGTATTTATATAATTGATGTATTACAGTTTTTATCCATTGCTGTGGAATGTGGTAAAAGTCTGCAGGGCATTAACTTCGTAATAACGCTCGTAGATTACAAGCTATTATGGTGTACAAAGAAGTTGACATTTGTGTTACCAACATAGCTCGTTTTATGAGTCGGTTTTATTTACCAACACTAAGTATGGGAAGAGATGGAAACAGAAAAAGAAAAGAGTAGGCCTTTGCCGAACAATAAGACACTAGGCTCAACATAGTCGCAAACGAAAAAAATGCAACAAATTAAAAAACAATTCGCTCAATACCAACAAGAATATAATAAAGGTGGAGCAGAAGAGGTTTTATTATACCTAACTAGCAAATTATACGAAACACAAATCCCACGATCCACGTTTCGCACTTGACTGCCTTATTCTTAAGAATTCTAAGCCGATTTACATATCAAGCTTAAGATTCAAATCTGTTGAATAAGTTTAACCTGTGAATATAAATAAAGCACTAGGTATAACGCTTGTGGACTGCAAAGTTGTCACCGAACTGCGCATGTAACTGTACCAACCAGGTACCCAAATATTTAATGAGATTAAACGGTAATGCTCTGCAATCATTATTGGTCTCCTCGTAACATCCGCCGCTTTTCTGAGTTCGTGTGCACGTTTGAGGCAATTGTATGTTTCTAAATGACTCCAAACGAGAAGGATATGTAGTTACATATACCTACCAGCATGGGAAACAAAACACTAAAGACACATAATCTAAATAAACATAGTTACACGTCACAAAAGAAAATGTACCAATTGTTTTTTAAAAGGGAACAGTAGTTTAAATCGAATTGTTCTATCCTATGATCTATCCTCGACTGTACTCGGAGCACATTTGTGCTAAGGATGGAGGTACATAGCGAGTCTAAACACTTACATGCCTAGGAAGTACCGTAAGCAACTGTGGGTCATTGGCTTATGAAGATGTCAAGAAAGTAATAAAATTTATTCTATCAACACGACAGGATCGTTAAAATTAACAATACTGCATTTCAGTCTGGGCAGTATAACGATTAATCTCGACGCTTGGCTAGCATTCCGTTGGCGCGCGATATGCGCGGGCGCAGAATCCCCGTTGCAATACCAGGTGTTACGAGTATTGGTTGCAGCGGACAAAGCACTGGTAGCCCAGCCTGCTGATGACTTAACTCTACCGAAACTGATATGACCCTACCTAAAAATATACAGTCGGTGCTCCCTTTACTTTTCCTGTGGCTGTTGGTTTCATGCAGATTTTGTTATGAATGCAAGTCACACTCCAAAGAGTCCAATTTTACCTATTTACCTTGCCAAAATTTTAATCTGTGTGCCTGGCATGATAAAAATGGAGTAGTTACTACAAAAATCTACAAAAATCAACTAACTACCTAATTGTTTTGTATACCTACTTTTCAAAAATTGATCTCTTTTGATGATTGAGTTTTTGTTTTTTATAAAGTTCGCCAAGTAATTAGTTTGCCAACATGTTAACTAAATAATATCATTTGTTTGCTACGGAATTGATGCTAAGAAAATCAGCAGTAAGCATAATATTAATTTCATATTAATTAATTCCTGTGTTAAAGTTATCTGAGTATTTTAAAGTCGGCTCTTAGGCTTAGTTATTTTGTACGTTCGTGCATGTAAATGCGTAGAATAGCAGCGCTGCGCTGCGTATGTCTATAAGTTGTACATCAATCCGCTGGTCGCCGTTTTAGTCTTCGGCACGAGTGATTTATTACCGCTCAGAAGACGCCCCATTACCGTGTCACAATCAATAACCACGGACGACTGATGAATTCTGCTTATTTCTTCCTCTTGGCCATCAAACACCCGGCGCATATTCACTATTATGGCGAGAAACACTTCACGTGTTCAGAGGACGTGCAATTACAATGCTTGCCTAAGTCACATGAAAATTATATTTTATTAAACTTTACAATAACTGATCTTCAGATGGAATGGTGGCACAATATGGAAATTACTTCAGTGTTGCATGAATATAATTATGACACGTAACGCCTTAACTTTTCGAACAATGAAAGCTAAACTTTGAATTGGTCATAGGAAAATATAATGTACCTACCTACATATTATATTGTTTTGTCATATAAGTACAAATTGGATAACATTAGGAACTATTTTATTTGTAGTCAGCCTAGAGATACTTATACTTAACCACTGGATAGCCAAGACGTAAGTCGATTTAGAATCCGAGGCATGTACGTCTGACTTTTCGTAATCATACGTTTTAATAATTACTCGCTTACAACTTACATCGTGAAGAAACCTGCAAGGCTGACATATTCTCGACGCTGAACACTGTGAACCCTCTGGTGCGGGTTAGCAGACTTCACACAGCGTGGTCAGGGTTAGTGTAGTTGAATAAAGCCTAACCACTCTCTGAAGAAGACCCGTGCCTAGCAGTGTGACAGTAAATGGGTTTATGAGGAACACAATGTCCGTTAGATTGGGCAGACTGGGAGAGCCGATAATCCCGCAGCTATAATAAATATTGCCAGAATGCACTATTTACACAGTATCACCCGCAATTTTGTTTGTCGGAAATTGTGATGTCAGAAACTATACTTTGACTAATAGGTATCGAATTTAATTTCGTATTGGTAATTTTCGTACTATGTTGTGATCAGTGACTGGTTAGCAGGTAACATTTAAAAAATATCTTACCTTTAAAGTTTCTCTATACAAACTTTGTCATAAGGTACTATTGGGACGAGAATTGATAATATTAAACGCTATTTTTTTTCTTTTAAAGAGTAGTTTTTCGCCAGTTTGGTGCGCCACTAGAATTTAGTCCCACCAGTTAGGAGGGAACTTGTGTGCCATGTCAGTCAGTCGGCCACGGCATTGTCTAGATTTTATAAAGGTATACATTTTATATGATAGTATTAATATCAATCCAACATCATCAGTTTCCCAGCCAGGTGATTAGGGCATTGCCCCGGCCCTTTACCAAAACCGGTCGTTTTAATAATGTTTGGGGAATATCCAACATTAACAACAAGGGGCAATGTTTTATGGAGGATACTTTGATGCTTTCTGGGTATTAATCAGCAATACTATGGACTCCATAAACAGTGAAAATTACTGTAAGTACATATTTTTCTCTTAAACCGAGTTCAAGTAACAATACTTAGGGCCGGTTTTACCACCTCTGGATAACCATTAATCGCCGGATAAATTAAAAAATGAAACAATATTAAAAAGAAGGAAAATTTAACGTGAATTTCTCAGGAGGTGGTGAAACAGATGCCGCTTAAAATATTCCACGTTTTCAATTTAAAAATCCAAATCATGAGACCTATATTTCCCGAAGGATAATAAAGCAGAGGTATACTAATGCACAGTTCACCGATATGTTTAGGTCCTATGTAATAGCGAGCCATTGTATTTCTCAATTTGAAATACGAACATTTTATTTTTCCTCTTTCCAATCCGAGTAGCCCTATCCTTTGAAAGTTTTAAACACAAATTACTTATACGTACTGAAACTAGGAAGCCCCATTTATTTTCAGGGCACGTGAAATCTTTTCGCAGTGTACCTTTGTTCGGCACCTAAGAAAATACTTCTTTAAATATGCAGGCAGAAAACCAGGCACAACTTGTTTTCTGTTATATTTTTTTACATTTCTGAATTTTACTTTATCCTTATTTTTACGAGTTAGTTCCTTGTGAGATATAAAACGTTTTTATAAGTTAATTAAGAGCATTTTTGTCTGCATTACATAATATATAAAAGCAAGTATACTTAATTAAGTGCATGTTTACTGCAAACTCGGCAGATAATATCAAATAAGTATACAGTTCCGGTATCGTGTCCAAAAACGGGAGCTTTTATAATTTGGCATTGATTGGTGCTACAATGCATAACCGCAAAAACACAAAGAATACCTGAGTCACCATTCACATACTTTATTACGCTAATAACATTATACACACAATCAATCATGTAATGTAGTTTTAAACTGCTGTTCATTGCACTAATAAAGTAATTGATACACATCGCTTGTAGATAATCATCATGTGTGTAATAACATTACGACTATCCACCCACTAATGAATTTATCAACAAAAAATATGCAAATATAACACAAATATATCTTAATGTTATCTCTTCATGCGAGGTAAGCAAACTCGACAACGACGTCCACTTCTCGCTCAACGGTACTTGACATAATACCTACATTTTGATCGCTGCAGCCCGCTTTCTTCTTCGTCGTTCTCACCAACATGCATGATCCGTTTATTACCTAGAAACGAAAAGTCGAAAGTAAATGTTTCATTACAGAAAGTAAAACCGAACGCACTGAATAGTTTTCATAAAAAATCAAAACTATTAACAATAGCTTTCAGATTACAGTTACTAAGTAGGTAAATGTGACTTTGTGATGAATAAAAAAACGGCGCTAACTTTATAAAAAGGAAATCAATTAACTTCCTTTCACTAGTTGCCTATTTAAGAAACATTTTTCGTATATTATATAGTCAGTAAAGACATTTCCTTAAAATTTGTTGCTATGAGCAGACGAACATGCGAGAACAGTTAGGAAGTAAAGGTACTTACATACTTGCTTACAAGAATTCCGTATTTACCCTCGGTGATTATTTACATAGAAGTTCTCAGGAGGTTTGTAGTCGTATAGGTACTTGCGTACACTCGTACATGGTCAAGTGAACGGAGGTCTGTGTCAGCGCCGGAACCTCTATTTGTCTTAACGCAATACCTGTCAATAACCGTCTTAAGTTCATTGGCACTCCCGCTTTGGCGCATCCATTGCGTAGATTTGTGCATTGCGCTCGCGCACCACCATTTGCTCAATAGGAACCCATCAAACTGGTACTCAGCGTTGTAACATGATCTCGGTATGCCATTAACTTGTTGACAGAATAAATACAAAATAATTATAGGTACTAACTACAAACCCCAGAATACTTGAGTAAAATTCAGTTGAAGTGAACAACATGATTTTTATGTTATGTAGTCCTTACGATTAGTTTTCATGAGAGTATAAGAGCTAGACTAGCCTGCCAGTGAACTTGGTCCGGAACTACCCGAATAACGTGTTATTACAACAATTTAGCCAGCACCATTTATTTTTTTATGAGCCCCATCAAATAATCCAATTTCCCTTCCCAGATTGTTATAAGCTGTGCGAAAAGTTGAAATTATTTCTATCGATGTTTTGTTGAGCACCTAAACAAAACCAAAAATGCTCTAAACGCAATATTTTCTGCAATTAATGTGTAATGTGTCAGTGCTAATTTTATTGTAATACCTATTAAGTCATAATAAATATTTCCTTCTAACTGTTGAGGTTAAGAACATTTTCCTCAACTTCCGAACTTACAACTTACCACAAACTTTGTAAACAAAATATTCTGCTAACTATTCGTATGGGGTGCAACGCTCTTCGTCTTCTTCGTAATTACAGTTCTTGGAACATGAAACAAAACGTATCAACGATTATTTGCTTAATAATGTTCTTCTGTTATCCTGTGTGCACAGGTACACAGCAAAGTTTGTCTTAGGTACCAACTCTATAAACTAACGTTCGCATGTCCATCTGAATCATTTAGGAACGATTCGTAACCTCTTTTTGAACATGAACGAACCATTGCTGTCAATACATGTCATAAGCAATTTGAAAGTTAGTGTTAAATGAAACGGTGTTCAATATTTTGTAACAAAACAAGGAACACAAAGGGCGTTACACTCTTTATGCAAACAGAGAGCAATAAGCACAGGCGCAGACACGTGTCTAACACACTCACACATCACACCACCGCGACAATCAACTAATTATCACAACACTATTACACAAAAGAATAGAGCAGAGTGCTAATACCTGTAATAAATCGCTAAAAATACAATGAGTGTAATTGGTCAATTATATCAAACTTTAGGAATTTAAGACAGATATCTGACGAATATCTGATGTTTAACCAATTTTTAAATAATTTTCATATCCAACACTAAACTGTTATTGGAATCAAATTTCGAGATTGAGTTTCCAGCCATAAAATTTAAATTTCAATCGAGAGGTATGCATCGAGTGTTAAATAAACATTCATGCTTGTTTAATTCTTGTACGTACAGATAATTATAGGTACCTACTAATACCCACATATTATGTCAACAGCTAATGTAACGGTGATAACTCTACGTAAGGAACTAAAATTTTCACACGTACTTAATGAGCAAAGAAAATACAGACGACACCTTACCAGTGCTTTCCTCTCCGAGTACTCATGTTCTCGGGCCACCATCGACAACGAAACCTATTTGTAAAATAGGAAATCATTAAAATAAGTTTATGGGAAAGGAAATTACTAGTCTGTGATTAGACATTTGTAATTCTAACTTACTGTAATAAAGTGCAGACTTTTAATTGATTTTAAATTGAAGTTCAGTAGAGGTGCTCGCTGAAATAAAGTGCTCATCATTATACGTAATAAAGCGGGAAATATTTAGTATGCATTCAAATGGGATGGTTACAATGAATTTTGTTTGCGGTTTAATAACATACACATGGTAATAGCTATTACTCACTTTCTTATTTATATAAAAGTGATTATTTTGTCGTTTTGAGAATATTGATGAAATTGTTAGTCACCACCACCATAAATTCATAATCATGTGAAAAGACATTAGTAGGTATAACACGATGAATCTGATATTTTAGGCCCGTATTTAAAAAGCGTTTAAGGAAACGGTTTTGTAATTAAACGAATTAAAATAAAGCTTAATTTGTGAAATCTATAAACGTTTACAATAACTGTATCGTCTTTAGCCTAAATGTTTGTATATGATTGAAGATGATGTATAGGAATTTCTTGTTTCCTCAAATACTGTAACTGTGTGTGGTAACTGTAACGCAGAACTTACATTTTATTATTTAATTAAATACTGGGTGATTTCAAAACGTCATTATCTATTATTGTATGTATGATACCATATTATATGAATTTTAAATATCTTTCTCTAATCTAATATATAAAATTCTCGTGTCAATGTAAATTTATAACCGGGGTTTTTCTTATAACCTCTTTTTGTAATAACGGGGTTTTAGCACTGGCCTTCGTATACCTAGCGCTCGTCGTGTCGGCGTAAGTTGAACATATTACCAGCGTATGCGGTGCGTAGTACCAGCCGCGTAGCAGCCACGTAGCGTTGCAGCCGCGTAGCAGCCACGTAGCAGCCGCGTAGCAGCCGCGTAGCAGCCGCGTAGCAGCCGCGTAGCAGCCGCGTAGCAGCCGCGTAGCAACCGCGTAGCAGTCGCGTAGCAGCCACGTAGCAGCCACGTAGCAGCCGCGTAGCAGTCGCGTAGCAGCCGCATAGAACGTTCGTAGGCGACTCGTAGACAGTGCGTAGACGCCACGTAGACGCTACGTAGCAAAATATAACATTCGAGGATCGATTAGGAGTGGTAGCCACAGAGGCCCGTTTTCTATAACTCATTTCATTTTTACTAACTCGGCGGTCTTACATTTTAATAATTACTAATATTTTTAAATGTTTAGCCATAAGACTATTAAATACTTTATCAGACGACATTTAAATAACGTGACTATTTAAAGTTAATACTCTATTTATGGTCATTTATAACATTACTTAGACTTTTTACTGATAAATTTTGTTCAAGATATTTTAATGTACCTGGTTTTTATAAAAAATGCTTGGAGAACATTAAAACATCCTTTACAACAGCAACTTGATGCGTCATATCAGAAGAATCAATCAGATATGTGTTATTAAAATTTCTGCCACTTTTTACCATCATCAGTTTGATCGGATGACATCATATCAATTTTGTAATTCTCAGTTCCTTGGCCCTGAATAATTTGAGCAATTAACAATCCAGGATATGATTTCGGGGCACTGCATGAGGAAAACATTAAAACTAAGTAGTACCGTACGTACCTACTGCACGTTCTTCATAGATTTTCTGTAAAATATACTCTATTTCGTAACATTTGCTGGGTATAAACGAATTAAAAAACCTTACCATAGAAAGGGTGATGTCATTACTCCGAACAGAGGCAAAGTAGAGCAAAGTTAAATAGACGAAGTCACGTGCTTGTGACAAGTAATCGCTAACTATGGAAGCAAATTAAAAAATTCTCCTTCAATGGCCATCACAATGGCGACGATAAAACTCAAAAATAAAGAAGTAGTCTTATTGTTGTAAGGCATTTCATTTCATGCCTATCATCATCAACCTATTTACTGTTCCACTATTGGGCAGGGGTCTCCTCTCAGAATGAAAGGGGGTAGCCTAGCCTATAGTCATGGTAGACTATAGCCTATCCCGTTCTATTTTTAAATTTCACATGCCAACGTGAAAATCGTTCAGGCATACAGGTTTCCTCACGATGGTTTCCTTCGAGACTGATAATTTCTAACACACCCATAGTCAGAGGAAGTCTTAGATTCAAACTCGAAACCGACGATTTTGGCAGTGCAATGATCAATCGCTAGGCTATCACTGCTTTTTTTATACGATACATGATTTAATTAATATAACCAATACAACATATTGGTTATAAGTAATAATCAAAGTACTAAAAATTACATATCTTCATCAATGCGATCTTAAATCAACTAAAAGTCTAGTTGCATTGACACCATTCGACAAGGTAAGTCTGTTAATAACCCCTAAAAGAACCAGAAGCTAATTAAAAAATTATCGTGATCATGATATTGTTTGTTCGAATCTTTCAATAGCTTTTTCATCCCTACTTATTCTTTTAAACGTTCTTTGTAAAAAGAATACCAAGTTAGTTATTTTGCAAAATTAGCGAAGCGGATGCGGTCGTGCAAGATACTTAATTAGTATACGTAGTGGCCAGTGACCAGGTACCCGCGCCATCATTCGGCCAGTTGAGTGTGACGAAGCGCAATCCAAAGCTGCGGTCATTGCTCGGCGCCCACCGTTTGGAAGGTCGCGCCGCGGCCTTCTTTCGGCTAGCCATCATCGTCTTATGTGCCGCCCGTGCCCCACACCCTGTATTTATTTCGATACACTAACAGTTATGAGTGCTCTTGCATGTTTATATGTAGGTTGCTTATCTGTGCCAACATGTCTTTTGATTTTAACACGAACAGCTTCATTGAAACGGATAATTGAGCTAAAACGGTCGCAGAGAATGCTAAATTGCATGAAAGAATACCATATCAAATCACACACGTCCATCCATCAGTTTGCACCTCATTTAGTAGGTATTTTTAAATCTCACGGTGACATTATCATGATAGCTTAATAAGTTTTTCCTGCGAATACCTTTGTGAGAACGTCAGGGTCTGGGGACTGAGTCACACAACACTCATTATGCGCGAACCCTTTATGTTTACGAAACGTTTGAGAGCTTTAATATATAATACCCGTGAATGTATTTTTGATTAGAACATAATATTGGGATTTTATTGTGAAAAATGTTTGTTAAAGATTTTGGAGGTGATTATGGTATAAAGGTCAACCGACGCATTATATCCATTCTATCTCTATCCTTGTATACGTCAACCTATATTGCTTAACTTTGTTTACAATTAAGACTTATTCAGTAATATATGAACATTGCACAAGATTTACTATTTTACGAATCTACACATGTGACGAGAGTTCAGTTTTTTGTGCAAAAAAATATTCAAATCATCATCTATCTAAAAAGCATGTAACATGCTTTACAAAGAAACATAGTGACCTCGAAATGAAAATCATGCAGCGCTCCTACCGTTACAATAACGAGGTCATTTATCAACTCTGTTTTTGTTTATATTCACGCATTAAGATACCCGGGTACTCAATTTGATATTTACAAATATGTTTTATGTATACTTAGAGCTATCTTAGGCGAGTCGTCCGTTAAACATTTACCGTGGCATCGTGATTGCTGCTACTATAATAGGTATAATCACGATAATAAACATGTAAATCGATGTGTATGAAATCAAACGATGCTGAGTGGTCGGGAGTCGTCGATACATCACGAACTCTCGACGTCCTTGCCTGAAGAGGAAGTGGTCGCACAAGTATCTCCTAGTGGAGGAGTCATCATGATTCCGCAATTGAACATTAATCAAGTAAACTCGTTAACATAAACACTGCGTCCACGTTTTTACATAAGTGCAATTTTGAATGATATGCCATCATATAGTACGATAGAGAAGACAGCCCTGGACTTCAATAGCACGTAAATATTTATAAGTATATTTAGTTGATACATATCTAATCAATCATGTAACGGCAGTTATCATTAAAACTGCAAAATAAAGAGACATTCAGAATAATCCTTTTGAATTAGTACAAGTGTACCTATATTATTGCTTTATTGTATAGTTAACCGTATTAAGGCCTATGTTATTTTATTAGGAGAGCTCTAATATACGTATAGTGAGTAAAAAAAGCTGCGCATTTGTGTTACTTCAATATGATATGAGCCATTGCCCAATCATCACAAAATTCTTATTTTAAGGTAGTCGCGGTATATAACATGATATTTCCCTTAGCAATTTTTCTGTGAATGTTAAATGAGATTCACCAACACGATTAAAAGTTTTAAAACGGAATTGTCTCAAGGAAAAATACTACTAAAGTACACAAAACTCGAAAAGATCACAGAGACTTGATCAAGGCACTGAACGAGCACTTGAGGGAAATGGGTTTCAGGTAGGGAAGTTTTTGGGAGAGCCGCGGACCACCGCCACCGTCAATGCCGAGGGGGACTCGACGCCGCCGCGCCGCCGCGCCGGAAGGGAGTGTAATGAGATAGGCAGACGAGCCGCAGTTAACAAGTGCCGCAGTGCAAATTGCTTTTTTAACAAGTTTATTTTACTTAAATTTGCAGTCAATTACAAAAATCACAATTAAAACAGTTTGATATGATAATTTGTTCACGCATTTGATTTTTATTCAATATAAAATATCGTAAACGACCTTTTATTGCGTCCTTGTGAAGGCCGATCATTTGCCTATCATTGCCAGTAAGTAAATGGTGTACAGCGTATAAAATCTGAACCGTAGACACGTGATCAGGCTCTCTATTACGCAAGCTCGAAGCACGAAGAACAAGGAAGTAACCTTTAACATCTGAAACTGTTCAAACAAATATAAGTATTACATTACGTGTTAGATATGCACGATTTTAGTAAATGAATAGACGATTAAGTTAAATAGTTATCGGGTGTATTTATTTATTATCCAAATAAATACCGTGAACAATAAATCATTGGGTAACTGTTTCTTTAGTTACACTTCCAACCGAAATAATCTCTTCATTATTTTTAATGGTCTTTAGATAAGTACCTATAAATACACAGGTTTGATATGACGGTATTCAAAATGTAACTTTAAAACGCTTTAATAAACCCATACAGTAAGTTTATTTTTTTTAAATGTTGTCCAAAATACGTTAATATAATTTGGCTTTGTTATAATTAGTTCAACAAGCAGGGCGCGCCGCCGGCGCCGGGCAGCCTGTGCACCAGTCGAGCCGCGCCGCGCCGCGGCCCCGCGCCGCATCCGCGCGGTTACAGCAGCGTCTCACCGCGAGCGATGATTGATGTTAGGCGCAGTGAAAGCACTTGTATATGTACAAACATCTTGAACCTTAGCGGTATCAAATCCAACCACAAAAACAGCGTGCCCAAAACACGCGTTACAATTTGTCTCCTACGTTGCACAATACGAATTTGTTAACGGGAACCGGCCATCTACATTCAACTTTTTTGTTTGTGCACGGGCGAGTATAAATTGATAATGTTGGTAATTTGGCGCCCGGCCCGAGTGCCGTTGCCCGTTACACTAATGAGTTTATAATGGATACAATAATATAGGATGATAATATATTTTCAGAATCAATGTCTAGGTCGAGTACGCACTGCATGTTATAGCCAGATATTACGTACGATGTCACCAATATTAAAACATGATATCCGGCTGAAGCCAAGAAATAAAAAAGAAACGACTCACTCTATACTCATACAGGTACCTACAGTCGCTAGGGTATAAAAACCACTTTGTTTTCCCTATCTAAGAACTAAGAACATCAGGCGAGGTCCATTACAGGGAATTTATCTATCGGGACACCCATACTTATAACATGTCTACTGTTATTTCATATTTACAGAAAATAATAGGTACTGTGACAAAGAAGCTTATTACTAGCAATTAAGTACTAAAACTTTTTATTGGTGTATATGACGTTTGCACAAAGGTACGTTGGACAAAACATCCACAAGTCAAAGTTACGAGAAAAATAAGTAAGAACTTCTTTTTCGTTTAATACTTCTACCGAAGTTTCTAACTTTCCTAATGAAGTGATCAGAACTTGGAATATAAATAACTACTGAAATGGTAGACACAGTAGTCGACCAAAACAATGATGTAACAAATGAAGCAGGCATAAGGCAGTCATAAACAACGCAATATCTTACTTATCAAATAATAGCGTCTAATAAGCGAGGAAACATAATTTGACGGTTTGATTTAAGATACCTATTTAGAGTCAACCGTTAAGAAATTCTCACGGAATTGGAAAAACCCCATAAACGCGGACGACGCCGCAGGACATAATTAGTTGTTAAAAATTGCCGTAGAAAGAGTCGATTATTACACTATTTCATAATTATCACGTTTACACTCTGCGTGAGGCGCTAACGAGAATACTTGATTTGAGGAACAAAAAATAATTGCGCACTTTAGTTACAGGAAATATTTAGTATAAACTAAAATTACATACAAAACATTAATACCTATTCCCTGTCATTACGAAAATGTTTATATTAAAACGATTCTAAGAGCCCGGCGCATTTGTGTCACGCACGAACAATAGCGAGAAATGCCTGGCCTGGGATCGTCTAGGGCCCAAAATAAATCAACCATGACATCACAACACGAAGCAGAGGTACCGCCGCAACACCTTTGCTTCTATGAAACA
This sequence comes from Acronicta psi, assembly GCA_946251955.1. Classification (NCBI taxonomy): domain Eukaryota; kingdom Metazoa; phylum Arthropoda; class Insecta; order Lepidoptera; family Noctuidae; genus Acronicta; species Acronicta psi. Next base: position 7,411,199 of record OX276472.1, on the reverse strand, counting down.
CTGTTATTAATAGAAGTGCTACATAATATGTTTTTTCAAAAAATGAACACCATCATACAGCTTAAAACTTGTGTTTCCTAGAAAAACTTTATGGTATTATTGAATATTGTTCACATCATTTAAATTTTTTTGCTATAACCCCAACTTAATAATGGTAGGTACCTAAATAAACCTTCATGCATCGGATTTTATGAAATCCGAGACTATGCCAATGCTAATATTAATAATAGATATATAATTAATGAATTTATATTCGTTGTAAACGTCGAAACGTGAGCTTCGACGGCAGCGGCAGTGGCGCGGTCGTAGATGACGGCATTGCCTCCTGTTCTTCCTCGTAGTGTATGTGACTCATCTGCTGAGCGCTCATGACCTGCTCTGCGGATTTTGTTTTCTGGTCCCGACTACGCTGTTAGCGAAATGACTAAACATCAATCGAATTATTCGTAAAGTAAGAATGTACCTACGTCGTAGATTTTTTGTACCTATCGTTATTAAGGAAATACCGAAATCATCGGAACTAAAAAAGCTTGCAACTTATTACAAATATGGTATTCTTATTAAAACTAAGCGTGAGATCCAGCACTATCTAGAGCGCTACGCACTTTACTAGATGTTATTCACCTTTGTTTCAATGCAGTAATATTATATAATATAGTATATATATATAATTCAGTGCTGTAATTTTTTTAAATTAATAATCCATACGCGGTATGATGTCACCATTACGAAGTTACTAGCAATCAAAAAGATGCTGGCACTCGTTAAAGACCAATTTTACATATTAAGCTTATTATAATAATAATAATAATAATAATAATAATAATATCATGGGACATTTTTACACAGCACCATCTAGTCCCAAACTAAGCAGGGCTTGTACTATGGGTACTAGACAATGGATATAATACTTATATACTTTTTTTTTTTTGTAAATACATACTTATAATATATATATTAAGCTTATTGTTACTTTTAGTAGAAATCGTGCGTATGATATAAGAATAGCATAGTTTATCGCAAGCCGTTCATAAGAACTGGTACGATCCCTGGGATTGGTCACGATATCAGGCAGTAAAATGCAAATGCTGTACATCCGGCTTTAGACATCTTCAGATACTATATATAAGGTGTATCACATCGGCTCGACTCGTACCAGGGTGACGACATTTAATCTTTAGCCCATCATTGCCTTTAATGTGTAACTTCACGTATATATATATTAAGTACATGTTGAAAATTATGAATAAACATTACACCATTACGTAGTCTATCTTTATTTGCGTTGACCTTTCTTTCATTGAAGACGTTTACGGTGGGAAACATAGAAAACTGTAGGTTTGTTGTTTTTCTAAGTATGAGATAAATTCCAGCGAGCTTTCTAGATAGCACATTGAAAACGATTCATTTAAAATAATAAGAGTTCCTGAAATTATTTAAACTTACTTAATCTTTTGCATTTTACAAAAGAAATGAATCTAAGAAAGAGACCTATCTAAGCTTTATTTCTATTTTTTTCACTCGGAGTGGTTTTTCCCTACTTTAGGATATCCTATATCCTTCTGGAACTTAATAAATATATATAGAAATAAATAAAATGTAATATATTAATCACGCCAAATGATGAAACCACAACCAATTAAACTATAGATTTAAAACACTTTCAAGCCTGTTGGTTAGGTATAGTCCGCTCAACGAAAACTAAGTGCTTTGCTATAAAAATAATAACGCACCTACCCTACCTATAAATAATGAAATCTCATTTGTGATATTTTGTATGTATGTTTATACGATCTAAGTCGATAAGCGCCACTATATATTTATATATATTATGTTAACGATTATTATCGAAGAACGTTGTAAAAACTTGTAATGAAATAATAACAGCGAGGCAGCGCCGAGGCTGTTATGAGACTATAAGAAATAAGTATCTACCCATTGAGATTATTCTCCGATATATATACATATTGTAATGTGTAATATGTATCTATATATACTATAGTACATGTTTTCTTGTAACATTGTAGCATCATCACTTCTCTTATCAACGTAACGTCTAAACTATTCACTTCCGCCATTTGTATTTGTAATATGGTCTAGTACTTACCTTAAATAATATACAATACCGTTACCACTTAAAACTTTCGTGAGAATATAGAAACACTAAAATTAGTTTCGATTCAGTATGCGAATACACGCGGATTTAACTGAATAGCATTGCAAATACAGACAATGTTGTGTCTACAGTTAATAAAACGAGCTTTTCGTTGCTTGTATTGTGGTTCAGAAAGTAAAAAACAGATAGATACCTAGTGTTTAAACTAATACATCTTGTATTTTTTGTTAGTTTTAAAGAAATAAATTTGTTGATTAGGGCCTGTTTTATCACCTCCTAGTACTCGTAAGTTATCTTTAAATTACTTGGCAGATAATTTCCTACAAATTTTGTTCCATTTTTTAATTTATCTGGCGGTTAGCGGCTATCAAGAGGTGGTGAAAGAGGCCCTTAATAAAATAAATAAAACAAACTAATTTTTCGTGAATTATTCAGATTTTTTTAAAGTTATACCGTTATCAGAGCGATGATAAATGCAACAAATCAAAGATCATAAAAATCGGTCCAACCGTTCTTGACTTACTTATGAATAGTGTAACTAACCCGACTTTGATTATTGGGAAACTGTTCCTAGTTTAAGTAGCTAGCAAATTTTAGTCAAAGGTCTACTTACAAAAAGTTTAAAAGAATCGTACCTTAACCTTCTATTAACCTAGGATTTATTTGGGTTCTAAAGAATTCAGCATTACATTTTATTAAAGCAAGCAAGAACCTATAACGTTTTTTAAAACTGAGCTGACTGTACCTCCAAACTTTCCCAAACCTGCCATAAGCCAAGAGGCCTAATAATGTGGTGTGTTCTACATTTGCGGTATCAGTTTAAATTGTCGGTGGCGTGGAGTACACTGCAGTTAGTGGCAATCTGGCGATGTGGGCCGACGGTGGCGATCGGATCGTGTTAAGTAACGGCATCTAACTAATTATCTATTAAAGGCAACAATGGTCTCACGTCGGCGGCGGCGGGCGGCGGCGGCGGCGGCGCGCGGTCACGTCGTGTCGCACGCACCACTCGGCGTCGGAGTCGGAGCCGCCACTCCCTCGATACGACGTCGACCACTCCAACTCACTGTCGCATGTCGATGTCGCCGCTACCACGACGCCGTTTCTGTGCAACTTTTACGTCATAGTTTCATAAATACAACGCCATCTCTTGGTATACTGAAATTTCAAGGCTTAGGAGATATAGATTTTTGCCTGAGAATATTGGTTAACCGTTAACCACAAAAAAACACATTACATGTGTAGATTTACGAGTACGTAATTATATATTATATTATAGTAAATAGTGTGCCTCAGATGACGACACATCTTTCAGACACTTCAATCTTTTAGTGAAGACTCCAGATAGTATCCTGATTCTCGTTGATTAAATATAACATCATAGATAAAAAGGATGTTCACAAGTCTGACCCCGATACGACCAACCCGCCTCGTTAATCAACATAAATCGACAACGTAACAGTTGATTAAAAAACTTGGGAACCCAACCGCTAGACCGCGTTTCAACTTTTCGGGTTTTTTGTGCTTCTTTTAGTGTTTGTGCACAGTCAGCCGAACACCGGGAAACTATCCAGGTCAAATAATTTCATCTGTAGCTTTGAAAGTCCATCAAATAAAGGCTAGCATTAAAAAAATCTACCTAAGTCACTCGCGTTTCACGAAATAGTGAGTAAACAGAAAAGTTTTTCCATTTTTAAACTTGCCTCGCTGTTGCTATTCGCTCATTTTGTAGAATTTTATAATGGGGTAATTTTATTCGCATGTAAATCGTCGACTACAGTATTTTTAAATGCACAGCTTCATTCGTAGTTGCAAAGCGTTCCACTTAAAAACGCTAAGGATTTTCCGTAACCGAATGAGAGCACTATCTGGTTGAGCTATTCCCAGGCCGCATAAACAAATTCTGATCACACCGGCGCGCGGCGGCGACGCGTCGTGGAACGCTACCTTGCCCACTTTAGATAGTTCGGTACGTGTACACTTATCTCTCGGTCATCACCACCAAATTAGTTTGCTGAAATGACTAGGTTTCCTTCACTGCTTCTGGAGACGATCTTATGAATACTAAAATTTTACTAGAGACGCATGGGTTACTCAAATTTCTTTCTTACTTTTATCTAGGCCTGTTAACAATCTGAAACATTACATATATGTACGTGACGACATGACTCGATTCAATGCACTTAGTAATCACTACGTAGTACACGTTACAGCAAATACCTAAGTAAGTATTTTGAGGAATTTCGCGTGTGAAAATCAAATATACTCGTCATTGTCACTCAAATTGATCAGTGTTTGCATATTCGCACTGTACCTAAATGTACAGAGACCTCAGTGTATGATTTAAAATATTTTATAATCCTTATTCTATGATCCAGTAAGTTTTACGGTTTAAAAACAAAATCTAATCAACTTGCTGGTCTAAATCATAAGCACAAAAATAATGCTATATCATTAGTTCAGTTGAGTCTGTCTTGGTCAATTTTCGGACAAAAAGGTCTAGGAAGTGTTTGACGAGTATGGTTGTGATAAATGAACCCTGGTGTATGTTCGCCACACAATCCTGTCATATCATTGAGTGGACATAAGATTCATCAGGCGCTTGTTGTAACGGTATCCCGCTGGCGGCTCTGCACACAAATTAATGGTTACCGCTCAAGGCCGCCTACAAGCAATCGACATAGATACATCGTTTTGTCGACTATGAGAACACGGCGCCTTCCGACTCATGGTCAAGAATGGGGCCGAGAAAGCGGTCTCAACACAAGCAATCGCCAGCGAGGCCGCTCCCGGCACCGCCGCCGCCGCCGCCCGGCGCCCGTCGCTCTGGCAGAAACGAAAGTGCTCTTGATTGTTTGACTAATTTGATGACCAACATGCTAATTGGATTTTGCCCAAGTTGTAATTGAAAAGCTCAATTCATTGCTTAGTCGTTCGTTTTCAATCAAAACAGACTCTCTCCATCATGAAGAAAAAATAAAAACAGAGAACAGCATGTGTTCAAAACGGGTACGAGTACGTTGTGCTAATGAAATCCTTATCATTGACTCGAGACATGTATTTGTTTGGCGGCCCATTCACTGTTTCCGTATCATTAAATCAAATAGGTGGATCACAAAGGTGCTAGGTGCTCGTCGGTGTAAGTCGCTCTGGGTGCTCAGTTTTTGCGTGGGTGTACTGTTACTGTTAGCCGAGTTTCGGTCGCCCCGCCAGCGACTAACCTTGATACTTTCAGTTACGACGTCTAAGTCTATTTCGCACTCCTCTTGTTACCGCTGTCATCTTATTGTGGCCGAGTTAGCTGACAAAAAATATCAATCAAAATTCTGGCACAAAAGCCCGCGGCATTCGCGCTGTCTCTTGCTCAACTTATAAACGTGAAGAGAAATATTTTAACAACATCACTCTTACATGTGTAAGTGATGCTGTGATCGCTACGTAGACCTATGAATTGAATGCTTTATTTGGATTTATGATACACACGTGTTTTTAACTCCCATGCATGTAATTGCTATGCACCCACCAACTAATAAGTACTCCGTGTTATATATTGCTACTTCACTTGTGCTAACGGTAGTTCTGGACGCGTAGCTAGACTAATTACTATTTCTCAACCATTTTAGTAAGTAGATAAAATAATATGATTCTTTTACAATCGCTCACTGTGCAAGACTCGCACACTTCAATGTGTTCTTTTAGCTATTCTAAAAGGTGATCACAAATGTTATGTTGTACGAGATTCCACACATTGAGATGTCTATTGTAAACACTTGTGGTAGTGTGAAGTGAAATAGTAAGTTTAAAATAATTACATATTCCGAAAAATAACTAACAGCTTGGTTACTATCAACAATCAAAACAGCAGATCAACCTTCTAAATATCTGTTATTAAAATATATTGATAATTTATTTGATTATCTTTATTGTTATGTATTCGAGAATATTAAAATTCATATCCCTAGAAAAGGAGTTTTTTTCACAGAAATGAGAGCTCTTTCACAGAAATCGAACCCCGGACCTCAAATGTAGCAGTTGCGGTTAGGTTCACTAGGCTAACGGGGTAGTTCATTTTTTTAAATAATACTATATTTTTATTTTAGATATTAATTCTAGTAAGTTACCTACTTTAAAATATTTAGGGCCTGTTTCACAGATTTTTCACAGAACTTACTGATAAGTTCCCGTTAAATTAACTGGCACATAATTTAATACAAATTTGGTTCCATTTTTTTATTTATCTTCAGTTATTATAGTTAGCGCTATCCAGAGGTTGTGAAACGGCCCTTAATGTAATAATGATTTTCTATAAGTACTCACTGAACATTTTCTCTTAGTGCAAAACTCATAATGCATGTGCCATAAATCGAAAAGACATCAAAGGTGTTTTACTCGCTTTTGCAAATTCTCGTCTACCTTTATAATAACAAAGATATTTTACAATCACAAGAACTATGAAGTAAGGAACGAGATGTACCATGCGACGCGCAAGTTCAGTGACTTTACCTTCCCTCCGGGATTGGCAAGAAGCGGCATTCGCGTTCCCCGAACCTGTTTGTGTATCCCAATATCGTCAAAGTGGGCATTTTGGTATCCAATTAAGAATACTTGTAAGTACATTGACGTAAAATTGCCATGTACCAAATATTTAAATGCATGGCGAACGATGCACGTAACTTTTCTCTGTTACATAACAATTAGCGAGCGAGTTGGTCGCGGCGCGGCGCGGGCGCCTGCGTGCGGGGTCATTGGCAACGCGGCCGAGAGCTGCCACTTTAGGTTCAAGGGTATCTAGAACGGGCCTACATGCCATCGCGTTCGGCCCGACTGCTCGATTGATTCACTGACCGTACTCACCTTTTACCCTATAAAAACACAACAATTATTTTATACTTTTCCCAAACAGCGTGGCATTAACTGTTTTCCAACGAAAGTACCTTTCATTTCTATTCCCCCACTAAAATGGAACGGTAAAAAAATGATCGTCTTTCAGTGAATCGTTATTACTCACGATATGTAGTGTAAAGTTTACGAAACTACCTACATTTTTCTTTATACTTTCTGTTAATACTAAATTTTAAATTCTGAAAATTCGTTTCTATATAAGTAAATGTAAATTTTATGGAAACATATTGTATTGTTTTTCGTTATAAAACCGAAGCCTAAAATAACCTTTTATCAAACTATTTTTGATACACGTGTATGTAAATATAATCGTAGCTGTTTTTATTAAATAAAGTTTTCAAACGGTAAAATGTCTGTGGCATCCAAGTAAAATTTCTGAAAAATCGCATTTAGTATTGGATGCTTGTCAGAAACGAGTCAGAAACGGTTAGCAATTTTATTAAGCTGATGGGTGTTATTAAGCAGGGCTTGTATAAATTGTCTAAAATCTCAGTGTGAGCGACATGTATGCCGCGCGTGCGTTCGCTGTTCTTTGTCATTAGCGTGCTCTCACGTCTAGTGCATTAGCTAATTTGTCGTCGCTGGGTGCGCTTCGCTGATCGATTTTACATTATTACAATAGACTCCTTTATTTCACACCAAGCTTCACAGAACTGCAAAAAGTAAATTATATTTTACATTGATTAGAAGTATATTTTTTTATTAAATCTACGCCGTTTACTTCAATTAAGTTAAAATCGTTTAAGCCAATATACATGCCGTAAGTTATTCTGTCATTTCTAATCTGTATCGACCACAATTATTCATTTTGATAGATCGATGGATTACTTTTCTCTGATTGTCCATAAAATTCTAAATTACAAAAGCGGTAACTTTATTCAAATTGAAATCAATTTCCACAGGTGCTATTCTGACATATCCCACGAAGACGTCATATTTTATATGTGTGCAATAAGTTAATTAAGACTTTTAATAAAAGAGTGCCGATTCCGTTAACTTTTATTGATCTAACCACGCTTATATGAGAATCAATTGCAACAGTTTATTGATTCAACAACGGTTTAATAAGGTATTAAGGTTTATTGTTATTCCTAAATTCAATGATTGTAATTGACATTTCTATGTATAACAATTTAATAATGACATGTAATTAACGGTACCAATAAATGACTATTGACTATTTATTGCTAAAATATTGAGCCTACAATTCTTTTTTTCATATCGATACTGTTTCCTTTGTATACAAAAAGGTTTTGTATATAAACAAACAGTATAGATATGGACACATAAGTGTATCTGTTATTTGTAATCTCTAATAGCATTGAATCTGTGTAAATAAATACATACAATCGTATGTGCTTTAAGGATACCACACGTAACAGGCGTGGATTGCATCACTTGGCAAGCATTTTTCAAGCCTGAGAGCCCTTCTCGTTTATTAGAGAATAAGGTAATTCTTGTACGAATGATGCACGACTATGACGCATTGTCTGCAGACGTCCATCACGAACTATACTCGTGCTTCACAATTCTTTCAGTTTTGCCTATAAATAACTATTAATAGATACCGACCACGAAAAGCAATCTCGCAGGATGGCAGTTAAGAGCCCTCAGCTTATTTTACAACGAAGCTCATTAATGAGCAGAGCGCGCGTTTCAGGGAATGTGCGTCCAGCTACGAGCGCGCTAGGGTCGCTTCTTACTTGCGCGCACGCGACGCCTTGTCTCGACAACATTGTATAATTATTACTTAATTGTATAATTGATTGTAATACGTAAGTAGACATCTCGCTTGCTTCGTAAATCGGCAACTACCTAACAGTAAAACATAATCATTAAAAGTTTAGATGCACTAAGAAATAACTATTCTAGGATATCCGTATCTAAAAAGTGTATTAAAATTGAAGATAAATGCATAACCGTATTTTTGTTAAATATTTAATGGCTTAATTTTCAAACTTCGTCAATCCATTTTGGTAAAATTTACAGGAGAAAGAAAAAAACTGAATACTGAAACTTTTTACTGAATAATTTTTAAGAAGTTTTAAATTTAAATGCAGTATTATGAAATTGTTCATCTAAAATTTATTTGTTTAAATTTGGTACGTTGTGTTACACTAGCATTAAAACATGTTTTTCGATAAAAAAATATGGAGTTAGACCATCGCTATGTATGTGTATCGAAAATGAACTGATTGATATTTTTTGAGGAAATTTAATAAATCTAATGAGTATTAATAATCATTTAATCACCGACGGATTCCGCGTATCTTCGTGGAACAACTTAATGAGGCACACGATGCGTTGCGCTAGCGTTGATGTCTAATATAAAGAACGTAATACGCGTGCGCGTAATTCCCATTCAACTATTGAACGTGACATTATAATACAAGAACGTACTACCTTTGCCTACAACTGTATGAATGAGCATCATGTTGCAAAAATAACCTTCCATTTATAGTTAAGGTTGCGTTTTATAATAAAATTATATAAAAGAGCAAAAAATATACAAGTGACATACCATGTTGTGAACGTGTTATTTACTTATTTGTAACATAATAAGCTTGTTTATCAAATCAGTACTTATCTAATACGCATCATTAAGGTACTTATTAAGGCGCACATTTTAAGCCGAGTTTAGTAGTCTTTAATAAAGTCTTGGTTTAGTCTTGTTTTTTTAAACCCTGCGAGAATTTCCGTAAATCCCGGCTTAACCCAAAGCTACTCATAAAGATGTTACCCTAACAATATTAAATTTGTTTGAGCTCAGTCAGTCAGTTTCATCTGATATGTCATATGTGTATAACCTTTAATTGTTTAAATTCGTGCCTATTCAAGGGTTCAAAAATAGGCACTTACTAAGTATAGAATATAATCATTATTACATACTTGTTAGTAAAAGCACCTCCTCTAATCGGGCTGAGCTATGCCGTCATTTGTTTTTTAAAATCGTGTTCACCGAGGCCTTCCTCGCGCGGCTTCCATCACAAAAACCACCAAAATGTTTGGCGGATGAGCTAACCCGCCCCGTCCTAGCGCACGACTCATTGATTACCTTGTAAAAAATTGAATCATCGGCTAAAATTAATATTCCCAACAGAATCATCGAATTTTAACATTTCAAGTTATATAGTAACTTTGCCACGCAACCACTCAATCTGCGGAACTCGACGATCTCAGCTCAAAACTGCGCAATACACGTTTACCGACATTGATTTTCCGTATATTTAAGTAATTCCTCATAATTTGAGCTCCATAAATCAGATTTAAGTAAAAAACTTCATCATTGTAATTCCGCGTTTGAACAAATTTAAAATTAAGTTTTAATAAGTAGCTTAATCTTATATAAAGTTTAATGTAAGAAATGCCTTAATAACCTAGTGGTCGTCAGCGCGACTGCTACGCTGGACATCCTGGGTACAATTTCCAGGTCGAGCAAAATGTTATTGGGTCTTTCTATGAAATTCTCAGTAGCAGCTAACTCTCAGCAAATGCTAGTGAAATGGAACCCTAAAATGAATGGAAGTGATGATTCATAAAACCATTGCGGGACCATTGTAGCGTACTAACCGGATATTATTGAGATAATATAATAAGCTGATGTCAACGGGGATGACGTCTTCGAAGAGGTTAATCCTCGCAAAAAGCACGACTATCATGATAGCGCGATAGTTAATACAAAAAATTATCCCTAGATGTATCTATACCTCTTTATTAGTCACGTATCGACGCGAAGTGTACGGAGAACACGGGTCAGCAGTTTTCACACGAATCAATGATGCTATCATGGGTTTTTATAAATTAAATTTGTTTATTTTTGTAATGCGCAAAGAAGTTGTAGAAAAAGATGACTGACCTGAACTGAAATACTGCAAAAAAATGAATTTAACAATTTATGCCATGATATCTAAACAACCAATAACGTAAAACAACATGCACATCAGGGTGTCTTTTGACCATTAATAACGAAAACTAAGTAAATAACCAACCCATCATTACCATTCTTTTTTTACTCTACGCCATATCTAGGAACCAGATAGTTTAAAACATGTTAAAGTCACATGTCCCATGTAATAGGGTCGAGCCTACTGAAATTAATCGAACACAAATCAAAACTTCGAGCTGCTATTGAGAATTTCAAAGGACTTGCCGAAGGAGAGTTATGTGTTTGACGCGTATGTTTGTATGTATGTCTGTTCTTATGTCCGATCGTAACTACACAATGGCTCAACCGATTTAGATAAATGACACCTCATTAGATTCATCTTGATGGCACGAGTGTCACTGGGTACATGAAATTAAAAAATAAAACAAAATGGCAGATTTTGTACGCGGTTTAAACTGATTTTGAAAATGATCTTTAGTTGTATCAATTTTAATTTGGAATTATCATTTAAGATCTATCTAGTGATTCTATGATGAATTATAAACTAAAAAGTAGGAAATAAAATCAATTATTAAATGAAATAAAAAACCCGACTACGTAAAAAGTACTAACTAAAAATCTAAAAACAAGCTCTGTGATGATGGAAAATGTATTGCAGGCAGGACAAGCTGTTCGTTCATAAACAAAATTGTTTCTTTGCTTGTCCCTTTTACGCAGTCGGTTTTTTTATTTCATTTAATTATTGATTTACAACTAATTTTGTAGCTATTCCTCGAAGAGAACGTCAAAAATCGTAGTTTTATTTAACTCTAAAGATAAATGTTATGCCATGTTTAGCGTACCTACAAGTACCTTTACTTACTAATAACAAGTTACCTAGATCTATTAATAACGCCGTGCTATTTTTAACAACACACGATACTCTACAATTTACTCTGTGTGATACGTGCTTATGGTCGGGCATGAATAACGGTAACTTAAGAGATTAAATGAATAAGTGAAGCTGTATAAGCTTCTTCTTTGCCGTAAAAGCTTGTCTAAAATAAACCTGCTATGATATCAATAATCGCAACTAAATTCTCCTGAACAATACTCTCTCGTACCTACTGTTTATACTTTATATTTATTATTCCCTAGTATTCCTTAGTTTTATATAAAAAAAACATTGTCTCCGTATTATATGACCGATAACTTATATGTGTAGTGTAAACTATTAGTATAAGTTGGTTAATAAATAAATAAACTTTACAGACATCATTCGTCGATTCAAGCTCCAATTCAGATTACGATGTGTCTACGACGCCAGGAATATTTGGTAACTTACTTTTTCCTTGAGGCATCTTCTTTCATCATTAGCGATAAATCGTTAGTGAAGTATTAACTTTATACAACGCTGAAGTTGATATGCGGGAAGTACTAAGTGGTGCCAATAAGAGATCTATCATTGAATCTGCCTGGTATACAGTTAGGGCCGGGTCTCCACCCCTATAAACTCAGTTTCAAACATTAAATAGGCCCATAAAGTTGCAATCAATTAAACATCTTCACAATTCTGACGTCGGTAAGGATTATACGCCTGAACATAAATCAATTGCCGTCTATAAGGAAATTGGCACGTTTATGTTTCGAACGGGTACATCTACGTGTGTGAGTACAATTAAATTCATTATTCTGCATTAGATCTGCATTATTTTATCGCTACTTGCGTAAATTCGGAAAACGGTTTTGTTCATAACATACATAACCTTGCAATGCCTCATTTTTAACCACCGACGCAAAAACGACGGGGTGTTATAAGTTTGACGTGTCTGTGTGTGTGTGTGTGTATGTGTGTGTGTGTCTGTCTGTGGCATCGTAGCTCCCGAACGGATGAACCGATTTTGATTTAGTTTATTTTATTTGAAAGGTGAATTAGTCGGGAGTGTTCTTAGCTATGTTTGATGAAAATCGGTCAAAGATGGCCGCCGCCACAAAATAGCAAATAATATATTTGTTCACAACTCTCTTAATATGGGTATCAAATGAAAGGGCTTAACTAGGAGCATACTATACACTATGATAAATTTCAAATTCAAGATGGCCGCCACCACAAAATGGCAAATTAAATTTAGTGTCGGGGGTTTTATAAATTTTTTATTTAGGTAAGGTTAGGTTAGTTAATCTTAACTTTTCTTTGTCTAGACTCCTAGGCGGATGAGTGGTATGTAGGACCCACCGAATAACAAATGTTACCTATTTAGGAGAAACTTGTTGTAATAAAATATTTTAATAGTTTATTGAAAACAATAAATAAAAAATAATAAAAAATATTGAAAAGACTAGCTATTGCTCGTAATTGCACGCGCATTGTAAATGAATTTGGTATGAAAAGGAATGGTGTTCTTCCTCAAGATGCAATCTATCTCCTTGCCAAATTTTATCAATAACTATATTACTATATATTTTTGATCAGCGGTTTGGACATGAAAAGGTACCTGACAATCAATGTTACATTCGCATTTATAATTTCAGTATTGATAATAACGTTTATAATTTGAAATCGAATGCCCATTTTCGTTAGGTAATAAAATCTTATTTCTGAGAAAATTAGTTTTCCCTATTTTCACCTCAGTCTCAGTCTCAGAGCTCAGCCGCTCAGGTATCTAATTTAATTAAAATGACTAAAATTTTATTGACCTTAACGATTAGCAATACAATATACCACGTCGCGTCTGTCTGAACTGAGACCACAGAATAATAATACAGAATTGCCACAATCCGCCCCTCCCTAGCGTCAAATACCCGTATGCCCCCAGCATATTGCCGTAGCGTTCGCCCGACAGCTAAAACAAGGTTTGCCATTCAGCGAGTCGAAGGCGAAGCAACATGTTTTGGCAAAATAAATTACAATGGGTGCAAATTAAGATATTTACGGAAGGGAAAATCATACACGTTCCTGGTTAGGCGTCAGAGTCTAACATTACCTTAACGAGTACTTAGTATCAAAGATAGTAAATTTGTAAGTATATTACCCAGAACCAACGACTGATTACGGGAAAAGGATGGTCCAATTAGTTAGTCTGAGCCAAAAAATTGGCAATTGTGAACTAGGGTCGAAATGTAGACTTGGGTAAGAGCGGCAAAATTTTAATATCCTAGGTACTGGCGGTAAATGTGGAAATACGCCACCGGAAGTACGAATAGGTAACGGTAACAAATTACATTAATTAGGACTTGAGAAAATACCTATTTCAAGGAAACCCTAACCTCCAGCTCCGGAATCGGACGCACTTACCACTTGACCACCGTCTATCCAACGCGTCTTACATTCATAGATATACCTAGCTTTCTGTGTTAGGGTGACGCCATGACAACCACACTGGGTAACACCCATGCTAACTACACCACTGGGTACACAAAACGATTCTCCTGCTCTAAGAATCATACTCAAGTGATTTTATATAATTAGACTTAACTTCACTAGGTATAACAACCAACACGTATTTTACCTATGAATTTTAAAGGTTTTTTCATAGATAATATGAACATTATGATGTTTTAATCCTGCAATGCTAATTTGATTCATTATTTGTCGTTCAATGATGACACACGAGGGTCATTGCCTTTAGTAAATATTTAAAATCTCTTTGCCTTTGTGTGAAACCTGATAGGATTATACTAGTACCTACATCGTACGTGGAGCTGCCAACTGCGAGTGCGCATTCGGAAATGCTTAAACAATAACGCGCTCCATACTTATTCGGATAGGCTGGTAAACACTCATTAGAAACAGCAGTATACCTACGCGAGGTACTCTTGTAGCCCTAAGCTAAAATAAAATTGTTTACTGACTGTCGTTTAGGTGTTTCAATATTTTCTTGTATTGATTTTCATTCTATTATATAATTATTTGATTTAGAACGAAATTGTGGTTCGCCCCTAATACGGATACTAATGGTTAAGATTGTTGTAACAATAGTATATAATACTAGCTGACCCGGCAAACGTTGTTTTGCCACATAGGGGTGGGTCACCCTTATCATTATGGACTTATGAAAACTATAGGTTTACCGATTCTCAGACCTACCCGATATGTACACAAAATTTCATACAAATCGGTCCAGCCGTTTCGGAGGAGTTTGGTAACAAACACCGCGACACGAGAATTTCATATATTAGATTTGGTACCTACCTAAATGTTATCCAAACTGCTGTAAACACTTTTTTATAATTTCTTTAAATTATTTTATGTATCGTTTTCATTATAAACAGACATTTCAATAACTAATATGTGTGTGAAGATTTGCTAATGGCTTAAAGTCAACATGAAGTTCAATAACTGCAATAATTACAAAAAACATTACCATTAAAATTATTTTCTGGGAAAACTGGTTAATTAATATCGACATAAAAATAACGCAAAGCCCGTTTGAAAAAAGCCGTTGGTTACCCAAGTAATCTAGTTTTTATTAGATTTGGCAATTGCCTAAATTAATATACTTAATTACGTATTATGGAGGGTGTTCAAAATATTAAATAACGGTACAATAAGTTCCTACTTATTATACAGTTTTATAACTAAATTAATAATATCTGCTTTAAATCAACGTAAACAAGAGAAATGATAGAGATAAATCGCTAGAGAACGCTAGAGAGCCTATACAAATGTAGGTAATGTTCCGACTCAAGAGACACAATATTCTCAAAAAAATATAATACGCATGGAAACTATTAAGTCTGTGATTTTTTTTGTGCATTTTCTTCGGCCCAGTGGCCTTTCAGGTACAGAACTCTACAAACGAATGAGCTAAGTACGTAGTTGAATTAATGAACATGCCTTTTTTACCAAAAAAACTATTTCCAAGTGTACCTACTACATAAACTATGAATAATGTAGGTAAGAATTGCCGCTAAATAAGGGGAATCTTTATATGTAAACAATTTATATCATGTTTTAAATCTATCATCAGCATCAACATTCGTAAGTTATGAACAACATGCAATTACAGATTTATCTTTAGAAATAAGAGATACCTATATTCCAATAAATTATACCTACCTACCTCGTACACGTTATCCGATACTTATCAAATAAATACTAGCAAATTATATAATTTATTTAGTAAATGTTATCCAAACTGTTATGTAAACTATAAATATGTAAACATTTTTTATAAATTTGTTAACCCTTTTTTAATTTACCTACATACTAAATATAGGTACAGGATAAGTAGGTACCAAAATGAATTAATTAAAAGTTACAGAGGCTGAGAGGTAACATACTTACAGCATGTGCATCTCGTATATATTTTAAATAAGCTAACCAGCGCCTAAAGCAAGATGCGCACCGTAAATAAGTATAACGGTGCTTTTACAACCTCCGCACCGGTGCGCGCCTAGCCTCGCCTCGGAACATTGCCAATTCCCATTGCTCAAGTCTTAACATTGGAATTTCTCACCAGTAAAACATGAATAGATTTACTGTTTATTACATTATATATGAATAATATGAGTTTGAATATCTTCGGAAATTTATTTCATAATCAAAAGGTTCAATATATCCACAGCGACGTCAGGGTTACCTAAGCATATGGTGGAATAGCTTGCCTGCCAGGATCTTATGGCAGGAGAGGGCAAGTTTAGTTTTTAGTCAGTACGAATCCGACTCACGGATTTCCCGCACTTATTTTATCTTTGTTTATTAGAGGCGTTTAAATGGGTACATCAAATTGTGCCCTTAACACATCTACTTGTAATTAATACCTCAAGCCTTTACATATAAATAAATAATCCTTACTAATATTATAAATGCGAAAGTAACTCTGCCTGTCTGTCGCGCTTTCACGCCAAAACTACTGAACCGATTTAAATGAAATTTAGTGCACAGATAGTCTAGACTACTTTTTAATGCGAAAAAGGGTTGTGAGGGATGAAATGAAAGTTATAAGAAATACCCAGACCACGCAGGTGAAGTCGATGGCGGAAGTAATGAATACTTGTAAACTATTTAAGAGGAGCCCCTCGAAATTATCGACTTGGTGGGAAAATGTATGCCGATTCCGCATCGAGAATTAAGTACTTTAATGTTGCGTTTACAAATCTAGCATAATCTGAAGAAAAATTTAAAAGCAGTTTTACAGTACATTTTCCGGCTAAATGAAACAACCAAATGTAACTAATAATTACCACAGAGAGATTTCGGTTTATAGTATTGTAAAATTTAAATTTCCGAAGGTACTTCACACCAAATTGACGATATCGTGTTGAATTTAGGAACATTTTTCTTATATATAATAACATAAATTCATTTATTTAAAAATATTATATGTAAGCAGACTAATGTGTTCACCGCAAAAAGGTAGCAAAACTAAATAACATAATGTTCAGTCTCAGAAAAAAGTCTTTTATAATATGTAGTGATAATAGGAGCCTCGTTGATTTAGTGGCCCCAAGCGCGACCGCTACGCTAGAGGTCCTAGGTTCGATTCTCGGGTAGAGCAAAGTGTTGTTGGTAAACAGTGCGTAAGTAACCATATTTTTACCATGATACTGGGTAGGTTTTCGCGGTATCACTCGCCTTGATCTCCATTTTCCCAACCCCGCAGGAACTTCCTGCCAAATTATAAGTATTTAATTTAATTTCCGAAATTTCGAGATGAGTCGTGAGTGAGAAGTGTTAAGAATATTATTTATTATTATTATATTTTTCGTTAAATGCAAACTTTTATAAACATAATACATTCAGTGACTGTGAAGGTTGGCGTAATCACATAGACATGAACACTTCACATGTTCATATAATTGACGTAATGATGTTCACTATCCATCATACAATTGTGATTTTTCTTTTGACTAAAGTAAACATGGCCTTTACGAATAACTTTTTTATATAGGTAAGTATACAACGAACGTTTTGAAAAAGAGGTAGTAAATATAAAACACTATGTTGAAGTAATTCAATGTTTAATTAAAACGTCATGATCAAGACAAAAGTAACAGCATCAAATGTTTCAAAAATGAAAAACTTTAGTTACAATAGTTAAGTTAACGATATAGTTATCATTAAAAATCTTTTATACACAATACTTTTATCTACATGTAAAATTATAACCTGTTGTTAACAGTAAAAGTTCCGATTAATTTGTTGCAAATATGCAAAAAAAAACAATGATAACCAGCTATGCATAGTAGGGTATTTTTAAAATTTTGTCAAACCAATAAACTGGCTTCTTTACTCCACAATAAACACACCGCTAAATAATAATTATATGTAAGTATCGCATGCTACAAAACTTATCTAGTAAAATAATTGAATCTATTCGAGTGTATAATTTTGCATTTAAATATAAGACATTTCGATGCTGATAATTATAAAAGTGATGAAATATTTTGTGTCCGTGTTAACTATGCTAGTTTATACAAACCTGAGTAAAAACACCAAGTGTCCTCGTAATGTCAAACATTTTGTACTACATTTTATTATAAAATTATCATGATGCGGTTGCTGATTTCGAGATATAAAAGTGTGAAACAGTAAACGTGTTTAGCTAACCGAACTTTTGGTTATTTGCTTGTAATAGTTTGGGTTATTTTGTATAATAAGCGAAGGCTATATCGATCCGCTTATCGAGAAAAAGCAATGAATGGCACGTGACATATCGATGGAACCATACAAAAACGTATTAAAGGTTAATTATAATGTATGTACTTAAATTCATTTAAAATTATAGTATCTAAAAATCAAAAACATGCAGACGTGCAGTCATCATTAATTAATTAATCACCATAATAAGATCAGTTGATAATATTGTATACGAACGATATTATACACTTTGTGTCCTGTACTTGATGTTAGAGATAGATAATACAATACATTTTGTCTACTATCACCTAACTAGAAAATAATAAAAAATATAATTGCTATATTACAAAAAAAAAGTAAATAAAAATAGATCAGCAACACTGAATTTCCGATTTATCTAACTCCTTACAAATACAACGGAAAATACGTAAAAAAATAACAAAGTAAATGTAGCTCAGGAACACTGAAGTGGAATCCTAAAGCCCTTAAGAAAATCTATTTATTTATAGTTTAACCATCTATTGGTGTATTTAATTTTACTTATTCTATTCAATTCCTATACTATAATGAGGCGCAATCATAAACCTCAGATGCATACAACGCGCATGCACACGGGACTGAATGCTATTATACCTTTATTAAGCACTATCTTTGCAACATTAAGTCACCACGCTTTCCACGTTATTGTTAAAGTAAACCATAGTATGAACTAAACGCGGTCGCTTAGGCCTTTTGCAGGCGCGCACGTCAATTACGTACGGCGTTCGTGTCATCAGCTGATGTCGGCTGCGTATTCTGTAACAGAAAAATACCTTAGGCGTATTTCCATTATTTCACAATCCAAATCCTTTAAATGGAGTTATTTTTCTTCTACGTAAATATTGCAGTTTTCTCTGACTTTTTAGGTACAGTTTTAAGTATCATTAAAATTAGGTTTTTAATATTTAGATAGTAGTTTGAGAAAATATTTACCGTTACTTCCTCGCGGTTAAGACCGGCCCACTGAACGAAGGAGGGTAGGTCACGGGTGGGCAGCTCTGCGGCCAGCGCCTTTACGCGCAAGTTTCTATCATCAGTCAGCAGCACCACCTCACGCACTTGACGAACTACCTTCGTAGTCTCTCTGCCATCGTCTCCTCGGGTATCTGCAAATTTATTATCTTTAATTCGAATAACACTTTAGCACGGCAAAATGCCGCTTACCTGCTTATTTAATACATTCCGTCGGGTATCGGACGCTTATTAAGGAAACGGCAGTAAAACAAATAATCCACGGCGCCAGCGAAGATAAAATCACCGTTCACGCGATATAAGATATGTACTAACAGCCGCCGCCGACTAGCTCGGCAGACTAGGTCGAGTGAGCGACTCATCCACCGGTGGACGCACGCACTAGAATCACAAACCTACAAACATTTCAGCAGTACAGTCTGAAACTGCGAAATGAAAATAAATTATCAATTTATGAGAATCTTTTAAGGGAAGAGACTGAAATATCTATTTTTATTAAAAAAAATGTTACAGTGCAGGGAAAACTGTAAATACCGCAGAAAATCACGTAGTGACATGATACGAGGCGTGCCTTTTAAGTTTTGTCGTTTGAAGAAAAAAATACAACTAGACTTATAGTACTTATAGTACTTTTTGTTTTTCAAAGTATTCACCACGTAGCTTAATACACTTTTCCATTCGCTCAAACCAGTTATTATAACATTTATTCCACTTTAAAGTGGGGGTGTTCAGAATGGCTGACTTGAAAGCGTCGACTGCTTCTTCACTGGAGCGGAACCTTTGACCACGAAGACTTTTCTTAATTTTAGGAAATGTTAAGAAATCGTTAGGGCTTAGGTCAGGACTGTATGGAGGATGGTCAAGAATTTCTACTTTTTCCTGCTTCAAATTTTCTCAGAAAATCCAATGCAAACTAAAACGAAACAACAGGTAGTAAGGCCCAGACCCTCGTAGCACCTTCCTATGTTAAAGTCAAAGTCAAAGTCAAATGTTTTATTTCAATTAGACCATATCAATAGGTACTTTCGAAAAGTCAAACTAGTTGCACGGTTCCAAAAAGAGGATCTTATGGAGAAGAGTCGGCAAGAAACTCCATATGAAATACCTTTTGATGGGCTAATATTTTCCGTAGGTCACTTAGTTACATAAGTTATCTTAAAATAGCAATAAATAGGCATGTTTGTAATCTGTGCATGTAATTTAAAGAAGATTCTAAAATTTTCGTTACTGTTCGTTTTCGTTTTTTTTTGCATTTTCTAAGAAAATTTACCACAGTAATGTATATTTTTTTACCCCATCAGAAAGTAGGGATTTCAACAAACAAAATGCACA
The DNA here is from genome assembly GCA_946251955.1 of Acronicta psi. NCBI lineage: Eukaryota > Metazoa > Arthropoda > Insecta > Lepidoptera > Noctuidae > Acronicta > Acronicta psi. Next base: position 7,390,391 of record OX276472.1, on the reverse strand, counting down.
GTGCACACCGACATTTTTAAAAAAGCAGGTATTTTTACGCGAGATTTTTCGATAAAAAATTAAGGTGCTTTTTTAATACATACGTACATACATAGTTTCACGCCTGTTTCCCATAGGGGTAGGCAGACACTAGGCTTTCTTAATATTAAGTAAAAATAAGGTAAAAAAATAAACATTTTAAATAAAAAAAATACAGTTTGTTTGGGACATAAAAAGGTGTTTTTACCAAATTTCGTGAAAAAAATCATTTTTTTAGAGAAGATAAAAATAAAAAACCAAAAACTTAGTTATTTGAATTTTTCACATAAAGGACATGGCTAAATACGCTCCGGGCGACTGCCTAGGCATGTATAAACAGTGTACCTAGTAATATACAATTGTTGACTAGTTGAATATTAGTATTTCGTATGCAAAAAGTTTCGGGCACTTTTCAGATAGTTACAATCCTGAAAACAAGTCTGAAAATGAACCCGAAGCAGACAACGTGTTCAGTGTCTCACCCACCTTTACCCCCAAATACCAGATCACTGTTATGACGCGACACCAGCTGCCAATAGTTCTGTTCCCCACAATACAGCTGTAATAATATTCAATTACGTTTTTTAAAGGATTCTTTTTATTTTAGTTTTGTTTTCATAATAATAAAACAATAAACAAACGTCAGACCGATCAAAGATGACAGCTCTGGTCTTACGTTTGTTTTTTTTTATTTAGGGTAAATGCTCATAATGAGGGATACCGTTATTTCTCTCACTAGAGTGCACCACTGTTGAATGAGGTTTTGAAGCGTGGCTGTGATTTTATTATTAAAATCACAGACATGCATTGACCCGTAACTCATATTTGCCATAATTAATCTGAGTTATGGCCAAATATTCACAAAATTACTTTAATTAGAAGGCTATAATTTATAAGAACTCCCCAGACCAATCGGGCGAAGCCGTTGGCGGAAAGCTAGTGATTAATAAATTGACACCACAATATATAATTTAGATAGATAGACTTGCAGTTAAGTATTTAATCTTGCTTACGGACATATTTTTAGTTTTATTTCTACAAAATATTATAGAAAATAGATATAATATACCTACTGTATTTTTAATGTAAAATTATATACTGTTTAAGGCCCCAGTCTAGCTGTGCATAACAAACGAATTCAGTATATTGACAGTTCGCGGGCACGATCCCCGCGAAGCACCAACTGTATCATCCTGTGATACGTAAATTACAAAGTGTAGAGCAGTGCTACGAAATGAAAGTTGCTCTGCTTTACAAAATAAAATATTTCTATTTAATTATAATTAACAACACTACTGTGGCCTGTGGGATTATACCCTGAAAATCTGAAAAAAATATCTGTCGTTTGAAATAATTTAAGGCCCCAGTCTAGCTGTGCATAACAAACGAATTCAGTATATTGACAGTTCGCGGGCACGAACCCCGCGAGGCACCCTCTGTATCATCCTGTGATACGTAAATTACAAAGTGTAGAGCAGTGCTACGAAATGAAAGTTGCTCTACTTTACAAAATAAAATATTTCTATTTATTTTTAATGAAGGAAAAAATCGGCTGGCCGGCAGGATTCGAACCTGCGTCTTCTGGTTCGGTACATCAGACGCTTTGACCACTAAGCTACCGCGAGCCACAACCAACCGTAGTGTACCGTGGTGTACCGAACCAGAAGACGCAGATTCGAATCCTGCCCACCAGCCGGTTTTTTCCTTCATTAAAAATAACTTCTAATCTTAGTATGGAAAATGCTTAAAAAAATACTAAAAGATATTTTTATTTAATTATAATGAACAACACTACTGTGGCCTGTGGGATTATACCCTGAAAATCTGAAAAAAATATCTGTCGTTTGAAATAATTTAAGTACTTTATGATTTATGGAACAGTAGATATTTTTAGTCGAGGTTTTAATTTCGTTTTAACAGACATGAAAAAGAAGGAGGTTGATTCACTATAAGATCAAGTTCCAGGAGATGGTTTGCTTTGGAGTAAACCTTTGTGTTTTATTTCTTGATCTAAACTGGTTAGAGGAAGAGCAAAATTCAGAGCGAGAAGTAAGAATTTGACATAAAATACACTTCCACGACTGCTATAGCCGTCTGGCTATTATCAGAAGCGTGTAAACTCAGCTTTCAATGAGCTAGATGAACCAGATCACACGGGTTTGAACCGTTGAGCTTATAGCTCAGCAACAAAATGACTAACCCAAGGCTCAATCCAGCTCTTATTGTATTTGTAAATCTCTCCACAAATTAGTCTTGTAATTCTGTTACAAATTTCTTTTAAATTAAATAGGATTTTTGTTAGCCATATTTCATGTAAGCTAGATGAACCAGATCACACGGGTTTGAACCGTTGAGCTTATAGCTCAGCAACAAAATGACTAACCCAAGGCTCAATCCAGCTCTTATTGTATTTGTAAATCTCTCCACAAATTAGTCTTGTAATTCTGTTACAAATTTCTTTTAAATTAAATAGGATTTTTGTTAGCCATATTTCATGTAAATCTATTCAGCCGTTCAAAAGCTACAGCTCATGTCCTAGTTGGGATTAGAAATGTTTAACAGCAAAAAATCGATCAAAAGACTTTTCTTCTGGGCACATGAAGTGGGGTAAATGAAAAACCGCGTGCAACGGTTATCTATAAATATACTCATTTATCTATCTATCTATTCAGCCGGTAAAACCCACTGCTGAGTCAGGGCTTCTTCTCTATTACGCCACTGCCATATTAACCGACAATCGGGGGGTCATCTGCCCTTCAATCGTTTACATCCAGCCAGTATATCATATATCCATCTAGCTCGTGTATGTACACCTATAGGCACCACCTCACCTTCACTTGGGGTCGGCGCATTGTTTTTTTCTTACGTACATCGTCGTCATTCTCACACTTCCTATTCATCTTTTCTTTGGTTGAGTATTTGAATGCAGGCGGCATATAACCAGTCCTTGTGGAAGTCTATGGCCTATATATATGCCTTTGTTCCACATGCACAGCGGACTTCTTTTGGCTGATAATTATATTTTTTTATGATAGTAATTATTCAATTTGTGTGATACAAACCGGGGAGGGTCATAAGTAAATTTTTGAGTGTCGGACAAATTTGTTACCTAGTGGTAACAAGTTAACGGACCATAGTAACGAACTTGTTTCCTAGTGGTAACAAGTTAACGGACCATAGAAACGAACTTGTTTCCTAGTGATAACAAGTTAACGGACCATAGTAACAAACTTGTTACCTAGTGGTAACAAGTTAATGAACCATAGTAACAAACTTGTTACTATCGCACTTTACTGCTAACAAAACAGTCTATGACTGTTATTTCTTTAAAATTGGTTGTGTCATTTATTACACGTACTTTAAAATGATCTGATGATTTCATCAATATTTTTAGTTTTTATTATGAAAAAAACCGTTTGTTTTGGGCCCAAAAACAGGAAAATCGGACGATGTTATGACACTCGGATTAAGAAAACGATACATATTATTAAAAATCTAATCAGCGCATTTATAGACGACTATCTTAAGATAATTTTGCGCTGAATAGATTTTGGAATTTATTCTTGACTGTCCCGATTACCGTGCACAAACATGACTCTAAATGGCGTTGGGCGCGAGAGCGCTATCTTTGACGCCTGATTTATATAACATAAACTAACCAGGGGAACGTGAAAAAAATAGGTAGATAAAGCTTATATAACATATATTCTATCGCAATAAAAATATATGACACTGTATCCTTACTTTGCTTAAAAAAACGTTGCGAAAATGAGCTAATAATTTGATAACTGCAAAATTTTGCTAGACTGGGGCCTTAACCACACTTGTTATTCATAAATATACCTACGATTAGATAAATTATTAATGAATTAAGATATCTTGCAGAAAGGAACAGCTTAAAAACTCATCAAATACCTCAAAATATGGGGGCAATTTTAGAACCCTCAACTGATTCCAGCGTGGACATACTAGTGTTAGTGACAAATCTCGCGAAGGACGCCCAAAATCCGCCTTCACTGAAGATAACATCATTGCTGTGAGACAACTAATTCTCTAAGATCGTCATGTGACGTATCGATAGATAGAGGCTCTATTAGGCATCTCAAAGACAACCATTCAGAAGATCTTGCATAAAGCGCTTGGTGTGAGAAAGCTAGTTTGCCGTTGAATACCGCATCTGCTTTCCGACGATCACAAGGCTGCCCGCGTCAGATGGTGTAAGAAAACTCTGCAAAGGTTCAACCGAGGAGAGTCAAATCACGTCTACGACATCATCAGTGGTGACGAATCTTGGCTCTATGCCTACGATCCTGATTCCAAACAACAATCTACAACAAGCTCATGGTGAAAAAGTACTATAAGGTTCTAGTTGTGTTACTTTTCTTCAAACAACAAAACTTAAAAGGCATGCCTCGTACGTAGGTATGTATGAATGTAGTCTAGATCATATACAACCAATATACACAACTCAGAACTGTCGGGTGGCTTTGAGATTTTTTTATGTGACCTACGCAAATGTTCCGCCGATCTGGAATAGTCAACGAGTTGTTGAGCTACCTACAATATAGGGCGCGAGGCCAGCAGCGAGCCGCGCGAGGTGGCCAGTCAGTAGTAAGGTGAGGTAATACGCACCAGCGTCGGCGGCGATGTTGGCGTGCAGGTTGAGCGCGGTGGCGAGCACGCGGTCGTCGTTGGTGGCGCGCGCGGGCGCGTGCTCGGCCGTGCAGGCGCGCGAGGCCAGCAGCGAGCCGCGCGAGGTGGCCAGTCAGTAGTAAGGTGAGGTAATACGCACCAGCGTCGGCGGCGATGTTGGCGTGCAGGTTGAGCGCGGTGGCGAGCACGCGGTCGTCGTTGGTGGCGCGCGCGGGCGCGTGCTCGGCCGTGCAGGCGCGCGAGGCCAGCAGCGAGCCGCGCGAGGTGGCCAGTCAGTAGTAAGGTGAGGTAATACGCACCAGCGTCGGCGGCGATGTTGGCGTGCAGGTTGAGCACGGTGGCGAGCACGCGGTCGTCGTTGGTGGCGCGCGCGGGCGCGTGCTCGGCCGTGCAGGCGCGCGAGGCCAGCAGCGAGCCGCGCGAGGTGGCCAGTCAGTAGTAAGGTGAGGTAATACGCACCAGCGTCGGCGGCGATGTTGGCGTGCAGGTTGAGCGCGGTGGCGAGCACGCGGTCGTCGTTGGTGGCGCGCGCGGGCGCGTGCTCGGCCGTGCAGGCGCGCGAGGCCAGCAGCGAGCCGCGCGAGGTGGCCAGTCAGTAGTAAGGTGAGGTAATACGCACCAGCGTCGGCGGCGATGTTGGCGTGCAGGTTGAGCGCGGTGGCGAGCACGCGGTCGTCGTTGGTGGCGCGCGCGGGCGCGTGCTCGGCCGTGCAGGCGCGCGAGGCCAGCAGCGAGCCGCGCGAGGTGGCCAGTCAGTAGTAAGGTGAGGTAATACGCACCAGCGTCGGCGGCGATGTTGGCGTGCAGGTTGAGCGCGGTGGCGAGCACGCGGTCGTCGTTGGTGGCGCGCGCGGGCGCGTGCTCGGCCGTGCAGGCGCGCGAGGCCAGCAGCGAGCCGCGCGAGGTGGCCAGTCAGTAGTAAGGTGAGGTAATACGCACCAGCGTCGGCGGCGATGTTGGCGTGCAGGTTGAGCGCGGTGGCGAGCACGCGGTCGTCGTTGGTGGCGCGCGCGGGCGCGTGCTCGGCCGTGCAGGCGCGCGAGGCCAGCAGCGAGCCGCGCGAGGTGGCCAGTCAGTAGTAAGGTGAGGTAATACGCACCAGCGTCGGCGGCGATGTTGGCGTGCAGGTTGAGCGCGGTGGCGAGCACGCGGTCGTCGTTGGTGGCGCGCGCGGGCGCGTGCTCGGCCGTGCAGGCGCGCGAGGCCAGCAGCGAGCCGCGCGAGGTGGCCAGTCAGTAGTAAGGTGAGGTAATACGCACCAGCGTCGGCGGCGATGTTGGCGTGCAGGTTGAGCGCGGTGGCGAGCACGCGGTCGTCGTTGGTGGCGCGCGCGGGCGCGTGCTCGGCCGTGCAGGCGCGCGAGGCCAGCAGCGAGCCGCGCGAGGTGGCCAGTCAGTAGTAAGGTGAGGTAATACGCACCAGCGTCGGCGGCGATGTTGGCGTGCAGGTTGAGCGCGGTGGCGAGCACGCGGTCGTCGTTGGTGGCGCGCGCGGGCGCGTGCTCGGCCGTGCAGGCGCGCGAGGCCAGCAGCGAGCCGCGCGAGGTGGCCAGTCAGTAGTAAGGTGAGGTAATACGCACCAGCGTCGGCGGCGATGTTGGCGTGCAGGTTGAGCGCGGTGGCGAGCACGCGGTCGTCGTTGGTGGCGCGCGCGGGCGCGTGCTCGGCCGTGCAGGCGCGCGAGGCCAGCAGCGAGCCGCGCGAGGTGGCCAGTCAGTAGTAAGGTGAGGTAATACGCACCAGCGTCGGCGGCGATGTTGGCGTGCAGGTTGAGCGCGGTGGCGAGCACGCGGTCGTCGTTGGTGGCGCGCGCGGGCGCGTGCTCGGCCGTGCAGGCGCGCGAGGCCAGCAGCGAGCCGCGCGAGGTGGCCAGGCGCAGCGCGGCGCCGGCGCGCGCCACCCACGCCAGCGCCGCCAGCGCCGCGCCGCCGATGCGCTCGCACCGCCGCAGCCCCTCCAACTCGCTCATTACTGATCATAAACAACACAATACCAATGTCATTGCGAATTGTCTTTTAATTTAATTAACATTAATCATCAATTACAATAAAAAGAGAATGGAAACCTACAGTCCGGTACCCACTATGTTCGCGAACCTCTTGCGCTCTGCGCTCAATGCTGCGCGCTCCGCGTTCCAATCGGTGGCGGTTTTTGGGCGAACACAAAGAGGAGCTCAGGATGCGCGTGGAGATGCGCGTACCGTCTCCATCAGAACGGTTGCAGATGTAGTGGATAGTGTGGATATCCGGGCTATATGGCTTAATGATAGTATTTTCTTATTTATTTTTTATTTACTAAATAAATAAATAATTTTTGTATATTACGTTACTGGGTAGGAGATTCGTTTGATCGTTAGCCATACCTATGACGGGTACCGCTAAGGTGTAGGGTTGCTTGGGAGCCGCGACGATAGCTTGCAGTAGTACCAGGTGATCTATAAAGCAGTTTGTATCAGGCACCAACAGCCGAGGACGAACTTCTACCTCGACGCCGGCAGAGCCGCTACGCAAAATTTCCTATAAATAGAAGTCATTATCATTTATTTATTTTTTTATTGCCTTCAGTGGTAGACGAGCAGGTGGCTCACCTGATGGTAAGTGATAAAGTGGTATTAAATAATAATTTCAAATTAAAAAAAAATATTGTATAGGTAAGTATGTTTTTGTATTTATTGTTACAAAATATATAATATTTTTTTATATGATTACAAAAAAATATTATTAATTGATTTTGAAGTCACGTATTTGTATGTAGGTATGTGTTTATATAATCATAGTATTTAAGTTAACTAATGTAAAGTAAGTAGTACTTTAATATGAATAAAAATTAATATCGTATCCGTCTAAATAGCTTTCGAAGTATCACATATTTATATATTTATTTAGATATAAAAAATGGTCACATAAAATGTACGAGTTTTTTGGATGTACACATACTTGCATACGTTGTCGATGTTTCTCCAACGTAGCTTTTCTAGTCTCGAGTTGTTCCTTCCGCCGCAGAAGTTTTCGGGTGGCTTCGTCAGTGCCCTCCGCCTCATCACCTTCTTCATTGTGACAGAGTGGTTCGCTCGCAGCACCGCTAACGTTGCTCTCATCCTCAGAGTTTTCAGACTATAGACAAAGTAAAATTGTAATACGATTTTTTCTTTATTCGAAACACATCCGCCAAGCTCAGATGACCGATGACCGATGACAGATATTTTATTTAAATCAAAAGTTTAGTTAAGCTGACGTAGGAACCAATACAATAGAATGGTACTCTTTAATAATACATACATTTGCTGTCATTTGTAGGGTAAGATTTTTGTGGTTCTACGTTTTTTGTGTGATACGTAATAGTGTTACCAATTGATGCAGTGGAGGGTGCAGCGGTTGCGCGCGCTGCACGGCGCTGACGTAGCGCGGCGCCGCGTCGGCCGGGCACTCCAGCCGCAGCACCGGCGGCTCCACGCCCACCAGGTACCTGGCGACCATTCCGTCACACACCTCAGCTACGCATACTCAAGTGTTCGCTAAATTATATTCCTAACAATAGCTACCTCATATTATGAGAAACTACTATGAGAAAATGTGAATAATAAGATCCATGACAGACAAACTATAACAACTCAATGTAGCTAAGGATAGCATGAAAATGGCCAATACCTCATCGTAATGAGAACTTACTCAGTGCCGAAAAATAGTAGTTTACTGATCCTCAGCGCGTGTTCAGCGGCGTGATGCTGGCCCAGCTGGTCGGCGCGCACCCACGCCACGGCGGGCTCCATGTACATGAGCGGAGTGAACCCGGCCAGCGACGCGTCCTCGGGCAAACGCACGCATACGTAACCTACCGAAAAACAAATTATTGTTTATTTCCAAATAGAAGGGATAAGGCCCCAGTCTAGCTGTGCATAACAAACGAATTCACTATATTGACAGCTCGCGGGCACGAACCCCGCGAGGCACCCTCTGTATCATCCTGTGATACGTAAATTACAAAGTGTAGAACAGTGCTACGTAATGAAAGTTGCTCTACTTTACAAAATAAAATATTTCGTTTTATTTTTAATAAAGGAAAAAATCGGCTGGCGGGCAGGATTGGAACCTGCGTCTTCTGGTGCGGTACATCAGACGCTTTGACCACTAAGCTACCGCGAGCCCAAACCAACCGTAGTGTACCGTGGTGTACCGAACCAGAAGACGCAGGTTCGAATCCTGCCCGCCAGCCGATTTTTTCCTTCATTAAAAATAACTTGTAATCTTAGTATGGAAAATGCTTAAAAAAATACAAAAATATATTTCTATTTAATTATAATGAAGAACACTACTGTGGCCTGTGGGATTGTACCCTGAAAATCTGAAAAAAATATCTGTCGTTTGAAATAATTTAAGTACTTTATGATTTATACAGGAACAGTAGATATTTTTAGTCGAGGTTTTAATTTCGTTTTAACAGACATGAAAAAGAGAAGTTCCAGGAGATGGTTTGTTTTGGAGTAGACCTTTGTGTTTTATTTCTTGATCTAGACTGGATAGAGGAAGAGCAAAATTCAGAGCAAGAAGTAAGAATTTGACATAGAATACACTTCCACGACTGCTATAGCCGTCTGGCTATCATCAGAGGTGTGTAAACTCAGCTTTCAATGAGCTAGATGAACCAGATCACACGGGTTTGAACCGTTGAGCTTATAGCTCAGCAACAAAATGGCCCACGGCTCAATCCAGCTCTTCTTGTATTTGTAAATCCCTCCACAGATTAGTCTTGTAATTCTGTTACAAATTTCTTTTAAATGAAATGGGATTTACTACACACTGGGACTACAGCGCATGTCCTAGTTGGGATTAGAAATGTTTAACACCAAAAAATCGATCAAAAGACTTTTCTTCTGGGCACATGAAGTGGGGTAAATAAAAAACCGCGTGCAACGGCTATCTATACATATACTCATCTATATATCTATTCAGCCGGTAAAACCCACTGCTGAGTCAGGGCCTCTTCTATTACGCCACTGCCATATTAACCGACAATCGGGGGATGATCTGCCCTGCAATCGTTTACATCCAGCCAGTATATCATATGTCCATCTAGCTCGTATATGTACACCTATAGGCACCAGGTCGGCGCAGTGTTTTTTCTTGCGTACATCGTCGTCATTCTCACACTGTCTATTCATCTTTTCTTTGGTCTTCCTCTTCTACTATATCCATCCACATTTATGTTCAAAACCTGTTTTGTAACTAGGCTCTCTACTTCTACGCATCATAATATGTCCATATATCGTAGATAAGCGGTCACTGCACAACTTTTCAGTACTTTTCACACTCACTTTCAAACTACGTCTTTCTCACTTTCTAACTATGGTCTAATGACCCGATAAAGGTAGCTGGGACAATGGTCCACTGCAGGACTAAGTACGGAAACCGAACACACAGGACTTCATCATCATTGAGAACACAGGAGTGGGTTTTCAATGATGATGAAGGTCGCTGGGAGTCGTTGGAGGCAGGCGGCATATAACCAGTCCTTGTGGAAGTCTATGGGTGAGGCCTTTGTTCTACATGCACATTGGACTTCTTTTGGCTGATAATTATAATTATATTAGGATAGTAATTATTCAATTTGTGTGATTCAAACCGGGGAGGGTCATAGATAAATTTTTGGGTGTCGGACAAACTTGTTACCTAGTGGTAATAAGTTAACGGACCATAGTAACGAACTTGTTTCCTAGTGATAAAAAGTTAACGGACTATAGTAACAAACTTGTTACCTAATGGTAACAAGTTAATGAACCATAATAACAGACTTGTTACTATCGCACTTTACTGCTAACAAAACAGTCTATGTCTGTTATTAATGTAAAAAATGGCGTCCAGTTGTTTCTGTACCCAGGTGTTAACTAGGGACAGAAGAATCGGGATCATAAAGTTAAACGGACATCCAAGCGTTTAGGTGTCCAATAAATGCCTAAACACACTGCATTTTTTAAAACAATCGATCGATTAAACTGCTTGTGAAATAAAAACGCGCGTCATCGGGAAACGCGCGTCGGAAATAATTACTGATAAATTGACATAAAAATAATGAAGTAGAGAACGTTTCAATGCCCGATAGTACGCCAGCAAGGTTAGAGAGAGAGCAAAATTTAGAGCGAGAGGTACAAATTTGAATTTGACATAGAATCCACGTCCAACCGCTACGACCGACTGGCCGCCTCTGAAGAAATTGGCTTGAGATTTTCGTTTATAAACCGTGCCTGTTGAAAACACTATAAAAAATATTTGTGAAGCAGGTACACATTTTTTTAAAATTGGTTGTGTCATTTAATACACGTACTTTAAAATGATCAAATGATTTCGTCAAAATGTTTAATTTTTATTATGAAAAAAAAACGTTTGTTTTGGGCCCAAAAACAGGAAAATTTGACGATGTTATGACACTCGGATTAAGAAAACTAAAGGTATAATTAAAAATCTACTCAGCGCATTTTGAAGACGACTATCTTAAGATAATTTTGCGCTGAGTACATTTTTGAATTTATTCTTGATCATCCCGATTAACGTGCACAAACATGACTCTAAATGGTGTAGGGCGCGAGAGCGCCATCTTTGACGCCTGATTTATATAACATAAACTAACCAGAGGAACGTGAAAAAAATACGTAGATAAAGCTAATATAACATATATTCTATCGCGATAAAAATATATGACACTGTATCCTTCCTTTCCTTAAAAAAACGTTGCGAAAATGAGCTAATAATTTGACAACTGCCAAATTTTGCTAGACTGGGGCCTTAAGCAGATGTGTACGGACGCCTGGTACTTATATTTTAAGCCCCTTTAAATAACGCGATACGTTATTATAAATCCTGAGTGGTATGACTTTGATCTTAAAATGGCTGAAGTAGTAATTTATCAATAAAAGTAGCTAAAAACTAATCCGATGTTTCCAGGCGTCCCACAAAAACTTGTATATAGTATGCCTAATTGTATGTCATAACTCATAAGCCAATAATAATATCCGAAACAATAATGAACCTTACCTTCTTTTAATTTGTTTTCGAATTCTATTGATTTGTCATCGAGAGATTCCAATATGTTCATAAGCTTTGCAAGACAATCCCATGGGTCGTTTTCGGCTCTAAGAAAAAACATATTTACTGTAAACTGATGTAATATTCACATCAACATAACGAGTAGAGAAAAAAATATACATACTCTATTTCAAAACTGTCGAATGATGGTGGTGGATTCCATATACTACTGTGGCATAACATCCAGTCGGACCACACCTTAAATCACAAATAACTTTAATGTAAGTAACAATCATAATTAATAATCATTATCAAATTCGAGGCACGCCTACGACGTGGAAGGCGGGACGATTTGGATACATTTCAAATAGACTGCTCTACAGTCACGTGCAACCAACTGGCATGCAAAAAGCCCCTCTTTTTGCCTTGCCCTTGCTCAATTTTAGGACAGTTTGGGCTTATAATCAATGAATATGTAATGAATTATAAATTAACACACGCAAAGAGTTCTTTTATGTGTAAATAAATGTAACATAAACTTTTTTCGAACGAAAGAGGTGAGCCAGTATTGTAACTGGAATTTCTGCGTACAAAAGTAAGCAAGAGGAAGGCAAAGGGATACAGAAAATAATTACGTCACCGTTTACACAATTTTGTTAAGCGATATTGTCATATTTTTTGTTGGTTACAAAGGCAAGGCAAAGGCTAAGGCAGCATTAAATTACCTTGATAGCCGGCAGCAATAGCAGTGCATCGGTGTGATGTTGGGACTGCGGCGCTTCCGGCAGTAGCGCACAACATCTCTCCAGCATCGCGCCGAACATCAGCAGGGACACGCCCAGCGCGCACTCCAGCCACGCCGAACGTTCTCCGTTGTTGCCCTCTGACGCAAAATTATACTAATATTACAATGTCTTAAAAATAGAGGTGTACTAATGTACTAACATACACCCACAGTTCATCTGTATGTTTAAGTCCTATATTATAGGGCACGAACCTATTGCCATCAACCGGAAAAACTATTGAGAAACAACAAAACTATTGCTAATTTAATAGAAAAACACAACAAGTAGGTACAAGGGGCCTGTGGTAGAGACGTAAAACTATACGAACGTGGCCCGAGGTAATATACTTTTCTTCCATTTTAGGTATTTATTTGTTAATCTATGTTATTATAATGTGTAGAGTTGTGAAAAGAAGAAATTTCCGTATGCTTTTCATTCTGTAATAGTTACGAAATAAAATTTAAACATTTACGAATAGTGATAGAAACATGTCTTCATTGGATCATCTGCAGACAGCACATCGGTTGGTTAAAGCCGGTCGGATATAAATAGTGCTCTAATAATACACAGCACAGATTGCACCTGCAAACGCAATTAGGAACTACTACTGATTAGCAAATACCTGAATAAACAAACGTTCAAATCACTCACAGTGATATTCGTTATGGTGATCATATGAAAATAAATTAATACAAGCGTAGCAGTATATTCTTTTTATTAAATATGCTTATCAAAAACTTTATAATATGTGCACTGTTAAAACAAGTGCGTGTCGGCCTTCGCACATTTAGGATTCGGAACCAAATGTAGAATCACAGAATAAATAATAATAGAATGGCCACTCTCCGCCTCTCCCTAACTTCAGATACCTCAGGTCCCCCGCAACCTGCCGGTGTTCTTGCCGGGCAGCCAACAAACCCTACGCACTTCACGCACACATTTGCACGTATACAAACGTAATTTTGACAATTTGACATTTGGTATTGTAGTGTGCAGCGGTATCGGAAAGTTTGTATGGAGTGTCACAGGTGTGGTAGAATATAAGCCGTCTGAATGGAAGAATTATTCATAAGCAGTTGACCGCAAAGTCAAGTTGATTGTAATAAGAAAAATGAGGGAATTAAAAAAACAAAACCTCATTTATCAATATATTATTATATGTTAGTAAAATATACGTAATAATAAACATTATCACCTTCAAGTTCATAAGTCAATGGGGATCGTCCAATATTTTTTAAAACAATAAATACAGTATTTATCTACTCAACGAGGTCTGAACAACGATACCCGTATCCATGTGATAGGTCAGCTTTTTTCTCGACGTGAGATTTTATGCGAAGACCGAATTACTAAATGAAATTATGAATCTGCAATGTTAGTCTGAAAAAATACGCGAATAAAGAAAATATATATGTGATTGTATAAAATGTAAAAGTAATTTTCATTCAATCAGTGAGTGAATGCGTGTATGATTGTACGAGTGACTGAGTTAGTGAGTGCTTGTTAAGTGAGTGAATGTGTGTACGAGTGAGTGAACGAATTAGTTAGTGTGAGTCAGTGAATGTGTGTTCGAGTGAGCGAATGAGTAAGTCTATGGCTAACATTCAGGGACGACGCTCAGCGTAAGGTAAGGCTTCTGTATGTCAAATTTGTATTACAATTTGACATACGGAAGCGTAAGTTCATGCCAAGTCTCGTCTCTGAATTTCAGCGTAAGGCTAATATTCAGAGACGATGCTAAGCGTAAAGTAATGCTTCCGTATGTAAAATTTGTATGAAAACTTGACATACGGAAGCCTAAGTTTATGCTTAGCATCGTCTCTGAATATTAGCGTATGATCAAATAACTGAGTCTATAAATGAGTAAATGTGTGTACTACATTATTATTATCCCGTTAAATAGCCCGCCACTTTAATTTAGTGCATAAAAAAAAATATTAATTGAAAAAAAAAAGCCGCTTTATTCTATTCTAAGTACTTGAATGTATGTAATGGCGGGACACGCAAAAAACAATATATATTTTATTATAATTTAGGCTGAATGAACGAATAAATGTATTTTACGATAAAAACATTATATAATATACGATTAAATCAAGTTGGTTGTTCATAAAATACGCATGGGCGTGATCCGTGCCACGTCCATCTCGAGGCCTAAATCTCGGGCGGCGCGTTTATCTATAGCCCTCTTAAAAACAATAAAATTATAAATGTTTTTTTTTATTATTTTAAAATAGCTTTGGGTCAACGAGATGCTATATACTGTAAAAGTTTGAAGACTGTAACCGTTTGGATGTAAAACTTGTGTGACAGAAGACAGTCACGGACACGTAAATTGATAGCAATAGAGCCCGTTTGACCCTTTGGGTACATACGGAACCCTAAAAACACATTCTTCCAATAAATAATTTTACATACTTACTGAGTCCGCTTACCCGAAGCAAACGTGTTAGATAATAGGTTTTACAAAATGCCTTTCAAAGAAATTGTCCGATGGTCAACACTGACAAAGTAGAAGTAGGACACTGATAAAGTAAATACATAAAACCAGAGCCGTGAAATCGTTATTCAAAATCAAAATGTTACAAGTATTTTTACGACAACCTTATCTCATACTTATATCTTTCCAAGAACTTTTCCCGTCACGAGCGCCAAAAGGCATCGTCTTGCCGAACGTCGTAATTAATGGTTTTGAGCATAATTATTATTCTGTAATATTTCAAGACAACATTACGAGTATTGGCGTAAAAGAGTAGTCGGCACTTCACCAACGCCAAGTCAGTTTGTTGAACCTGTCATGTCGCCAACAAATGTGTGCATTTTGTGCGGTGCGCAGGCGAAGGCGCGGCGGCAGGCGACGTGTTACGGTGCATCAACCTCCAATAACTTGTAATAATTACAAACCTTTACTGCGCCCGGACGGAGCCGCCGGAAATAGGCACGTTTACAGCTTACGTTATATATTAATTTCGTTAATCGAATATCTGAATGTAGGTAAATAAACCATTGTATTTCCATGACTTGTTAGATACCCCTATGTAAGTATGTGTCCTAAATACCATACGATTATTTAAAGTGTAAGTCGTAAAATAGAATGCTGATTACACTTTTTTTTAATTTGCAACCCGGGACAGTAAAGAACTCTTTTTACCCTTTGTCCTTAAATCCAAAGTTGAAAGAAACTTGAAAGTATTGATATGCCAATTATTTTACACATTACACTTTTTTAATATAAAAAAAGACTAAAAATTTCTTTTTTTTACGAATGTCTGAAAGGAGAGGGCGGATCGCTAATTACATTAATAAAATAAATAATGAAACACGTGTTTCTTTATTTCTAACTGAAAAGGCAATTGCTAATTCTGTGACTAATAAAAACTCTTCCTGGCTTTTTGCTGTCGTCGGGTAAAAAAGATTTCTGATACAATTCCATACCCATTAATTTCCAATAAAAATGCCTACTTTTAAAAAGAAAAAAGAACACATTTGAGATGATATCCCAACAAAACCAATCAGGATGGTCAGTTGTGTGTTTATTAGATGTCATTTCGAACCATTTTAATTTTGGTTGTATTTTCTTCATACATTCATTCGTTCAAATAAAAATCTTGGCTTCAGTTTCTTCCATACTGAAACAATAAATAAGCTCAGGCTGTACCTATGAATAGATTAAAATTACCTTTATTAAGCGACGCGGCAGTGGTTTCGACGGCAAACATGTTGAGCGCCGTTAGTTGCAAAAGACGTGCAGCTGGGGTTGGCAGTGGTTGGCGGTGCAGGAGTGCGCGGAACTGACGCAACATCAAACTCGCGCTCTCGTAAAAAGTCTCCATTCTGACAGCAAATAATTAACGTTCAGGCTATAGTAATACTAAATGGACATAATACAGTTTGACATAACTATAGTTACACATAATTTGTGTATAAATGTCCTCACATAAAATACAATAAAAAATGCAATCATAATTATATATATTTATTTTTTTATGTTTTGGGACATTTTTACAAATAACCATCTCGTAACTAACTAGTTAGGAGCAAGTACACTAGGAGGAAATTTACATAATGTTAAACTATATGCATTTTTTAGATTATTGACCGATTTCTTTATCATTTGTGGACCACCGATTTTGAAAATCCTATTTTTATCTTTTTGTATCTTTTAAGCATTTTCCACGCTAAGATTACCAGTTATTTTAATGAAGGAAAATATCGACTGGCGGGCAGGGCTCGAACCTGCGTCTTTTGGTTAAATACACCAGAGACCAATTGGAAATGTTCCTTCACATTCTAAATTGTTGTACTTCATGGTATAGTCCACGCGGAACTAGTTGGCCGCGCCTTAGGTAGGAACTGTGGCCGCTCCGGCCCACCACGCGCAGGCGACCCCGCCCTTCCGTCCCGCCGCTCACATACCTAAGGCGCGGCCAACTAGTTCCGCGCAGACTATAGTTATTAAGCGAAGCTATCACCTCGCGAAGTATGTCGCACTATTTATTGGACTCCTGAATAATTAATTATCACTAGGCTAACTGTATTAACACTATTTTGTATGTGGGCGGAGCCAGCCACCTACCTATGTAGTCATTATTTTTGTGTGCTTTAACCAAAAAAATATAGATGTAATTACTTAACATAATAAAAGAGTAATATTTACTTACTTATGTTTTCCAGACCATTTACGATCCGAATGGTTATCGCTATTAGGACATGAGCGCTCGAATCAATTTGGGTTGCTAAATATAATAGGTATTTATTATCATAAATATTTTTAAACACAATTTTAATAAACATTGCTTACCCTATTTTGGTGATAAGCTTCCCATGAACGTGTAGATAACTGGTTATGAAATTTTTGTTCAACTGTAACAATATTAAATTTATTATTTATCTTTATACTAAAAATATTAAGAGCACATTCACTGTCACTGTATCTGTATCGCAATATCTGTATACATATAAAAGACATTATTATTGGTCAGGATAAAGTCTTTTCGAGTATAGCATGCATAAACTTGTAATAAAATCTCTTTTATTGTACTATTTGTATTTGGCTGGTTTTGACGACATCAAAAACGTTACGTTTCAAAAAAAGAAACAATTTAGGACAATTTTGTTTCCAGCTATTTTTCATTTATTTATGTCAAAATGAGTGAATGTAAAGGCTAGCCGGCGCCAGCATCACTGGATTCCGGCGCTGCACTGGCACTGACACTGGATCGCATCTTTTACACGCGTCTAGTAGTCATTTCTACTTTGTTGCGGTGACTACACGTTTGTATCCTTAAAACATGTAGTACCTACGTATGTAACACTTATGTACACTTGGCATGCAATAAATGTTTGAATCATTGAATCTTTGAATCTATTAATAATTAAGTAGTTATCACTCGCTTCGGTAACGGAAAATAGCATAATGGAACCCGCGTAATGTATAACATGCCTAAAACAGAATGTTTCGACTGCGGCGGCGTGTTAAGTGGCTAACCAACACTGGGGCCCGCGTAGATTCAGTGGCTATTTTGATTTGTCTGGATTAATTCCACATAATTATTTTTTTCTGCTGCGTAAATATAGAATTAATTCATTAAATAAGTATGGTTTCTATGTTATACCTCGACTGAGGTCATCGACGCAAGTTGCTCTTCCCTGGAAGCGGGTCGGAATGTAGTTGTCCGGTGTCCGCTCGGCCGTACCCACACCTCTCGCTTCATACCCGCCGTATTCTCCGTATTACTAGCCGTTCCCGACGTCCCACTTTCAGCGTTCTTTGATACCTCTAAAGCAGCTCGACGTTTACGCTCCGCTGCTTCGTACTACAAGTACAACCAAATACATTCATTAGAGCCATGCGGCACCAACCAACCAATACCAATGCGTTGCAACACATAGCACACTAGTGATAATTAAAAACCATATCCTACCTTTTTCCTATTTTCGTCAAATAGCGACAGTAAACTTTCTCGTGCCGAATGAAATGGATTGGACGACATTAAACTTCTCATGTAATAGTAAACTGCATCTAATTTTCTTCTCTGAAAATTAAGAGAATGACAAGAATTTATAGTAGTCTGTAGTACAAAATACACTACACTACATTAAACGAAATACTCACTGCATATATTGCTAATATAGCCAGCTGGTTGTATGGTCTGCCATTCTTAGGATTGATCTGTTGAGCTTTTGTGTACCAAAATTTACTCTTAGCATAATTATTGGTTTCATTCACTTGTTCCTTATATCTTGCTAGATCCCCCAAAAACACGTATACCTTTTGAACTGATATTAAAGCCAAACCCACGTACCCAAGTCCTTTAG
Organism: Acronicta psi; assembly: GCA_946251955.1. Taxonomy (NCBI): domain Eukaryota; kingdom Metazoa; phylum Arthropoda; class Insecta; order Lepidoptera; family Noctuidae; genus Acronicta; species Acronicta psi. Next base: position 7,371,602 of record OX276472.1, on the reverse strand, counting down.
GTGGCAAGACATGATTGTCATTTATGTAATCGTCAACATTAAACTTATAAGTTTTCTCCAACATTTGCACTAGGTTTTCAAAAAAACTGTTGCCCTCTTCGATTATAACATTTATCAACTTCACAATTTTGGGTTTATCTTCCGGCGTCATTTGAGTAAAACTTTTCCTTAAAGGCTCTATGAAGTTATAATACAAAATTTTCCAAAAATGATGTTCAATATTGTCAGCCTGACAATACTTGAGATCTGACATAAGGAGCCTGTGTAACGCATTTTGTAAAAATACCCTGAAAATGAAAATATAATATTTAGGTTGTGAGGATCGAATCGTATCAAGGGGTATCTCTTCAGCATGTAGAAGATAGAGAACATATACAAAAGCCTAGCTGATCGGCGTGCAGACGTAACTTCACGCGCGTGAACCTTATCTAACTTGCTTTGCTATGGATTTAAAATTTGTGTTAATTTAAAACAGGATTCTTAAAAGTGACTTGCCTAGAAGTAGGTAAATTACCCTGTTAAAATTATACCAGAATATATTATGTTGGCGTATGGACCCACACAATTTGAAGGATTAGGAGAGTAATTTCACGCAAAGATTTTTTTACTTGAACGTGTAAAAAAACATTAGTTCTATCTACCCAAATTAGATTTATAATCAAAAAATCATTATTTTATTTAGGATAGCGCGCGCGATAACTTTCACCGCAGAGCCTTATAATCGCGTTTTTAGCAATACACTGCGCGCTCAAAAATGTCAAAATCTGTAAAAACCGATCATTTTCTACATGAATGACCTAGGTCATTTTATCTTTGACCTTGAGTGAAACCTTGTCGCGACGTTTGTGTGCGTCGATGTCCCTTCCACCTTGTATATAAAAAGAAGGTCATCGAAATCGGCCCAAATGATGTACCGAAGGTTCACTTATTGGAAAAAATACCCTGTATTACGCTGATTAAAACTCTAGTCGTACTTTTTTTTAATGTTGACTGTGGGATGAAAAAAAAAACCTTTGAGAAAAATCACGCCATTTCGGCACACTATTATGTTTTGTAAAGATTTCAAAGTAAAAACTGTCAGTGTCAGTTTCGGAATGTCAAACACACGCCATTACGGCAGATTATTATCAGTTTCATAGTGTTGACAGCTGTCATGTACCGGTACAAATTTGGGCTGAGTTGTATGGGCTTTTGATGACCTCCTTTATCTCCGAAATTTATGTACGCACATACAGTTCGCGCCAAACTTATTGTCCGGGTTGAAGTTGGAACGAGCTAACTTTAACTAAGTACTAACTAAACAAACTAAGTAGATTAGTAGTTAAAACAAACTAAGTAGTAGCAGGAAAATATCAACTTCTATTAATTATTTTAAAAAACTTCGGATTGTCGTCTGCATTATTATCAACATTATTTATTATTAATTGTCCTACTGCTAGGCAAGGATGTCCTCTTAGAATGAGAGCGGTAATGATAATGCAGTTTGGCACTACAATAATTTGCACGATACGGGTTTTTTATAACAGTAGTTAAGACTCTGACCTTGTCTCAGTGACATCAGGCCAGTGTTCTGCGAGTCCCAGTGGTCCCCTTAGTATGTGTGTTTGCAGGATAACGTCAGCGCGGTCTACCTCCTGCAACAGAGCCCGGTGGCGTACGGCACGTGCCGCATCATTTGCCTCGTAGCCTGCACTCCCACGAGATGAACTCTCCTTCATTCCTGCAGAACATACTCGGTATGATTCGTACAATTCAGAGGCAACTGCTATAGCAAAAAAACAGATTTATAGATATTCTAAACTATACATATAAGAAAATTAAGTACAATCCTGGAAGACTATCTTTTCCAGCTTATTATTAAGTTCATGAGGTTGAAAAGCGTCTCCTAACCTGATCCAACAGTCCAGTCAGCCGCCAAAGAACAGTACGGCCGGCGGATCGTGGCCGGACTAAAGTTGGCCGTTTAGCTGCGCAGTATATAATTTTTAAAACGGCTAACTTCAGTCTGGCCACTATCCGCCGGCCGTACTGTATTTTACTATATGTACGTGCAGCCATAAATGACACAGAAGGACAGTGTTCTTACAACTACACTACATTATTATTATGCTTACCTCTTTCCATCCTCATGTCTATTTTGGTAGGACTTGTTTGTACAATTATAGGTTTAGATGGATTCTGATGATCAAATAAAGTTTTTTGTGTTTCGGCAGAAGGTCCCCTCCTGAAAAGTTGGATTGTTAAAAAGTTTTTTTAGATTTCTATATATAAAATTGTAACTATGACTGCTATTTTTGCAGATTACATTATCAAGACACTCACCCCAGATCTTTTTGCATGTGTGTTATTGAACCCTGTGGTAACATAATTAAGCCAGGCTGCGATGTGGACGTGTCTGGGGTCGGTTTGTTGCGTGTATTGGTATTTTCTGGATGTCTATAAAGGAAAGAACCATATATAACCACTTTTAACGTAATTTATCGTTTTTAAGGAATTTATAGTTTTTAGAGAATTTATCGTTATTATTAAAACTTCTTCATGAACGCTGTAAAGAAGCTGTACCGAAATCAGGGCTCCGTCACTCGCTCAAGGTCACGAGTTATATGCCTACCGCTTCGTGTATCACCGATGATACAACCGACAAAGGGTTGCTGGCGGCCCGCCTGAGCGCATGCACGGCACGTTTCCCGCGCTTACTCATTGAAATGTCGAAACCACGTAATTTTAGTGAAATGGATGGGTGTGTCAAAGTAAAAGAACAAATAAAAGTGTATCTACCATTTTATAAAACTCAAACATATTTGACCAACAAAAAAAAATAGCCCGACTTATTTTTTTTAAATTAAAAAAGTAAAAACTAGAAGAAACGTTTGTTTTCAATGTTTGAAAGAACTAGAAAAGCCCAAATTTATAAGTTGTATCAACGGCTGCCATTGATCTAAAAAAATTTCATAATTTTAAGTAATTTTTTGGTCAGTTTATTACCTACTTTTTCATTTCGTACCTAAGCAAGTCAAGTCGCGTATAATTAGTCCACATCTTAACAACTACTGAGGCGATTTTGATGAAATTTGTACGTACTGTTCACTAAGTGAAGTATTAATAATAATAATAATCGTTCATTTGCCAGAAGTGTTTTACATTTCCTTAGGTTCTAATCAATAGTAGAAGTAAATATTAGTAGGTACCTACCTAAATAAAAAAACGATCACGATCCGATTACTAGTTCGGATACATGTGAACATCTTAATATACATTTAAACATACAAATATACATACGAACAAACGAAACATACATACATAACATTTATACACGTTCCAAAATTTGTAATTTGTTTGGAAGCCCTAACATTTATATTATTTTAATATGTGAATATTTTGAAGTTCCAATAATACTAGTAATAAGTACTACAACTCCTCTTTTTTAAGTCGGGAATAAAAAGAAATGTTTTTTTTTCACGACATTCGTTTTATTAGCAAAATCATCAAAGATACAACCCTAGCACATTTTTTCAATGAAGGGCTTGCACGGGGGGCGTGCGGCGGGCAAAACAATCTCAACTTTATGAGAATGTCTTTTAGGAACCTATTTTATTCTCGCTGCGAATAGTGACTATTATTATTTAGACTTTGTATGCTATTATAGAAAAAAAAGTTTCTACAAATGAAATTAAGCTTTATTATGTGTTCATAGAGTCGCTTATTAAACACATTGGATCTTAAGTGATGTTTCTGTCTATTACCTGTTCTGTGCCGAAATGTTGGGATTTAATAACAATAATAATAATAGTATTATATAAGTTGATATCTTACTTCTCATGTGATGTGAACTTTTTGGACTCTAGTATTTCTTCTCTCCAATTAAGAGATCCTGAGGTGTGGGTATGATGGTGAGTATGCGAGGAAGCAGGTGGCACTGGCGCAGCAGCGGGTGCATGCTGAGGATTTTGTTGATGTTGGGCATGCTGTGCCTCGGAGTTTCGTCCGCGACGCCGCTCTGTTACACGATAGTAGAACCAATCAACCAAAAACCAATCAACAGTGTTTTAGCTATACACAGTTAGGTCTCAATACTAAACGCAGTTTTTAACAGAAACTTACCTCGATTTTCCATACTGCGCCGGCCGGAACGTTTACGCGAACGTCGTGCTGAACCACCGTCGACTGCGGGCGCTGCGCCGGCTACGCTGGCGGGGCCGGGCGCCGGGGACTGCCGCCCCCGTTCGATGCTGGATGTGCGACCGTTCGCCCAGGAAGCACTGTTTTTCTTCTGTAATAAAATAAAAACTGAAGTACCTATTTGCGTACTTGGCAATCATTAGTGAGTATCCATATTTAATATTGTCAATATTAAAAACTTTATTATTGATTATCCATGAGATTTTATTTTGGAATACTTTCACGTAGTCCTTCAAATCAAAATTCAAACATGGTACAGCAACAAGAATATTAGTATAAGACATAAGTATATATTAATTCCATAAGTATTTTAATACAGTTTTTGCGATTAATAGGTCTCTATAAATATCTGTGTATCTAGCAGAACCAGACAAATGGTTAACATCTATAGTAATCTACACTAATATTATAAAGCTGAAGAGTTTGTTTGGTTATTTGGTTGAACGCGCTAATCTCAGGAACTACTGGTCCAATTTGAAAAATTCTTCCAGTGTTACATAGCCCGTTTATCAGAAGGCTATAGGCTATATCATCAGTTCATCGCTACAACCAATAGGCGCGGAGTATCAATTAAAAGTGTTGCAAGAACGGGGGATAATTCAACTTCTACGGGAACGAAGTCGCTGGCAAAGGCTAGTAGTACATAAAATAAAAGATGTTACCATACCTGATTTGTTGACAACCATGCTGCAGATTTAGTAACTGAAGATGGGATCCGAAAGCCATCATTATCCCTCGGACTAGTGGCACGATTAGTTGATGTATCTCGGCTGTTGCATTGTGAAACTATTCTTCTGTAAGACAAAGATTAACATATCAATTTTAAATGTCAATTAAATACAATAAAATTTAATAAATACAGTAGTAAGTATTACTAATTCTAATTTAATCAAAAAAAAAATATCGAACACTGACCCTTCAGTACTCTGTTCTCTACTGTAAGAACGTAAAGATCTCCATCGATCCAAATCATCTCGGCTGTTACCGATTGTAGATGAGCGGTTACTTTTGTGGCTGTCCCTTCTCTCCCTCTCCTTTTGCTTTAGTCCAGAATGTATAATGTCATGCTGTAAGCTAACATTACTGTCCTTTCTTCCCCTCTCAAGATCATGCTGAATGCTTGCTGTGCTGTCCTTTCTGTTGCGTTCCGATTTATTTTCAGAATTTCTAAGTCCCCTACTTGAACTTCTGTAATGATAAACAAAAAAGACACCTTTCTGAACTTAGCATAAATGGTTAATCTAACATTAATTCAGTAAAAATCACGTATAGATACCATCACGCCTATAGTCCAACACCACGAACACAGCACTCTCTCTTAGGACCACTAGGCTAATGAGGCATTTAATATCATTTAAAAAAAACTAAATTCGACCATAATTCTCCATCTAAGCTTAAATAGTGCCGTGAGTCCTGCTTCCAGTTATGATTTAGCCCTGCAGGGTAGATATCATCTGCAACCTTTAGACAAGAACAGTGCCAGAACTATAGATTACCTTCGATCTTTACGTCGAGGTCTCCCACTGCGTTTTGACTCTCGAACTTCAACAGGTTTTATGTCATCCTGAATGGATGTCTTCAGTTGTTGCGAAAAACTTGTAGATGAATCACACATGTCGTCTAATTTTATATTTTTTTCTACTTCTTCCGTCCAATCCTAAAAGTTCAATTTGAATAGCTCTTGTGTTATTATTGTTACTTTATAAATCTTCATCACATCCTCTAACTTAATTGAATAATAAATAATTACAAATGATACATGTAAATTTAAATTCTAGTTAGTAATTGGCGGCTTAAAATTAATTTAATGCATTATCATTTGAGTGAAATATAATAATAATCAACCCATATACTGTCCCACTGCTGGGCACGGGTCTCCTCTCAGTATGAAATATAGATATAATAAAAGAGATAAAAAATTATATACATTATGATAGAAATAGAACAGCCTTTCTCACATCATATGCATATGGGTTATCACCCATAATATGGTCACAAGAAGGTGTTGTTGGTCATTAGGAGTTGAAGATTTTTAAGGGGCCAGAAGACAATACAGAGAAAATTTGTGTCAACAGATGCCATGGAGTCAGTTAATAAGTCATGTTTACAACAGCTGTTTATAGGTTGACAAACAGTTGGTTGCATGCACTGTAGGTTTTTTTTATTGATAAATTGTAGTATACTATAATGTTCTTACATTGTAGTATTTATTTTAATTTAATTATTTTCAGTCATGATCCGTATAGTATTTAAATCTTAGCTAAAACCACCCTGGATTAAAGTGCTTTACCAACAACTGTTATTATGACATATTACAATTAAGGTAACATGCACTTTAATAGCATAACAAATTATCAGTATTATTAATACATTAAATAACCTCCTAGTGCTCCATCACTCAAATAGCAAAAGTTTGAGAAAAAACAGGCAAACTAAAATGGATATGGACTGACCATGTCACTAAATGCAGCTGATAATGGCTGACATCACCACAGCAGTGGGCCATGAAGCAGGTGGGGTGACACACCAAAAGCAGAGTTTACAAAGGAAAAGAAGTGGCCTTCTTTGTCCAGCAGTGTTACACAGTGTGATAGGACATGCTTGCAGCTCACCAATAAGATTTAAACGGTATTTACCAAATTAGAGATATCCAATAAAGTTGCAGAGATCTGAGATGTAGTTTCACTGTCATGTTCATTATCTGTCTCTTGTTTTTGTTGTTCAGATTGGCTACTTGAGACATTATAAGCCATACTACCTGTACCATTTTGGGATGCTAAAAGAGAAGGTAAGTAAATTTGATAAGTGTAATTAATATTAATTCAAAAAATATTAATTCTCGTATCATTCAATATACTAATTAATAATCAGTAATTCTTATATTCAGTTATTTATAAATTATTTCATAAAAATATGTAATCATAAAAGAGAACATAATATAATTTTAAACAATATGTTAAAGAACCCTGTCCGACCCGAAAGGGGTATATAGGTATCCCAATCACATTACCAAAAAAAAAAAGTAAAAAAAATATTCATAAAAGTAAGGCTGTTTAATGAAGTTTTAAATTCACGATTTTTGTACAAAAATTACTGAAATTTTCTTAAATATGACAACACTATCACCTGCCATGGTATATTAGGCACCTGTGACGATTGCCCTTGTAGCTATTTATCTAAGTTTCATTGTTTTATTAAAAAAAGTAACTTTTATTCAAAATATTTTTTATACTTGAAAACTGAAAAGGATTACATAAATGTAATCTAATATCAATACCTTCACGGGTTGGACAGGGTTTTCTTAACACATAGTATATATATAATTATGTATTACTATGATGTGATCTTTCACTAATCAAATGTTATTTTTAGTGCATAACTCTGTACTAAAATGCTAACAGCTTACCATCATAAAATTCCTGACTTTCTGTACTGCTTGGTCCAGTGTTAGCATTCTCAGTCATATGTTTGTTTTCAGTTGAATTTGTATCATACAAATTTAAGTATGAATTGCTAGGAGTAGATTTTCTAGAATTTTGAACATCATAGTTTTTCAAATATGTACTGATAAATTTTTCTCGGTCAAAGCCTTCATTATCTCTCAATCTACCTCTACCCCTTGATGGCAATGTTTGGGACCAGTTAGAAATGTTATAATAAGTATCCTGGTTATATGTTGGCTGTACAGAATGATTTGAAGAATATTTGTCTCTGCGTATTTGGTCCACACTATCAAAACTGTGATGACCTGATTGTTCTAAAAATTTCTTTCTAAATCTTGGAGGTATATTATCTAAATTTACCATGTATTTAGGTCGTGATGAATCAGAAGTATAACCTGAAGAATTCCGTCGCCCAGATGGTGGCTTGCCACCAGAAGTAGGCAAGTGTCGTCCTGCTGATGTTTCCATACTTCGACTATCTCTATTTCTATCTATAGAGTTTTGATCCTTTCTATGTGTCGGTGAAATGGATCTTGTTTCTGATGCTTGCCTATATTGTCTATTATAATTAACATCGTTGTTTGTATCTTTATGGTGGTAATCTGCAAAAGCTCTATCCCTTTTGGAGGCACCTCTAGAATAGGACCCTGAACCAGTATGTACACCTGATCTGTCTGCACTATCAGAAATTCTTCTATTGATGTACTGACTAGAATTATCACACCTCATGGGTACTTTAGATTGTCTACCACTATCAGAACAGGAATCTCCAGACCTAGGCACGTAAAGCTGTTGTTCAGGTTTCTTATGGCGAATATTCATCGCTTTGTAAGTGTCGTTTAAATCATCGGCGATAGAGTTTTGAGATCCATAGTAATTTTGATTTCTGGTTTTGGAACCTCCGTCTATATCGTTTGTATCCATTTTTGGGTCCAAACCATAACTTGACCGCCTCAATGGTCCACTACCAGGTTTGTAAAACTTCTGTTGTGGTTTATTCCTTTTATATTCTTTAAAGTCATCATCCATAGCAATCCTATTTTAATACATTACATATTATCTATGCTACTATCATAATGAATTATGGAATTTTCAACTACAACAAAATACCAAATAATTTTCTACGAATAACACATTTAGGTTATGTTAGAATTACCACTTCGTTCTAATATAATGAATACGAGTTAATTCAGCGACTGAAAAAATGATTCACCTTAAACTAAAACAATAATACAATACCAAATTTTGTAAGTTATTGAAAAGATTATCACATCAGTTCATTCACTGTTTTCCTGACGAATTTCTGCGTTTATTTTCAATTTTCAAACAGTCAACCCTACAACATTTTGGTTTTGGTTTGGTTAACATGTTCCATAGACAAACTATAAAGACAAAAATATATTGCCAACTATTAGACATCACGGTCATACAAATAGTATACCACTGAGGTGCATGCAAAAATATTGTGCATGTACATATAAATAATATATAATAAGACAAAAATCGGCTTACCGCATCTTAAAAAGTCGTATTCAGAAACATAGTACGTCTCAAACTTCGTCCGTCTTAACTTAGCCTACGCTCTGTTATAAATAAAGGATAGCAATATATGTAATGTCTTAAGAGTGAGCGAAACAACAATATCTGAGATAGAAATTGTTTTTGTTGCAACATTGTCACAGTAAACAGCGCTAACATATATTATTTTCGCCAAGAAATATATTTTTATAATAATGATAATATTTTAAAGTAGATGTGGTTTCACAATAAAAGCACCACATACACATTTAATGTAAAGTTATATGGTAAGATAAAAAGTTTTTATTGACAAAAAATATTTACTTACATCGACATATTATCTACTAGCTTTCCGCCAGCGGCTTCGCCCGCTATCCCACGGGAACCATAGATTTTACCGGGATAAAAAGTAGCCTATGTGTTATTCCAGACTATAATCTATCTCTGTGCCAAATTTTATCCAGATCCGTTCAGTAGTTTTTGCGTGAAAGAGTAACAAACATCCATCCATCCATCCATCCTCACAAACTTTCACATTTATAATATTAGTAAGATAGTAAGATAAGATAAGATTCTATAAAAAAACAAAATAAAATGATATGAAACAGTTATTTAATAAATCTAAGTAAATAAAAATATATCAAACTACCAACAATAAGCTTTGTCCGCCGGGTGGCGCTAGATCCACTGCTTAGACAGCTAAAGTAACCGATATTTAGGCTAATATTCAAAGACGACGCTAAGCGTAAAGTAATGCTTCCGTATGTCAAATTTGTATAAAAAATTGACATACGGAAGCGTTACTTTACGCTTAGCATCGTCTCTGAATCTCAGCCTTACTACTTAGGCTTAGCATAGTTTACGCAAAGTTTAAGCAGTGTTCCGAACATCTCTGAATTCAAATTTGAACGTAAGCACTCGATTTTGACATACGGAAGCATAAGTTCATGTTGAGTCTCGTTTCTGAATATTAGCCTAAGGCCGGTTTCGTTCGGCTTACGGAATTTTGAGTGTTTTTTAGCTTCCCTCTTCTATTAAATTGAGGTTTGAATGCTCTAAGCCGCCATGAAGCCGCCCGTGTATCAATGAATGTCAACATCGATTACGACGATTACGCCTGTCCCTTGCCCCCTTGTCCCTTTTCTTTTCCTTTGGCTCAATCTCGACTCTCGAAATCTAGAGAATAGGGAACAGAAATGAATAGAAACTTACTGACAAAAGAAACAAAATATTTATATTTTGTTTACGGTAAAACATGGGATGGTTGGCGCTCTTTGGGGGAGGCCTACGTTCAGCAGTGGACGGCAATAGGCTGATATGATGGGTAAAACATGTAAAACAACGGCAACATTGAAATGATGTAAAACGTCAATTTTAGAAAGTTGTCTATTATTATAGCATGATCACCATTATTTGACACTTGTAACTCTGCAAATTCCCTTTGATTCCACCTCTGCGATAGATCAAAATTCTTTAATCAAACTATGTTTTCAACCTGCAAATTGCAATGGGTTTTTAACCCGTAGGTGACGTTAATTAATTTTATTTATTTATAAGACATAAAAATTGTACATTTGTATAGTGATAAGTGTAATATCTGTGTTTATTTTTATCATTTTTAATAAAATTGTTCATGAATAAAAAATAATGTCCTTCGAGTATTTGCCCGTGGCTGAAGACGAAAATGAAGAACCCATAGAATTACCAATCGAAGAAGATGGTACGTTGATGTTAACAACTGTATCGGCGCAATTTCCGGGCTGTTGTGGCTTAAAATATCGTCACCCCGAAACCAAAAATATCAGGGGTATCAGACTAAGAGATGGCAGATTGTACCCTCCCCCAGAAGGATGGGGCAATCATCTATACTTATGTAGCTTTCCTAAAGAAACTAAGCGTAAACCGGGTGAAAATTCTGAATCAGGTGCGATGAAGAACAAGCGAAATGATAATCTATGCTCTGATTTGATAGTGTTGGGGTTACCTTGGAAAGCGACAGAGCAGACTGTACGAGAATATTTTGAAAAATTCGGAGAAGTTTTGATGGCGCAATTAAAAAGAGATCCTAAAACTGGAATGTCGAAAGGTTTTGCCTTCATAAGATTTGCATCTTATACCTCCCAAATGAGAGTACTTGCTCAACGGCACATGATTGATGGAAGATGGTGTGATGTTCGGATACCTAACTCAAAGGAAGGTTCAGTTGCATCAATGCCCTGTAAAGTGTTTGTTGGTCGTTGTACAGAAGAATTAACAGCTAATGATTTAAGAGAGTATTTCTCTCAATTTGGTGAAGTTACTGATGTGTTTATCCCCAAACCATTCAGAGCATTCAGCTTTATAACATTTTTGGATCCTGAAGTGGCACAAAGCCTCTGTGGTCAAGACCATATAATTAAAGGTGTATCTGTGAATGTATCTAATGCCTCACCGAAACAAAATAAAACTGGTTCTAATCAACGCAACATGCCAGGCAGGAATTATGAAGATGGTCACCCACATAATGCCTCAAACAATAACTCATGGAGTAGCCGCAACATGGATATGGTTAACATGCAAGCCTTAAGTATATCAGGACAACATGGACAAACTGCAGTTGCTGGAGGTGGTGGACAAGCTCAAGGTGGTAGCATGCCACTAGGAATGGGAGGATTGCCAGTAAATCAGGCTTTAGTAGCAGCTGCCCTAAATCAAGCAGCTGGATGGGGTCTCATCAACAACATACCGTCTGGTGGTTCTGAGCAGGGTGCCTTTGCAGGCCCAGCATCCTCTGCACCACCAGCTCCACCAAACTTCCTCTCTTGGATGCAACAAGGTAATTCTGCACAGGGACCCTCTAGTCAGTGGGGACAAAGGCACCAGTCCCAAGGCCACTCTGTTTGATCAAACATCTGGTTGACCGCTCACAATAATTTCTGTGATTGTAGCAACAATTAGATAAATTTATTATCAATTGTTTTTATCTATGCAATAATTAAAAGAGTGTAGTTGGTGAAAGAGAGTGGTTTACCATAAATAGTTTGCTACCTACTGATGTTATTTATTTATTGTGGAATTGCTTGTGTTTTGTTGATTTTCTTCAAACTTATATAATTATATGAATATATGATATATTGAATGAAGTAGATTACAGTATCATGGATCAGAAATTGCAAATTAGATAAATTATGTTAAATAAAGAGAGTATATATATTTATTTGTAATGAAATAATTGTTGTATTTTTTTAATAATTAAAATGATTTTAAATACATTCTAACCTACTAGTAAACTTATGTAATTATATAATCTAAAAGTGTACAACATTTTACTCTCCATTCATTAGCTGCCAGGGCCAGAATTATTGTGTTACTATTGTTTCTGTACCTTTTATTTACAAGTAATAATAACAGTGCAACAGTTATTTCAACAAAATTCTTATGTTACTGTTAAGCTTGATTAGTGACAAATCCTTAGATTGTCTAGAAGTCATTAAACTAAAAGTACTTATTTCTTAACTCAGTTGCACTTGTACAAACTGAAGTCACAAATGCCTTTAACTTCATTTTAGATGTTCAAGGTACTGCAGCATACTAACAAAACTATAATAATATAACTCACAATACATTACTTAAATCTTAGTATATAAATAATTACATAAATAACTAGCTAAGGATTTCCCATTGATCAGACTTTTATGTAACATAATCTACAAATCCAAATTATGAAACATTTAATTAATTGAATAAGGCATGTCCACAATGTGAATTGAATCATGATTTTTCTTAAATTACGAAATGTAATTCGTGGAAGCTCATTTCTTTGCAATAGTAGTATTTTGTAGAATAGGTAATTCACCATTTAAAATTAAACATACTTACCTACTTAATATCAGTCCATCATAAAAAGAAAAACGGCAAGAAAGTTTTTTTCTAGCCCACGCGGAACTAGTTGGCTGCGCATTGGATAGGGACTGGGGTGAGGCGGCGGGTTACTGTGAACAAAAGCAAGCACCCCCGCCCCTCCGTCCCGCCGCTTACATACCTAAGGCGCGGCCAACTAGTTCCGCGCAGACTATAGCTATGGTGATTTTTATGCATTAGGCATGACAGACTTGAAGTTCACACAGGGTGTTGGTTGACCATGCATCAGCAGATATTATATTAAAACATATGAAATATAACATTGCACCTGAACTCCCTGAAGAGTTACACTGAGATGTACTGCTGAAGAGTTAGACTGAGATGTGCTACTCACAGCAATCAATCCAATAATAGAGCAAAAATTAAACCCTGGGCTGAGTATTGTCTGACCTGGGAATAAAACCCAATACCTATAGCTATTTCGTAAAGCATCAAAGCATGCCACAGCCCTAGCCCATTAGTAAAAATGTGTTTGGCATCGCGCATACCTTGACCCTTGACCATTACTAATTACAATTTACAAAAATTGAGTTAAAATAGAAAACCTCAAAAAACGACCTAAGTGCCTAATTTTCTGTAAATGTTCCTAAATCTGGATTTGTAAAAGATTTGTTCATAAATGTTAATTTTATTGGCTAAACATAAAATATTTGACTTTATTCATATTTACATGTGTTGTACTTTGCTATGAGTTAAGGATTTTGTTTTCTTAAAGGTCCTTCCAAAAAGGCCTTAAAATGAAGTTACCATTACCTAGAATTCAAACTAAGAAAAAAATTCTAACTGGTGTAAAATTTGCTTGATTCTAAGAGAGCAACAGCATCCAGCGAATATTTACTTATTATTTAATAATGTCCTAAATTTCCATAATTGGAGCGAAATAGTAATAGTAATAATAAAATATTAAAAAAACTGTTTTAAAATTAAATACATTAATTGTGCTAGTAATCTGTCTAGATTTTACAATTTCGAAAAGAGTATGTTGTTTATTCGGTTACATTATCAAAACTTAGTAATTTAATTGAAATTTACATTGCAATGAATCAGACTATGTTTAGGTTGAATCTTACCCAACTTCAGTGCTATTATGAGTGTTATAAGTAAATAAGTGTACTGTGCTTTTGTACATAAAAATAGGTAATGACGATATGATTTAACAGCACTCTGATGAGAGTTCATACATTGTATAGTAAAAAATAGAAGTCTATTGATTGTTATAATTGTTTAACAAATAATGTTGATTATTATAAATTTATTGTGTATGTTTCCTCATGTGGATGTGGGTATGAAAAATGTAGACAGATGTCTATTTTTGACGAAATAAATAGAATATTTTTGTTACTAAGCATTGTGGGATTGTTTACTGAATGGGTATACTTAGAAGTAGCTGTAGAGCACTGATCCTATAGCCACTGTATATAAATAATATTTAGAAGAAATTGGTATGATGTTTGTACAAATTGCAAGACTGTATATATACCTAAATGAGATGATAATACACTCTCCATTAGAGATCTCTACTCATGATACAGAATTTATCGACGTCAGTACCTACTATTAAAATATTTTATTAGGTACTAATATCAACAAAATCTTACCGGGAAATCTTACACCTAGCTGTCTAAATAATAGATATGATAAATCTTACCTTTTTAAATAATCTGTACCTAATACTATCACTACATGTTATAAAACACTTCCGCCGCGTCTGTCAGACAGACGTCTGTTCGCGATAAACTCAAAAATGACTGCACCAATTTTTATGCTGTTTTCACTAACGGATAGAGTGGTTCTCGAGGAAGGCGCTGCCATCTTGGACCGATTTTTATCAAACATGGCTAAGAACACTCCCGACTTATTCACCTTTCAAATAAAAAAATCTAAATTAAAATCGGTTCATCCGTTTGGGAGCTACGATGCCACAGACAGACACACACACACACACACACACACACACACACACACACACACACACACACACACAGACACGTCAAACTTATAACACCCCGTCGTTTTTGCGTCGGGGGTTAAAAATAAGTTTAGGCAGGAAAATCCTGCATCAGATTCTAATGAATCGTACCTACTTAGAAAAATTTCAGATCACCATAAAAAATCCTAAGGCCCTTTCACCACCTCCTGATAAATAAGTTCCAGTTAAATTACTTGCCAGATAATTTCATACAAAGTTCTATTTTTAATTTATCCGGTGGTTAGCGGCTATCTAGAGGTGATGAAATACGTCCTAAGGATTACTTTACGACTATAAATGATAATAATAATATTACAATGATCTTATTCTTAAGATTTCCCGGTGAGAATGTTTTACTTACTTAGGTATTGTTACCTGCTGGTCTTCGGTTTTAGCAATACCCTACCTAATCAACAAAGATGTTTAATTTTAGTCAAATTATGAACCACCCAAAAACCACCAACAGCACTTTTGGTGATAACTGATAATGATAACACGCAAAAGTATAAGTACATCTACAGTATGTTAAGAAAACCTAGTCCGATCCGTTATGATATCGAGATTAGATTATATTTGTATAAGCATGCATATAGATTTAAAAAACAAGTTTTTTTTTTATAAATTAGGGAAACTTAGGGCTATGGCTACTATCGCTGGCTGGCTCTATTGCTATCGCAGAAGATAGAGTTGTCACATTCAACAAAAATCAATTATTGAATTAAATAAAAAACCCGACTGGGTAAAAAGTACTAACTAAAAATCTAAAAACAAGCTCTGTGATGTTGGAAAATATATTGCAGGCGGGACAGGCAATGAGACAATTTTGTTTATGAACGAATAATTTTTATTTAATTCTATAATTGATTTTATTTCCTGCTTTTTAGTTTATAAATCATCATAGAATCACTAGATAGATCATTTAAAATGAAAATTGATACAACTAAAGAACATTTTCAAAATCAGCTCGTACAAAGCGTTTTAAATTCGCCATTTTGATTATTTTTGAATTTCATGTACCCAATCACACTGGTGCCATCAAGACGACTAATGAGGTATCATTTATCTAAATCGGTTGAGCCGTTGAGTAGCTACGAGCGGACATAGGAACGGACATACAGATATACACGGCAAACACAACGCTCCTTCGGCAGTCGGGTAAAAATGCTATATTGTGAGAAAATGCTAAAAGAAAAAGAAATCGTACTTGTTATAAGTATCTTTGCTTTCATGATGATTTCATGTGCCTCTTTCGGATCGGACAGGGTTTTTTTAACATAGTTAATAAAAATTGAATGATAAAATGTGTGGGTACTGCACCCTAATAATTAAGTGTCCAGCTGGCGTCCTAATTATGTCATGTATTACAGGATTTTTGTTATATAAGTACAAAAATAGACCTAGCCCTTAAAGAAATATCTACATAATATTCACTCAAACATACTATCAGACTTTCAGTATTGACAGGTCTTAGATTAAAAATATCAATGTAGGTATCTTATAACCAATTCATTTGTGATTACTGATCAGTCATTTTTCTCGTGAATAAATATAATGAAGCAGAATTTTGGGAAATCTGATTTGAGCGAATCGTTTATAAGACGAAAAACAATACTAGAAAACGCAGCAGCGGTGCGCTTTCAGTCTCTATTCGCATACCTATCCGCGGAGCTAGTAATATTTTTTATAGTTCAAGGAATACCCGTAGCGTATATGTTACGTAGCATGACCTCTACACGTCGTGTTGGTGTTAAGGTCGTCACCGACATAATTATACGAGTCCGCTCCCGCCCAACCTAATCAGCATTCAAAATATGAACTTAACATCACGCTTCGTGTAGATGCAATTTACGGTAACAACACAAAAAAGCAGAAAGCGCGCGGTAAGCGAGTTTACCGTCATCCTACCACTCGATAGTTAACGTCTCGCAGAGTCTCGCTTACGGCATGCTAACCAATCGCTTCAAACGGGCGACCCTTAAAATACCGCTTACAATTGCACGTTGCGAATAGCTAAAGCGGTCGGGGTGTGTCAGTGTAGTTGACTACTAGGTGTAAGCGCGGGGACAGCTAGTTGTCTGCAAGCTGTCGGCGCGTGGACAGCGAGTAGTCATCTACGTTTAAGACGGTGTAAGTGAGTGACGACCTTTATTCGCTTTGTTTGCCGCTACCACTATAATCGCCCAGCGAACCCGCATGTCTTGGAAAATGTGAATAGACACTCCATTTGCTAACTTTTCCGATATAACGTAACATAACGTAACATATAACGTTACAGTGTATGCATGTACAGTGGATTTGCTGTCGTTATTCTAACTTTTAAGTAGGTAAGTACAATAACACTTGCTTTATAACTATCTTGCGAGTATCTATTAAATAAAATAATGTAGGTATACCTACAATAAAGTAATTATAGTATATAGAGCTGTAACATAATAAGCGACATTCCTGAAAGTGCACTGAACATTGTTTGATCTACAACTTTAAAAAAAAAGTAGTACGTACCAAAAAAAGTTGTTCAATATTATTTAGGTTTAAACACTATTTTCAGGATTCGTTTATTATGTTACATTCTGCATTGTATTGACCCTCCATTATTCACACTGTGCCGTAAACAAAGGCCTAAGAAGTATTGTCGCAACGCAAGTATTATACTTACCTATCATTTTTATGTCATAAATCTTTAATGTGTTATTAATCTTAAAATTTGTGAAAATCCAAATAATGTAATTATAAAAGCTACTTTACGGGGCTTCAGTAGGTTGGGCCACGGAAGCGTTGGAAAGGAAGCCAGAAGGTCCAAGTGGAAACACAGAAAAGAAATTGTTCATTAAATGTTATTCTTATATTAACTTCAGAAAGTCTTAATGGCTAAAATACCCGTAACTAATATGTTATCCTTTCCATACCCAAGCTAGCGTTCAATATTTTTTATATTCGTAATACCTACTTACGAAAAAATATTGAACGTAGAAGGAGGTGTAGGTACCTTTGGTAATTTATACCAGATAATAATTATTTAGTATATCTATATACCTTTAAATATTCAATTGTTAATTGTTAAACTTTAGTTCTGTTTCTGGATGCATTGTAAAATGTGCCTAATCTATTTCCGAAAAATGTAAAATTAAATGGCAGTGCAGTACATTATGATGTACCTCATAGTTATATTAAATTCCAAAAATATCGTCATTAGGTAACCTAGGTATTGGGTATTGTTTTGTTGTGATGTTTGTGTTCGCTTGACTTTATTTTATTAATTTATTTGGTTTGGCTATTTGTTGTTTGGTTTTAATTTATATGTATGTTGACTGTCGGTGTAAAGTAAGTAGTTCTGTTACTGTGTGTTGTCTAATCTAACAATAATACTTTAACGGGGAAGTATCAGTGCCTCGACCATGAGTTTTTCTCACTAGACTCGCTAGCGACGCCGTAAAATATTTGTATGGGAAAACCTCGCAGCGCCTCTGGCGGTTACGTAAGGAACTGAAATCTGCTATGAGAATATAGCGTTTCGATGTGTAAAAAACCTATCGAAAGTCATTCGATAGAGCTCATGGTTGAGGTACAGATAGGTACACGAACACTTACTTAATTAAATAAGTCAATTTTTACCTACCGATATCTGGCATAACTAATTGCGTATTTTGTTAATAGGTAGGTACCGTGATTGATCAGTAACAAAGGCATCTATGCACCACCCATCATCATGCAATCATCCAACGGTTGTGTGGCAGAAAATGCCTAGGGCATTAAGACAGCTTCTGTACATTTCTTTTAATAATGCATAAAAAATAAATAATGAATTATATTTCTTTATGAAATATTTTTCATCAATTACTAGGTAGGTAGGTGTGCATAAACCTTACGATCAAATGCGGCGTTTAAAGCCATTCTGTTACAATTATAACCATTTAGCTAGAATTCAACTTCGCTTCAACAAATAACACTGTGCTTCGCCTGCCTGTTTTGACTTTTACGTTATTTATTTGAAGTGCAATATACCTATAATAATAACAACGATTCTACAACAAGAAATTGATCGGTCAAGTGCCATTAACACGTCAACAATTTTAGTAATTAATAAATAATGATGTGTTTATTAGTTAGGTCCTAAGGCTAATATTCAGAGACGATGCTAAGCATAAACTTAGGCTTCCGTATGTCAAATTGTCATACAAATTTGACATACGGAAGCATTACTTTACGCTTAGCATCGTCTCTGAATATTAGCCTAAGTGTTTAATAAACACAACCTACTAGTAATAATAATATAATATATAAAAGTCATAATCACGTCATTGTATAGGTATTACAGTTCTTGCCAAACTTATTGTCTGGCTTGAAGTTGGCACGAGCTAACTTCAACCCGGCCGTAAAAAATGGAGAGAGAAATTTATTGGATTAAAATCATTTAATAAGACAATCTACGACTTGAGCTTTCGTTTTTATTTTTTACTATCCAATATATTTCTTCCTCCGATTTTTATGGCCGGTTTGAAGTTAGCTCGTGCCAACTTCAAGCCAGACAATAAGTTTGGCAAGAACTGTACCTAGGTACGCCAATAGGTCTGTATGGCTCGATTCTTCTAAATGTCAATTAATTGAATTAAGGCAAAAAAATTACGCTGGCTTACCATTAATTATTCCTTGGAATAAATAAAGTACCGGTGTTGGTAGATAATTTTTAGTCCTGGTTAAAATAAATTACCGCTATATTCGGTAGAATAAGAAGCTACTTAAACAGTTCTTCAAAAAAAATGCATAATGAAGAAGAAGAAGAATAGTGAACTAAGCTTTGACTTTGCTAGCATACTTTTACATAATACTCGCTTAATAATGTCTCGAAGTCAAAGTTTATACATATTCCTGCTCTTTCGTATACAAATGATCAATTTAAATTATATCAAAGAAAAAAGTATAGGTACGAAGAATTGAAACATTCTGTAATGAAAAAAACCTACTCTACTTGTGTAATTTTTGAAAAATAATGCCTTGCCTGGGTCCTAACAACATCATACATTGCGGCAGAAGACGACTTCGTAACAATAAACATAGACCGTCAAAAATAACGTGACCTAAGAAAATAAAAAACAAACCGACTAACACCAAGGAAATAAAAACCAAAAAAAATAATTTTTGCGGAATGTAGGTATATGTATTTTGTATAAACCTATAATGCAACAACTACAATGCCAACTAAAAATTTATAAAAAATTCAATATATTAATACACAAGTCGTCGGTGTGGTATGTCGTACCCCAGCGCAGCGGCCCATAGTCAGGCCGTCATCCTACAATATGTGGTGCCGCCGCAACTTAATGTGCTGAAATCATGCAATCTTGTTTGATTTACCTACTTACATGGCTTTTTTGATAATCTAGGTAAATTCTGTACAATGTGTAATACATGTGGGTACTTAAATTATCTATAGGGTTTAACGCATTTTGTCCCTTACTCAAATTGTGCCCCAAGAGAAAGTCGTTAAGAAAGTTGTATAGAAAAATGTTTAGCAAGCCAGTAGCGTGTTGTGATCCCGCTAAGCGGTACGCTAAGGTGATGGTGGTTTTAGTCGGTATGCTCCCGATGCTGGCCACCTGGCTAGAGAGCCCGACACCCTGCTCGGGGTCCCGATTCACGGTTGTCCCGCATCCCCGAGCAGGGTGGCATGTATAAGGAGCATTTTTGGTGGTAGCAGGTAACTCACTACAAAATATTGATTTCTGTGTAGGGAATCGGATCAAAGCAAGACCCCTTTGCAATACCTCGTGGTTATTGTTAGTTAAAATTGATACAATTGTTAAAATGTTTTCACATATTTACGGGTGATTATATTTTTTTAATCAATTTTACACCTGCACCTGCGAATGGGACAATATGCGTCGGACTACAATATTTTAGTTTAGTTGGGAATATTATTAACAGTCTCAGGTGCGTTAGACAATAAGAAACTAAAACAAGGGTGTAATCAACGTTGAAAAAGGGTTAAATAATGTGCAAACTTACTATTTTAGGTATACTTATATCGCATATTTTGGCATAGATAGATACATCTACAACCGCTGATCATTTAACTGGTAACATAAAACGTAACAATTCATAGTAACGAGAAGGGAGTAATTAAAGAAAGTTAGTAAAAGAGCAATATTTATATTCTGTTTTAGTTATTTCGTAGAACAAGTATGTTTTCACCTAATAATGTGTCTGTATCATTCATTGTTGACGTTCGAGAGTACCTATTTACAGTTCTCGCCAAACTTATTGTCCGGCTTGAAGTTGGCACGAGCCTACGACGGGAGCTTTCGTTTTTATCTATTACTAGCTTTCCGCCAGCGGCTTCGCTCGCGTAGTCTTATAATTTTTTCCCCCGTTTTTGCAATATTTTTCATTACTACTCGTAGCGTGATGTTAAATAGCCCATAGCCTTCCCCGATAAATGGGCTATCTAACACTGAAAGAATTTTTCAAATCGGTCCAGGAGTTTCGGAGCCTATTCATTACAAACAAACAATCAAATCTTTCCTCTTTATAACATTAGTATAAATAGTCCAAATGTTTCTTTCTCCGATTTTTACGCCCGGGTTGAAGTTAACTCATGCCAACTTCAAGCCAGACAACAAGATTGGCGAGAACTATACTCTGGAATGTTTAGGAGGAAAATTCTTGTACTTACTTAATTTTCAAAATATATTCGGTCCAGTTTCAGTGTCATAGAATGTCATAAATACCTATCAGTAAAACGTTTTGGTCAATTTTCAATCGCAATATAAGCGTCGTTAAACGCAAATACGTTGTTGTTTTCGTTCGACGTTGTCTAATGTCTTTAACCGTTTGACATTTACGAACTTATGAATTATATTCAGATTATTTTTAAGCAAGTACCTTCTGGTTGGTAGCTTGCTGTTCAAGGAAAAACAAGCTATTCTTAGACTTGTTTAACCATACGGTAAAAATATAATAAAACGAACTGATTTTGAAATAATTATACCTACCTACTTATAAATCGCTAGAATCAAGAACCTATGTAATCAATGGCAAAGGACTAATTTATTTTCATATTTTTAAGGTGCTTCGGGTCATGGCTTTTGCTAGATTTATGTGCGTGAATATATAATGTGACATCGATTGCGAAGAAAAAGGTAACGTTACATTATAGGTAGGTAGCTCCATTTATTTACAACTGAATGCACTGATGTAGCAACTCTGTGTGACGACGTGATTGTGGGTCCGTTGGTGCCCTATGTGATCTGTCACGGCAAACTGTCCATAATATTAATATATTCTAATTATAATGTAGATTTAGATTAATAACGCCTATGGTCATAGTATTGCTAAATTGTCTTTTGTTTTTACTAAATAATACGGTTGAAGATAATTGTCTGAAATCTTCAATCAAAAGTAAAGTTTGAATTTATTTGTATTTTTAAAGTTTTATTATTGACGCATAGCCTTACTGCAGGCTTCTCATCCTTTGGAATTCATAATTGTTATGTACCTAGCTATGTACTATCTTAAAAAACAGTTATAAAAATGATTCATAACTCATAAGTACCTAATAGTCCATTCAGTGTTACAATTTAATGAAATTCAAAGTTAACTCATAGTCAACGTTTGTAGTTTTTCATCCGTGGTATCTATGCCTTTACTAAGTGCATGTTCATATTGCATTGCCATGACGCTGAACTGCCTATCAATGAAAGATTATACCTAAATATTTTCAGGCACCGTCTACGTTCTTTGGTAAAAAACAATTTACGCACCTGCAATTTTAGTGATACATTTAATATTTATGCACATCCTTGGTATTCACTGCTCCGTGATATTAAAAAATCTACTAATGCTAGACAGATTTGATGTTATTAAATATAAGCATTATGTACATTATAATTTGAGTGTGAAAAACCTATTGACATGAAATAAAATTTATTTAGCGTTGCAATCTTGTTTCATTACGAATTCACGAATTATCAAATAGGTTTTATTAAGTAAGTAAGTAAGATGATTGATGTTAGGAGTAAGAGTAAGTTATGTACATATTTTATAATATTACCTATCCGAATGGATTGTAGGTACCTTTACAGAGCTACCAGTGGCCTATTATATGTACCTATCGTTAAATTGTTACTTAGCACTATTTTCCGATACTAAACTCAGCCTAGTGGTCGAATACGTGTCCAGGCAGTTCAAGCAGTGTTATAATAACCTAACCTAAATTAAAAATTTAGAAAACCCCCGACACGAGATGTAATTTGCCATATTGTGGTGGCGGCGATCTAGGATTTTACATTTTTCATAGTTTATAGTATTCTCCTATTTAAACCCTTTCATTTGATACCCATATAGAGGGAGGAGTGAAAAAATAATGTACCTAATCCGCTATTTTGTGGCGGCGGCCATCTTGGACCGATTTTCATCAAACATAGCTAAGAACACTCCCGACTAATTCACCTTTCAAATATAAAAACAACATTAAAATCGATTCATCCGTTCGGGATCTACGATGCCACAGACAGACACACACACGCAGACACGTCAAACTAATAACACCCGTCGTTTTGCGTCGGGGGTTAAAAATGGGACCTGAACAAACTGGCGAACTGTGGGTGTACTTGCATCTCTGCATAATCTCTCACATCTCTCTCCCTTCGGGGAATACACTCGCGATGGTATGTAATTACCATTTTGTTTCAATGGAAACGGCTCTTCATTTGTAATCCTGATGTTTCTTCGTGACATGTGAGTCCATTTGAGGATAAATAAATTTTGGAACATTTTTTACATAGCACCATCGCCATCTAGTCTCAAACTAAGCAGAGCTTGTACTGTGGGTACTAGATAATGGATATAATACTTATATTTTTTTTTGTAAATTCATACTTATAATACATAAGAAACACCCAAACACTTAAGTTCATCACAATAAATGTTTGCCCTGTGGGAATCGAACCCACGACCTCGTGCTCAGCAGTCCGGTACTCGAACTACTAGACCACAGACGTCGTCGTTGTATGTGTTGTGTGCACACACTCTTCCTACCGAATCACAAAATCTCAGTAAGATACAGCCTATAGACTCCATAAAGGAGTTCTTTTAAATTCTTTGGCATTCGTAAGAAAGGAATATTACCTACACCCATTCCTCACTTAACTGGAGGGACGCAGACTCGAACCTTATAGTATAATCACAGTGTAATAAATCTCTAATTACATTATGGTATAATTCATATTCTTTCCTTAAAAGTGAAGGCTTATTTATGTACCTAAGCTTCTACTTACCATAAAATTACCTATAGGTAAGTATCTAGAACAATCCATTGATGGGTGAACTGTGGGTACACCAGAACACCTTTGCTTGACGCACTCTGAGGTCTAATTTTTATCACGTTTATCACAGACAGCTAAGGTTGAAGATTAGCAACCTCCTCCATACCGTAATGTCCACATCCACTCACCGATCCATCACTGGTGACAGTGACAGATAATCAAAATTGAAATTGTAGGTACAATTTAATTGAATAGTGCTAAATTTTTAATGCCTGTAAATAATGTACAAACCTCGGAATAATGGATCCCCAGAGGAAAACTGTACCCGGTCCAATGGCTCCTACTAGTATGAAGACAGCGCGTAAAAGTTTCGCAATTACTAATACATACATTAGAAGTACCAAAAAAGAAATAGTTAGTGTGCATACCAGCACTCCTACAGTAGAAAATCGGACTTTTCACCTTGAAGAGAATCAAATATATCAGGGAGACGTCAATATTCTTTCAATTATGTAAGTACCTTACCTTTATTATAATATTTTTTCTACGTTTGTGCGTTTATTCAAGGAGTGCTTTGTTAGGTACAGGTCTCGCCAAACTTATTGTCCGGCTTGTTAGCTAAGTTAGCTCGTGCCGGTGCATAAGCCGGACAATAAGTTTGGCGAGAACTGTAGTAAAGGGCACGTAGAGGTAACCTACAGACAGTTTGCCGGAATGTTTAGGCCCCATCATGAAATAGGGGCCAGCCTATTGCCATTAACCGAGAGGCAGATAATTTATATATTAAAAATTATTTAATTTATGAGAGATTGGATTAATTTAACAACAGAAAGAGCGGCTTGGAAAGAGGGAAGGGAGGCCTTTGCCCAGCAATTGGACGGTGGGCGAATAAAAAAAAATGCAAAAGCAGCCTAGGTTTTTCTAGCAAACTAGGTTTTTCTCGCAATATTCATTCACGGAAATGCTTTTAGGCGTAATGGCCTTTCGCACAAATATTCAAGTTAATAATATTTTCCTTCATTAAAATAACTTAAAATATCTAAGGGTCAGGCAAGTACCTACTCATATAATACATTATATGTATTACTAATTCACCATTGAGATCGCGCGAAAGTCGACGCGCGCCTATATATGTATGACTATCGGCAAGGCGTTACTGTTACGAGCTCAGAGGGGTTTAAATCACATCTCAACAAGAGGTCAGATTATACTAGTAATGTATGGCATGGGGTGTGTTCTCGATTGTGAGTGTGCGCGTTTCATAAATTACAATTCACCAAAAGGAACCGTCCTCTGAGCTCATCAGCTCATGTTATTTTGACTTCTATTTCTTACAGAGATACGAATAAGGATATTATGTGCTGTAAATATACAGAAGATTTTAATGAAATAGCAGCTGGTTTCACTGATGGGACTATGAGAGTGTTTAGTTGCAATACTGGAAGTTGCTTGCATACTTTAGTAGACGATGAATGTCGCGCATATCCCGGACCTGTCACTGCTATTAAGCACAGGCCAGTCAGCAAAGCTAATCCTATCACAAACATGCTGTTATCATCTTGTTAGTATTTGTGTCAATTAATAGTTAATCGGTAATGATGCTATCTACCGTCGGCGTAGTTTATATGAAAATCCGTTACTTTGTAAGTAAAATTGTCCTTGCGGTTAGGAAATATGAAGACACGGTTGACGGTCGTGTTTCATTCATTATAAACTACTTAAATTAAGGAGTTTAATTTTGTACTGGTTGAACCAATAATATCTTGATATTTGAAAGGCCCGTTACTTCCGCGCTAGGGGTGGGACTATCGTCTATCGGTACGGGGGACGGAAACGAGATCAACGTGAACTCAAACAAGACGCGGCCGACTCAGGACATTGAAAGATCTAGAAATCGTAGAGCGTTCACCGTTTACGTGAGTCTGTTCGTAAGTAACCTGGCTTGTCCACTCGAAAGCGAAATGCTAGAGAAGATTCCACCCTAAAATAACATCTTTTATCATCCTTCGCTCGCTCTTTCTTGAGACAATTGGGGGTAGTAACAAACTAATTGTAATTACCCTTCTAATCTAACCTGTCCAAGGTAAGTGGCCCCAAGTTTCGAGCTCGCTTCGCTCGCTCTTACATAAGACAACTGGAGGTACTAGCCAACTAATTGGAACCACCCTTCTAACCTAACCTGTCCGAGGTGGGTGGCAAAAACTTCGAGCTCGCTCTTACTAAGACAACTGGAGGTGGTAACAAACTCATTGTAATTACCCTTCTAATCTAACCTGTCCCAGATGGGGTGCCCAGTTTTTCGAGCTCGCTTCGCTCGCTGTGTCATAACGCAAACCCGTCTTATAACTTACTATTGTAGTAGTAAGAAAAGAGATCCAATTAATTTAATTTACTAAGGGGCGCAAATATGAAGCGTGCCCTAGGCGCCATTTTCTATCGGTACGCCCCTGTTATGTACCTAAACTCTGTGGTTTCACTCGCGTTTGAAAAGGTATAACCTTATAATATATTTATTTACACATATATATTTAGACATAAGGTGACATGATTTCTATGAATACCTCTAGGTACCTATTGGCATTTTTAAAACATTTTCTTGTTTACCTAGGTATCAGCTGAATTATTTGGGGCCTTTCTTGCGACGAATGAATTTTATTAGCTCATAATAATACTCAATAACCCAAATATAATGCACATAAAATATCTTTAGATGTAAACGGGTGTATCAAATGCTGGAAATATAAATATGATCAGTGTTTATACACAATTCGTGAAAAACGACAAACATTGGGATTAAATTACCATCCACGTTACAGTAAATTTGTTACTTATGGTGATGATGCTAAGTTGAACATGTACGACGAAGAAGCACAAACTCAAGAACGAGCTTTTTACTCCAGGTAAATATGAGCTTTAGTTTTTCGTTAGGTAGGTACTTACTTTTATCTTTAAGTGTATTACAAAACTCTTTACCCATATAGTAACATATTTATCAAATTGGGTTCTGAAATATAGCTACCTATACCTACCTCCGACCAACGTTTCCTTACAGCACCTATTCTACAATTTTAACAACAAAATAAAATCTGTTAAAAAAAGTAAGGAAAAAATACGAAATTTCAAAAAGAAATTGCGTTATCAGCTACGTAACTATCATTTCCACCAATCAATAATTCTTCGGTTTGTTAATGGATCGATGGTGTTATTGAAGGATCAGGATCTTACGAGTGTCTCTGTGGTACCTAATTTATAAAAGTGATCGATTCAAGGGTGAATAGTACCTATCGGTTGTGGTGAAACTTGGTACAAATATGTAGTTCTGATTCTGATGGACCCTACAACATTACTGGACACCTAGAACTGATCTGATAACGGAATAAAGACGAAAAAAGTACAGTTAACACCTGCATATAACTGAAAAGAGAAAAATAAAGATTTTTATCCCATTTTTTAAGTTAACCGGCGGCGCAGAAAAATTTTATTTATTTCGCATCGCGCGTGCGATATCATTCACCGCGGAGCGTTATAATCGCGTTTTTAGCAATACACTGCGTGCTCAAAAATGACAATATCTGTAATAACCGATCATTTTCTACACGAATGACCTGGGTCATTTTATTTTTGACCTTGAAAGGAACCTTGTCACGACGTTTGTGCGTCGATGTCCCTTCCACCTTGTAATCCGTCGGTTTACTTTTTTTTGTTAGGAAGTACTTAATTACTCATTAATAAGATTGCCAGTCGTGTCGTAAGGTCACAAAAGTTTACGAAAATTCAAACTGGGTTCATTTCACAGTCAACAAAGGAATGTTGTAAACGGTCACACATCTAGAATATTTGCATGTGCATTCAATCCCCGGTCACAACACGAGATGATATCCGGAGGATGGGACAACACAGTGATGTGCTGGGATGATCGGCAACCATACGCAACTCGATATTTCAATGGTATACACATGTGTGGAGAAGGATTAGATTTTGATAAACCGGGAAGACAGGTACGAAATAAAGTTAAGTACTACAAACCTGGAACATACTTCTCACTCAATCTGGAGTTGACATTTAGTGGTACGGTACCTAATAATATTTCGGTAACATAAGCGCAAAACGTAGGTACCTACCTCCTTATGTACGCAAACAAGCAAAACGGTGTGCTAGCTATCCGGGCGGCTTGATCGGGTCATTATCAAGAAAGCCTTATCTACACTGTTTTTGCGTTTGAGTACCTACTTAGATGTTTTGAATTGTGTGACGCTGCGTCCTGTACGTATGAGGAAGGCCTTTGTTCAGCAGTGGACCTCTGTAGGCTTATATGATGAGGCTACGTCAATAAATATCCCTACTACATAAGTCCAGCCAGTGTTAGGTATATCGCATGCCGCTTAATTGTACAAATAGGTAACCAAAAGATTAAGTTAGGTGTTAAAATAATGTTATTCAAACTTGTAGTGCGAATTAAACCTCACAAGACCAATATTTATTTAAAAACTTGTATTTTTTAGATATTGCCTGACTGCCTCGTTGGTCTAGTGACTGCCTCGTTGGTCTAGTGGTCCCAAACGCGACTGCTACGCTAGAGGTCCTGGGTTCGATCCCCGGGTCGAGCAAAGTGTTGTTGGGTTTTCTGTGAAAGTCCCAATAGCAGCTCGGAGTCTGGATTTGTGCCCGGTTTATGGCAATAGGCTCGCCCCCTATTACATGGGACCTAAACATACTGGCGAAATGTGGGTGTACATTAGTACGCCTCTGCCTACCCCTTCGGGGAATATGGGCGTGATGATGGTATGTAATTTTTTAGATATTAACGTGCGCTTGGCAAGAAAAAGACTGCATCCAATTATGGGATTATGGAACATGTAAATTAATTGAAACAATCGTACCAGACAACTTTCAGTCTAAACTGTATTGTGGGAAAATGGTACCACATACCAACTTAATTGTATGCGGTGGATCAGACTCAAATATTTTAAGAGTTGTGGATACTAACATGAAAGTAGTAAGTTGATCAGATTAATGATTTGTTTGTATTTTAGATGTTATTGTTCTTAAGTATTTTAGATTTGATGCAAATCACTTTATGTAATAAGTACCTAATAGCTTTATTATCTTCTATTGAAACTGATGACTAATGGAGAGTAATGGAGATTACATTGATGATTTCACTGGTCATACGTCGTATTTATGGCAGGCCTACTTTTCAAAGTCCTCAAGCCTATTATAATCATCGATCCCTCGCATAAAGTAAAACTGGCCAAAATATAGTAGTGTATAGTAGCATTGTATGGTATGGGGAGTTTTACTTAAGGATCCCGTTTAATATAAGTACATTAATATCTGCATTGTGACGATTTCCGTGTCACTCTCTCAACCACCAGGAACCAACCAATTAATTTTCGTCATTCAATTATTTTATGCTTTTTTATCCAGCTTTTCTTTGGTCTAACTCTTCCCTTATATCCATCTACATTCAATATTCATACTCAAAACCTTTCAGGTAGCATGCATGCACACTTCTACTTATCACGTCATGTCCACTTTCAATCACCTCATACAAACTACCTCTCCGCTGCATGCCTTTTTCCCACCAATTTTCATACATCTCCTCTAGCCCAACATTCACTCATTGCCAATATATTTTTCACTTTCAGTGTAAGGATACCTAATTCGGGAGTCACACGTAGATAGGTTCCCGTAATCTGCCGCCATTTCATCATTCGGTGTTGTTTCTGTGGTTGACACATTATTATATTATATCTATTTCACCATTGGTAACGGAAAGCAGAAATAGGAACTTACAAAACGATTCACCTCGGCTGTTCAAAATCAAAACCCAGTAACTTATTATTTTGTAATCGTTTTTAATCTTTTCGACTTGCTAGCCATAGCTTTACTTGATTTTTGGGTTTCCTGAATATTTTTGTAATCGTGCCTTACTATAATGTGATATGAACAGCCAACCTGTCATGCTTAATTATCCTATTTGTAAATGCGAACGTGAATTATTTAGACAAATGCTAACAAATCCTTACTAATATTATAAATGCGAAAATAACTCTCTGTCCGTCTGTCGCGTTTTCACGCCAAAACTACTGAACCGATTTAAATTTGGTACACAGATAGTCTAGATTCTGAGAAAGGACATAGGCTACTTTTTAATGCGAAAAGGGGATGTAAGGGGTTGAAATAGGGGATGAAAGAAATACCCAGACCACGCCGGCGAAGCCGCTGGTAAAGCTAGTATGGAATATTAATATACCAACCATGATTAATTTAATGTTTTCAGACGGAGTGTAGTATAAGAAATAATCAAGGCGGTATATATGCGTTTGATTTTGGAACAATTAGAAGAAAAACAAAGAAAACTACAGATTCCTACAAAAAGATTAGTGAATTACCAAACGTACCTCGTGTTTCATTTGTTACTGGAAAAAGACTGCAAACAGTAGACTTTGGGTGAATGCTAAAAAACATAGAATGACCAAAGTACTAGAAGTTTTGAAGCATAATAAATATAAAATATTTTGTAATATAATTTTGGACATAAGCTTTCATAATTAATTCGAATAAGCTAATCATTTCGAATAAGCTAACCCCATAATTATTATAATAATAAAGATGAATTAACAAATTTATGTTTATCTACTTAAGTTGATCTGTTCATATTTCGAAGCTGATCTGTTCATATTCCGAAAATTGTAACTAGTTTATGTATTACATATTGTATTGGCAATAAAACATTTTTGTATGATATTTTTTATCAGTCGGGTAAGGTGTCACAGAAGAAACGCTGACGTAAAAGTTGTACATCAGTTGTATTGAATTTATTCTCCCATTTAATTTATCTACTTACAAACAGCCGTTTATACAATTTTAGGTGATAGACAAATACACTGTGATTTCATTTTGTAAATATAGTATATAAAACTCTAGAAAGATAAAATATCGAGTTTGGCAAGAATTCATAATAAATAAAAAACATAAATACTTCTACATAGTATTATATACAGGATTTGAACATCTATTATTCGTCCGATTCAAGTTGAGCCTCGTCAACGGATGGGTCTTACCATGTTGCAATTGTTTTTTAGTTTGAGCTTTCGACATCACAGTGGATACCACCACATCGCTGTAGTCAATGGGAGCGAGCGCCACGACCGTGGGCGCCGGCGGCGGCCGCTCCGCCGCGCCGCGCACCGCGCCGCAGAACGAGTTGCGCAGCGCCGAGCTCTCCGACGTCAGCTTGCACTTCTTCGGCACCGACTCGTGCGGCGCTCGGCCGCGGCGCGCCTCGCAGCTGGACTCGCACCGCGAGCGGCCGGGCCGGTCGTACCGGTCCACCAACACTTTAACGGACAAGTCCTCGCCGGAGGGCGGCGACGCCGGCGGGCGCTCGCGGCCGTCGGGGGCGGCGCGCACTCGCGTGTCGGAGCGCGCCTCGAACTCCTTCTTGAGGTTGCTGACGAGCCCTGCGGCGGCGGCGGCGGCGGGCGCGGCGCGCGGCAGGTCGCCGTGCGAGGCGCAGGCGGCGCGGCGCCGGCGCAGCCCCGCGCGCAGCCACGTGTCGGCGGGCGCGGACGCGGACAGGCGGCCGCTCCACGTGGACGCGCCGCGGTCGCGAGCTCGTTCCATCCGCGCAGCCGCGTTGGCTAGCTCCTTCAGTATGGCACACGTTTCATTGAATTTCCGTTCGTTGTCCGCCCGCCGGCAAACCGCGCGGGTCTCGGTGTGCTCGGTTATTATGCCGAGGTCGGACGATTTCTGCGGCGGAGGGCCGGGCTCGGCGGTTTTGTCGCCGTCCTCGTTCCGACGCTCTTCGCTCCGTTCCTTGCCCCTTTTAGGCTCGTCTCGCGGTGCGGGTTGCGCTTTGGGTGTCCTGGTGTCGTAGGAGCCCCAGGACGAGTGCCGCGACAGATCGAGAACGACCGCGCTGTCAAACGAGCTCCACGAGCTTTGTCTGCTCGGTGGTGGTGCATCGTCGTCAATACCTTTTTTATCATCTAAATCTAAATATGAACGTTCTACGGTATTAGAGAGAGTTTCACTAGGTGTCACTTTATTCGTTTTCACGTCTATAATCCCACTGTCACTTTTCACTATATTATCACTATTGTTGATAGTCCTGTTATCGTCAATTCTAGACCACGAAGCCTCCCCCGGGTCCCAGGTGTGTATTTTATCGACTTCGGAATTTGGTTGGGGATATTTTTGACTTAGATTCCTCGATGGAGAGGCTTGCGATGGCTTGCTGGGCAAGTCTGTTTGATTAACCAAACTAGCCGGTACTTCCAATGTTTTCGTAGTTTGTGATTCATTTTGAGTACCGAAATTTAACTTCTGGTATCTTTTATTAAAATCTTTTCGATCGCTCGATGCTGCATTCTCTATTTCGTTTACTATGTGCTTAACAGATGGAGCTCCCTCCTCCTTCAACCTCATAATTTGATTAGGTGAGACGCTGTAACTTCCATTTGCGCATGGCATTAACATGTGACGTGTTTCAAATGCTAAGTTTTCCAAAGAAACTGACGTGGGTGGCGGCGGCGGGAGCAGCTCGGCAGCGACCTTAGTGTCGGGGGACCACGAGCGCGGCCGCCCCGTGTACGACCCGGTCAGAGCCAGCACCAACGGTGTCGGATCCATTACCTTGTTTTCAGTTTTTGACATATTTTTTGGTGACTTCAAATTAGTTTCAGATTTAGATCGCTGCAACTTTTCTTTATTTTTCATTGCATCAAGTATGCCTTGGTATGTCTCAAGTTGATTTAAAAAGTTTGTGTTTGGTTTAATACAACTTCGTTTGGCTTTAACGTGTTTAAGAGCCTTTTCGAAGTTCCAGTTGAAAGCTTTCATGGCATACGCAATCACTACTGAAGCCGATCTACTGATACCCATTTTGCAATGGACAAGAACTTTTGAACCCTCGTTTCTGGCTTTGTTTATATATTTGTATGTATTGTCCCAGTGTTTTAACAGGTCAGTCTTCTCGTCATCATAAACTCTAATGTTAAGATAGTCGAACATACCAGGAAAGAAATTGTCGATTTCTCTTGTTACGTTCAATATGTGCCTCACCCTGAAAACATATCAGTCAATACATATTTTTGACTTGACTTGACGTGTCACGTGATCACTACAACTACAATAACATGAAAGTAAGACAGACAGACACCTTGTATTTGCAGGGAAGAAACTTTTTATAATCACTACATATAACGAAGTTTTTGTAACTGATTATTTTAATTTAACTGTGTTAAAAAACTTCCAAGGGTACCTGAGTACTGAGCCGGCTGTATCTAGCATAACAAGTTCAAAAATTGAAAAAGTACGTTACTTATATTTTTATACCATTTTCAAACTATTATCTTCTTAAGTGAAGTGTAAACATTTCAGAAAAGATATATCATTTTATAAATGGCTTTTAAGGCATTCAGTACATAAAAGACAATGATCAGTTCAATCGTGTCATGCTCCTAGCGTTTTTCCAACTTTATTGAGTAAGGCTACCAATCAATCAGTAAATAGTTTGTGACTGCAGATGGCAGATAAATTCACAGTACCAATATCTTAAATTGGGGTTGGGGAAAATCAGAAAATCTTTAGCGGCAAACACGTGCGGTACCTTTTCGGGTGGTAGAGGCTTTTAAGAGTAATGATGTCTCACTTTGGGAGTACAATAATAAAATAATAATACGATACGATAACATACCCATTGCGTTGTAATTCTTCAAGATTGCTTGCATTCCATTCAGATCCGAGATAAACATGATCGAAAATCTCAGTAGGTGCATCCATCTGGCCCAGTATAGTAAGCATCTCCTGGTCGATGAAGGACTTGTACTCCGCGAGATCCATGTCTAGTTCCTCCTCTAGTCGCCCTCGTATAGCTTTACTGGTCACCTCGTCTAGGTCCACACTCATCATAATTTCTTTCAATGTACATCTTATAACACGCTCGGTTTCATCTCTTTCTCGTGGCCTTAAAAAGTAAAAGAGGAAATTAGTATGTAGTTGTAGATAGATAAAAAATGTGAATATGTCACATTATGCCTTCTGCATACCACAATTTATCCATAAATTGTGGTATGCAACATAAGTCAACATAAGTGGAAGAAAATGACATGCTGCACTGACCCCAAATAAAATGAAAGGCAAAATCAGGAGGGTGACGATGATTTTGTGGATTCACCAGAATGAAATAGTAGGTTGTATGACAAGGGAGCAAAATAGTATTTTTACGGCGAAGGCGCTACTTTGAACCACGAGCGAAACGAAGGATTCTAACGTAGAATCCTGACCACAGCGAGGGATTAAAAGTAAATCGCTCGAAGGAAAAACAATTTGCTCTCGAGTTATATATTATTATACTCTACTTTCCATCCCCTCTCTATGAGAAAATAAATAAAAGACGGTGTTTCGATTTATATAAATGATATTATGTTCCAAATACAAATCTCATTTCCGCCCGCTTAAAATTTCGTCTTGGAAAAGAGCTATTTTGCTCCCACTTATAGAGTAACAAAGCAGCACTTTTCGAATTTAAGGGATGAAAAATATTACTTTCATAAAGATGGTTTCCCTTTTTTTGCAGGCTTTCCCTGCTTGCCTTGGTATCCTTTTCTAGGCTAAGAAATTAGAATTGCCTAGATGCACCACTCATTATCATTAATGTGTTACACATACTTATCCCTGTTAGTATTTATAAATTTGAATTATTTGAAAGCTGGTTTATGATGTGGGCCTCGGTATATATTATGTACCTGCGATAAATATACGTTAATTAAGTAATAATACTCACTTGAGTCTCAATGAATCAGGAGAAGGTGGGCGGCGTGACTCTATGCAGTCCATGGCATGCCACTCATTAAGGCAAGAGCGGTCCGAGTCAACGTGGCTCTCATAGTAGGAACACCACGAGTGTGAGGTGCCGCCGGCGAAATGATTCATCTCCCGGGCTTGTGCACTCGCTCGGTGGAGAGTTTGTAATGCCGACCTGCAAACATTATTAAGATTCCTCCTAGTAAGTTCCCGTTAAATTACTTGGCAAATAATTTCATTATAATTTAGCCATATAGAGACAGGACTACAGATATCTTATTGTATTTTTTTAAGCATTTTCCATGCTAAGATTACAAGTTATTTTTAATGAAGGAAAAAATCGGCTGGCGGGCAGGATTCGAACCTGTGTCTTCTGGTTCGGTACACCAGACGCTTTGACCACTAAGCTACCGCGAGCCCCGCTCTCCAGTCGAAATCTTCCTTTAATTTACTTCTACTAAAAAAAGGACTACAGATCTTCATATTGTACGTAAACTAGGTCTACCCCAAACAGTCACTTCCTGAACAGTTTACTTGTGTTCACAGTGTCCTTTAGTAGACAGGAAAGGCAACATTTACTAAGCGACACACAGGACCTGTTTCATCACCTCTGGATAGCCGCTAACGGCTGGATATATATAAAACAACTAGCTTTCCGCCAGCGGCTTCGCCCGCGTGGTCTGGGTATTTTTTATAACTTTCATCCCCTATTTCCACCCCTTACAGCCCGTTTTTCGCATTAAAAAGTAGCCTATGTCCTTTCTCAGGCTCTAGACTATCTCTGTACCGAATTTCATTTTAATCGGTTCAGTGGTTTTGGCGTGAAAGCGCGGCAGATAGACAATTACTTTCGCATTTATAATATTAGTAAGGATGGAACAAAATTTGTATGAAATTATCTTCCAAGTAATTTAACGGCCATTGACCAAAATAGACAAAAATATTGATAATTGCCATTCGTGGAATACGTCAATTGCTTTTCGGATTATTGCTATTCAAATCATTGCTATTCCTGGAATACATCTAAATTTTGATTATTACTTACATTTTATTTAGTTATTTGAAAAATTCCAGCTTTTGGTCGACTCGACCACCAACAGTTTTAAAAGGTGTCCTTTCGACCTTTGACCGAGATTTTTGGTAGTCGAATGGCCGACTCGACGCCTAATCTTTTCAAAAAGTGGCTACTCGACCATTGGCCGAGATTTTTGTGGTCGAGTTGCCACCCAAGCCAAACAAACTTTTGTCAACAAGAGAGCAAATAAACTAAATTTACAGAAAAGCCGAATAACTTCGTGGTTAGACTTTTATGTCATAAAATGACGACTTAATGCCTCTTAAATGAAAACAATTTGAACTTTTGTGTCAATGACATAAAAATCATCACACGTGAGATATAAATGACTTTAGCTACGAGTTAGTCGCCTAACCTCAGAGGGCTAATACTGAGGTGTATTTAATTAAAAAGAGCATACGTGTCTTACAACACACAATGATTGCACCGCGATCTGGCAACCATCAGGTGCGCCAGAACCATTATGATAACTATCTTTTTACTACAACAGCTGTAAGTAGCTTATACTCACCACATAGCCTGTACGGATACCGGTTTGAATATGTGTTGTTGATTGCACACACACACACTGAATCCTCTGTGGATAGTGAATGCTTAATTAGTTATTGTATGTACTGGTAAAAATGGTTCAGCTAAATAAAATCAGTGATGAGTATAAGAAATGTATATGGCACTACTGGTTTAAACTGTAAGCTATGGATTCCATTGAGCAAACTAATAAACCTACCCATCGCCGTCTAGTTTAATGGAAGTATCAGCGAGAACGCGAAGGACGAGTCCGACAGATGTGCGCTCGTTGCAATCGATGCCGAGCAACGCCGCCTCGTTGCTGCGACACACCACTACCAGGTATCTGGTGCGACCTGCATGAGCGCTCTCCAGTTTCACCGCCTAGTGACAAACAAATCATTGTCTTAATAATTGATTTTG
Source organism: Acronicta psi (assembly GCA_946251955.1). Classification (NCBI taxonomy): domain Eukaryota; kingdom Metazoa; phylum Arthropoda; class Insecta; order Lepidoptera; family Noctuidae; genus Acronicta; species Acronicta psi. Next base: position 7,334,513 of record OX276472.1, on the reverse strand, counting down.
TTACCAGGCACATAAGAGACCATTAATTATTTCGAAGTGTACTTATAAAAAAAAAAAAAATATAACTATAACATAGTTACATAATAATTAGATAAATATTCTATTATTTTGATCTCTTTTATTACTTTTTTATTATAATAATCATATTTACCAGTGTTTGAATGAAAGGAGGATTAGATATTGCATTATGCATCATACTATTATTCTATATTCCCAAAATGGGAACTAAAAAATCCCGTTCCACTAGTTTAGGAAAAATATTTATTCCATAAAAAGAAATGGCATTGTTTGAAAAGTTAAATAAGGTGCTTTGGGGTTATTGCGAAATCGCAATTTTCGGATTATCCGCAAGTATCCCAAAGCACTATAATATATGCAAGTATACTTTTTTATAAATTTCCTGAACATTTATAACTGAATATTCTTATTTAGTTTTAAGTTCTTTATGAAAGTACTTAAGTATCTAAATAACAATAGTACTTAAGACATTTTGAGGACAAAAACCAATATAATGACACCGAACGCTTCAAAATCCTTCAGATATGCTACAAAAGACCGTACATTTACGCAGATACTAATTATACCTACGTACAATATTTTTTGAACAGACTATTTGTCGAATGTATGTTTAGATCAATAAACTGTGCTTGTACCATTTTGAGCGTTTCCTCGGGACGCAGCAAGTAGAACATCGACTGCAAGTGGTGTTGAATATCGGGCTGAGGAAGCGCCCGCGCCGGTAGCCGCGACGAGTTCGTACAGCCGCGCTCTGCACTGCCCAGCACGACTGCTGCACCCTTATTTGCGAAATAGCACTCATTGAGACTGAAACAATATAGGTAGGTATACTTAATCTTTTATTAGACTACAGCTTCTGTTTTTGCTACTCAATGGTCATAAAATTTTTGAAAATCTCTGTGAGTTCTAAGAAGTCAAATTATTTATTTACTAGACTACAAAGGATCTTGCTTGACCAAATTCCTAGATTCCAGTTTATCTGCAAGTACCTAAATCTAGTATCTACGCAGATCATTTACAGTTTCCACACGCTCGACAACACCTTAGACCTTGAATTTCTAATTTGAAGTTCTTAAATTAAAATGATAACCTAAATACATAATTATGATAATTATGTAGTAGGTAAACATCTAAACAATTAGCATTATTTTTAATTTACCAAAACCTTAGTTTATCGTGTAATGAAACTGCGTTACTTTAATTATACTTAAATTACTTTAGAAACATAATGCAACCGTGAAATGTATGAATGACGCCATTATTAGTAAAGTTGTTGCAATTCGTCTTGCGGGCGGCGCATTTAACCTCCCTTTCACTGAGGCGGGCTCAGGCAAGCAGCGCTGCCAGGCAGGCGCGATCGCACGCTGCCTGGCATTTGCAGCTTTGCCAAGGGGGGCAACTACACGCTGGGTATCCTTTGATCTGTCGTTACATCAAGCTCTTTTTTCTATAATTTTCTCAAATATGATCCCGGTGAGCAGCACAGATAGCTAGGTAATATGACCATTAGACTCCGAACTCATGAATCTCTCTCGCTTGGTGAAGGAAGACATCGCAAGAAAACCTACATGCCAGAAAGTTTCCTCGACTGTATGTAAATTCTGTCAACACAAGACGCACTTGGCATTTTTTCTTTACATAATCACATTACATACCATCACGCCTGTATTCCCCGGTGGTTTAAGCAGGGGTGTACTAATTATATATATGAGCTAAGATATATGTATATATTTATAATTTAATTTGTCGAATCTCATTTTAAGTGAACTATGTTCTTATGAGAAAATTAAGTTCTTTAAACCCAATTATGTACGCCTTTGTATTATGTTTGTCCCATATAATGGCGAGCGACCCTTCGAGACTCCGCTATTGGGAATTCCATAGATACATTCAATAACACTGTTCACCCAGACAGATTGCCGTACTTATGTCAAGCGTAGCAGCTGCGTTACAACCACTAGATGCAGTTCTCGCCAAACTTATTGTCATATTTTGGTTTCTCCGATTTTTACGGCCGGGTTAAAGTTAGCTCGTGCCAACTTCAACCCGGACAATAAGTTTGGCGAGAACTGTATTACGTTAAGGAGGCAGCTTTCTTCCTAGAAAAAACCTTGCTTTTATCCAGTAAGTTTTTCCCTCATCTTCCGGGCAACTTTTCACATTTTCCTAAATACCTTATATTGTCATTCTTAAGCGATGCGCTTAATTAATTCGTTCTCTCCGTATTTTCAAGCAAAAAACAACTGAGAAATGTCGGTTTTTTTATTTTTACCCGAACAGAGCACGATCGATCGAATTTAGGTACATGAAAAAGGACATAAATGCAGGAATGGACTTATCCCGCTACAAATCGTGTCATTTCAATAATCAATGTTGGTAGCATTCCACAATGTTGATTTATTAAAATATGGTAAATGCACAATTACAAGACAAAACAGTATGAAGAAAATAATACTATTATATTCACAAATTGCCAATAAGTGACCAATTTTTTATAGCCGCCAAAAAGAAAATTATGATAAAAAAATAAAAATTTGGATGTAAGTAAAAGTTAGTATTTTAAAGTAACACCTACCAATGAGCGTAAAAAATAAATAAATGATGATGGCATCCAAAAATAATACCTAATACTGAAAATAGATCGGAGAATAGATTCTTGTTGATAGAAAGCAACAAACTGAACGTTAACTTCCATTAAAGCGGCAAGGGCGGTTTCTCTCAAGGTTCATTAAAAATAGCATCGCCGGAGCGTTGCCAAAACGTTGCGCGGCCCGCCCATACTAAACGTAGGCACAAGCGTGAACGTTGCAGCCGCCGCCGCCTCAATGTGGTGCGCCAACCATTTATACACTTTAGGAGCTTTTCATATCTGACGGAACATGCGTCGCGTATTATCGGTCGCGTAACGCCAGAACAGACAAATGTATAGAAAAACACTTGACCGTTCACACTCAACCGATGATAAGTCGCGTATTGTGTATGAACGTCCAAATGTTTTTCTATACAGTTGTCTGTTCTGGCATTAGATATAAACCTTCCCTAAGGCCAGTTTCTTCTCGTCATCATCACTAAATTTCAAAAATACCTAGTCGTGTAACGGACTTCGTTCCAAACTTCTTTATTGGATAAAATGTAAAAGGTTTTAGTGTACTGAGCTGTTTATTATAAGTCGAATCTATATTTCATGGTTAATATGGATGTTTAGCATAGTCACTAACACTACGTAAAAAAAAGAAGAACCTGCCCATAATCAAATCTCAATACTAACACTACCAGGCGTAACATGACAATAGCAGCAGAAGAGACATTCCGCATGCTCTGCGCTTATGCTCTCATGGAGTTAAACATTAAAAACTAAGAATTAAACCTTTACATTGATCTGACATCTTACTTGTGCGAAACAGGCCGTCCTGCAGTTGCAGTAATAAAGAACAAGTACAGATATAAAATAAATATAGAGAAAGAGATGAGTGGCAATATCCAAACTTGAGGCCCGTTTTGAGTTAACAAAAAGCGCGTTGAACCCTTGTCACCTGAACGTGGCCTAAAAGGTTTTTTTTCGCTTTCAATTACTTTTTCGTCAATATTTCTTTTTTGTTGTAAGGTTTTTATTAATATCCGTCGGTAAATTTTAGGTGCAACACCAACATCGTGGAAGATGTGATACGCGAAGTAAAATCACAGTAAAACATTGCCTCGTCAGCCAAGTACTGCTGGCCCTAAGCGTAACTGGTACGCATTTAAAATTCTTTAAAAATAAAAGATTTGTGCCCGATAAGTGACTCGCCCCTATATGGGACCTAACACTAGCGGCATACTGTGGTAGGTGTAGCTAAATTTAGGGAGTTATCACACTAGCGGTTTGCGAGCGGCTTTAGGGCGGGGCGGGCGCGCAGCGAATGCGTCGTGAACACGCCGCGGCTACACAGCGAAGATGTCGCGGATGCGGTGTGCGTTCGCGCAGCGGAATGTTGTTGAATTTAAAGATTTTAATTATGCAGATATTTAGTGTATGACGTCGTATAATTGTGTATGGTAAAAAAAAAATTGTGCACGCAGCCATTGTTGAGAAATTCACCAAAAACTGATTCCGCTGGGCGAACGTTGTCCTGGCGGAACTCTTTTTAATCCATAGACTTTAGAAGAAAAAAGATGTGTCCAAAAATTAGTGTGTATTTGTGTGTAATTGTGTATGTATGAATAAAATTTGTGCATGCATAAACTTCGGAGAAATTCAAGTTTCCGCTACGCGAACGTTTGGCCATTAGCTAGTAAAAGTAAAAATATTTTTCATTCAAGGAATGCGATTGTTTTCTTTTTTCCTACTGTACTGTATATTAATAAATACTATACTGGAAGGTTAAGAACGTTTCTTAGATATATGGCACGGCCGCTTTTTTGTAGCCATCTACACAATTATACGACGTCATACACTAAATATCTGCATAATTAAAATCTTTAAATTCAACAACATTCCGCTGCGCGAACGCACACGCGGATGCGTGGCAAATTCGCAACGTTTACGTCACGGTTTGTAGCAAGTTAACGACCTACAATATACTCAGTAACAAAATGGATTCCGACGAGGAGACATTGCTGTTGGATTTGTTACTTCGAAGACGCTGGAGACGAAAACGAAAGCATCGACGAATTTGGGAAGATCCGTTATCAATTAAGTGAAGTGAGGCGGTCCACGCTGCTATTCGCGGCGATCTTGCGCATGTGCCGCGTGTTAGTTGCGCGCCCACCCCGCCCCGCAGCCGCTCGCAAATCGCTAGTGTGATAACGCCCTTAAGTAGTAGTAAAACGTAAACCGTGCACCGTGTTCAGTACACCTCTGCCCAACCTTAGATACAGTACGTCCGATATAACTTGGCGAGTCCGAAGTTCGTGCAGAAAGCTGCGCAATAATCGTTTTTCGGAACCAAATGGTGACATGAGGCGGCATGCGCGGGGTGTTGGTCTGGCTAGAGACGTACCTTACGTAAACCATAGACGTAAACACAATCAATCCTTGAAACGATTAAATATGGTATTGATTAGTTTCACTTATAATCGATAAATTTTAGTGTATATAACATATTTAACGAAATATATTGACTTATATAGTGAACTTTATCGTAAATAATTTAGCTTTTGTGTATACTAAAAAAAAATGATTCATAAAATAATGTTTCTGTGCTTCAATAACATGATTTACTTAAATTACAGTGATCTATTAACGACTACTTGAATAATGGGCGTTTGAGAAAATTTAAACCCTTGTTTTACAATTGAATAGGAACATATTTTTATTACTTAATTTCAATCGATTTGAATCATAATCGATTAAACAACACCTACAAGAATGCACATTGCACAACCCTTTTTTTTAACTTCGTAAGCTTCGTGCTGTTTCGGCAATACTCGGGTACGAGGTATTATATCTCAGTCACACTTTTGGTGTTCGTATCGCCATCCCTGTCTCGACGACAATCGGTAACAAAAGTTTTCGTAGTTCTATTTCGCTGTGTTTTTTGTTTATTGTCATCTTTGTTCGTTGTTAAGTATAATTGTTGTCTTATTTGTTGTTGTGTGTGTTTTTGTTAAGTGTTTTTGAGTTTATTTTGTTATTTGCCGCAGTCCTTATTATGTTATATATATTTACTCTTCGAACGTTTGTTATCTGATAATAACCGTGTTCTTCACGAGTGTACTTGCGCGGAAGATCGCAGAGCCTGTGTTCAGACTCGCCAAGTTATTTCGGACGTACTGTATGTTTATTATTTGTTAGATTATGATAGATAAATGTCAATTTAAAGCTTTATGAGAGAATAAACCAACATGATTTGTACATAACTACTGTTTACTAATACTGTTAAAATCATAACCGTTGATTCGCTACCGGATAGAAATAGCACGAAATAGCCCTAAAAACTAATTTTTAAATGACATCTATTATTGATTGAATTGTAACATTTTATTTGGTAACTTTCGACCCGTCCCGGTCTCACACGGGTAGAGACAGGACCGGAACCAGTATAAAATTTTTATGCATGCAGCATTTTTAATGTATGCAGGTCTATACTCTGATGTCGGTCAGAACTTCAACGTCAATTCCCGCGTCACGCACAGCGCCTCACGCGGCGCAACAAGTATTATCTTAACTTTCAATACTGTCATGCTCAATGTCAAAAATGCCGTTAGATACGATTTGATATTGGTTGCATCCTAGTTCGATTTTATTCACAATCGCTGCACTTAGTTTGGATAATAATTATGGGCGCGGTTGACGGTAATAGGTCGCTCCCTATATCGTATATCGTATCGATATAAATACTTACGTATTGTACATAATTATAAGGTTCCAATTATATTTTTCTCTTTAATAAACGTTTCACAAGATGCGACATAAATGACCATTTATTCTACGTATTTTTATTGCGCTGACTTAGAAGCTTGATTTTTGCACCAAGAGACCGTAGACTTTTGTATAAGGTAAGTATTAATTTCAACTTGATACCTCCACGTAATATTGAGAATCTTTTTCTCTGTGCTGTTGTCCACCGTTGTCCGTCTGTCTGCTGTCAGACAGACTGACAACGGCGTGATCCAAAGGGTGCCTTTTCCTTTTGAGGTACGGAATCCTAAAAGTAGGTAACATCATAGCGTACTTTATAAAAATACCACAATTTGCATATCTATCGACTATTACACATGTGCGTCAGCGGTATACTAGGAACGCCACCTGTTTAATAAATTCACACACTAGTAGGTACTTATTTGGTAGGAACCCTAGAGTCTATAAAGCCTGAAGTACCCTTTGGTCTATAGTATAATAAACTGTAGCCATTATGTAGCCTTGGGCGTGTTCGGCAGTTTTATACGTTTTCGGCTTTTCGCTGGCTTGTACTTTGTCAGAAATATATAATAGGTACTAAAACTGCAGACTAACTCAAAAGCCTGGTATTAAAGCCATTATACATTCTTAAAATGGAAATTTCACTTGATCATCATAGGACGTTTATATTTATGTTGGTACGTTTTAGAATATGTGAAGATATTTTTAGTAACAAATCGGGCATCGAAATAGCTCTTCTGCGCGAAAAGCAGCTTTGGGCAGTACAGTACTGTAACTAGTTTATTAAAATATTTAAGTGAGAACATAATACCTATATTCTAATCAACACGAGGTCTACGTACAACACGGTGCTTTGGTTTTCCTGTTTACATCGGTATTCATCATTAAAATAAAATACTGAGAAGCCCCTTAAATGATAAAAATTGGACAACACAATTGGACCTTCAATGCCAGTGTCACATAACTCACAAAATACATAATTATTTTTAATTATTTAGAATAGAAAGGTAAACACTACTCAGCATAAACAAAAGAAGAACTATACGACGAGAATGTTATTACGACTCTTGTATTTATAAGGCTGGCACCTGCAAAATGTTATTTCCAAATAAATGGGTTACATATTATTATAATTACCTGTGTGCAACCATTTCTAAATCCTATTTTTTAAGGAAAAGTTAATAACGCCACTTTTTTCACTAAGATAGCATAGGTATAATAAATGCATTTTAATTATTTATTTTTGTATAGTATGGTGCATACAAAATACGTCTGCGTATTTTAGCCGACCATGGCCTGAACCCCGATACGCTGTCCACCATCCGACACATTCCGAACGACAATAAAGTGCGTGCGCGACGCAACGAGTCCACTCGACGAACGACGCCACAACACTCATAGCTTCCTTCTATACTGAGCACAAACTACGGGCTTAAATATAGAACACGACGCAGAACAGGAACACGAGGCGATCTGAAAAGGAATAGCCAGTCCGCAGAACTTACACTACACACAGTTCTTCTACGTAACACTCATTGAGAAAATTTATAATAACATTTTTTTTGAACCACCGACTTCAAACTGTTAGTAATGACTTATGACATATCTTCAAAGTTGATTGTATACCAACCAAATTTATATTTAACCATGAGACGTGTGCGTAATTATCACTCGCTTTAACGGTGAAGGCAAACATCGTGAGGAAACCAGCATGCCTGAGAGATATGCTCGACGGCATGTGAAGTCTGCCAACCCGCATTAGGTCAGTGTGGTGGACTATGGCTTAATCCCTCTCATACTGAGAGGAGACCCCCCAGCAGTGGGACAGTTAATGGGTTGATGATGATGATGATGATGATGATAAGACATTGATAAAAAAATAACATTAAATAAATAAATGTTTGGGACATTTTACACAGCAGTACAACACCAATGCACCATATTGTCCCAAAGTCCCAAGCTAAGCCAGAGCTTGTACCTACTAGGGGTACAAGACAACTTGGAAATAGTCATCATATCTAGTGACTATGGGTCTGCATACAACAGAAACGTCAAGATTTATCTATCTCACTCAGGATCTATTTAAGTAATTGAGATAAGATGATTGCCAGTTTTTAAGTTGAAGCATTATGCTTTCCAACAGGTACCTAACTAACCTAACCTAACAGTGTTAGAGACCTATTGGAAAGGCCTAACACTAAATTGACTAAAACTCACATTTTGAGTTCGGAGACGATAAGACTACCCTAACCACCTTGTTTTTTTTAAATATCCAATGCACAGAGACAGCTATTTTATCATTTTATTTTAATTTCGTCTTATTTTTAAACCCTCGTACCTTCGTCCCAGATAACACCAGAGCCCAAATTCACAGGAAAAGCTGTAGTAAAGGCACATATTATGAAATACACTGTTTTATTGCTCTAGCTTTTATACTTAAAGGTTCGGCGCAGACGACACCCTTTTTGTTCGTCCGAGTCCCCGGGCACAAAGTTTGCATGGCGTGCAAAAAGTCCCTCGGGGATTTTTCACCGACTCCAAGCACGACGCACATTTTGTCGGCAGAACTGTTTAGGGACGTACACGCTATGGAAGTGCAGAGATTGCGATGTATTATTTTATACTAACTTGTAAAACGATTATTCATGACCTATTTTTACTGAAAAAAAATCAATTATTAAATGAAATAAAAAACCCGACTGCAAGCAAGGGGTATATTCCCCTTAACTGTCGACGCAGTGAATTCTCCATAAACCTCTAAGAGGTTTTTCGGGTCGTCAACGCGCAAGTTGCTGCAATACCTCTGGTGTTGCAAGCGTCCATAGGCTACGTAACCGCTTACCATCAGGCGGGCCGTATGCTTGTTTGCCACCTTAGTGGTATAAAAAACATAAAAATAATAATAATATCTAGTAAAATGATTTTTATGCGCACTGTAATTGGGGCTGCGCTGGCGTTCCCAGCGCGGCGGCGCCGCCGTCTCGTGGTGCCCCCCGCCACACAGCCACACACACCCCTTCCCGTCCACACTTCCGCAGTCGCCCCATGGTGTGTTCTCTTAGAACAAATCTGCTAGAGTCGTTTTACCTAGCGCCACTTAGCGTTGATAGTTGAAACACTTCAGAACAAATGGTTGACAATGTTGCTATTCCTAAAAACCATATTAGTTTGTAAAAGAATAATATTTTTTTTTTTCATAGGTTATTTTAAAATAAATTAATAATAATTTATTTTAAATAATACAACAGGGGGGGCGGGGGAATACAACATTTTATTTATTGTTAACAAAACGATGGTGATAGTAATAAATTTGGCTTAATTTTACAAATATTCTAAATATATTTCAGCTTATTTCATTACGGCAACATTCTGTTGAGTAAGAAAGATGGCTGCGGTATGTTGAATGTTTTGGATGCGTATGAGTTTTTTTTCATGTTTTAAATGAATATGTTTTGTATTTTCTTCCTTTTTCCTTGTAGGAATTGTTAGGCATTTATTAAGAATCGTATGAGATATGTTCTATGCAAAACATATCTCAAACGATTCTATAATATCGTACAAGACTTAGAAAATATTAACATAAGTATCTATAACTATACATATCTATCTATATATCAACCGATTCGGAAATTCAAGTATGAGCACCAGGTGGAGCCACTTTCTAAGGTAAAAGTTTTTACTTCAAGATACCCATCTATATCCAATATTACTTATTAATCTATGAGTCGCCCGATATCTGTTGCGCGCGAAGGGTTTGTCGCGCTCTGTACAATTTCGCAAGTTACGCGCCGCGCGGTCATGAGTTACGTACACTAATCATGAATACTTGGACTTGATTGTGTGTTATATTCGGAGTGGTGAGTTTGTCTGCCGCACGTAACCGGTACCGAGACTTGTGTGGTGATCAACGACGAGTGCCAGCTTCGGAAACCATCCTGGGAGCTTCCCAGCGCCTACTTTTACGCCAGTTTCGCCCTAATCAAGCTGATTTGTCAGCAGCAGACCACGCGTCAAACCACGGCCCTCCGGGGACATGGAAGAACGGGTGTTGGATTATTTTAATGAAAATCCACAGGCGAGCACACGTGACGCCGGCCGCGACTTAGGAATAAGTCACGTGTCCGCCTGGAGGGTTCTACGTGAAGAAGGCGTACCACTTCCTATGAGTACAGGAAAATAATCCTACGGATTTCGAGCCACGAGATTGTGGCAGCATGCGAGCCCCCGCGGCGGCGCGCGTCGGCGCTCACCGCAGCGCGTACCGCGTGAGTTACGGTCATTGATTTATGTTACGGTACTGTGTGCATATTCAATAATTTGGGTGTAATGAAAATTATTGCATATGTGTAACGGATATTATTTTATTCTTTTTTTCTTTATGGTTATCTTTTAATTATCATTATAAACAACTCTGTAAATTTGTAAGAGTTAATGTTTTAACACCTTATACCTATACGAAGAACAGTTAGAATTACTATTTAATAAAAAAATAAACCGACGAAAAAGTAATTACCTTTTAATTTTTTTAATCTAAATCTAGAACATTAAATTGAATTTGTTTAACATTCGTCTTAATGGCGCGAGTTTCACTGGGTGGGTAGGTATACAAAATTCTTAATTAACAAAAAAACAAAAAAAAAGCTTTATGTATGAAAATGTATTGCAGGCGGGACAAGCTCTTTGTTCAATCTAAATTATAAACACAATTGTTTATTTGCTTGTCCCACCTGCAATACATTTTCATACATAAAACTTGTGTTTAGATTTTTAGTAAGTAGGTACTTTTGACGCAGTCGAGTTTTGTTTAATTTAATATTTGATTTTATTTCCTACTTTTTAGTTTGTAAATCATCATAGAATCTTAAGGATCTGTCAAGTGATGACAGATCCTAAATGATCATCCTAAAGATTATTTTTACAATCAGCCCGCACATTAAAAGCGCATAAAATCGGCTAACTTGAATTTTTAGAATTGTGATGTACCCAGTGACACTCGTGCCATCAAGACGAATCTAATGATGTATCATTTATCTAAATCGGTTTAGCCATTGTGTAGTTATGAGCGGACATACGAATAGACATACATACATGTCAAACGCATAACCCTCCTTCGGAAGTCGGGTAAAAATAAAAATGAGGAATAACATAACCAAAAAGCGTAAAATAAACCTTTTTAGTCTTTATAACCAATTTTGTGCGACAAACAAATTCAATTTAATATAATAATATCTTCGTTGATTGATTGTTTGACACCAACACATTTATTGTATGTACTAGCTTTTCGCCAGTGGCTTCGCCTGCATGATCTGGGTATTTCTTACAACTTTCATCCCCTATTTCAACCCCTTACAGCCCTTTTTCGCATTAAAATGTCTAGGTCTATGTCCTTTCTTATCTATCTGTGTACCAAATTTCATTTAAATCGATTCAGTAGTTTTGGCGTGAAAGCGCGACAGACATGCGGACAGAGACAGAGTTACCTATGCATTGCTTATTGCATGCATAATTGCTTTGCATTGTATATTAGTAAGCATGTTATTGTTTACGGTAATAACGGTCTATAGGTTAATTTATTAGACATTATTAATATTGAACAACAACAAATGTAGCAAATTCTGATAGTAACACATGAATATAACATTTTAGAAGGTAGTTTAAAAAAATCTATAGCTATTTTTTGAAACACCTACTTTTTGCACCACAAAATAAGCTGTTCAAGAATCATCTATCACCTCTGACATCACTTTCTGTCTTATAAATCAGTCATTGACATGCAAGATTTATTCAATGTTATGAAACTATAGCATTATATATTATAACCTTACTGTTAAAAATGCACAACCGTTTCTGAAAATGTTTTTGAGTGGTAAAATATCGCACCTCTAGAATTACAATGACGCAAATGCAAAAATCTTGAAACTGACTTTTTAATCTAACATACCCTCTAAGTTGATAAACTATCGAAAGAAATACCACAGGAATATAAATGTATTTATCTTAAAGTAAATATAATCAGGAATTAGATAATATTATGTTTATATGTATGTTGTTGATAGAAATAAAAATATTTTTAAAAAAGGAATCAAAAAGTTGTAAATTAAATTTTCTCGGTTTCATACTATTTGCACTTACGTCAATGTAATTCTAGAGGTGCGATATAATAAAATAATATGTTAGGATTTGAAACCGAATATAAAAGGCATTTAGGTCTTGCTTTCTTAATAATATGAATACATAAAATTTTGGAGTAGACAATTTCTGTAGTGATGGTGTATTTTAGTTGGTAGATCACTAATGTCTCATAATCAGACTTTGGCACTCCCAATTTCATGTAAATATTAGGTAGGAGTTGTATGAATATGCTGTAATATATCACATAATCTGTCTGAAAAACCAACACTTAAATTGTAAACAGAGTATGTTCACATAGAATTTAAATTTGATATAACCCATTAATTTGTCTCATAATAATATAGACTAACTTTACAGCCTTTGTCAGCCATAATAGTTTTCTTACCCAAATACTAGATGAGTACTTGTTATTTATTTATTAAATAGAATTACAGATAGATAATTATCTAAACATAGTATTACCTACCTCTTGCTGATACGGTTTCCAACATCGTCTTCAATATTATCACTTGGTTTTTCTGCCTCATCCTTAAACAAGAAAATATCTATGTTATGTCAAAAATTGCTTTTATTATTGTATTAGGGTATGAGCAAGGCATGTACTACAATGTTGACAATAGACATCAGTAATTTGAGGTACCTTTATTAAATTCAAATTGATGAGAGCTAGAATGCACTAACTACCTAGACAGTAGTTAAAACGAGTAGTTACTGAGGTTAATAATGTGGATGGAGATTATGAAAAGAAGTAATATGGTACAAGGCACGACTCCCATTACACTTAGTAGATAAGTAAGATCTGCTTCATGTCTGTTCAACCAGAGCCTTGCACCATGCAAATGAATTGATTACCCGTACTCACCGTTTTCCTAGGCGTTTGCACACTCGGAGAACGTCGAATTGTTACAAGTGCCATAGGTACCACATTAGCGCTAGCGAATCATTATCAAGGTATGCAAGACAATCACAAACAGAGGAATATCATTGGCGACTTATCATAACACTAATCCTTATATCATTAAATGTAAAGTAAAACTTAGCAATATCACTAGATACTTCAATTATATTAAACTGATTGCAACAAGTATCAATCTATCACAATCACAACACAACTTCGCCCATTTTTCAAAAGTACAAGTACATACAATCTTTCAAAGAAAAGATGATGGATGGATGATTGAGTTCGAGTCCGATTACACTTTAGTGCCACCATAGCTAAATAATATTTTAAATCTATGAGTGCCACAGGCCCACAGACTAAGCTTGGTTCGGACATTCGGTTTCGGAAGTCAGTAGTCGTTATCGATACAAATGTAAAATATGTATGTATCAGGCATTAAAAATTTAAAACCGCTGACTTTAAGATCGTGCGTCTATCTGGCTCTTTATAGATTATGGTTACAACATCTCTCTTACCGACAGAAACCCCGAGAAAACCTATAAATGTGAAATGTTAAAAACAAAACTCCATGGTAGATAGATAGTAGAGAGTGTAATTATCGATTATTATGTTTATTACTGGAACATGTAGTTGAATGAAGCAAAACCGTTTAAATCAGTTTTTAGAGATGATGTCTAATCAACCTCGTGAGTGACGGGTATGACTATAATAGGTAATGTTCTTTGTCTAAGTCCTTCTTATTAATCTGTGTTATAAACATACACTAGTAAAGTGTTATTTTTAAACGTACCTACTATTTTATTTTTATGACCTTACGACGAATTTTTAGTATTTTAATTTAGTACGACTTTTTAGTTACATCGTACAAATGCTCGTTAAAATTTCAAATCGTCTGGCGACACCATAGATATATAATATAATCCATAGATTGGACATAAGAGTAAAAGAGAGCTACTGAAGTTGATGGCACTTTGGTGTGTTAGAAAGAAAAAGAGAATGACGCTGTAAACGTGACTTTACATGTATACAATTGCGGAGAATAGGGGTTCCGGCAAATGTAAACCTGCGAAATTTTGGGATTATTTACGCGTAGTTAAGTGTGTATCCGTGTAATATTCATGTGATTACGATGGTAACTTGTGCAGTACCAGGTTGTAATTCTCAAAAGATGGAAAATCCACAGCATTACTAATTTAATCGGTATGTTTACTATTTGTTTACTATCATCATTTCTTAATAATTGTTACGTAAATGTGTTAGATTTGGAGAAAGTATAATGCTAAATTTGTTTATTAGATCACTAAAATGCATTAGAGATCACGAAACAGTAATATTAAACAAATATCAAATACGGAAATATGAGGGCATTTATAACCTCACTTTTAGTGATGGTCTTGATTTGTTTATATTGATGGTGTCGATTATAAACTTTGGTGGTCGGTGAACAACATGTCGGTATAATATAATATTATTTGTCGATTATCATAAAGGCCACTCAGAGTCTGAGGTGCATTTAGTGAAGGTAAACAATTTAGAACAATTTACGTAAGCAATTTAGACCATAGTCGCAAATTCAGATTTCGCAAGTTCATGCACTGACAAAATCTCATAGTTAGGTAGATAGATAGCTGAATTTATGAGATTAAGTCATTATTTGCAGATTTCCCATAAATCCAGTAAAAAGTGATTGCGCATGTTAAATAGACAAAATTGGAATCCGCACAAACATTCAACAAGCAGTTAACACTACCATGAGCACTGCTTATCAACAGGAGGTAAAACAAGGCGAAAACTATAAAGTGGTTCTGTTTTAACTATTTGTCGTAAGAAAATAAGAAATATACATTTTTATATTTACATAAATATATTGAAAAATGAGTGTTTCAATATGTACAGCCAAGATTATAAAATTATTGATAGATATTTTACTGTACACGAAAGTTACCTGTACATATTTTTTAGTAATAATTGTAATATGAATATTTAAGAAATCTGTGTTTTATTTAAGAATTTTTCTGGCCTTCTCCAAGATTTCTGATTACATACTAGATACTTGGCAGGTTTGTGTATTCTCACTTGACCAGTGGGATGCCACTGATCTCCCCCATATTTTAGTCAATTAGTGGGACAAATAAGAAAAAATGTTGTTGCATTATTGCTATTCCCCACACTTAAATAATATTGTATGCGATATCGTCCACCGTTATCGATATCGATAATAATCCTATTAACTTCAGGCGCAGCACTTTTAACGCACACATTAACATGTCACACACACATAAAGAATTGGTTTTCAGTTTCATTTTTTTACTGACATTGCCAATCTATGGAAGAAAAAGCGCGGGAAAATTAGAACAGGGCGGTCATATTTTTTCCTACGGAAATTTTAATTTTAATTTTTAACTGAAAATTTCGTCAGTTGAGTTGTGTAGTGTAAATATTTTAGTAGTTAGTGTCAAATAATAGTATTTGTGTATATTTTGCTGTTTACGTGGTAAGTTTTGTAAATATTTTATATATGGGAGCTTCATGAGCGAGCCCCCCGACCCCAGTGTTTTGTCGGGGGACTTGGGCTCTAGCCTGGGTCCCCCAGTGGGCTTAAATGTAGTTATAGCATCTAATGACAACGAAATGGATACTGATGCGTCATTAAGTAGTGTAGATGGCTCTAGCACTCGTAAAAGGTTAAGGACAAACAAAGTTTGCAAGCATTGCAATAAGAAGAGAAAGAGGAACTCTCATCTTGGTAAACTAAATGGCAATAGTGAACATGACTGTAATTGTTCTAGTAATAAATTAGACGAAAAATTCGCCGAACAATCTTTTAAAGAGCCTACCATGGTTTCACATACCGATAGTTCATTAAAAGATAATCACTCTGTTCCACAAGTCATACAATTAAGTGAGGTAGGTCGTAAAGCATATCTTTCTACTGATGCGTCTCCATATGTCGTGCATGTGCAAAGGATTGAGGTTTCACCTAGTGATGGCTCATACCTGCACCCAATTACGTTCGGGAACTTTTTGAAAAAAAATAATTTTAAGAATATTATTACAGGCAGTGTCAAACGAATTGGGCGTAATAGATGCACTGTATCTTTTTCAGCATTTCAGGATGCTAATGATTTTATTTGTCATCATAAATTAGAAGAAAATAAATTTCGGGCATTCATTCCTACTTATAATATAACTCGTTTAGGAATAGTACGTGGTGTACCACCTGAATGGTCACTAGAGGAAATAAAAAGTAATGTTTCTGTTCCAATTGGATGTGGACAAATTATTAAAATAAGGCGATTGAATTATAAGGTTTATGTTGATGGTGCCGTGGTATGGAAACCATCGCAGTCAGTGGTTTTTACTTTTGATGGGCAAGTACTTCCTAAGAGAATATTTATTTGTTATAATGCTTTATCTGTAGAACTTTATACCTATCCAACAATTCAATGTTTTAATTGTTGCCGATATGGACACACCAAACTTCTTTGTCGCTCTCGTCCTAGATGCTTTAAATGCTCTAATGAACACAATGGTGAAAACTGCAATGTTGAAGAAAGCAGTGCAGTGTGTATAATGTGCAGAGGGTACCATTATGCTACCAATAAAAATTGCCCTGAATTCAATCGTCAGAAAGAAATTAAATTAACTATGTCCCAGAGTAGCATTTCATATATGGAGGCTTGCAAACTTCACCCACCAATTTCAAAACCATATGCTGATGTTGCAAGAAACCATAACCCTGTTGATACCACCACATATGCTAGCCCTCTTCAAAATTCTCAAAATATCTCATATAAAAAAACTGTTTTTCTAAAGCAGCGTTCACCACCAAAAGTAACTCATGGATATGACAAATTTGCTCACAATAACATGATTAGAGACTATGACATGCCTTCAACATCAGCAAATGGTTGTGGCTTTAAACAGAATGTAAATGAAACCATAGAAAATGATAAAATAACTGAAACAATTATTTCATTACATAACACTTTGTTATCAAATTCCACATTGAAACCGTCCAACGTTGCTGTCATAATTGAAATGTTTAATAATTTAATATCAAATAATAATGGATCTAAGGGTTCTACAATGGAACTGCCAGAGTGCACTATCTAAAAAGTCTGAGTTAATTCATATTGTAAATAAATATAATCCTTTAATTATAGTCTTGTCAGAGACATGGTTGAAGACTGGAATTCTTTTTAGAATTCCAGGTTTTACCTGTCTGAGAGAGGACAGACCAGATGGTTATGGTGGAGTAGCCATCCTTGTACATAATACAATTTCCTATATACAACTAATTTTACCTCCACATAATGTAAATAATGTAAATATGGTAGGCATAAAATTATATAATAACATTTCAATTATTTCAGTTTATATTCCACATGCATCATCTTTAATTTTACAAAATGAAGTTGACCAACTGATTTCTTCTTTATCTAGCCCTTTTCTTCTACTTGGTGATTTCAATTGTCATCATCGCTCATGGGGAAGTGAAATTACAAACAGTAATGGTGAAGGTTTGCTTCAAATCATAGAATCCCATAATTTATGTGTCTTAAATACAGGGGCACCTACTCGTCTTACTAAACCTAATGAAAAAGTAAGTGCTGTGGACCTTTCTATTACTAATCCTGGACTAGCTGCAGAAATAACTTGGACTACATTAGCCTCGAGCTATGGTAGTGACCATTTCCCATTATTTTTATCTACCCCAATAAAAAAGTCTAATGAGTCTGTTCATAAACCGCGTCTCAAATATAGATTATCACAAGCAGATTGGGATAAGTTTAAAAATTTAGTTAATTTGAAAATTTCTAATTTACCGGAAATTACTCAAAATGAAAATTGTTCTGAAGCCTTGTCGAATTGTTTACTAGAAGCTGCTGATCAAACCTTTCCTATCAAAGGAAGTTTTAATGGTAAAATTCCTTCTCCCCCTTGGTGGGACCGAGAATGCACGGAAGCTGTTAAAAAACGCAAGGAAGCTGAGAAAAAGTACAGACTATGTATGTCTTCTGAAAACTACGATCAACTTCGTATAACTGTAAATAGCACTAGAAAACTTCTAAAACAAAAGAAACGAAATGGATGGATTTCTTTTTGTACATCGCTTGCGCCCAAAACCAATCCTTCTGAGGTTTGGCGTAATATTAAACGTTTCCGTTCAGCGTTTAACGTCTCATCTCATTCCTCATTCCCTCCTTCTATGGCTAACGCCTTTTTAGACAATCTCGCCCCTCCATCTGTAACAGAACCGCCGTATAAAATATTTATAAATCGACAGGTGTTAGATGAATATCTTAACTCTCCATTTACGCTTAGGGAATTAAAGGGAGTACTAGATAAGGTTAAAGATAGCTCACCTGGAGATGATGGAATCCCTTATTCATTTTTTGTAAATTCTAGTGATACGACTCTAACTTATTACTTGAATTTAGTTAACAAGATCGTACAATCTGGCGAAGTTCCTATATCATGGCGGTCACAGGTGATTATTCCCATATTAAAATCTGGTAAACCTTCTTCTGATCCCTTATCATTCCGTCCAATAGCCTTAAGCTCTATCTTAGCTAAGTTGGCTGAACATTTGGTTAAAAACCGGTTGGAGTGGCATATTGAAAGATACAATAAATTATCCCACAGTCAGTATGGATTTAGAAGAGGAAAGGGCACAACTGACAGTATTGGCATTCTAGTGACAGATATCCGTTTAGCTTACTCTAGAAACGATTTTGTTGTAGCTTCTTTTCTGGACATTCATGGTGCATATGATAACGTAATTATATCAAAACTTTTAGATAAGCTCATAAAGCTTGATGTTCCTGAAAACCTTGTGAAATTTATATCTGCCATGTTAACAGAGAGGTATATACACTTGGACACGAAGGATGGTATTAGATCAACTAGAGTTGTGAGAAAAGGATTACCACAAGGATCTGTATTAAGTCCTCTTCTCTATAACATATATGCGTATGATCTAGAACACTCTCTAAATAACATAAGTATTCTTCAATATGCAGATGATTTACTGTTATACTCCACTCATCATTCCCTAACGACTGCTTGTAATATTTTAAATCAATCTTTAACTTTACTGAAATGCTGGCTGGATGATAACGGTTTAGAACTATCGGTAGAAAAAAGTGCGGTAGTGGTTTTCACGAGAAAACGTGTGTTGCCGTCTTTTCATATAATTTATGATAACACGCCTATTCCTATCAAACCTCATACAAAATTTCTTGGTGTTATATTAGACTCTAAACTTACCGGTAATGAGCACTGCGATTTTGTCGTGTCCAAGTGTGAGAAGGTAATAAATATTATGAGATGTCTGTGTGGTGTTTGGTGGGGCGCCCATCCCACTTCACTTAAATTAATATATAATGCCCTTATAAGAAGCTTGCTTGATTATGGATCATTTTTATTACAAGGCGGTAACATAACAGCATTCAAAAAATTAGATGCTGTCCAATATAAGGCATTAAGGCTTATCCTAGGTGCCATGAAATCATCACCTGTGAACGCTATGCAAGTTGAGTGCACAGAACCTCCTCTTAGCTTAAGGAGACAGTATCTAAGTGATAATTTTTTATTCAAAGCTTATCAGTTTTCCAACCATCCCATCTTTCATAAACTGAAACTACTTGATGAAAATATGCAATCTAATAACAAATATTGGTATCACAAACCTCCCTATCCACTCATCATTAGTTACAGAAAAATTATAGCCCTTAATGTTCCCGTATATAGGTCGCTTAATTTACCTATTTTTAATTTTACTTATGAAACTCTTTGCTTAAATCCGAATGTTTGTGATACTATAGGTATTGACAAGAATGTTATAGAAGCAAATACATTGTTTAATTACAACAGAGACAGTAACTGGCTAGGCTTTCACTATATTTTTACTGACTCATTAAAATGTGATACTGGTAATGTAGGTGTAGGTGTTTTTCACTGCCAATATAACATAGTAGAGAAAATCAAACTTCCTCCTGAAGCGTCGGTATTCACAGGAGAATGTTTTGGCATATTTAAAGCTTTAGAATATATACTTATAATGAAACTTCAGAAAACTGTGATCTATACTGATTCAAAAAGTTCCCTACAAGCAATCCAAAAATACCCTTTGAATATGAAACCATGCTATCCCATTATTTGTTACATACGGAAAAAGCTTTTAGAATGCCAATCTCGTAATTATGTGGTAACTTTAGCATGGGTCCCTAGTCATAAAGGGATAAAAGGAAACGAAAAAGCTGATCTTTTAGCTAAAGAAGCAGTAACATGTGGAGACATGTACCCGTACATTAATTATTGTCACGATTTAATCTCACTACCTAGATCTTTCCTTATTGATTCTTGGAAAAACCTTTTAGCCGAAAGTAGTCTATTGAAAGGTAAACATTATTTTAATGTGCAACCTAACATCCCAAATAAACCTTGGTTCACTAAAATAGATTGTAGTAGAACCTCTGCTAGCATAATAACGCGCATGCGATTAGGCCATGTGTGCACACCTGCCCACCTATTCAGACTGCATATTGTAGATTCTAATATGTGTGAATGTGGAACAGATGTGGGAGATTTGGATCACCTTTTCTTTTCCTGTCCATTGTATGATCGTTCCTGTTTCTATGATAACCTTATTACCTTAAAAGTTCCATTTCCTACCCGTTTGTCCTGCTTACTATTAAATCCATGTAAGTTTTATAATGTCCTATCAGCTTTTATTTCTGACAATAATTTAAAATTATAAAGTTAACCTTAATGTATGTTTTATATTATATTATTATGTAAGTATATTTTAAATGTGTAATCCTCTTTAATCCTACCCAACTCCTCTGATTCATTTTCCAAATTCCGAAAATAACATGTTTATAAGATATGTAAATGTTTCCCTAACTTTTAACCTGACACTGGCAAAAAGTACAATCTATTGCCATGAGAGAAAAAAAAAAAAAAAAAAAAAAAAAAAAATCTATGGAATTATATATCTATTATTAACTTCAGGCGCAGCACTTTTAACGTAGGTACACATTAACATGTCACACACACATAAACAATTGGTTTTCAGTTTCATTTTTTTACTGACATTGCCAATCTATGGAATTATATATCTATGGTATTATCCATAGATATCATGAAGGTATTGTTTACCTATACCTTCATGATAGATATATATATCTATGGTATTATCCACAGAGTACTTTTATAATATATGGTATTATCCACAGACACAGTAGTCAGTACTATCTGTCTTGTAGGGATATCGGAAATTCAAAAAGTATCGATATATATCGTATCGATATTTTTTTTTTTAAATATCAATATTGATATTTATATTTTCAAACAATATCGATATATCGATATATCGGCCAACTTAAAACTAAATTATAAGACCGCCAAAAAAAAAAGGTCATTTGTAATCTTTACCAAAATTTTTTTTGCCTGTTTTATAATTTAGTTTTAAGTTGGTTGGTTTATTGTTCTGAAAACAAAAATATCGATTTTGATACCTTTTCGATACTT
This sequence comes from Acronicta psi, assembly GCA_946251955.1. Lineage (NCBI taxonomy): Eukaryota > Metazoa > Arthropoda > Insecta > Lepidoptera > Noctuidae > Acronicta > Acronicta psi. The sequence continues at coordinate 7,312,584 of OX276472.1, read as the reverse complement.
GGAATTTTATATCGATACATCGATATATCGAAATATTAAATATCGCGTAAAAATATCGATATACTCAAAAAATAATATCGATATATTGATATTTTTTCAACATCCCTACTGTCTTGAGTCTTTCTAAGTTTCTACTGTTTCTATATTTTAGCTTGCTAAGTTGCTACAATATAGTAATCTGTGATTTTAGCTAGAAGAAAGAAGAAAGAAATAGTCTCATCTACAAAAGTACCTAGATGTTTGTTTACAGGTGGCTGGCTAATGATTCAAAAAGTGTTATGACATCATTGAAATTATATAAACATTTATTACGACAGTGTGAAAAGCTACCCCCAGACGCTTGTAAACATTATAAATTCGCTGTCAAACAGGTACGTAACGCATAGCGATAAAGAGGCGTGAAAATATATCCTTTATAAATTAAATTGTTTATATTCCAAAATACATCACTTATACATCAATGCAGTACATTTAGTACATTATATTTGCCATGAAATTGCAGAACTATCAACCTTACACCTTTATTTTATAGAGCTACAAACAACATAAGTTTGAACCTGATCCAGAAAGAGTAAAGGAAATAATTTCAAAGAGTCTTGAGGATGCTAAATGGATTGTAAATAAGGTAAACATACTCTATAACAAATCTAACAAATACAAATTTATTTTAGTTGTTGGTCAGTTTCCTTCGGGGAAGAGTTAGACATGGCAAGCTATTTAGTTTACTGTAAGTGTATTCTTTGTGATGGTTTGGATTTTAGATTTAGTTTCATAGGGTTTGCTACTTAATTTCTTTAATTTTACACCATCTTTGTAACTATGTTTTATGAATAAACTAATTTGAATAGGGATTGTCAAAGAGGACAGAATTGAAGACCACTTGGTCAGAGTCGCCTTAGGTTTGAGTGATTAAGTTAGTTTCAACCTTCTTATCATAATGTACACAGAATAAAGGCATTACAATATTACCAGTATTTCTATATTATATATTTCTACCAATACTGAAACTAAAATTAAATATTTCTATTTGTGGTTGGGAATTGTTTATTCCTCTTCAAGTTGTATTATCTGTATGTTTTCAATACTAATATCAATGTGTTTTATATTCGCTTGGTTGCCATTAAATCACTCCAGCAGATAGTTTTGTAAATAAGTTAGTGTCTCTCAATAGGTGTTGAAACAGGGCTTTAATATTGCACAAATTCCCTTTCACTAGGTACAGTTTCCGCCAAACTTATTGTCCGGGTTGAAGTTGGCACTAGCTAACTTTAATTCAGCCGTAAAAATCGGAGAAAGAATATTATTTGATTATAATAAATAAATACGGAAGCTCAAGTCGTAGGATATCGTTTTAAATAATTTTAATCCGATATTTATCTTTCTCTGATTTTTACAGCTGGGTTAAAGCTAGCTCGTGCCATCTTCAACCCGGACAATAAGTTTGGCGCGAACTGTACAACTAATATAACTAAACAATAATGTAGAAATCATTCTGCCTAAACTAAAACATATTTTTTGTTACCATACTTTATTGATTTGCATATAATCTTAATAATTATATTATATTTATTTCAGTATACTCAAAAATAATGGATGCTGTAATGAAGATTTATGTTAATAATCCACATAGAGAAGATAGTTTTATTCATGATATTAGAATTTTGTGAGGGCCAAGAATGTTTGGTGAAAAAATTGAGGACTATGAAATATTAGAACATCTGGGTAAAGGAGGATTTGCGCATGTTTATAGAGCAAGATGTCGACGAACAGGATTATTTGTTGCTATCAAAATGATAGACAAAGCACTTATGGCAAGCGCTGGTATGATAGGCAGAGTAAGACAAGAAGTTACAATTCACTCACGCCTAAAGCATCCTGCTATTTTAGAATTATACACATTTTTTGAAGATGCACATTATGTATATCTAGTTTTAGAACTAGCACACAATGGTGAGTTAGCAAAACATTTCAAGTTAGGGACACGGGGGCTTTCTGAGAAAGCAGCTGCTGATATATTTAGACAAGTATTAAGTGGAGTATTGTATCTTCACACACATAATATCATACATAGGGATTTATCATTGAATAATTTATTACTGACAAAGGATCTGAATGTAAAAATTGCAGATTTTGGTCTAGCAACACAGTTAAATGGTCCTGATGAAAAACATGTAACCATGTGTGGTACACCAAACTATATATCTCCTGAGGTTGCGTCAAGAGAAGTTCATGGTTTACCTGCCGATGTCTGGGGATTAGGATGTATGTTATACACTTTACTAGTGGGAAGCCCACCCTTTCACACCCAGCATGTTAAAACTACTCTTAACAAAGTTATTAATGCTGATTACAAGATACCCTTGGAACTTTCTCTTCAAGCTCAGGATTTATTGCAAAAACTTCTGTGTAAAGATCCCACTAAAAGGATAACATTAAAAGGTATATTGGAACACCCTTTTTTATGTAATGTGCAAAGTACTTCTAAGCAAGATATATCACGAGATTCTGGTTTCCTTACCACATTGCACAGTACTCAGCATAGTAATAAATTTAGGTGTGAAGATAATACTAGCACTGAATGTGTAATGAAACAATATAATGATGAAAAAAAAGGTTTAAGAAACATGCCATATAATATATTTAGTAATTCACAAGAAGGTAACTCTAACGCGACTTGTTCAAACTATCGTAATTACAACATATGTGGTGTTACTGACAGAGGAACAGCTGAAGTATTAGAATTTAAAAATCAGCTTAATGTTCTTCAAAAAGGTGAAAGTCCATGCAACAGCAATTTATCCTTATTGGAAAATATGAGAAAAATAGATGTTAACTGTAAAATGCCTCAAACAAACTTTAATTCTAATTCAGAGGACAACAAAGAAAATATCCCTAAAACTTGTAATGTTAATTCAAATAGCAATATGTTAGGTGTTCCACCGTTGTGTGCTGAAAGATTACCTACGATTTCACACAGAACACGAAACGCTATACTAAAAATAGAACCTTCTGGAGTAGTTGTAGAGTTTATAAAAAAAAAAGGAAAAGATCGAGAAGAACAAATAACAGAAATATGTAAAATATCCAAAGATGGTATGAAGATAATAATTTATACAGTTGATAATAAGACTAGAGCTCTTAATACCCATCATGATCCTAATCCAGATGAAGTATTCACTTATCATAATTTACCACAAAAACATTGGAAAAAGTATTTGTATGCTTCGCGATTTGTTGATTTAGTCAAAGCCAAAACACCGAAGATAACGCTGTATACACCTTTAGCAAAATGCCAGCTTATGGAAAATGCCACTGATATTGATATATTCTTTTATAGTGGTGAGAAAGTAAATTACACATGTTCAGAGGGTTTAAAAATCATAGACAAAAGTCTTAAAACACATTATAATCTTGCGATAGTTCCTGAGCTTAAATATATAACTGACCACTTTGAAGAATGTTCTAACCGCATGAAACGAATACAGTCGGCACTGTCTGGTATTCCTGATGAATGTTTTCCATTAATTATTGGCAAAAGACCAGTCCAACCCGTAGGTAGTTTACAGTCACCGCTTCAAGGCTCTGTTAACGCAAACTTTAATACGCCACTACTTAACATAGGATCATTTCATCGCACAACTGCTAGCTCTAGTCAAGCACCAAGTGACTATAATTAATGTACTGTAGATAGCGTTGCTAGGCGTCTGGGTAAAGCCGGACACACTCAGGCTTTTTGTGTGCGTATGCGGCCATATTAGCTGGTGGCCGGCCTTACCGGATTTTCTTAGGCTTTTTTAAGTGTCAAATAAAAAATTAACATTTTTCTATTATTTGAATTGTGTTGGGTTTCCGCTCCGTCCGCTTCTATTTGTATAGCACATGTGAACAAACTGGCACTGCCTTAAGGGTTTACAGCCTTTTTACCCAAACTGGCTGGTCTGTCGGGCTTTTCGGTTTTAAGACCTGGCAACTTTAATTTGTAGCTAAATAAAAAACCTTATATCGCAGGAGATACAAGACAAATTCAATTGGAAGGCTTGATTATTTATGTATGTTTTAAATATAAGTAGAACAACCAATTTATTGTAATCAAACATGTTCACCAACACTGTAAGTTGATTTTATAACCGCCTTTAGGCGCGACTGGTCCAATTTGCGATTGGTCAAATGTTGAAAAATATATCTAATTCGCGGTTGGTCCAATGCTCAGTTTGTCTAATTCGCAGTTGGTCCAATTTGCGGTTGGCCTAAAATGGAAAGTCCAATTCCCAAAAAAAAAAAACTGTGTAACGGGTAACCTGACACAAAGGGGCTAGATCATACCTTCTAAACTTCTAACCTAACCTGTCTCAGTTGGGGTGCAATGTAAGCACATTAGATGAAATTGCAATTGTTGGAAATTGTCTTTTTGGAAAATGGACATTCTGAATGTATACCGATATGAATTGGAATGTGATTATGAATAAATTTATGTACAATATTTTTATAAAATAGTGTTATTTTTTTTAATTTTGGAAATAGGTAGGTACTTTATATTGGATGAAGTGTGAATTGGACCAATCATGAATAATGTGAATAGCACCAATTGGTTAAAATTGCCCAGGTGGTTAAAATTGTAAACATTGAAAAAAATGGAACTGTTTTTTAAATACCCAGTCTAGGTACCTAGCAAATATTAAAATTACCGTTAGTAAAATATATTTAAATTTTTATAGTAGATAATTCAAATTTGATAAATTTAAAGCTAAACATCTTTATTGCAAATTACATTATATTAAGAAAAACATGTATTAATTCTTTATTGATATGACCTAGGTAGTTGAAAGTTAAAGTCCTAATACATACTCAATAAAATTATTTTCACCTGTGGTAATTAATAATTATCACTTGCATAAACATAGGTAGTTATTTTTATTGTATTTGGCATTAAAATGCTAAGGGTCTGTTTCACTGTTAAATTACTTGATAGCCTATCCGCAACTTATCTTGCAGACAACGTCTAAATTACTGTTTCACATGTGACAGCATTACCTAGTAGATATAGTCTGATATAGAGCGTGGGTAAAAAATTGTTAAAATGGATCAAACGAAACAGGGCGATAGTTGGGGTTATTTGCACTAAAAATATCTGTGGCAGAGCTCTTACTAAGTTAGGACTATTTGAGTGTTTTCTGAAACTAAAAAGCAAAATTCGTAATAAATAGGTAGGCATTTAGGCAATTAGAGTAAAATAGGTACTTATTCAAAAAACTTAAATAGTGTTTAGTTGCTTCTAGGAAATGTATCATCACTACAAAAGTGCTTTTATTATAGTAGGTACCATGATTTATGAGTATTGACACTTTTTTCAATACCTTTTAAGTCCTACGAAAAAATATTTGTGACTTTAGAACCTTACTATAAAAAAATATGTACCTAGGTAGTAAAGAAAACTTGCCTGTTTGATGACGATTAAAACGAGGTGTAAGTGTAACACATAGCTGTACGATGTGACATCGTACGTAACGTACGTAACGTAAATTATTAGCGACATCGTCGATGTCGCTAATAATTTAGCGACATCGTACAGCTATGTGTATTTTATATTTATTATTATTAAATAATAAATCAGGATAGTCAAACATCAGATAAGGACATGCATACACATACCTCCGACAAACGTTTCGCTGTCGAATTATCCGCCGACAGAATGTTTCCTTAAATGAGTTGTTCATTGAACATTTTTAACTACGAACCATTCGTCGACAAAACGTTATTCATGCGTTTATCGTAGAAAGAATCTCATCAAAGGAGGATTCACCCGACGATCCTCGAATTTTCCATGCTAAGATTACCAGTTATCTTAATGAAGGAAAAAATCGAGTCGCAGGCAGGATTCGAACCTACGTCTCCTGGTTCAAAAGGTTCTGGTGGAAAGCAAATGCTTCACAGATTCCAATAGATCTTGCTAACGTCACCTTGAGAAGCACGTAAATTTAGAAAGTGAAAGAAGATTTCGACTTCGAGTAGGTTTCGCTTCTTTTTAGCAGTCATAGCGTCTGGTGTATTGAACCAGAAGACACAGGTTCGAAGCCTGGCCGCGAGTCTATTTTTTCCTACATTAAAATAACTAAAATAATACCCACCACCTTGCGTCCAACGTAGGTAGTGTGTATTGAAATAATCTGCTTAGGATAAAAAATATTTAGATCAGGATCGATCACAAAGAGTTTCAAACCAGGGTTAGGTGACCCGACCAAGACCAAGAAAATGGAACATGCATTATTAATTTTACCTACCAATATTAAGAGAGTGCAATTCTTTGTAATTTTTACCCGGTATAAAGAAAAATGGGAATGTCAAGGTGTTACGTAGGACTTAACTCCTTTTCTCTGGCTTTACTGGCTTGCAGCCGCACGGATTGGATCAGTTTGAGACATATCTGATAGCATCATAAATATTTTCCGACGTCAGTGCTGGGCACGGGTTTGAAAAGAGTCAGACTATAATCCGCCACATTGGCCTGGTACAGGTTCAGCCTTCAGGCAGCATACCTACTGCAGTCTGCACACACGCCCTTGAGAAAATCTCTCAGGCATGCCAAGTTTCCCTGATTCACTGTACCTAATATAAATTATTAATGCGAGTGATAATTTACAAATAAGCAATAGTTACGCGCATGATTTCGGAAACTCAGATTTGCCTTCCACAACTGGGCAGTTAAATGGTCATGTCACAAGGCTAAGGCTAGGTATCACTGCTTTTTTACAGTACTACTTATCCTTATACATAAATGATAATTATAATTTAAAAAAATAATTCCGCTTTAATTAGGTATATTATCTGTATAGATACTTTAGTTATTAGTGTGTTTGTATTAAAATGTTTGCTTTAAGGCATTTTTATGCTTAATTTTAATTATTACAGATTTATGTAAGTATCTAGATACATTTTAATATAAATTATTACTACATGAATATTATTGTCTTATTAATGTAATGGGACCAAATTAATGTTTTAGCCATATTAATCATCATCTTTCATCATCGGCTTGGTTTGTCCGTATAATAAAACCAAAGGAGAGGTGTTCGAATGTCCTACAGCTCGCCGGTCCCATGTAATAAAGGGAGAGCATGTAGCCATCAAATCAACCATATCGGGCAAAAATCCAGACACCGAGCTGTTATTGGGAAGCATACTGATTTCTATGTCCGTCAGGTTGGCCCGGCCCCCGAGCTTTAGAGCATGAAATGCATATCAATCGAATGTACTCCTCTTGGCGATCATACGTACATACTTACTTACTTCGTTTTATTTGTACCGCTCTGGTTAAGGCGTTAGAGGCACTTTTTGGTGGCCGGGTCAGCCTGACGTTTTCGCCTCGGCCTCTTCCCTATCACGAAAAGTAAACAGTGTACTGAAAATGTGTTGCTACAGGATGAACCTTAGCTAATATCTCCGTAAATACTCACTAATGTCTACAAGAGAGATGTTTTTACACTTTACGGAGGAATACATTAATCCAGTTCCAGGTCCTCAGCAATTAGCCTTTTAATTACTCGAGTATATCTACATAACCTAAAAAAATAATTTGCTGAGCGACAGACTTCCCCAAGCCTGCCGCCCGCGGCCACTTTAAGGTGAATGGAACAGGGTACTGTTTGCCCTGTTCGTTTGGCGCGGATTGGCAGGGCGGCGGCAGCGGACTCACGTTCCCGCTCCGCCTCAAAATGACATCCTCGCAGAAGGAGGCCATCGCTTGCCAGGCGTCAGGATTCCCGACCATCTCGTTGACGACGGACGAGGGACCGAGGTCAGGGTTCCCCCCTACTGGAGCCCGCAAGACACGGCGTAGCTTACCTTAGCAGCGTAGCTTTATGTAAAGTAGATACATAATAATTACTTTGTATAGAAATAAAATAAACCTTTTTTTTTTTCAAACTTAAAACAAAATTTGGGTTCACCTTATAAAATTAGTTGTTATTCTGTAGGTATAATATTAAACGAAAAGCAAGCAAATCACAACGGATCGCGGGGCAGCTACAGCAATAGCTAGTGCAAAGCTAGTGACATAGATTAATATGTTATATTGGGCTAGTGACTAATGAAGGTATATTTTTCGCCTAACAGTTACTTTTTTCATCGGTTAAATTTTTATTAGTGAGTAGGTTCCTAAGTAATTATTATTTAATTTTTAGGTCGGAAGTAGTAGTGTGTGTGTAGGTAGGTACCTAAAAAGTTAGTTGGAAGTAGTTTCGAAGGTTGTGATGTGAAAATCTCTTCAGAATCAGAAAGTGGTTTCACTTTCAAATGCAAATCTTTATTTTAATGGAAAAAGTTGTTTTATTTAACAAAGTTGTGAAACTTTCCCTATTCATTTCCTGATTTTCTAGTGAGTCTAGTGATTATCTGGCAACATTGTCACTATGTCAGTCAGCACAGAGTAGAACCAAGTAGAACAGATTATAAGCTTCATACAACTGCTCTGCGGTAGGTACACTACTACAAACATGAGGCGCGTGTGTGCGTGAGCACGCGCGGCGTGTCACGTACGCAGCGAAACCGGTTTAGACTCGCTCGGCGCGTGCTCAACTCAGGGCTAGCCTAGTCGTCGTTCGCGACGCATTGTTTGTATTTGTTCTAAGTAGATAAGTGTTGATTTTGATAAGAAAAAGTGCAAACATGGTGTACTGTACAGTGTGTATAAAAAATAACAGAAAGAATAAAAATATATAATATTTTTGTTATCCAAAAAACTCGACCACGTAAGTATAATAGCTTGATTATTTAATTTATTGTTTAAATGTGGTAGATACCTACTTAGATAAATAGATACGTTAAGCAAAGAAACAAATTCAATGTCATACCTTCTTAAATACTAACTGGTGAAATGTGACGTTCGGAATGTCCGAACGTCACATTTCACCAGTTAGTATTAGTATGGAATAGGTATGTGTTTTTATAATCTGAAATAATTTAAAAAAGTTTTGGTTTCGATGATGAATGATTTAGGTAGTGGTTTTTTGTGCTAAGTTGCACAGTACAGAATAGGTAGATTTATTAAAGATAGTTTTAATTACTGATAATAACGTGATTTTTTAAAAATAATTAATGCTAGATGATTGATTATTATGATTTGTAAACGTATGTATTAGGTAGGTCTAGCTATAAATAATTGCAAGTTGTGAAAATTGGTGGTTGGTGGTAAGTCATATTTAAAATGTTTTGTTCATTTTATTTTATGCTCCGGTGCCAACCCTACCAGAATAGGTAAATATTTTGCCCGCTTGTTCAAAGCTTATCCTCTGTTCTACTCTGTGATGTCAGCGTGGGCTCGCGGCTCGCGGTGATGACAGATTAGGGATGCTGGAAATGCAGGGTATCGATATGTTTATAAAAAAATATCGATATATCGGCCAACTTATAAACCAAATTATAAAACAGCCAAAAAAATAAGGGAATTTGTAATCTTACTTAAAAATGTTTATTGGTCTGAAAAAAATATCGATTTTGATACCTTTTCGATACTTGGAATTTTTAATCGATATATCTATACATTGAAAAAATTATATCGATATTTATATATTTTTTCAACATCCCAATGACAGATGTAGGTACGAGCCGAGTGGCCGACTCCGAGTAACAGCTGGTTCCCACTTGTCGGGTGTCGGATCCGTTTATTAATCGGAGGCTGTAGTGGCAGAACATTATATATGAAGCTATTCACACTTATCGGAAACCGATTTTGTGTCGGCTCCGACAAGAAATGTCGGGTGTTTTGCCAGCCCTCTACGCCCGGAAAAAAATCGTGTCGGATCTCGCTCGCATATGATTAAGAATGGCGCTGTTCACATTTGTCGGATGTCGGGGCCGATAACCCTCTCCCCGCTTTAATTGAAAAACTTAATTTCGTCACTCCTCAATTCTGTTATTAAATTCTGAAATGTTCCCAAACTAAATCTTTCTTTCAGGATTGGGTGCACCCAATATTTTCTTTTCTTTGCTGTCTTTTCTCGTTTTCTTCTTAAATAATAATACATCACAACAAGAGCTTCGTCGACGTCCATCGTGCAAATCGCTTCGCGTAGACTGATTAAAATTGGCACTAGCTTCGACCGTGGCCGACAACCGATTATTAATCGTGTATGTGAACAAAGACGCCGACACCCGATAAATAATCGGCTTTGACACCCGACAAGTGGGAACGGGCTCTTAAGATTGACTTGACGACATTGACTTGCCAAAGAATTTACAGTTCTCGCCAAACTTATTGTCCGGGTTGAAGTTGGCACGAGTTATAGTAACCTTGTCTGTCGCGCATTCACGCCAAAACTACTGAACCGATTTAAATGAAATTTGGTACACAGAGCAAGGACAAGTACAGTTCGTGCCAAACTTATTGTCCGGGTTGAAGTCAGCACGAGCTAACTTTAACCCGGCCGTAAAAATCGGAGAAAGAATAATATTATATTAAATAGCAGTATTAAAGGAGTCGTTATTTTATAAGTGTTAGTACCATTAAACAATCTGATCAGATAAATTCGTGTAGAAAGTGGAAAACCCAAAACATTGAAGAATGATGTGTGTTCCCAGGCTAAAAAAAACAAAAATAATGTGATCTATCTGGCAACATAATTAGTGCACCTCCATCTTTTTTGTCACGATGCCTCCCAAGAAGCAACCTGAGAAATCCGGTACGTATTTCATTTTGTGGAATTTTAACAGTGAAATGTGGATAGTTTATTTATGAAGAGCCAATACGTATAGAATTAATAACGAGCTTTCAATTTAGTGAAACATCAATGGTCTAGATCGATCGCCGTCTAAAACATTTACATGTGGGCCACGCGGTACTTGTTTTGAAGGTTTAGCATATTGTCTTCTTCATACGTATTGGTAACATTTATCCTATTCGCTAATCTAGACTTTATTACTGTTTATTGTTCCAAGCCTGTAAATGTTCTATTATGTTTTAGACACGCTTCATACATTGGTACACAAACTCAAATTGAGGTTAGGTGCTATCTGATCATCCTAAATGTATTTCATGTTTTGGTGTCCTAATTTTAGGGTCTTCCGGGTCTAAACCCGCGGAAAAAAAACCCGCAACAGCTAAAACTCCGGCTGCTGCACCTAAAGCTGCCTCTACAACAAGCGCTGCACCCAAGCCAGCGACTGCTAAGACGCCAGCACCCGCCCCTAAGGCAGCTGCGCCTAAAACAGCTCCGGCGGCCAAACCTGCTGCTGCTAAACCAGCGTCAGCCTCAGCTGCGAAGCCAGCAGCCTCTGCTGCCAAACCAGCTGAAAAGAAGCCAGCATCAGCACCTACTGCCAAACCTGGCTCTGCTAAGGCTGCTGCTCTGAAGGCCAAGTCTAGTGCAAAGCCTTCAGTAAAGAAAGCTGCAGCTGCTTCCAGGCCTAAACCTAAACCAGCAGCTGCAAAGCTGAAAATTGCACCTAAGCCCAAAAAGACTGGCATCAAAGGACAAAAGAAACAAGTTGTGAAACCTGTTGCCAAGGCTCTGAAAGCTCAAAGGAAGGTATGTTATACACAATAATTTATTATTGTATGTTTTTTATACATGTGCTGTTTATTTTTCTTTTTTGTGAGGTTTATCATCGGCCCAACTGTAGTCATATTGTAATTCTTCTGTATGTGTTTGTCACCTAACTCCTTCTAAGCGTCTGGATAGATTTGTTTGAAATTTTGTAGTGTTTTTAAACAACCATGCAGTTACATCTACAGTCCGACTAAAAAAGAGTCCCAAAAATAATGAAATTTGTCACAAATCGAACCACAAATGCTAAACATATTGTAGCTGTCTTTTTTATTGATTCACTAGCAACTTGCCACTCCACTAGATTGATTGCGCTTTTTATTGGTGCAAACTATGATAATCTGTATAGTCGTTTCTGAGATTGGCCTGAACAAATGTAAACTCAGTGGAACAGGAGACTTAATAACATGTAGTAAGATATAGCAGTGCTGCGATGACTGTTGCATGCGTGCCGTCAGTTAGGACTGGTCAACTCAAAACTGTTTCAGATTTTGCCCTACATTGTTTAACTCGCATATCCGATATATACTATGTTTGTCTGGACTTTAAAAGAGACCATGATTCTCTGAGTTTGTTTCAGCGTTTCTTCTCAGGGGTCGTCAGTTAGGAAATGCCGGCGACATCTAGCATTAAAAAAAAAATGACTTGTAAAAGTGTCTTTAAAGGATCTACTTACAGAAATAAATATCATAAATATCATTTCATTTCATTTCATAAAGACACTTACAAGTCATTATATTTTTTTTATACTAGATGGCGACGGCATTTCCTCACTGACAACCTCTGAGGAGAAACACTGTCCATACCACGTCGCACAACCATACCAGATCAAAAAGATTATTGTGGTTTGGAAGTAGTATATTTTACTATAGTGTTTATGTTTTTTAGGTGGTCAAAGGTGAACATGGCAAACGAGTACGCAAGATCCGTACATCTGTACACTTCCGCAGGCCCAAAACTTTTGAACCTCCAAGGCAACCTAAATATCCAAGGAAATCACTTCCTAAGAGGAATCGGTAAGTTTAATTCAAAATCATTGATTTTCTCTTCTTGAAGGAAAGAAATCCTTATGGTCTTGGTCCATCAAAATTACATCTTTCATACAGTAAAAATTTATTTTGATTGCCTAAACATCCCTAAAAATACACAAAATAGGTATCTTGCAACACAACCTTAAGCATCTTGGTTATTTCATTAAAAAAATCTTCCTAGCCATTTCCCAACCAAGGTTGGGGTTGGCTTCTAGTCTAACCAGATGTGGCTGAATGTCAGTATTTTACTCCGCAACTTTAACTTTTTCTGGGCAATACTGATATTCAAAGCATAGACTGCTTGTCAGGCTTATTGGGCTTCTGACTACCACTTACAATTGTCTCTATAGACATAATGACAGATATATTAGATCTGTAATTAGCTTTTAACTGTAGTAACAGTCATTAGAAAAACGTGTGGTTATATTAAATAGTGCCTGTGTACCAGTGAGTGTATGTTTATCTACATTGTAGTCACCATATTGATAATGAAAATGATTTGATTTTACTTTAGACTATCTGATATGATTCAAATTGTTCCTTGCATGCATTTTAATGTCCCAAGTTTTACCTGATGACTGCAAAAAGTAAAGAGGAAGGTTAATGAATTAGGCAGTCTATGTAGCTTGTTATTTACATATATTCTTATACAGCTCTTAAAGTTCTCATCTGATTTTGATGAATGTTTTGAATAAATTGATTTGTTATTATGGTTGTGGCTGGTAAAAATGGATACATATGGATAGAACTTTATATCTAGAGACTATTATTTTGGTGATTCTCATTGCATTGCTTTCACAGCTTATTCCTGAAATCATATCCTTTATGTTACAGTATGGATGCTTATAATATCATAAAGTATCCCTTGACATCTGAAGCGGCTATGAAGAAGATTGAGGACAATAATACCTTGGTATTCATTGTTCACACTAGCTCCAACAAGCACCACATCAAGGCTGCGGTCAAAAAGCTCTATGACATCAATGTTGCTAAAGTTAATACCCTCATCAGGTAATACAATCTAAAAATGTTTGTATTTAACTCATAAGTCATGTTACGCAAATTTAAATGATGATATATTTGTGGGAATCTCATTGATTGAGAATGATATCAATAAATAACACATCTCTGATAACAGTAATGTATATTAGGGTTAAGATACTCATAAAAATTCTGGTATTTAGTGGTCACAATTACTTTGTTATTTCAGGCCCGATGGAAAAAAGAAGGCGTACGTACGGCTTGCCAGGGACTATGACGCACTAGATGTTGCCAACAAAATCGGCATCATATAAAACGATACTGTTCTGTATTTTATAAGAATAAAAAATTAAATATTAACTATGTTAATTATTCTATGCGAAGACCGTTAGTTTGCAAAAAATCGGTCAAGTGCGAGTTGGACCCGCATATAAAGGGTTCCGTACCATTATTTTAAGAGTCCTATTTAATTTCATATAATAATATTATTTTTAATTAGTATAAATTAAATTAGTATTTTTCGTTATAGACGCACTAGAAAAACAGAAACTAAAAATTTCAACTTAATTATTACGGTTCATGAGATACAGCCCGCTGACAGACAGACCGCGGACGGACGGATTGCGGAGGGCTTCGTACCCTATTACGAAGCCCTCCGCAATCCGTCCTTCCGCGGTCTGTGAGCACTGTCCAGGTACGGAACCTTAAAAAAGAGAACATCCCAAATATAAATTTTATTAGATTTTTTGCATGTACAAGGTGGAAGGGACATTGACGCACATCCGAATACCATGAGTTCAGTACATGATTCTGGACCCCCCTGCGTTGAAATCATTATTTTATTTATTTCATATCGCGCGCGCGATAACTTTCACCGCGGAGCGTTATAATCGCGTTTTTAGCAATACACTGCACGCTCAAAAAGGTCATTTATCTGTAGGTAATGATAATGACCGATCATTTTCTACATGAATGACCTAGTTCATTTTATTTTTGACCTTGTCACGACGTTTGTGCGTCGATGTCCCTTCCATCTTGTATTATCTATCTATCACTATCACACAATTCAACAACAACGCAACGAAACACTACAACACCGAATGTACTTTGTCGAAGATTACGAACATCGCACTTATTCGTCGTTTTACTTTATTTTTTCGCTTTTCTGTTTTATACGTTTACGTAATTACGCACAAATTCTTTCTAAAACATTTTATCACGCCTATAGCTATTCCACAAAGGGTTAGGCAGAAGTGTGCTGCAGCTGCTGTACTCCAACAGTTCGTCTGTTCGTATGTTTAAGTCCCATATAGGGGGCGAGCGCCTACCATCAACCGCGCACTAATCCAGACGAGCTGCTACGTTAGGAATTTGACAGGAAACTCCTAACAACACTGCTCGTGCTCGCCCTGGAAATACAAAGATGATCGGTGGATGCACGGAAAAAAGATAAGTGGACAGAGCATGATGCGAATCTTCTATGAAAACCAGTGTCGCCAAACTAACACAAATATTACACAAATCCAAGAATTATGATTGGTAAACAAAAATTATCCGTTATCCACACGTTTACAACGTTTTTCTAGAGCTTAGTACAGCTACGTAACGTTGGATGGCGCCAACATAGCCTTTGGTTCACATGAATGGGCATAGAGTATATATGGGGCATGGCCATTCGACGTTGACGGTTCCAGTGTGGCCACTCAATTTATGCGTTAATTTTTAGGTCATAATGATCAATAAGCAGTGATAGCTTAGGGGTATGACCACTGGACTGCCAAGTCAAAGGTCTCGAGTTCGAATCCAAGGCGCGCACCTCTGACTTTTCGAAATCATGTGCGTAATTGTGAAGGAAAACATCGTGAGGAAACCTGCATGCCTGAGAGATATTCTCGACGGCGTGTGAAGTCTGCCAACCCGCATTAGGCTAGCGTGGTGGACTGAAGCCTAATCCCTCTCATAACAGTATATGGGTTGATTTATTGATTATTGTTATTAATGATTAATAAAACTTTTGTTACACACCCAGATGTGTGTGTATCGAACACATGTAACTGCAAATTGCCTATGAAATTCGTGAAATCATGTGTAATACCTATGAAGTAGTTTCCGATAAGCCATTTATCTTAAGACTAGCTTCCCGCCAGCGGCTTCGCCCGCGTGGTATGTTATTATACATCCTCCTCTTCAATCAATCTATCTATTAAAAAAAACCGCATCAAAATCCGTTGCGTAGTTTTAAAGATTTAAGCATACATAGAGATATAGGGACAGAGAAAGCGACTTTGTTTTATACTATGTAAATGTAGTGATGATGCTTAGGAAACAGATTGGTTGATCGGCAGTGCCGTTATTTCTTTAATACAGGGTGTTTGGTAGAACGTTGAACATACGAAAATGGTGGTTAGTTGGGGTCATCTGCTACCCACTGGGCCCAAATTATTTAACCTTGGCCGCACTGTTTTTTTTTTACTTTTTTTTAATTTCACAGAAAATTATCAGTTTTTTATCAATTTAAATTCGAATATCTTTACTTGTGATGGGTAAAACAGGCAGGATGTTGTTTTGTATTAATGTCTAATTATATTCGAATTTTAAGTAAAAAAAACTGGTAATTTTCTGTGAAATTAAAAAAAGTAAAAATGAAAACGGTGCGGCCAAGGTCAAATAATTTGGGCCAAGTGGGTAGCAGATGACCCCAACTAACCACCATTTTCGTATGTTCAACGTTCTACCAAACACCCTGTATATTAGTCTATGTTTTTACCCGACGACGGCAAAAAGCCAGGAAGGGTTTTATATTAGGCAGTCTATGTATTTGTATGTTCCTATTTACGTATGTTCCACTACAGCGCCTAAAAGTA
This sequence comes from Acronicta psi, assembly GCA_946251955.1. NCBI lineage: Eukaryota > Metazoa > Arthropoda > Insecta > Lepidoptera > Noctuidae > Acronicta > Acronicta psi. The sequence goes on along the minus strand of OX276472.1, from coordinate 7,296,171 downwards.
CTCATCAGATTTTGTGAATGAGTTGTCAATCGATTCGTTATTATGTCCCGGTAACAATGGCTACATAATCTACATATTACATAAACTAAATCAATATTACGAATGTTACATGCAAAAAAAAAAAATTTTGCTATATTATCAAGTGGCATATCAAGAGAAACAGCGTTTCGTACAAATAACTCGATTTTAAAGGAACTTCGCATCAAGGATAGACTTTCATCAATTATCCAACTTCGAATACTGAAGTTCTTTGGTCATATAACCAGAAACGAGGGCTCCATGGAAAGGCTGGTTGTTCAGGGTCAAGTTGAAGGAAGACGGGCTCGTGGCCGATCTCCGACGCGCTGGACAATAGTACAATAGTACAGTGCTCTCGTAATGCCACTAATCGTCAAAAGTGGCGAAGCATTTCAAAAGCCGTGACGCTCAGAAGAGAGAACGATACCGACGAGAACCCAGCGAGCACACCATCGTTATTACCACGACCACTCTGACAAGAGTGCCCGACTTAGAAGAAGAATATCAAGAGAAAAGAAGAGAACATTCAGAATTTAGTAATACCTATACTTATATGCCTAAACGGTTTTACACATGAGACTAATGTACAACGAAAATGTAGACCCTTCATAATTCTTCAAAAATTCCGCGATACCGATACAATGGTATCGTATAATCATAATGTAACATATACACTGGTATAATGATATAAAAGGTAGATTTTGTATTTTTGTAGATATAATTAAGTATGTAGATGCGTTCATGTTTTTAAGTAATACTAGCTTTCCGCCAGCGGCTTCGCCCGCGTGGTCTGGGTGTTTCTTAATAACTTTCAACCCCTTACAGCCTTTAGCCTATGTCCTTTCTCAGGCTCTACACTATCTGTATAGGTACCAAGTTTCATTAGTTTTTTCGTGAAAGCCTGACAGACAGACACACAGAGTTACTTTCACATTTATAATATTAGTAAGGATTTAAACGATTGTTTGAACAACAAAATATTAATCCATGTAAAAACTAATTACTTTACCATGGCCTTTGCATCATGCCATTTGATCGTACAGTTTATGAGATAATATAAAATCAGTAATGCACGCCTGCTAAAACATGCTTTGTGAATTTAATAAGCAATTAGGCCACAATCTGGAAAACCAGCTCTGGCAGTAGCTTCTGGGATTTCTGTTACTCTCTTGAGTGGAGTGACGGGCCACCTGCAAAGTGCAAACCCACACTGACTTAGCCAGTAATGACCAACCTGATAATTGAAAGCCCATCGTACCTAAAAAAACTGGACAAGTTGCCTTTTGAAATAGTAGGTAGGTAAGTACTAAGAATTTAATGAAGTAAGCACGTATTATTCCTAACTGAATAAATAGTTGGTTTCCAAATTTTATATTCAATACCGATGCCATCAATAGATCCTATATTTTACATGGCACCATGGCGCTGTCAAATAAGCTATTGTTTTATACCTTACTAAATCATAATGCAATAAAAACGGAAAATTCCGACATGGTTGTGTTATTTTTTGTTGTAAGTATGTATTTAAGAATATACTTGTTATTTGTTATTATTATTGTAGCCTTGTAGTTAATTTGAAATTTAATTTATTTGAAATATTTCATACGGTTAAACTTATCAAAATTTCAATTCAAGTGTTGAAACATTTTAAATGTAGAAACGTTCAAACGTATACATTGCAATTGCATTTATTTCAACTTTTAACTATTTCCGGTACGGATATTTCAAATATGGACAAACGTTTGTGTTTTCTCTGCTCAATAAAAAACTACTTTCATTATCGTGGTTATTTTAAGCGCGACCTTCACGACTGCTCTCATGCTATGCTTGAGGACCTGGGTTCAATAGTTCAATTCAATTCCCAAATCGAATGGGTTTTTAGTGAAATTCTAATATATCGGAGTTATATTAATCATTCCCAGTTTGCCTCCTATTACACGGGCACTAAACATACAAGCGAACTGTGGGCGTGATTACATTATTAATACGCCTCTATCTGCCCAACAAACAACTAACAACGTACCGCAGGGCTAGGCAGACTACAGCCACTGTTTGCCGGTATGTTTAAATCCCATGTAATATGGCAATAGGAAGATTTTTATTGGTCTGATTGGGGCGAGCCTATTGCCATCAACTGGGCTCAATTCCAGAGCCAAGGTTGCTACTAGGAATTTCACAGAAAAACCCAAAACTGCCTGACTTGGGAATCAAATCCAGAACCTCTAACGTACCAGTCGCAATTGGGATGAGGCCATCCCACGGTTAGGTTAGGCAGAGGAGCGCCGTGTCCTCAACGCAGAGATAGGAGGAGATCTCTCGCTGCCGACCGTCGTCTCTAGCATGGTCGGCAGCGAAAGCGTGTGGCAGGCGGTGGTCTCTTTTTGCGAGGAGGTCATCGCCGCTAAGGAAGCCGCGGAGAGAGAGCGGGAGAGTGCCGCCTCCACGCTGCCAATCCGCGCCCGACGTACTGGGCGCCGGAACAGGGCAAACGCTGCCCTGTTCCTACCACCATAAAGTGACCACGAGCGGCAGGGTTGGCGAAGTCTGTCGCCCAGCACTAGGCCCGAGTAGGTGATGCGGTCGGATTGTGCCGCGTTCCACTAAGTGGATTGGCAGGAGAGGAAGGTGCACACCACACGCACCCTCCCAAAAGAGCCGGGGACCGCATAGGAGGCCCGTCACCGCCGCCGCGCCGGGGTCGCGGAAGAATGTCCACACGTACCCGTGAGCCCGGCCGAACGGTGATGAGGCAAACACCCGTCTGGTTTTAGTGGGTAGACGTCCTTTTCAGGGCGGAGACCCACACACCGCGCCGCCTTCCCCAGGACGGCGTGACGGTGCATAAAGCATTTCTAGACGCAAAAAAAAGGTACCTACGGTCATGCTCCCTTTCTGCCTAACCCTTCAGTGAATTAAGACAGGCGTGATGGTATTTAGTTTAAAAACTAGTATCAAATATGTAATCCTTACTAATATTATAAATGCGAAAGTAACTCTGTGTGTCTGTCTGTCTCGCTTTCGCGCAAAAACTACTGAACCGAGGTACAGAAATAGTCTAGAGCCTGAGAAAGGACATAAGCTAACATACTTTTTATTGCAAAAAAAAGGGCTGTAAGGGGATGAAAGTTATAAGACCACGCGGGCGAAGCCGCTGGGGAAGAAAACCCAAAACGGGCAGTTTTTTCTTTTTTTTTTTCCCTACTTGGGAATCAACCTTGGGAAGAATTTGACGACGTCTGTGGTCTAGTGGTTCGCGTACCGGACTGCTGATTACGAGGTCGTGGGTTCGATTCCCACAAGACACAAATATTTATGTGATGAATATAAGTATTTGTGTTTGTCTGGGTGTTTCCTATGTATAATAAGTATGTATTTACAAAAAAAAAAGTATATAAGTATTATATCCATTGTCTAGTGCCCATAGTACAAGCTCTGCTTAGTTTGGGACTAGATGGTGCTGTGTAAAATGTCAAAAAAAAAACCCAGAACCTCTAACGTACCAGTCGCAATTGGGACCACTAGACCAACGAGGCCATCCCTCGGTTAGGCTAGGTAAGGTCAGGCTCCCTCTCTGCCCAACCCTTCAGTCAATTCAGGCGTGATGATATTTTGTTTCAAAACTAGTATCAAATATGTAATATACTTATAAGCGGGCGACGCGCACGCCGCACGTCGTGGCTGACTGGCCGTCACCTTGAGTTTCTGACCTGTTATTGCGTCACACAATCATACATATTAAAATGGAGGGCGACGTGTTTTTTCCGCAACATCATGTATTTTAAATCTAACAAATAAATCGGTTTATATACAATCCTAGCGTCGCGTCGCACATATACATTTACCCAAGTCCTACTGATATTAGGTAATAATAATTATAAAGTAAGTAGCTATGGTCTCTGAGAAATTTAAAAGCACCTAATATTGAATATCGTATATGATATTTATAAATTAATTTCGTAATTATAACGTCCGTCCGTAGCACTATGCGTAGTGCGAATTATCTACGTACGTAGGCATTAATGAATTGATGATTTCGTCATTGACCAGACACGGAATTATCAACTATCGATTAATCTTTCTTAATCGACAATAGGATACGGAGACTAAAACAAAATATCAATATCAAATATTATGTAAGTAAGTATCTAATCCCTGTAGACCACCATAACTAATTAAATGTTTTATCAAACAAGTTTTGCGCAACTTGTCATAATGAATAGGCTCAATAAAACGCTTAACTAACATGACAGTTTATTTTTATTGTTAAGTCACTTAGTTTGTAGTTAGTTACCTACCTACTGATACGGCTGTAGAACGTGATTTGTGACGTTTATTTAGTATTTTGGTTGTACAGTAGGTATATTTATTTTCTTTAAACAAGTGCTATATTGAATTATGATAACTGCTATCTAGTGATATGACTATAGATTACCAAATTATCCCTCAAGTTCAAATCAAATATAATTACATCTGACTACATAAAAACTTGTGCGTGAACTATCTACTTACTGTCATTGAATACCTCATTAGTCTAATGGTCGTCGTCGAAACTTGTCTGAGTGATAGGTATTTCTAAGAGCGTGTAAAGTCCAACAACACGCACTAAGTCAGAGTGGCGCAGGCGGACCTAGGCTTAAATTAAGGCGAATACAACAGTATTCGTTGGAACTTGAATAGTAGTTAATAAAGGGCAACCGGTAATAGCTAGTACGTACTACGTATCCACTGAGATATAAAGTGGCTATGATCATAGAGTGTTACTGCTCCATTACAGAAAACTAGGTATTGTGAACCTATATAAGGTTAACAATAGTTACCTACCTAAGATATTTACTAGTATTGTATTATATGTAGGTATCTATCATCTTTTAGGTACCGGGGTCATGGGTGTCTAGTTAAGTAGGTCCTAGGTACATAGGACAAATAAGTAGGTAAGAAAATTCTATGGAGGCGACAAAAAAAAAATGTACTAATGTAGGTACACCCACAGTTCACCGGTACTTATGTTTAGGTCCCATGTAACAGGGCTGCTTCTGAGAATCTCACAGAAAAACCCATTTAACACTGCTCGACCCGGAGATCGAACCCAGGACCTGTAGCGTAGCAGTCGCGCTTTGGATCACTTGCAGTCAGTAATAATATCAAATAAATTTTGGTTTGGATAGTCGGATAGACATAGACTTAACTACTACTTACGTAATTATTTCAGTGTTTTACCAGTAAAACAATGACATATCGCGTGTCTTTTGACCCATAACGAATACTACAGTTCTCGCCAAACTTATTGTCCGGCTTGAAGTTGGCACGAGCTAACTTCAACCCCACCGTTAAAATCGCAAAAAGAAAAAACTGGATTATTTTAATCCCAATGGGTCTTGCTTGATACCCTACCCACAGTATGCGTAGTTTTAATTTAAGCTTTGCTAAGGGAAAGTAAGCCTACATCTTGTATCTAGATATTCCTAGGTAGGTTGTACTCAGCTTGCCCGGATAGCCGAAATGAATAAGGGGCAACATTCGCTTATTTTGAAAATTATTTTTTGTTTACCATCGAAGTGGTCCGCCCGTATTGAAGTGGACCGACGCGCGACGCTTATAATATAATCAATAATTTTAAAATAACGTCTAGTTTTTTTACGCCTATAATATCGACACTTAAAATATGGGCGCCTATAATGTCGACGTTTATAATACTGACACCTGTAATATTGACGCTTATAATAATTGACTCTTATAATATCGACGCCAAAATGACCGACCGACGCCTATAAATCCTATAATACAGTCGACGTTTACAATAATCGACGCCATATAATTATATCGCCGCCTATAATACTGACGCTTCCAAACCCGACGCCTATTATACCCCCGCCTAATATGGACGCCAAAATAACGACGTCGACGCCTATAATATCGACGCCATAAATTTAGTTACAAAAAAGCATAACTTTCTCTATATACTAGAGAAATCCTCATCGAGAGTTTTATTCGACGCTTAATACGTCGACGTCTATAATGTCGACGCTTATAATTCCGATGCCTATAATATCAGCGCTTATAATAATCGACGCTTACAATACCGACGGGGCGCCTTTAATACCAACGTCTATAGTAATCGACGCCTGTAATACCGAGGCATATAATACCGACACCTATAATACCGACGCCTGTAATACCGACATCCATGGGCGTACCCAGCTTTTGGCCCAGGGGGGGGCAGTTAAGGTATTTCTTTAACCCCCCCCCCCCCCCGGTCCCTCATCTCACTAAAAGAGGCAGTGGAATTTAAAAAAAAATTGCTCAAACCCATCGAAAAATCGACAACAATAGTAGCTATACGTAAATACATTTAACAGAGTAAATAATATGATAAACCGAATTATTCTGTTAATTTATTGCTACCTATTATATTATGACCCCACGTGGAACGAGCTTAGAGCCAGCAACAAATTTTAGAACTGGAAATCGGATGAATTTTAACCGGTGCGCTTATAGCCGATATAGGGATACGGGTCAGAAATTCACCCGATCTCCGGTTCTACATTTTGTTGATGACTCTGATGCATTATAAACCGATCATGCTGGATCAACACTCGAGTCAACAACAAAATATAGAATCGGAGCTTTTCTTAGAGTTTCTGACTATACGGTATCCTGTTATAAACCGGTCATGCTACTCAAAATTTTTCTGGAATCAAATTAATAGTTTTCTTCCTCTACGCTGCAATGGTTATTGACGCCTGGAGAGTCAGCATAAAAAAATTGAACCGGACGTCGGATGATGACGGATGATGAAATTTATTATTGTTGCCCGGAAAGTCTGGGGAAGTACCTCCACCTTACAGAAAACTGCAGCCAAATAATACACTTTATTATGTGTTGTGTTCCTGCAGTGAGTAAGGTCGCCGGAGCCCCTTCTAAGGATGCGCTGCGCTGGCAGTAAGAGGAATATTCCCTCAAACTGTCAGCGCAGTGAATCCTCCATAAACGTCTAAGACGTTTTTCGGGTTGGCAACGCGCGAGTGATACCCCTGGTGTTGCAAGCGTCCATAGGCTATGGTAACCGCTTACCATCAGGCGGGCCGTATGCTTGTTTGCCACCTTAGTGGTATAAAAAAAGTCATCAACAAAACTCAGAACCGTAAATCAGATGAATTTCTAACCGGTATTCTTATAAGCCAGTCATACTAACTCAACGCTTGATTTATCCGGGATTTATAAATAAAAAAAAAATATTGCTTAACGTAGCAATGAAAATTGATGACTAAGAGTCAGCAAACGAGAAGTCGAAAACTTGGGCCACCCACCTTGGACAGGTTAGGTTAGAAGGATACTTACAATTAGTTTGTTACTAGACCTCCAGTTATCTTACACAGTAAGAGCGAGCGAAGCGAGCTCGAAAATTTGGCCACCTACCTCGGACAGGCTTGGTTAGAAGAGTAACTACAATTAGTTTGTTTACTATTTCCAGGTGTCTCATGTAAAAGCGAGCATAGCGAGCTCGAAAATTAAGGCCACCCTCCTCGGACAGGCTGGGTTAGAAGAGTAACTACAATTATTTTGTCTACTACCTCCAGTTTATCTACTACCTCCAGGTGTCTCATGTAGGAGCGAGCGTTTAGGTTAGTTAGAGTGGTAATTACAATTACTTTGTTACTACCTCCAGTTATATCATGTAAAAGTGAGCTTGTAAATTGAGGAAACTCACTTAGGACAGGCGACGTTAGTGCAGGGGGTAATTACAATTAGTTTCTTACTACCTCCGTGTGGCTAGCGCTGCCCCTCAGAGCCTGGTGGTCCGGGCTATGGCTCTTTTGGCCCTAGTGTAAATACGCCACTGTAAAGGTTGGATGAGTAAAACAAAATAGGCCACTGTAAAGGTTGGATGAGTAAAAAATCGAGCGCTAAGCTAGCATGATCGGTTTATAAGGATACCGGTTCGGGGTATCCTTATAAACCGATCGTGCTGCTAGCGCTCGATTTTTAGGGAATCAAAAAAATACAATAATAATAATTGTGTTGCTCAACTTGGTTAATGACGCCTTGAAAATCGGCAATAGGATATCTTCCCGGGATCGGACGAGTTTCTGACCGGTGTTTTTATAAGCTCGTCACTCTCGATTTTTCCAAAACAAATAAACTATATAAATTATTTGCGCAGCATAATCGGTTTATAAGAATACCGGTACCAGATACAATCTCTGGTTATTTTAGTTTTTGGTGATTTTAGGCATCACTATTCACGTCGAGCAAGAAAAATCTAAAGTTAAGCTAGCTTTACCGGTTTATAAGTATAGCGATTGGAAACTCATCTGATCTTTGAAAGATGTGTTGCTCAATAATAATTGCTACCTACTCAAACAACTGAATTATATTTTACTGGTTATTTTTTTAATTGTTGTTTTAATGAGGTCTTCAGCAACAAATATTGGTCTATTTGTTTCCTTAATTATATAGTATTTAGCAATTTTAATGCTATTTAAGTAAAGCTAGCATTGTTGTCAATTTTGTAAAATCGGTTTAGCAACAAAATCGTTTTTGTAGCAACTAATTGTTGATAAAAAGCAACAAATAGTAAATATTTTTCTATTTTGACAATTTGTCACTGCTAGTGTTATTGTAACTTGTGGGGGCAAGTTTGTTCCGTCCTACACACAACACGAAAAAGGTTTTTTTTTATCTTACTATAACTTTTTTCTACGGGGCATCCAAGTTCCAGGGGGGGGCAGCTGCCCCCCCCTGCCCCCCCCTGGGTACGCCCATGCCGACATCTGTAATAGAGAAAAATATTGAATTAAAATGATCTAAAACGACAGCCTTCGACCTGAGCTTTCGTTTTTATTTATTATAGTCCAATATTTTTCTTTCTCCGATTTTTACGGGCGGGTTGAAGTGAACTCGTGCCAACTTCAAGCCAGACAATTGGCGAGAACTGTACCTACGTGTTTCTATTTTGTCTCCCCGACCCTCAAGGCTTCATCCTAGTAGTCTAGTAGCTGACCTAGTAGCGGTGTGTATCACCGTCCCCCTAGGTACCCTGCTGCTGGACGTGGATCCATCCCCCAAGTTTTTTAATAAGTATGTACAATAAATAAATTTAATATAGAACTTTGCTCATCTAGTTGCTTTGTCTGTTGTAAGTTGTAACAAAATAGTGCTCTGTCAACAAGGTCATAAGTGCCTCATTATCCTTATGTGCCCAGGTCCCTCAACAAGGTAAAGACGGCCGTGGTACTCTCACATGTCACTGTGGGCCATTGTTTTGTAAATCTAGTATCAAACTATCGAACAGGCACGTGTTTAGTGAAGTGTAAAGCGGATTCAGACAGTGACAGTATGTACCTACTAGTAGGTTGTCGCTTCACTTATTTTGTGAGTGTATAAAGTTATACACTCACAGTACAAAGTTAGCTCGTGCCAACTTCAACCCGGACAATAAGTTTTGCGAAAACTGTACAATCGGTACAATACCGTACAAACACACCAGTAAGGAAGGTACATGACGTACAAGTAAAACGCACACAACCGGAGTCTTCGGTTCTATTCGGATATGTTCGTAGTTCGTCATTCATTGCCGACATTGCCGATTGCCGTCGTGTCGTGCCGTCGTGCGTGTCAAAATCTTTCTCGTTTACTCGTTACCACACACACACACACACGTGAACGCACAGTGAGCACACGTCGGTGATTCGGTCGGTTCGGCTCTTCCTAGTAGTTCCTAGCTAGAAACAAACCAATAACTATACTTATCACAAAAATCACATTCACGTCATTTCAGTTCAGTTGAGTGTGTTGTGTGTGTTCTGTCAGTGTCAGTGCAGTGTACATAGTGTCGCAACGCGTTCGTTCGCTGAATGTACCGATTATAAAAACTCCTTCCGAAAAATAACGTCTGTCAAGTGACCTTGTATCGTAATCAACAAAGTGACCTAGGTGCTTAACACGTAATTTAAATTGCGCAAAGAATATAACCTACAAAATGTCAGACGACACCCAGGATATTCTAAAGGATGCAGCGACTGGGGCCGCCGCTGCAGCTGCTGCTGCTGCCGGGGGATCATTATTTAGCACGTTTGATATTATTGTGCTCGTCATTTTATTGGGAGGCACCATTTGGTGGCTTTATAACTCGAAAAAGGAGAACAAAAAAGATGAAATACTACTTAGCAAATATTCAATACAGTAAGTGTACTTTAACTACTTATCTAGCCACTTAGGTAAGTACCTACTTACTTACTTACCAACTGTAATTAAAAGTAGTTATTGTGTAATTGTAATTAGGTCCGCGTAAATATTGTATTTTTATATAGGTATGTAGGTCTGCTTGCTAAGCTAAGTTACCTACATTTGCAGTTTAGGTAACCTAATAAGTCTAATAAATTATTTACCGAATTAGTTGGTAAGTTCGATGAATCACATACCTATCACACAAACCAACATTGAATCAAGTTTAACCCTATCCATAAATAATTGCAGTCTCAAGATCTACTAGGACATAATATCCTACCTATCAACTCGGTTTAAAAAACAATAATATACCTAATATGGGTCCATACAGGAGGTAGGTTCTTAATCATAAGTACCTGCTTTCCTATTGATAGTAGGTATTGTATTTACTTGGACTAATAGTAGGTACCTGTCTAGCTACCTACCAGTCCTACACTTAGTACCTTGTTTACTGACGTCATCATCAGGGTTGGATTCAGACCCTAAAAAAATTATGCTACATGGACAATAAAATAATACTATTTGTCCAAAATTATACTACGTTTGAATTTTCACGTTTTTTTACCGTAGGTATTTTTAATGTTTAATGCTTTGACGTTTTCCTTTTTCCCCACAAGGATAAAAATGCATTCGTAAATCGTAAATATTTTTTTTTATTCAGTTGAGGCGTAAGGCGTATTAATTACATAAATGGAAGTACCAATTTTTTTTTTGTGTATTTCAAAAAAAGATACCTAACAGGATTTCTAATTAGCTAAAAGAAATTATAGTAACTGAAAATATTAATTGGCACCTCTTTATATCGAAAATCTTTTGAAAAACGAGTGCTTAAAGTATTTTGATGGTACTCCAAAAGTGACCAAATAAATGTGTAATACAAATAATTCTTTGCGACAATTTTTTTTTTCTGACGCTAACACCCACGCAAAAGCCGCCACTTCTAGCAACGAAGTCGCTGAATTGGCAACACTATGTTTGTATTTGGTAATCCTGATTAGGTATTGCCGTACATACAGAAATTCCCAACATTTTAGGATAAATATTAATAAGTAAACGGGCTCACTTAATACAAATCAGTCGACATCAAAATAATGGTATTTTCGCGTAGTATAGTGGCATTACGATACTACATACTACACACTATCAAATAATGGTACAAATAGTATTATAATACTACGGAATCCAACACTGGTCATCATGGTCATAGGCAGTGTTGCCAACTCCTATAAAATAAATCCGAGTCGCCAAACTCAATATTATAGTATTATAAACGACGACATTCCATCTGGTGGGCAACTGAAAGAGAGGGCTGGGGGGAGGGGTACGTAAAAAGCTCAAACAATAGTTTACATTACAATTCCCAAAAATAGAAAATAAGAAATATGCCATTGTATTTGTAATAAAAGATAACTCAAATTAAACAAAAAAAAACCCTATTAGCAGATTTTAAAGACAGTTTTATTAAGGAAGTCGTATGAAAAACGAGCCTTATTGGTGTTTAGGTGGTCCCCAAAAATCGCTAAATAATTTCAGGCGACAAAAATCTTTTTGTCGCTTAGACATACGCAAAAGTCGCCATCTCTAGAACAAATTGATAAATTTGCCATGTGCATTACTAAATTCCCATGACTGCTGGGAAAAGTCGGCGCACGGAGTCATTATATTTTTTTACTTTAACCTACAGAATGAGTCCTCTGAGAAAGGGAATTGACGTTATATTTTTTTTGATTGCGTTTACACTATGTTTACACATTTACAGTAGACAGGTAGGTAAACTAGGTAACCTACAAAGTTGTGTCATACTCATAATAGAATAGGAAAAGTTAGAAATTACGTTGATGTACCTTTTTATTCTGTGTTGGTGGCTATTCTGTGCTGTCTTAATACTTTACGTGACAGTAAAGTGCGCATTATCGCTAGTGCTTGCATATTAATTGTCATAGTTATGTCCTCCTGTATTTTTATAGGTCCGAGCGATAAATGTTTGTGATAGTGTTTATGAAAACTTGAAAATTTAAATGATTTCAATGAAATAGAGGGAACTATTCGATTTAGCTAAACTTAGACATTTTACTTTACATCAAGAGAGCTCGCTCAACTTGCATAGTAAATTACGATTTTATCATGTACTATGTCCTGCATACGCTCGTAATCATTGATATATTTATTTACTAGCTGACCCGCCCCGGCTTCGCGCGGGTGCAATGTAGATCATACTAATGTGGGGCAGTGTGGAGTTATTAGTAATATAATTATGATTATGAATAGTCTATACAGTACTGGCACACCCCGCGCTTGCCGACCACTGCCAACCTACTGTGAGTTATTCTTAAGAGATAGATATTTGCCATGCGGACTTTTCTGTAGGCCTATATAAGACATAAAATTCCACCATACATCATTTTGTTATATCTCAAAGGATTTAGGCAGCGTTTTCGTTGAAAGCTACCATACGGCTTATTTTTTTTTGACACCAACAAATATTAATATGTTTTAGCCAATGTATACAAAAACTAGACAAATGATATACTCAAACCTTCCTTGAGAACCACTCTATCTATTGGTGAAAACAGCATGAAAATCGGTGCAGTAGTTTTTGAGTTTATCGAAGTGAACTAGTCCGAGATCGGCTAAAAACAAACGCCATTCGATACTAAAGTGGAGGTTTGCGTCGTGCAGAGACAAAGACTTCTCGGTCTCGGTCACAGACTGAGACGTGAGATCGCAACCGTTACTTAACTTTAGACAATGTATAGGCATCAGTTCCCGAGCGAGACAGAAACAGGAGACAGAAAAGCGCGACAGGAGATTGCGCGACGGTTCCGGAGTGTATTCTAAATCTATGATTCCGGACTAGGTGTCTCGTGTCACTCTCCAAAAGGACGACTGTTTATTGAAAAGAACACTCAACATTTTATATAAAATTATTTTATCCATAATTTTTATCTGTTAGAAATTCGATTATTGAGTGATATGACTTTTTTTACCAGAAAACCCAGTAGCTTATTTTTAAATAAACATAAATATTATATCACTCTAATATTTAGTCGAAAATTAAAAGAACAATATTTGTAAATAATATTATTTTATTTTATTTTATTTTATTTTACAACTTTCGAAAAATTACAGCTGAGACACTTATATAATAAACTATAGTAATAATATCATGTAAGAGCAAATTGCCGTCTTCTTCTTCCTCCAATAGAAGTTTTACTTAGCTTTCTATTAACGACACAGTACAACACGACTGACTCCATGGGCACTTTTTTTTATACTCCGACACAGAATGAATTGAAGCTTTGGCTGAATAAAAGAAAGAAAGAAAAACAATTTATTTCTGCAAAAAGGTGAGACTAACAAAATATACACACTAAAAGGGAGTTAAAGATAAAAATAAAATATTTTTACACACCGCAGTTTGCATTATAAATAGTGTGTCTCACCTCCGCAAGAAAAAGGGTGGCACCCAGCTTTATGCTGCTTTGCGTTGCAAAATGCTTGCAACACAGTACTTACACTGACACTTGCCGCGGTCATGCGATCTGCCCGTCTGTCTCGTCCATGGAAGTAGTAAGTATACTTAGTATACATGTAAATGATGTAAACGAAGTGTAACGAAGTTTGACATATTAGTTCCATGGTCTCGTCACTGTCGCGACGTGAACCTTTACAAAGATGGCGTTAGTGTTTCTGTGTAGAGTGCGCGCCACCACTGAAGTCCTATAAACCATTATAAATGCAGCGCTGTTATCGCATAACTAAACCCAAGCCCGGTTAAGATTCTAAAGCTCCTTTAGCTAGAATCTACATCCGTCATAAAAAAAAAAAGAAAAAAAAGCATAACTAAATAAACAGTACGAAGACAAATTTTCCTCGCTTCCTGGCTTGAACAATAATTATTCGTTCGTTCATTCTACACAACAGAACAACTGAATATAACTCTGATCTTGAATAAAGGAGCATTACATATTACTTAAATAAAACAATATTATTTTATTAATTTCGTTTTTATTTAGGCATTTAAATCGTGGTACAATAATTTATTATGTTCGTGTTAAATATGATTGTCAAGAATAATAAAATTAACCCATAAATTAGGTAAAATGTGCAGATATGGTATCCCTAAAGTTTAGGTGCCATAGCACTCTCATCTGCACTTTATTTTGCGGGAATTCTTCTAATGTTTATATATGAATCAGTCTGTCATATAAAATTACGTGAAATCGTAATTTCGGTCATTCTTAGTTGATGTCATCATGCCTATTATAACCTGGTACTGGACAAGTAACCATCGTAGCAACGTTATTCTACACTGATATACATTTGACGAGGCTGACACAGGCTGATAACAAATCAATTTTAGGTTCCTTTACAACGTCACTCAGCACAGGTCTCGCCAATGTTATTGTCTGGCTTGAAGTTGGCACGAGCTAACTTCATGCCGGCCGTAAAAATCGGAGAAAGAAAAATATTGGACTATCTATTTATACTAATATTATAAAGAGGAAAGATATGATTGTTTGTTTGTTTGTTTTGAATAGGCTCCGAAATGACTGGACCGATTTGAAAAACGATTTCAGTGTTAGATAGCCCATTTATCGGGGAAGGTATAGCGTGATGGAATATAGGCTATATACCATCACGCTACAACTAATAGGAGTGGAGTAGCAATGAAAAATGTTGCAAGAACGGGGGAAAAAATATAAGACCACGCAAAAAATACATAAAAATGAATCACTAAATGTGTTGCTAAGCGCAAAACTCAAGAGCGGCTGAACCCATTTGGCTGATTTCTTTTTTGTTGTGCTTGATGAAGTCTGAGGAAGGTTCTTATGGAGCGAAAAAAATATTAGGAAAAAAGGAAAAACAGGGCAAAATGCAGGCGAAGCTGCGCACGGGTCGCTAGTAATAAATAAAAACAAGCTTAAATCGGAGGCTGTCGTTTTAAATAATTTTAATCCAATATTTTTCTCCGATTTTTACGGTCGGGTTGCCTCGCGTTAATTTTAAACCGTACAATAAGATTGGCGAGAATTTAGCAAGCATATTGCTGCGCCATTTTAATAAATGCCGCAGCGCTGGTTTTCCGCTAGGTCCTGGTGGTGATGCCACGGACAGCTACAGAGATAAATATAAATAAATAAAACTTTTATGACATTAAACGTTAAGATACATAATTATGATGGATAAAAAAGTGGTAGTGCATGTGTGTTTATATTTTAATCAAAGTAATTAAAGAAACAATAAAAAAATTAAATATTATTAAGTAATAAAATAAACATGCAGTAAAAAGTAGGTGGCCCAATGCTTGCACATCATTTGTCTGACTAGAAGAGTTGTCTATGACAAATGACGGAAGGCATACATAGACGCTATGGTATTGTACCAATGAAATGAATGAATGAATTCTCGAGCAGAAACCCTAATACATATACATACGCGTCAAACACATAACCCTCCTTCGACAGTCGGATATAAAGGGAGGGATAGGCGCGGGCGCTTGCGTGCGCAAATCCGCATGACAGGAAAATGACCCTTAATACCTAGTTGGTTGCTAATAAAACTCATGGCCTAAACAAACAATTTCGGCATTGGGTACTTAGCTAAGGACAAATGTTTTCATCGCTGCTTTAAGTGACTATTGAATAGTGCGTGAAGTCCTCTTAAGGTTGGGACTATTGAAGGCGTTCGCTTGTTTGTTCATTTTGTGATTATGCATATACATCAATTCCAAAAAACTGTGCAATTCGCGAAAATTTTCGATTTGAAAAATCTATAAAAAATTTAATATTGTAGGTCGAGTTGAACGATTCACCTTAAATCTACTAGTCATTAAAATTCCAAATTCGTTTGGCGATCTAGCGGTCATGGTCAGGAATTGCTAAATAATTACGTAGGTATTGAGAACGTTACAGTATTTCAAGTTTGAACATGATACGTCTACATGTTGACTGTTTGTTAGCGTGTGTGTCCGTGCAACCAAGTTTTTGAATATATCATTCAAAATCGAAAATATAAAAGAATGCGATATCTCATTATTAATCATCAATATAATGATGACAGCCCCAATCTGATGAGTAGGTAGGCCTCCCTTTGCTTCCCATTGGTTTACCGTTGAATAAGTATTATGTTATTAGCGTAATTATGATTTTGTAACTGTAATTAGACTGTAAGCTTTCCTAAAAATAAATCAATAAAAAAATAAATTATAATAGAAGTCGTATAACGAATAAAGAATGTCAGAAATATTAGCCAAGTGCGCATCTTATTACGCAGAATCGTGTATGAAATATTTACACGTTTAGAAGAAATCGTGAAACTTCCTATAAACATCACAAATGGCTTATGGAGAACTGTTTCTACTCTGTTGGAAATTGTTGGAGCTGTGATTCCAATACTGACTATAGAAATTTTTAGGACCTGTCATGTCAAATGAATACCTAGTAGAATACCGATCCAACTGCAACTTCAGTACACGCAAGATAATTTTACTAATTAAAATATCTATTACCAAAATTAAACAGACAACGTAAGAAATCTGAGTTCTAATTTTGAGTCGGTGGCAAAAATTCAATATAAATATTATGTTCTTTTTTATACCACAAAGGTAGCAAACAAGCATGCGGCCTGCTTGAGGTTACCACGTTTACGACACCGAAGCAAAACTCACGCGTTTCCGATCGTGCAGTGCATTAGTTCGCGAGCGAGACAGGCAGGAGACAGAGACGTGACAAAGGAGACCAGGTGACGGTCGATGCCCGGGACCAGTAGTATTTCGTGTCGCCCTCGTAAAGAACTCCCATCTCAGTCTCTTGTCACGGTCGCTTGTCTCTGTCACGAACCGCCACCTTTCAGTACCGCTAGTGAGCCTTACATTGCTAGCAATCCTCACAGCACGTTTTTGCACTGAGTTAAGAGGTTCAAACTGGTACTTAGGTGGTACTGCCCAAAGATGACAGCTGTACTCCTTGTGGGGACGGACTTTGTCCTTGTCATTTTAAATGACAGCTAGATAATCGTATTTATTGAGTTACGAAATTTAGTTTTTATACCCGTCTGGGCCCGGGCCTGCGGCCTGTGTACATTTCTTGCCGTGCCACCCTACTCGGGGACGCGGGATAGTTATGGCGGGCTCTCCAGTCAGGTGGCCAGCATACCGACTAAAAGTAGTACCACTACCGCATACCGGTTAGTGCTGGGATCACGGGAATCGCTCTGACCTCGGACGTCCGTTGCCGAACCCTCCTCGAGGCCAAGTCCAAGGGGCGACTGACGACCCCGAGTCCGTCGCGGTCAAACATTTGGTACGGAACCTTAAATGAGAGAACTCCGACATGCACGTGTTTAATTATTTAAATAATTAAAATTATAATAATTCGATTAAGTTAAAATTAAAAAACTTTAATAATTTCTAAATTCACCAATAAAGAAAGCAATGATTTAAAATGTACACCACGCATATATATTCGCTACTGTTCCTAATCTAACGTAGCATTGAACGCCGTGTCCCTATTCAAATTTATTTCAGTTGGGTTCGGTGTCTCCATTTTCCATTCCCGTTGTATGTAAATATTTTTACATGTTACGTGGGTTTGTACGCTCACCGACAGAATAAATAAAGTTTTTTCTGGAATAGGACCTACTAACGTAGAATAATTTTAACAAGTTATAGTAGTTATATTTTCATTAGTGTTATTCGAAATAATTATTTTCTTTAATATTAAAATTTAGAAATAAAAAGTAATAAAGACAGTTTCAACTATTTAAAAGATTTTAGGATTTCACCTTTGGATAGCCGCTAAGCGCCGGATAAATAAAAAAATGCATCTAAACTTGTATGAAATTACCTGCCAAGTAATTTAACGGGAACTTATCGGGAGATGGTGAAACAGACCCTATAGGGCTATAGGCCAAAGTATCAATTTACAGTCAGAACACATAACCATAATACACAACGATCGGACAGACTCAATATCACTCACACAACGATTAGGGGCAAAATGTCGGACATAGCACGTCTGTAGGTACTATCCGAACTCCCGAGTAAAATCTAAATCTAATAGAAAAATGACATCATCGTCCCACTGCTGGGCACGGGTCTCCTCTCTGTCATACTGAGAGGAGACCCGTGCCGGAATTAGGCCATAGTCCACCACGCTGGCCTAATTCGGGTTGGCAGACTTCATATGCCATAGAACCATGGTCTAGAATATCTCTCAGGCATGCAGTATTATTCCTCACGGTTTTTTCCTTCACTGTTAAAGCGAGTGATTACGCACATGTTTTCGCACAGGTGCGTGCCTTGGATTCGAACTCGAGACCTTTGACTTAGCAGACCAGTGGTCATTCCCCTAGCCCTAGGCTATCACTAAAAATGACACATCTATATCTAATTATGTTGGATGACATAGATTTTATAGTTAGTAAAGAAGCTTGTATCGTAGAGTAACTCATTTTATGAATTACTAGCAAAGGCTAAATTCAACTTCTACGGGAACTAAGTCGGGCCTTTGCCCGCGACTTTGTTCCCCGCGAATTATTCAATTTGGTACAGTTGATAACAGTTGTTCGGAAGTTATGCGCGTACAAACATTTCGGCGATTCAATTTCATATATAATATAGATTACTATTTTTTTACGCTAAATAGTAAACTGAATTGCCAAACCATATGACTTCGAGTCCAAAGCAAAAAAACATAATTAGAATAGCTGCATGCAGAGCTGTGCCTGCCTGTGGGACAGTAAAGCGGTTAACCGTTAATGATGATGATTTCATCACCAATCATTGGTCAAAATTCAATGCCGTGCTCTCATATCGTGCGACGTTTTTTTAAAGTAATTAGTTTGTTTTTTTTTTGTTTAGATTATTCAGGTATTCGTATACGTCGAATATAATCAATGTTCGTAATCATAAAAGCAGTGATCATTATTTCATCAGTTTAAGGTTACTTGACTGAAAAAAAAAAGGATTAACTAATAGCATGACCTTACTTAGTATTACTTACTTTTAGTTTTATTGCATTGTAATTGAAGGTCACAAAAATTAAATTACTACAATATACATGATCTATATAAATAAAAATGAATCATTAAATGTGTTGCTAAGCTCAAAACTCGAAAACGGCTGAACCGATATTGCTGATTCATTTTTTGTTGTGTTTGATGAAGTCTGAGGAAGGTTCCTATGGAGAGAAAAAACTATAAAATACGAGAAAAAACAGGGAAACGGGCGCACGGGTCGCTTGTTATTAATAAAAACTGAGATTAATTTAGAAATAAATTTCTGTTAATAAAATGTTATTCCTCCGTAGGGCTGCAGGATCCATCCAAGTTACTGAAAATTCCTTCATAAATAAATTAAAATCATCTGGAAGAAGTTTAGTGGTATTCTATGGATCCCAAACGGGTACTGGTGAGGAGTTTGCTGGTCGTCTTGCCAAAGAAGGCATACGATACAAGATGAAGGGCATGGTTGCGGATCCCGAAGAATGTGATATGGTATGTAATAAATAATTTTCAAAAATGACTTGCATACGCATACGAATAAAACATAATTATGACCCTACGCCTCATCAGTATACACATTTTTTTGTTCTATTTGTAGTAGCTAGTAGGTAATAAAGTTACTGTCGTTTGGATCCATCATGAAGGATGCACATCCTTCAACAGCAACCTACAAAATGAGCATGGCAAATAATAGATGACATCACTACAAAGAACCGATCAATAGTCATCACAGTTTCTGTCTGTTATTGAGTACCGACCATTTTTAACATCTCGTACCTTGACATTGGCAAAATCATCGAATGTTCGTCGATGGAGCCATAACCCTAAAAGAAAACAAAAAAAAAACCTACAAAATGTCTATTTTAATTGCGTAAAGTAACGAGGAAAATCTAATCTTCTTTAGTGCATTGTTGGACTTGACTGCTTAATCGTACTAGGTACCCACATCGACCGGCACTTGTAGCGTAGCATGATCGATCACCAGTGTCTGTCGACAGAAAAATTGGCAATTATTTCATTTTCCATATAATAAAATGTTTAGAGGTAATCATTTATTTATTATGTTTTAGGAAGAACTCATGAAACTTCAAGAGATTCCGAACTCTTTAGCTGTGTTCTGTATGGCAACATATGGTGAAGGAGATCCCACAGATAATTCTATGGAGTTTTATGAATGGATAAAGAATGGAGAACCTGATTTAACTGGTTTAAATTATGCAGTAAGTATTCTGATTTGCAAAGGTTCTAGCTGCCTATTTGACTCTTCAATTTCAGGTCATTTACCATCCTTTTTGATTAAGTGGCTATTAAAAAAGTGTTAGGGACCATCTTACCACCTTCGAGTACCTACCTATGCTCCTATTGGGAAGTTAATTTGAAAAAGAAAACGAAATAAAATTAATTACGATCGAAAGAACTAGACACGAGTCTCTAGAAAAAAACATTTTTACTTTCTCTACGTTGAAAGGGAAAGGGCAAGTAATGTTATGTTTATATGTCATAGGTGCCACGGCAGCGAAGAAAAATTATGCGTTAAATTATAAGCAGTTTATAACGGTTCACAACCTTTCTAATAAATAAAACTTAAGACTTCAATAAATAAAACGTAGCGTGTTTTATTGTTTGAAGTCAATCTTAATAAAATGATCACACAGTCTTTGTGAGACGGCATATCAAGATCGATGTCGAAATTATATTCACATTCTTTTAATGGTGAGGTTAGCGACATCCATTGGTTACAAATTACTAAGTATGTTCTGTATTCATGAGGTAGCGAAAAGAAAAGAACACCTTGACTGAAAAAAATGCGTTGATTAGACATTCAAAATAGCTATTAGATAAGTTAGTCGCACTATATTATAAATTTCATTAGGGTTGTAAAAGTGTAAATTATGTATCATGGTAGTTTTTTTCTAATGGCAATTTTGATGTCCGATGTCGTTCTATGGCTGGTGTCATACGTGTCATAATAACACACAGTTGTCAAGTAGGTTTAATGTCAATTGTCATTGTCATGTCATTCAGTCAAGCACAGATCATTTGGATTTGATATTGATTATGAACATTTTTTGAACTTGAAGCAAGATACGAAGTCCGGTTTTACGTACGGGAAGTCTTGTGTTATAATCTGGGATTGATACATAAATCTAAATGAGGGTTTTTATTCCTGACCTATTTTTATATCAATAATTTTCAAGATAACCTACTATCATTTATGTAGTATTTCTTTTCACAAAATGAAACAAATTATGGGATGCGGATTATCAATTTTATTTTAAAGATATTTTACATTTTTGCATGATTGAATTTATAATAAGTACAAATGCTAATAAACATTTTTTCACATACTGTTGAACATAAAAAACTGATTACTGAAATATAAATTAAACTATGAATATATTTATCAACTTACCTCGTCTATTTGGATATAGAATGTTATTAGGTTCATCTTTGCAGAAATTACGTTGTGGGGTATGATATTGACTTATTTTCAATTCAATACATTCAGTACATACATAATGTTCTTAATATACACATTTTCAGGTGTTTGGCCTAGGCAACAAAACATATGAACATTACAATGCTGTAGCTATTTATTTGGATAAGCGTCTAGAAGAACTTGGTGCCTCTCGGGTGTATGAACTTGGTCTTGGAGATGATGATGCTAAGTATGTATATAATTATCTTATTTTACATACATCACTATTTTATATCGGACACTGTATTGTTAAAGGTAAATTATGTTGCGGTCCACCAAGTCATGTTCTAAGGAGATGTAATCCTAAAAAAAAAATATGATTACTAAGCTGAATAATAATAATATAACAGGGACAGATTATTCAGTTATTTATCACTTAGGAGTATGACACTTAAGCTTTTCAATTCACCCTATTGTATTTTGGCAAAATGCAACTGACACCAAAATTCAACATCTGCCTTCAAGTACTTTTTAAAATGTGGGTAGTAAATAAGTTAAAAATCTGGTAATAGAAAAGCCATTGTTTCATCAAGCTGCACTAAGCACAGGGTTTTTGTGAATATGTATTATCTTTTTAAATATTTAAACAATTTTAAGTTGTGACAGTTTTAATTTATAATGATTATGTAACTATTTACAGTATTGAAGATGATTTCATTACATGGAAAGATAAATTCTGGCCAGCTGTCTGCGAGAAATTCAATATTGAGAGCACTGGTGAAGAGGAATTAATACGACAATTCCAGCTTGTGACTCATAGTCCTGGGGACATACAGCCAAATAATGTGTTTTCTGGTGAAATTGCCAGATTGCATTCATTGCAAGTTCAAAGACCGTAAGTACTAAGTACCATAATATAATTATCATGTCAATAACATTGTTCATAAATGAAGAGTATAGATGCACACTAAAGGTCCACTTAAATGAACTTTATGCATCTATCTTCACTACAATAGAAAAAAATGTCAGAAAACATAATAATACAATTCCCAATATGTTTCAATTCCCTATGTTTGTATTATTTCTCAATAACATTGAAAACAGGTAATTAGATATACACATAAACTTACACCTTATTCTATTCTGAATCTATAATACTTCTGTAAGAGAGAGAGAGGGTTGGTTCTGTTCTTAGGATCATTTTCGTATTTTTTTTGTTAATAATTATTCAATAAATGAATATAGTGCAGAATGTAGAACAAGAACAATGTTAACCACAGGCTATTTTCTTCTTTTCATATCAATGTTAAATACTATAAACTTGTATTTCCAGGCCATATGATGCTAAAAATCCATTCTTAGCTCAAATTACAGTAAACAGAGAAATGCATAAAGGAGGTGACAGGTCTTGTATTCATGTTGAACTGGATATATCAGACTCAAAAATGCGGTATGAAGCAGGTTAGTCACATTATTAAATACTAACTTTCTGCCAGTGGCTTTCCTCGCATGGTCTTATGAAATTTTCCCCCGTTTTTGCAACATTTTTCATTGCTACTCTGCTCCTATTAGTCGTAGCGCGATGTATATAGCTTAAGAGCCTTCCCCGATAAATGGGCTATCTAACACTGAAATTATTCAAATCGGTCCAGTAGTTTTGGAGCATATATTATACATATAATTATATATATTCTATACATATTATAATATACAAGGTGGAAGGGACATCGACGCACATCCGAATACCATGAGTTCAGTACATGATTCTTGACCCCTCTGCGTTGAAATTTTCCATAACTTTTTTAATCAATTTTTCAATCTGTAGAAACATTACAGTTTTTTTATTGAACGTGTAAAAAAATCATTATTTCTATCTACCCAAATTAGATTTATAATTATAAATATATTATTTCATTTATTTGGAATCGCGCGCGCAATAACATTCACCGCGGAGCGTTATAATCGCGGTTTTAGCAATACACTGCGTGTTCAAAAATGCCAATATCTGTAATAACCGATCATTTTCTACATGAATGACCTAGGTCATTTTATTTTTGACCGTGAGTGAAAGATGTCCCTTCCTTTTCCTCTTTATAATATTAGTATAGATTATGTGTCCAGTAAAAATATAAACTTATTTTATTTGTAAACCTCCAAATGAACCTATTTTTTTTTAATCAAACATCTTTTTAACAGTGTCAGAATCAAGAACGGGGCCAATAAGGAAACAGTGTAAAAACATGCTTCGTGTTTATAGTTATAATACTGCTTTATTAAGAAAGAGTTTCATGTGTATGGCCCCGTAATTTATAACAAATTACCCAATATAATAAAAAATGAGATCATCCCACTTTAAAAAGATATTAACTGTTTTATTAATTAATAAAAGTTATTGTTGTGTTATTATTCAATTTGTAAATTCTTAAATGAAAAAAATCTAATCTGCCATCGGCTATCTATTCATTCATTACATTATTAATTTCAATTTGACATTATCTTACAATATAATTTTTGACGAGTATTTAACTTCATACAACTGTTTTTTGCATGCCTAATTTAAGGTAGATTGTATAAGGATCGCTATTTTTTTAAATAACACATACCCTTCTGTACCATACATTCTAGGCAAATAAAAATTATTCTATTATATTCTATTCTAGGGGATCATGTTGCTGTATACCCAATAAACGATAAAAATCTGGTGGAGCGTTTGGGCCAGCTAACTGGAGCTAATCTTGATGAAATATTCTCTCTCATCAACACTGATCAAGAAAGCAGCAAAAAACATCCTTTCCCCTGTCCCACCTCTTATCGCACCGCACTCTCACATTATGTAGAGATTACGGCATTACCACGTACTCACATATTAAGAGAGCTTGTTGAATATTGCTCAGATGAAGAAGTAAGCAATTACACTCTTTTCATCTTAAAATTTAAAAACGAGTCTGATAGTTTAATGGTTTAATATAATTTTGATATTTTAATAAATAATTACACTTGGTCACATGAGTGTCAATCTTATAATACAGAATTGTGATTGCAACAAGTAAACTATACCGTAATTTATGATGGCATGACATGAACAGATATTACTGGTTACTCTCGTAAGGCAAGATAATATAAAAATATAATATGTTATATAATTTTAGGATAAGAAGAAATTAATGCTCATGGCAACTAATTCACAAGAAGGGAAGACTATGTATCAGTCATTTGTTGTAGATGCTTGTAGAAATATTGTACATATTTTGGAAGATATATCATCATGTAAGCCGCCACTGGATCATTTGTGTGAACTATTGCCTCGTTTGCAACCAAGATATTATTCAATTTCATCCAGTCCTAAGGTAAATAATACAAACATTTCAATTTACATGCCACTGAACAATATCTACTACATAAAAATAAGTCGGGTTTTCCTTCCTGACGCTATAACTCCAGAACGCACGAACCGATTTCCACGGTTTTGCATTCGTTGGAAAGGTCTCGGGCTCCGTGAGGTTTATAGCAAAGAAAATTCAGGCAAAATTTCAACAGAAAAGCGGGTTAAAAAGGTTATCAAGACCACGCGGGCGAAGCCGCTGGCGGAAAGCTAGTTTTTTATAAAGATATAGTAGCACGTAATTTTTTTTTATTTCAGTTGTACCCAGAAACGGTTCATATTACTGCAGTAGTTGTTAAATATAAAACTCCTACCGGTCGCGTGAACAAAGGGGTGACTACTACTTGGTTAGCAGAAAACAAACCTGAACTTGGCAAGCCACTTCCTCGCGTACCTGTGTATATTAGGAAGTCTCAATTTAGGTAAAAAGATTATTGCTAATTTACAAGTCGAAAATAAAATCGCTTCAAAGTATTAAGTGGTTCACTAGTCGTTTTTTTTTTTCAGATTACCATTACAGACCCAAACGCCCATTGTAATGGTCGGCCCAGGCACGGGCTTAGCTCCTTTCCGCGGATTTCTACAAGAACGCGCGCATGCGCGTTCCAATGGTAAAGAAGTAGGGGATAATATTCTATACTTCGGATGTAGACATCGTGGTCAGGATTACATTTATCAGGAGGTATGTGTAATGATTCACATTTGTAACACATCCTACCGCCGCGTCCAGTCGCACTCCCGCTCTCTCACTAATAAATGACGGTTTTAAGTGACAGAAAATGATAGAAGCATTAGGAAAGAGCGATTCGGTACACCAGACTTAGTTCAAACCTTATACATTACCCACGAAATGTTGGGAAATAATAAGTCTGAATTAAAATTTTGTCCTTTTTTAGGAACTTGAAAAATATGAAGAAAATGGTGATGTTAAATTGAACCTTGCATTCTCTCGTGATCAAGAGAAAAAAGTGTATGTGACACATTTGCTTGAGAAAGATATGGATCTACTATGGGACATTATCGGAAATCGCAATGGACACTTCTACATTTGTGGGTGGGTTTATTTCGGACAGTTTTAAATTTTTTAGATTCGATACCCGCAAAGAAAAATATTTGTATCAATCAACAGATCAGATACCCGCTAGTTAAAATGAAATTAAACGTACATTATTAAAATAACTTTATTTTGTTTTCAGTGATGCAAAGAATATGGCTGTTGATGTAAGGAATATCGTTTTAAAGGCCATCCAAGAAAAGGGCGGGCGCACGGAATCGGAAGCTGTGCAATTTATCAAGAAACTTGAGTCAATGAAGAAATATTCAGCAGATGTATGGAGTTAAAACTATTTACACGCAAAAGATAGGTGAATTTGTGGAACTGTAGACAAATATTTCTTTAACGGTGATTATCATGTTATGTAATTATGTTAAAATTTGTGATATTTGCGGCGGCACAAATAGTTTTATTAGTTGCTCGCCATGTTGTTATTTCTAAACTATAATTTCAAACAAAAAAAACTAATCAGACGAGTGAACTGCGTTACATATAATATTTTATAACAATATATTCAAATTTCAAACTGAAATACATATAATAAACTTTGTTTAGAATATTTGGATGTTCTTGTAAAACCTAAAAGAAACAAGACAAAGTTTAGTGAAACTTAATATTCAAACTGACATTATCCGCAAATTCATAATCGTCGTGATCCGTAATATTTATGTTGCACAGCACCGGGAAGGGGTCTATTTTAGATAGCTGTCTCAGGCGGAGTATGTACAAATGTGAATGTGAATACTGACTCCACGTAGTCTATAGTAAAATGATGATTTTTTAAGATGAATACACACTAGAGTAGCTCTAATGTGTCTTAATTCCATCTTTCACGGACCAAATATTGAGTATGACGCTCGACGTTTTGTTGCCTTGCTGTAGAAAAGTAAGGGCTAAATAGAATGTTACATTAATGGAAAAGACTATACTAATAGTTGGCCTATACTTTTCTTGAAGTTATTAATTTTATGTCGAACAAAGTATATTTTTGTGATCATAGTGAGAGTATGAGAGATATGTTTATTAATAACTAACTTTTTGCTTGCGGCTTCACTCGCAGCCCAAGACTTCTTTTTTATATCGTATGTGGTATTCTTATGTATAAACACTGTAAAGTTTAATGAAAAAAATGCGTGAGAGTAACAACACACATCGATCCATCCTCACTAACTTTCACATTTATAATATTAGTAGAATGATATAGAATGGACCTATATAATAGCATGTATTTATGACAAACAACGAAATAATTTGATAAATATGAATATCCCATTTTTGGCATATAGGCACAGGACACAAGGCAAGGTTTTCGGCAACATAAATAGTTCTATGACATTTATTTATACCATACAGTCTTGTACGTCCACTAATTACAAATTTATAAGACTTGTGTAGATTATTTTTGTATTTATTTATTGTTACCAATGTTGCTCCATTATGACTTACTCCTCCATAGGCGCCGCCAGGATTACTTTCCACACCCACCCACCCTTCGCCGGTATGTTTAGGTCCCATGTAATGGGGGGCGAGCCTATTGCCATCAACCCGGCACGAATCCACTCAGCTTTTCTGTGAAATTCTTAGTTGCTACTGGAAAAACCCAACAATAGCTCGACCCAGGAATCGAAACCAGGACCTCTAGCGTAGCAGTCGCGATTGGGACCACTAGACTAACGAGGTAATCAGAAAGACCCAGATGCGGAGCAAATATCTATAAGCTATATTCACCTAACTTGCTCGTTTTTACCCGACTGCCGAAGGAGGGTTATGTGTTTGTTGTTGAAATTATCTATACTAACTAATATTATAAAGAAGTAGAAGTTTACAAGTAATACCCAGACCTCGCGGGCGAAGCGCCGGTGGCGGAGGTTAATTACATTTCATTATGTGTACATAATAAGCAATGTCGGCTAATATCTTGAATTTAACTGATATACTTATTACTTCAACGTAACATCATCAATTCATCAACGTAACGCGAAATTTAAAAAATATGTTTTATAATTTGCAACATTTTTGTTACGGGCACATTGTGTGACGTATTTTAATGATCCCGCAAATCAACATTCGGTAAGAACATTGCCTTAATAAAAAAAACATTAAATTAATTTAAAACTTCGCTTATTTCACACCATTTTGTGACTAACCCCAGGCACAGATGGGTTTTACGCGTTTTAGTGTGCATCTGTTTGTAGCATCGTAGCTGCCAAACGGAAGAACCGATATTCATTTAAGATTTGTTTGAAATGTTACTTTATAGTGTTAGTTATGATTTCAAAAATCTCTTAAGGCATTTCTAAGACAGTATAATCATTATGATGACAGGGTGTGGTGTGCGTTCGCGCAGCGGAATGTTGTTGAATTTAAAGATTTTAATTATGCAGATATTTAGTGTATGACGTCGTATTATTGTGTATGGTAAAAAAAAATTTGTGCACGCAGCCATTGTTGAGTAATTCACCAAAAACTGATTCCGCTGGGCGAACGTTGTCCTGGCGGAACTCTTTTTAATCCATAGACTTTAGAACAAAAAAGATGTGTCAAAAAATTAGTGTGTATTTGTGTGTAATTGTGTATGTATGAATAAAATTAGTGCATGCATAAACTTCGGAGAAATTCAAGTTTCCGCTACGCGAACGTTTGGCCATTAGCTAGTTTTCATATAAAGCGCTTACATAGAGAGCTGTAGATTTTTACATACATTGTTTTGAATTTGTGTGTATTTGTTTAAAAAACAGATTTAGAAAAAAACGTAGGGCTTAAAAGATAAAAATATAAACGTAAAATACGCTGATTAGGTCTTAGTTCTTAAAGTATGCACTTTGGGGTCTAGATTTTCACGTTTATACAAACCTTGTAAGTGTCTGCAACATGTTGCCAAGTATCAATGATGTTCCGTTAGTAATTAAAGAGTTATAGGACAATTTACCATGAATAGATCACTGTTTACAAAGCAGTCAAATATCACGACGTTCTAAGGGAATTGCATGGTAAAATGTATGCCAATAATTAGTGTATTCATTAAACTATTCACATGCAAAATTTCATGTCATTAAATTCAGTAATTAAAGAAAAACAATTATAATACTGACGAAGCATCGAAAACGTACATAACCCGACCAAGTTCAGATGGCTACAAAAAAGCGGCCGTGCAATATATTTAGGTAACATCCCAAAATTTACAGTATAATACCGGTATTGAATTGGTACAGGTGATAACACAATTGTTGTTTCGATATAATTTATAGGTCATTTATTTTTGTACACCTACTTTTTTAAATGTATTTGACTATGACAGAAAGTAGGTACTATTTACGTAGGTACTTTATTTAAGTAGGTATGCGCTTGAGACTTGAGATATAATCTAGATATATTATTTAAGACAAAAATAATACAACTAATTTCTATTAAAGATTTCACGGATCAGGATTCTAACTATAGACCCCATAGGGAAATTACCACATGTAAGTACTACTGTTTCGGTAAATATTTATCATATTGTAGCTTATTACAGCATTTTTATCGTAGATAGTGGCGTTATTATTAAAAAAATATTTTTAATTCAAGAAATGGAATTGTTTTCTTTTTTCCTAACGATTGTGTACGCAACTGTACCATATTAATAAATACTATACTGGAAGTTTAAGAACGTTTCTTAGATATATGGCACGGCCGCTTTTTTGTAGCCATCTGAACTTGGTCGGTTTATGTAGGTTTTCGATGCTTCGTCAGTATTATAATTGTTTTTCTTTAATTACTGAATTTAATGACATGAAATTTTGCATGTGAATAGTTGAATGAATACACTAATTATTGGCATACATTTTACTATGCAATTCCCTTAGAACGTCGTGATATTTGACTGCTTTGTAAACAGTGATCTATTCATGGTAAATTGTCCTATAACTCTTTAATTACTAACGGAACATCATTGATACTTGGCAACATGTTGCAGACACTTACAAGGTTTGTATAAACGTGAAAATCTAGACCCCAAAGTGCATACTTTAAGAACTAAGACCTAATCAGCGTATTTTACGTTTATATTTTTATCTTTTAAGCCCTACGTTTTTTTCTAAATCTGTTTTTTAAACAAATATACACAAATTCAAAACAATGTATGTAAAAATCTACAGCTCTCTATGTAAGCGCTTTATATGAAAACTAGCTAATGGCCAAACGTTCGCGTAGCGGAAACTTGAATTTCTCCGAAGTTTATGCATGCACAAATTTTATTCATACATACACAATTACACACAAATACACACTAATTTTTGGACACATCTTTTTTCTTCTAAAGTCTATGGATTAAAATGAGTTCCGCCAGGACAACGTTCGCCCAGCGGAATCAGTTTTTGGTGAATTTCTCAACAATGGCTGCGTGCACAAATTTTTTTTTACCATACACAATTATACGCCGTCATACACTAAATATCTGCATAATTAAAATCTTTAAATTCAACAACATTCCGCTGCGCGTACGCACACCAGGGTGTGAGCAACTTCTATAGGTTCAATTGTATCGAAATTTTGTTACTTTAACGATATAGTAAGAAAATGGTTCTGCTGCGGTTTTTTTAATTTAGTTTCAAGTTTTTTATCGGGCGCTACTGAAGCATGGTCAATTTATAAATTTAATAAAGTCTCACTGAATCTGCTTAATTTGTTCTTTCGAATTTAATGTCATCTATGAATAATCTAAGATCATTATCATGTTAAAATTGTTTCATTATTATGTAACAAACATTTGTATTTATGTATAAGAAGATTATATGAATTGTTGACATGTTTTTATATATGTGGAATGGGCACTTAATTTTAAGTAAAATAATTATTTTTATATTACATCTGTAATAAACGCAATTTATATACAATAAGTTTTTTTTTCACCCATCCATTATCCGCGCTCGGTTGTTTAATAAAATACGCATTATTTTTAAAACAATGTATTTAAATTAACCGCTTTAAATTAGTTATATACACAATGATGTAAACAAAATGCAAACCATCCGTTTATATAATCAGTAAGTACACAGACTGATTTATCATTGATCATCAAGTAGGTAACACAGATAAGAGGACAGTCCCAGATACCTCTATTGGCTTGGTATTTTATAAATTAATCTTATATCAGCAGACACGCGGCTGTAAAATGGAGACTAATAAACTATCCAGAAAATCTTAATAATTTAGAGCCCGTATATTATATATGCCATAGTTTCGTTATAATAGTAAATAAAAAACATGATTCATAAGGAAGACCCACAATGTTAGTTCTCAAAAAAGATCACGATCAATGTTTTTATCCAGATTCTTCTCTTTTGAAATTGGGCAATTACGTTAAATCATAAATTAGTTTATCTTTATACAACATAACTAAACTAAGTAATCAAATCAAGCATTACGGCCGGGCTCTGTATAGAAATTTACCACATATTCATACAATACATGTTATATCTAAAAACAACGCTATTTTTCAACATTATGTATTAAAAATACTGGATTCACTACAACAACGAAATATCAAATTTGTTTTATTACACTAAATCTATTATATACACTAATAAAACTATGTCAGGATGATCAACGTGCTCATTATAAGTCAACGATGTCAAAGATTTACCACAAAGCTTCATTATTCTTCGGATTAACAAGTATGCTAATGCCGATTCTTTAGTGCCATCTGAAAGAAAAGAAACATACGTACTAACTGCATCAAGCTCTTCTAAGTTCTTTAACAAGCTGTTTAAAAAATGCATTGCAAGTAATGATATTAAACCACGCTTGGTAAAGGTTAATAAGTTCAATGCAAACTTCTAGTCACCTTGTCAAAGAATCGAACAAAAAACTCTATATAAACTCAAATCCGTCATACCAGTCGTCGGACACACAATATTGTACTTTTTTTACACACATATTTTACATTTTAGCATTAACTGTACATAACTATACATTTTCAGTCTTCCACAAATAGTTAAAATTGGAGAGATTTACCATTTTATGATATAATTCACAAAATACTATTGTCACAAACAAATTTTGTAATTCCAGGAATCTAAATAATAAATCAGTAAATTTATTACTTATGACAAATAATATTTCATGTAAGTACACACATTGTAAGTGAGGGTGAATTTAGCTGCAGAAATTCAAAGGCACATTTTATTTAGCATACAGCTGTAATTAGTTTATACCAAGCTTTAATTAATATTATTGCTGCAAAAGACAACAAACGGGTTGGGTCGGGTCTTGGATTATAATGAGCATCCTGAACTTTGCATAGACTACCATTCTATTTGTTAATTTAAAAACAGGATCATGTACTCTTTTAAGAGTATTTATCCAATATTAAATGTTAAATTATCTACGTAACATTTGTAGCATTATTATTAAACCTTACGATTTATATAGTTCTGGTATAAGCGTATTGTATTTAAGATGTTTCTGTTGTGGGATTTCAGACAATATTGTTTAAAGATAGGTTGTTACATGAATCTTTATACACTTAGGCTTGGTGGTAATCACAATGTTATACTATAATCGCGTAATTACCGTATCTGTTATAGTAAACTTATATATAACTAAAAACTGAAATAAGTAATAGAAGGGAAACATTTATTAATTTATAAGCTACGTGTCACAAGTCATATAAATAAAATGTGAGACTAAAAGTAAACAACTCACAATGAGAGACCTAACAAGTTATACTAAAGTAGCCAGCAAAGGTTATTAAGTCTCAAATGTAAAAAAATATGTACATTATGTCAAACAAAATGCAATACCATAAAACTAATCAGCGTCATTACAGTATTTAACACGTAAATGATGAGACCAGCCGGCACGGCAGGCACAGCCAGCCAGCCAACACGCGCTGTGCTCACGAGTCAGGCGGAATGTCCCATTCTGCCAGGCCGCGGTCCACTAACTCTCTATTTAGGAAAATTACTTGCTGAAATATGAAGAAAAATACAATTGTCAAAATGTTTGTGTCAATTAATTGAATGTGGAAAATGGAAATGAACATGTGGAAAATGTTGGCTAACCTGTGGGTGTAGGGTGAGGTAGAGGTGTACGAGTGGAAGGCCGGCCTCATCATAGCCAGCTACTTGAGCATGTAATAGCTGCCCTGCCGTCAAACCGGCCATAATGCGAAGAGCCTCGCCACTCCATTCTGGTTCTAGTAACGTAGTAAAACATGTCGGCATTTAATGTTTGTAAATTGCTAGCATTATAATAAATGTAAGTATGTGAACTTTTATAGTGAAAGTCAAATACAATCATTGGCAGGGTTCAAACCTGCATCCCTCTGGTTAAGTACCTACACCAGACGTTAAGTACCTACACCTTTAGCCAACGACCAGTGCCTATGATGTCGAATTTTCCTTTCACTTTCTTACGCCTTAAAGTAACGTCAGAAAAACTTATTAATATAAAAGTCCCGCAAATAGCTATTACGGTAGAACCTTGTCCTCATAAACATCCACGTGACGTCATCCGCCGTAATCGGCAGCCAGTGGTGCTAACGGTACTGGGTGCGGTTACGTAATTTTTACGTCACTGGCGGCCACGCGCATTAGGAATTTGCGGGTCTGTATTTTCAACAAATTTTTCAATTCCATTTCAATTTTCTGGTATTTCTAAATGCAGGAATATATTCAAGTGTGAACTTTCTAGTGTATAAAGAAATACGATCTCAGGCAGGCAGGATTCGAACTTGCATCTGTCTGGTTAAGAACACCAGACTCTCGATCTGAAACGACCGAGTCGACAAAGAAGATAGCGTTTTCATAACCCGAATTCCTCCCCACTAATAAACCACCCATTTAGATTGAAACACTTTCAGTTTCCAGCTTCCCAGCTTATGTTACGCGATGACCATAGACAAAGCACAAGAACAAACTTATTCCATAGCAGGTGTACATCATGTGATTCAATCGTTTTATCATTGCAACATACCTAGAGGACGACATTATCCCTACTAATATTATAAATGCAAAAATAACTATCTGACTGTTAAACTTTCTGTAAAAACTATTATTATAATTTATCTCGAAACTATTAACTACTAATTTAATGCAATATTTTTTGGTTCTGGCATTGTTTGGTCATAACCCCTATCTTTAGGTTTACCACTATCTCTGTATCGGTTAGGTTAGGTTCTAACCTAACTTGGTTCACCATTTATTGAGAGTTTACAATATCGCGAGATAGATTATTATTGGTGTTTACTATTCCACTCACACTGTTTTTACACTGACAACTGACACATACCCTAGCTGTCCCCGCGTTTATAATTTACTAGCCTTTGCTCGTGACTTCGTTTCCGTAGAAGTTGATATTTTTCCGCCGTTTTTGCAACATTTTTATCGTGATGATATATAGCCTATAGCCTTCCTCGTTAAACAGGCTATCTAACACTGAAAGAATTTTCAAATCGGACCAGCCAGTAGTTTCTGAGATGAAGCTTTATAATATTAGTATAGATTTCCCAAATATGATTGTGTATTTTGTACACTTGGCTCATAGTCAACATACTTTCAATTTAAAACGCAGTTTTTAATATTTACTTACCGATTTTTTTATAATCCAGGTGCTCCTACCGGAATACTCAATTTGTCCCAACAATAGTGACCTATTGTTGCGACCTTTTAAAAGGATATAAGTACAGTACGTCCGATATAACTTGGCGAGTCTGTGCCTCGACCATGAGTTTTTCTCACTAGACTCGCTAGCGAAAAACCCTCGCAGCGCCTCTAGAGGTTACGTAAGGTACTAAAATCTGCTATGAGATTACAGCGTTTCGATGCGTAAAAAACCGTTCGAAAGCCATTCGATAGAACTAATGGTTGACGTACTGAACACAGGCTCTCCGAACTTCCGCGCATGTACACTCGTGAAGAACACGGTTATTATCAAATAAACAAACATTCGAAGAGAAAATATCTAATACATAATAAGGACTGACGCAAATAACAAAATAAACTCAAAACACTTAACAAAAACACACACAACAACAAATAAAACAACAATAGGCATGATGACTGATTTTGAAAAAGTACTCCACGATGTTCTTACACATCTACTTTATACAAAATAACTCTATTTTTTGACAAATATATGATTTTGAAGGTAAAATAGCCGTATAAAAACACAATTTAAATTCCGCGCTAAAACGCTAGAATAGCAATGGCGTCGTCTATGACGTCGATCTTCTGTAAACACTTGACAAGTGACAATTTACAGGTGAGGTTAAAAGTTTTTTCTGATCATATTTTGATAATATTTTGTGCAATAATCATGAATCCTAATGTGTATCGATGGTGTGCGATTCCTCAATGTCATAATACAACAATAAAAACGCCGAACAAGTTATTTGTTAACGTTCCAATGCAAAAAAAAGTTCGAAATACGTTAAATCTCGCAAGGCGAGACCCGTACCCGTACCCGTACCCGACTCGCAAGGCGAGAGCTGTATCCAATAATTCAGTAATTTGTTTCTGCGTAGACCATTTTGATGTAAGTGATATATTTATTTACTTTATAGAAATGAAGTAGCTGAGCTCGAAAATAAAATTAAAAGATTAATTATTGTCAATATCGTGTTATTGTAAATTATTGTCAGTGACATGTTCATTGATGTTAGGCAAGGAGATTATAAATAATATACCTACCTATATCAAATCTTTGATATCTCTGTCTATATTTAGATACCATCACGCCTGTATTCGCCAAAGGGTTGGGCAGAGGTTTACTAATGTACCTAAAACCCACATTTTACTAGTATATTTGGTCCCATGTAATGGAATTCATTGAATTTGTATTTTTTTTCTACGAAGCTAAACTGACGTTACGATGTTTTTATGAAATAATCTATAATCTCAAGTAATCATGTCAAAATTGAAGGTATATTGAAAAATATAAGATGTAATAACTACTGATTTAACAGTCCACCGCCAGAGAAATATTTATATTAGTGTAATATGAACCTGTTTGTTGTTATAAACCATACTTTGGAGCTAAGGAATGCGGTATTAATATTACGAATCATTATTAAGGTTACAGATTGTTTATTATTTTAGAATTTAATACAACAAATTTTTTGATCCGATCCTCATGGTATTTGTATCGATCCACCAACGGATCGAAAGCCATTGTATTGATACAAAAATCGGTTGGATCGTATTGCTTTGTATCGATCCACACAAGTATCGGATCGTATCGAACATCCCTAATGCCGCCTCATGTCACCATTTGGTTCCTAAAAAAGATTATTGCGCAGCCTTCTGCGCGAACTTCGGACTCGCCAAGTTATAACGGACGTACTGTATAAATTTATATACTATCTAATAGGAATTTGATTTGCATGTAACTAGAATAAATTAAAGAAAAACTCACCATTGTTTGCGGGTTTCACAAAAGCAAGAATAGCTTCTGTTGCCTGGAAAGGTAGTGTCATAAAATCTGAGCGGATCTGTTTGAGTTGATCATTGTCTACTGTCAGATATCCACCAAAGTCCACCAGTTTAACAACAGATGTGTCATTCTCCTCAGATGTTGATATCACTTGAGCGCGATACCAGTTGTTTTCCGTTGGAGCGGCACAAATCGAACCCTCTAAAATTAATAAAGATTAAATTTCTTTGGCTAAAATTTAAATGTTTCGCATGTGATGTAATGTCAAATACAATAAAAATGTGAATATTTAATATTATACTATTTTAGTACCTTTGACAGGACGTGGCAGAGACGGTACATCCGGATTCTGGTATGTTGCCGCCATGAGACGGTGCAATGCGTGCAATGACGGAAAAGTGGGGTGAAGTGGTTGTTGAAGGAAGAAATGGCCCGCACTCACCAGACACGTCATTATTGTATCATTGTTGACCGATTCGACAAGCTGTAATTGACACAATTAGCAGTGTTCATAATAACATTTTGTCATGTGGATATTTATAACTAACCTAACCTAAATTAAAAAATTTGAAAACTCCCGACACGAAATGTAATTTGCCATTTTGTGGTGGCGGCCATCTTGGATTTGAAATTTATCATAGTGTATCCTTCGTTTGATACCCATATTGAGGGAGTTGTGAAAAAATATGTAATTCGCTATTTTGTGGCGGCGGCCATCTTGAACCAATTTTCATCAAACATAGCTAAGAACACTCCCGACTAATTCACTTCTCAAATAAAAAAACAAAATCAAAATCGGTTTATCCGTCCGGGAGCAACGATGCCACAGCAAGGACACACACACTTTCATTTAGGCAATGACAATAGGCTTACTTATGCACAGTTTAGGAGGGGAACTGTGGATTTATATCTATAGACTTTTAACTACTAACGAAACGAAACCTAATTAACTTACTTGTAGAAACTCTGGTACGAGGGGCACCAGTCTTTGATAAAGTTCTGCACTAATTTCTTGTAAGGAAAAGTTGGGGAATTTCTTTTCGGGAAACTTTTCCTTAATCATTTCTAAAGCAGCTTCAATTTCACTCTGTGTTCCTAGAAATAGTATTTGTTAATAATAGGACAAAAATAAATGTTAACTTTATTCCATAAATATGTATCATAATTTCTTACCTTCAACTGCACAAATCTTTTGTTTTACAGAATCTGGATGTCGTCTTACATACACGCTAGCACCGGTTTTAGATTTAATTTGGGTAACAAATGACCCATGTTTTCCTATTAAAAGCCCTACAAGGCTCTGCGATATAACAAATTGATGTATTCTAAGCGCAGTTTCGGAAGGAACCATATTTAAATTGGCAGGGGGGGGACTGGCCGCTTCAGAGCAGCCTTTACCACTGTCACTTGAACCCTGCAATATAAATAGTAAAAGTTAATACAACTTTATCAACAAATTTACCTCCAAATTTTACCTGTTTCACCGCCTCCTGATAAGTTCAGGTTAATTACTTGGGAGATCATTACATGAAAAATTTGTTCCATTTTTAAACGATGAACGAAAAACCAGAGGAGGTTCTCAATTCTGATGTTTGTGTGTATTTTAAGTATGTATTAGATGTAGATTTTTTTGTAAATTATGGACCGATTTAGAAAATTATTTTCTTATTGTTTGAAAACATACACCCCATTGAAATTTGGAAGAAAAATTCCACCCCTAAAAGTGTTAGTTCATTACACAGATTTTTTTTAATGTCCAGCAGTCAAAAGTTAGAAGACAAAGGAAGGCATAATGGGTTACAGCAGCTATCTTTTGTTTGGGCTTTTAATTTAATTTCATGAAAACTTAAGACTTAGTTAAAGTAAGGTAACTAAATAACTTTTACTATTTACTAGTCACAAAAATAAAAAAATAACAATGTTAACAAAAATGAAGAACAATCCAAAAAGTAACTTAAAAGCATTAATCTTTTAACTAAGATTATTCAATTTAAATTGAATTTGTTTGGCACCAACTCATTTTTTTAAGTCAACCAACTCAGATTTTTTAAAGTTGTTATTATTTTATCCGACAGTTAGCAGCTATCCAGAGGTGGTGAAACAGGTCCTAAAACATGATTATTATGTATTACTTTATTTTAATAATGCTTGAATTTAAAATATAAATCTTACCTCACTGTGGTTATCAGAGAAGTGGCACATAGATGGACTAGCTAGCATAGGGTCCACTGGACTATGATTAGCAGAATCTCTTTCTGAGATATGTCTGCTTGGTGCTGTAGAAAATCTGTTATCACTGTCATTACTATCACTAGGTTCTTCAACTACATTAACATTATTATTATTATTTGAGTCTTCAGTGTCACCCACGGTGCTGTCTTCAGTTGTATTAACTTCAGATGTAATTACTTCCAACTTTGTACTACCTTGCTGTAAAAAAATGTCTTCTGATTTTCCAGGCATTTCTTGTGAATGTACAATATTAGTATCGCCTGCTCGCACAATGATTGGGGAATGATCAACTTTGTTCTTACAGCAAGTGATTACAGTTGGCAGAGTAGAGCACATGTTAGGTGACTTTGTTTTAACATTAAATGATGGTTCTTTAGAGCATAAACTCATAGAATTAAATTTGTCAAAACCAGCTGACAATCGTTTTTCTTTTTCAACAGATTTTTTCCTAATGATTTTTTCTATTTCAATATCAACTTCTTCATCTGTCAATTCTAATGGGGAAGACCTTTGGGAATTGCTACCATTCGGAATAATGTCAATAGGAGCTGACTTAATAATAGAACGCTCTGCTTTCCCCAATGGAGATGTCCGTTGTGCTTCAGCTTGAGCGTTTAGTACTTCTGCAAGCTCCTCTTTCAAGCTTTTTATTCTTTCTCTTCCACCTGGGTCAGATTTTGCATATTCCCTCTTTTTTTTGAACCAAAAAATTCCCAATAAAACTGCTATTGATGGGACTGACCACAACAGTAATTGACGACAAGGGGCCATTATAATTAGCCACTTTTATAAACAATCTAAAACAAAGAGAATTGTTATGAATAAATATATACATAAATATTTGAGTGTTTCCTAAATACATTCAATTCAAACCAGGTCAATAATCTTCAGAAATGCCATAACCAGTTTGCCATAGTATTATTGGTTAGTAATTAACCCTATATTTGACAATGGATCACATCACACTTGGAAGGTTAGGATCTGGTGATCCAACCACCTACCTACCACCCCAC
This sequence comes from Acronicta psi, assembly GCA_946251955.1. NCBI lineage: Eukaryota > Metazoa > Arthropoda > Insecta > Lepidoptera > Noctuidae > Acronicta > Acronicta psi. Next base: position 7,256,407 of record OX276472.1, on the reverse strand, counting down.
ACATGTAAGATCAGCACCAAACAACTAGTTTCTACCACTAGCAACTAAACTTTTTTAGTTTTAGAAATTACTAAAGTACCTATTTTATTTGAATTTTAGAAAGTCTTACTGTCTTTTTTTACAGTGTTACTGTGTTCAATGTGGTCCATACAAGGAGCAGGAGTTAGCTATGCTATTTATTAATTTAACTTAATTTCAAAGTTTACACTTTCAATTATACAATGTGTATTATATAAAATTATCAAAGCCAAGCACTATGTCCTAGTCTCTAGTTGGTTCAGAAGTTAATGCCAATACATGGGCCTGTAAGCTCTATACCTAAAACAACAATAATTGGTTTTAACACTATTGAATGTATACTAGTGAGGATGTATTTAAAACCATGAATTTTAATTTATTAATTAATCAAATCACTTGTTCTTTTTGACTAAAATGACAAAAAAGCAAGAAATAGGTCACATTGATAACATTTTATGAACTGAGTTTTTTTTAATCTACTACATAAAGCAAGATCATGTCATGATATTATGTGGGTCAGAACCTTGGTATCTTATTATTATTGAGAGGGGTTGATTTTAAGTAGTAATATTAAAATTAAAATGATATATGTATTAGATTGTATGCACCCAGGAGTCAATTGTGAATTCTTGAGAAATAATAACCATTGCTGAATAAAAAAAAATACATATGTATTTCCTACAGAAACTTATCCATCAAATGAATTAATCACATTTTTTATATGGATGTCATACAACACTTACTATTTAAGCATACAAAACAGTATTGAAACAATAGCATAAAACTAACCCAAATAAATAAATAACAATATAACTTAATAAGTATTGTATACCTACCTACTTCTAAACAAAACTTATTTCTGGATATTACTTGTCATCACTTAATAAATAGAAAGATTGTTTTATTTTTATCATAACATTGAGACACTGCCTGCTTCACCACTAATATTAGGTTATTGTCCCGCGTGTTTATTTATTATCTAGAGCGTCACAAAAAATTAAAACATACCTTTCAAAATAAATTGTACCGATAACACTATAATAATCACGACAAGTACCGGGTCCGGCTATGGTGAAAATAGAGCAGCCTTTTACTTTTATCAAAACCGATCACGAATTCATACACGATTACCCCGTAAAGTCAGTCTATGTAGGTCCCGTTATAGTTCTTTTTTGTGATACTACCTACTTCGAGGCAACGCTAATAATGCCTACTCAGCCATGTGCCACTGGAATTTACTGACCAAAGTTATAAATGTTGTTCGGTGAGGGTCACGAGCAATAAAGAAACCTTCACAAGCAACACGTAAGCAAATGTGAAACCATAAATGAAAGGTTACGCAATTATAAGCGTGTCAACACCTTAAAAATATGAGACCACTAATGATACATTAGTTTAATTACAATATTTATTACCAAGGAACAGTACACTTTTAAGTCTCAACATATAGACTTTGGGCTTGTGTAGTTACAATACAATCCCTGTGATCCAAATGCGGTATCATACCGCCGGCAACATCTATAAACGTTACTTACTTTATTATCCAAGAAAGAATACTTTCACTTTAAAATGATAAAATGAAAACAAGCCGAAAAGTTATATTAACTGATATTACTACCAAATTTCACAAAATTTTATCCAACAATCCACGTGCTCACAATGTTTTCGAAGCACAACAAAATTCAATATGGCTGATCAAGTGAAGTGAGTGGTGAAATGAATTGATGAAAGTATGGCAACATTAACCAAAAAATATATAACTCTATGGTAGTTGGGGTGGGTAGCTGTTTCATAATGGTTTCATGCTCTATGGAATAGAAGTTGGATGTAGGGATATCGGAAATGCAAAAAGTATCGATATTTAAAAAAATATATATCAATATCGATATTGATATTTTTTTAAAATATCGATATATCGGCCAACTTAAAAACCAAATTATGAAACAGCGAAAAAATATAGATTTTTGTACCTTTTCGATACTTGGAATTTTATATCGATATATCGAAATATTAAATATCGCTCAAAAATATCGATACATTGAAAAAATAATATCGATATATCGATATTTTTTTAACATCCCTAGTTGGATGAGACCATTGGATGAAAAGAATGTTTGATGGACCTAACGTTTCCAAAGATTCCAATAGATTCAGGGCACAGACTGAATACCGATAAAAAGGTATCAATACCAAAATATAGGTTTAATAGTTGATATTTGGGTATCGTCTTTTAAATACCAGTAGGTATCTTTATTTTTTTGAGTTCTAAAAGGCCGGATACACGGGCGGGTAAGTCCGCGTATTTGTGGATCGACCAAAGAGCTAGTAAATACAATGTCTATGGGATCGACGAACTTGCTCGCATAGATTAATATGTTATATTGGATAGGTACTTGCTCGCCCGGGTGTCATCGCAAGACCGCTGCTAAAAACTGTCGAGTAAGTTGGTCAGCGAGTCGGCTCGTACGTCTGTAGCCCCCGCGAGCCGCGAGCCTGTCACTGTTGCTAGGTCTTTTTTAAGAAAATCACTAGACGCCACTCGAAAAATTTGGAGATGAATGGGAAAAATATCAATTTTATTCAATAAAAAAAGTTGTTGCATTACAATGAAAGATACAGTTCTCGCCAAACTTATTGTCCGGGTTGAAGTTGGCACGAGCTAACTTTCGATGAACTAACAATGTACTTTGGCAATAAATAAAAAATTGATACAACCCCCGAGCGAGACACAATGTAATCCGCCATTTTGCGGCGGCCATTGACTGATTTTCTGGATATTTTCATCAAACATAGCTAAAAACACCCGACAAATTCACCTTTCAAACAAACAAAACGAAATTGGTTCATTCGTTCGGGAGCTACGATGCCACAAACAGACACACACACTGACACGTCAAACTTATAACTCCCCATCGTTTTGCGTCAGGGGAAAAGTGACATAATTACAGTTTGATTGTTCTACTTGCTATGAGACCTTGGTTCTTGCCAAATTTTATGATTCTAGATCATTGGGAGGGCAGGTACTTCCTGTTAACCTATAGATTTTATAAGTATACACATAGCCATATCTTTGTGTTGACTAAGGCTTATATTCAGAGATGAATCTCACACTTCCAAATTGTCTGCATGTCTAATTTGTATTACAATTTGACATACGGAAGCATAAGTTTATGGTTAGTTTTGTCTCTATTTGCCTTAGAATTACATAGAAGCCTGAATTTTAACACCTTAATTTTATTAAACTGTAGACAGTCTGATATAAATTTCAATGGGGGGAAAAATGGAAGTGGTTAGACCAATGGAAAGTCTCCTGGCATGTTCTACAAACACATTCATATTTTATAACACTGTGTATATAATTTTTAGACATGTTAGTCTCTTCTTGACCAAGGGTACTTTTCACACAGTTATAACATTATATAGATTTTGTGTCAGTAAATTTTTGGCATTAAACAATTATGTTAAATACTTACACATTTGTCAATACTTATTCAGCTGCCACTGGTTCCAACGCTGCAGACACCAAACCTGGTTGAAAAACATTCTCAAATGGTCCAAAATTACAAGTCCTGTTGAGCTGTTCTACCTCACCATAGACAGAGATTATTCAGATTTGATGGCCAACCTTCCATAATAGGAGAGGCTTCTAAAGAAAAGATGATCTTGAAGAACTTATTGGATGAGTACTAATGTAAACACATTATTTAATAATCAATACACATACAGTCAATACAGATAGGGAGCATGAAAATGTAAATTAATAAAATATATTAGATATCTATATCATCGGAAACCTAGTATGACATATATTTGGTGCCAAAAAAATTACTACATAAATATATATCTATTATATATAATAATAGAAATCAAAATGAAAAGAATATTAACTGATACCAGAAGTACATACCTAGGACAATGGACAATGAAAAATAATAACAGTCGACTTTGTTGATATAATTATTTAATACATAGGTATATGTACATTCCTTTTCTTATTTATCACATGGGACAAATGGGATCATTTCAAGGAATGTTGAACAATAATTTAACTATAATTCATAAAACTGTAGATAGTAAAGGAATAATCTATGAAGTTATTTTAATCTCATGTGATAGACACACTTACATGTTCTGGTGAAATACTGTTTGTCTAAAGGATATAAATATTTTACAATTTAGGTATGTATATGAAATAATTTTGAGAGCTAAATGTATAAAATCACAAAGACATATTTATTCATAACAGCAAAACAAATTTACATAGACTTACTGTAGACATAAATAGTGCTAATTTTTATATAGCATCTACTGCATCAGCTTCATCTTCTGAACTTACTTCATCTCCGAATTCAATATCTTCATCCAGACCATCCACTGAATAGACCACAGTCTCATTGATTCGGACAGTCTCTGGAAATTCTCCATACGTCTTCAGATTCCTTGCCTCATCAGGAGTGTATTTCAAGATAACATCAGCCTTTGCGTCTTGGTAATCTCGCAACCCTATTAATATTATATCGCCTTGGTTTATCCACACTTTTTTTCGTAGTTTACCTCGGATATGACAGAGACGTTTTATGCCATCAAAGCACATGGCCTCCAAGCGGCCATTACCGAGCATTTTTGTGACTTGGGCGTACTCTTGTCCATCTTCTTTGAAGACCAGCTCACGTTTTTCTGTTTCATTTTCATTCTTTCCTCTCCTCCTGTTTTTACCACCTTTTCCTTTATTCTTCGGCATTATTTATATAATTTTGAGTACAAACATACAGTAAGACTACGAAAATCTCATAAATTTGCAACTCTGATTAGTTTGACACTTTGACAGCAAGTTTTTTTAATGTTGTGTGCGGCAACGACAACAGACGGCGACGACCATAGAGTGTGCTACTGTGCGTTCACCACCATAGATTTTGGATGGCGTTCACGAACTTCACGATCACTCGTTCTCGTTCAGTGCAGCGTTGTTGTGTGGTTGCAATACACGTTATTATTTAATTATACCTAGATGGGTTACAGAACCAGTTAGTTAATTTAGAGCTAAATAATCTACCTACTAAGAAGATTAATATTTTTTGGAAGTTCGATTGATTACTTTATTCATTTTTTTATTTTATTGAATTAAAATTGATAATTTATTATTAAAACATAGAAACATAGATTTCTAGCCTAATCTAGATGTTAGATTGTACGCGTAGCCACAATTACCATGTCTAATAATAATAAGTACCGAATTTTTAGCTATTAGATGAATAAGTAAATGTTACTACAAAGGATCCCAGATTACCAGGTGAAGTCTATGCTTAGATTCGCCTTCGAATACTTAGCCACATTAAACGAGTAAATATAAAATTTAAAACGATTTAAAAGTCGTTGAGTAGTTAGATACTACTACATTTTCCAAATAAAGACCTACAATTTGCAAAGAATACATTATATTTTAAAAAGTAGCCTACTTCGGTCAACAAAATATTGTCGATTAAAGGTAGCCTATGTCCTTTCTCAGGCTCTAGACAATCTGTGTACGAAAACCTTTTTAATGCGAAAAAGCGGTTGTAAGGGGTTGAAAGGGGGGAGGGGGTTAAAATAGGCTGCTGGCGGAAAGCTAGTATTATATAAAATACCGTGTTCGCAAATATATTATTTTATCTACACTAACTAGTTTTTGAGATTATTCATTAAAAACATACAAAAACATAAATCTTTTCTCTTTATGTTATTTTGGCCCGTTACTATGTCCAATCGGTCGATAAATTTGCTTACTAGAGATAGGATTTTGATTTATGGCCCATGTAAATAATGTAAAAATTCTATCTAGTAAGCATATCTGTAAGAAAGAAAAATATCATAGGTACCGGCCACATTAATATGAACGGCAAAGATTTGTATTTTTATAATGAATAAACTCAAAAACTTCTGGACTGATTTCAAAAATTATTTCACTGTTAGAATGCTACATTATTCCTGAGTAACATAGGCTATATTTATTATTATTTGTACCGCTAGTATTTAATACATTTAAATATTTTAAAGACAAAATAATGAATCGAACCCGAAAAACCCGACTTTGGTTTTTATGTGTTTTAAGATTTTTATAACCTTGGTGCTGTTTAAAATTAGTCCACTTACTACCGTGGCGCCACCATTATTTTACTCTTTTCGACGGACATTTTCCATAGACGGGACAGACCAACCAATAGGTAACCAACCTTTCGAAAACCATAAATATTTAATATTAATTACGCGATGAATTATATTGTGCTAAACTCTATGGCTAAACTAACTTTGATGATGATTATTTGTATGTTCGTATGTTTGTCAAGTTAGCTGGGTTTCTTCTAATTTGTTTCGTTTAGTGATCTCTAGAGACAATGAGGACTATTTTCTACGGAGAACCATTTAAAAAAGTGTCCGCAATGAGCACCAGATTTTAACTTCAGAACCCACCGCAATAGCGCTAGCGTAGCAAGGGATTTGATATTTTATTCATTTCGCAGTTTTAAACGGAATCAAGTATGCTGTGTAATGTGTAAAAGCATGACAATATAAAGAATATATATATTCTGGGATGTAAAATAATTTAGTAGTAAGTAGTAACTGTAGTTAGCACGCTGTAGTAGTACTTGTACATAGACTCAGCAGTCTATGTACAAGTAAGTTTACGATGTTAGTCCACCACGCTGGCCTAGTGGGACCGTCGATGCTGAGAATATTCAAAAGACGTTGTCGTGGTGAAGAAGGACCCCGCGGAGCCCGGTGTTCGGTCGCTTGTTGCTCATTGCAGAAAAAACTTCTGGCAGGCATTTTGTGCTATATCATTCGGAGTTGATGCTGCTTAGGTCTCGAATTTCAATTGAAATTAGGTACCCCATCAAAGTGAAGAAACTAGCGATCAAATTTTTTCCTGCGCTCCTCGATCGCTTCACTTTTGTAGGCGTTGGTTCATTTTGAAACAGCCAAACTGTCGACTGACGCTTCTGGATCGTATTGTGCTCCAGGATTCGTCACCTGTCACAATGTCGTAAACGCACCGTGACGAGACTGCATCAAATTTTGTATCATATCACCGCACCAATCCACACGGGCCTGCTTCTGAGCTTCGGTGAGCTTGTGCGGTACCCAGCGGGAAACTATCCTCCATACACGAAGGTGTTCGTGTAAAATCTTGTGAACACTTCCTGCACCAATCAGCAGAGTATGCTGAATCTCTTCGTACGTAATTCGTCTGTTTTCTTGATTTTTTTTTTACTGCCAACACACTTTCTTCGGTGACAGCCGTCGTAGGACGACCACTCCTTTGTTCATCCGCCGCGGTCCTATAATATATTAGTCTATGGGTCCGCGGTCGTTGTCGAGCAAGACGACCGCGTTTGAACTCGCTATACCAGCGGTAGATGGTTGCTTTTGAAGGTCCTTCATCCATAAAAGCAATTCGAAATCGATCTAATGACTCATCAGGTTTTAAGCCACATTTGAAATCATAAAAAATCATTGCACGAAAATGTTCTCGATGCAGATCCATTTTTTATGAGACAAGAAAATTTGATTTGGCTCTCAAAAAAATGCGGACGAAAATTTGAAAATCGAACAGTGGTATTTTTACTTTTAAATAATCGAATTTTTCAAAATAATTACAAGTGGCCAGTGTCTTAGACATAAAAACTTTTTGTCGCAAAACTTTCTGAATGGCCTGGTATATCGCTTTCAGATGCACTTTTGTCTACGTTGTTGATAAACAGAGGTATTTCTATATCAGCTGCTCTGAAATTTGCAACACAATCTATATTTGCGGCGGCGATAGCTCGACTGGCGGTTCAAGTGTGGCCACTCAATTTGTGCGTTAATTTTGACGCGTTGTTTATCGCGTTAATTCTTGCGACAATAGGCTTTGCCGTTTCTCATTAGTGTGGCCCCAGCATTACACGCGTTAGGTTCGAACGAGTGAGGCAGAAATAGATCAACGCTCTTATCAACTCTTTTTTCTACGTCGACTTGGTGTGACCCATGTGTGACTGATTTGGTTGTTGTTTTGTTGGCACAGTCCTTTTTTATTTTGGTACAGGATTTAGATTTGATTTGATTTTTGGTACAGGATTAGTATCTGAGCAAGAACTTTTAAGATAATTTATATCTTTATTAGCTGAGGAAAATTGTTCTGTAGTCCCAAAATTGTTTCTTTTTAAGTCCCCTAGATGGTCGAAAGGTCGAAAAGACCGGTGGAAGTTTCTGTAATTCGCGTGTATTTCCATTTCATTCCATATTGTAACTATATAATCTGTCATTCTTCCCTGTTCCTCGTCTGTTATCTTTAAGTTTTATCGACGACACTGAGTCAGTGTTTTCCGTTACCGTTACGCAGATGATTTCTAAACGTCAGAGGCGCGTACTTTGGATTCATGTTATTCACTAGGCAATGAACCTTTAGATTCATTGCCTAGGGGGCTGATAGACGCACGAGCATTCGACCAAGTACGCGTACTTATGGAAGTACGTCAAGTACGCGTACGAGCCCGGCTACCGGACACCGTGCGACACACGACACCGACTCTTACTGACTCTTATCTCTTTTCCATAGTTATGGAAGAATAAAAAACCTTTGGAACACTGTTCGGCCCGGGAATCGAAGCCAGGACAGGATCTCTAGCGTAGTAGTCGTACTTACGAGTTTACGACCACTAGAGGCAACTCAAACTCATCTATTAAAAGATGTACAGGTAGGTATAATTTTCGTGCTTAGGGAACGCTATAGGTATACAAGGTAATAAGTGTTGGCTTGCAATATGGCAAGCGTGCAGTTGGCTCGGCGGCTAGGGTGGGTGGGCGGACTATAGGGGTGAGGCCAGACGGCGAATGAACTGCAGAAAGGCTTAACGTTCGCTTCCCCTGCAGTGCCGCCTGCGCTCGCCCGCCCACGGTCTGCGCCACTATAGGTATACCTAGCTATTGCACATAGGATGACCGCCTTTTTAGGAAAAACAACATTAGGAATGTTTATTGTACACCTAATATGTCTCAGGTCCTTCGTCACGCGTCTAAGATGTATACATATATGTATAGGTGCTTTCAGCAAAGCGTGATAATTAGCATAGTTTTTCGTAACTACTCATGAAAAACTGTTCCATGGGAAATTATAATGTAGTACAAGTATATTTATATATGTGTTCATATCTTCACTAATCTAAATAATTGAAAATACTTAAACACATTGTAACTAAGTGTATATTCGCCATCTTTTCAGTTGAATTTTCACGCTTATTGCAGGATTTGCATGTGAACAAGAACTGTGCCTGTTTGTACTTAGGTTTTCGTAAATGCATCGACTGTTGTAAGTAATCTATACTAATACTAATAATATTATAATAAAAAGGAAAGATTTAATTGTATGTTTGTTTGTTTGTATCGAATAGGCTCCGAATCTACTTAGGGGGCGTTCATAAAATACGTGAGATGTTTAAGGGGGGGAGGGGGTCGAGTCAAATCTCATCTAATCTTACGTTGGAGAGAGGGGGGGTCTCGGCAAATATCACGCAATTTTTTTTTCTGATTGAAACAAAGAAAAAACTATTCTTATTACACTTATAATTAAACTTTTAGCAATATTGAGTCTTAACTAATCGTAAATAAAAGCACGAAGCATTTTTTTTTCTTTTTACAATAACAATCCAATGGGTTTACGTAAGAAACCCACATTTTGAAAAATCTCACGTGAGATTGGGGGATGGGGGAGGGGGTTGAATAAAATCTGACGACATCTCACCAGGGGGGGAGGGAGGGATAGAAAATTTAAAAAAACACCTCACGTAATTTATGGACGCCCCCTTACTTACCGATTTGAAAAATTCTTTCAGTGTTAGATAGCCTATTTATCCGGGAAGACTATAGGCTTACACATTATCACGCTACGACTAATAGGAGCGGAGTATTGATGAAATTTTTTGCAAGAACGGGGAAAAAATTCTAAGACCACGCGGGCGAAGTCGCTGGCAGAAAGCTTAATTTGCCCCGAAATAGTTCGTATTGTCTATACTAATATTATAAAGAGGAAAGATTTGTTTGTTTGTTTGTAATGAATAGGCTCCGAAACTACTGGACCGATTTCAAAAATTCTTTCACCTTTGGAAAGCTACATTATCCCCGAGTAACATAGGCTATATATCATCACGCTACGACTAATAGGAGCGGAGTAGTAATGAAAAATGTAGCAAAAACGGGGAAAAAATTATAAGACCACGCGGGCGAAGCCGCTGGCGGGAAGTTGGTTTAAAATAAATAAAGGTTTGGGTGGGACAAGCAAAAATTATTGGCCTATTTCACCACCTCTTAGTAAGTTCCCGTTAAATTACTTGGTAGATAACTTCATATAAATTTCGTTTTGTTAAATTTATCCGGTGATTAGCGGCTATCCAGAGACGGTGAAACAGGCCCTAACAGTTTTGTTTATAATTCAATATTGTTTATAATTTAGACTAAAAGAATAGTTTGTCCCGCCAGCAATATATTTTCAACATTCAAGTTTTATATTTGGATTTTTAGTTAGTAAGTACTTTAACTGCAGTCGAAGAAAAAAAAAATTTTTCAAAGATTTTTTTAATCAGCGCATAACATTTATCAAAATCCGTGGAGCCTTTGAGTAGTTAGGAACGGACATATTATATACATACTTACATACTACATACACGTCAAACACATAACCCTCCTTTGGCAGTCGGATAAAAAATGATTGAAACTGTGCAACTTATTTATATATTTACCATTTAAATAGTAGGTAGTAGGTATCTTAAACTTTTAATTTAGAGTGAGTTTGTCATTTATTGGTGTGCTCAGCACTTACATAATTATTATAAGACATATATTATAATCGTAATCATTAAGTTAGACTTAAATTAATATAAATTATATGACGACATTAAGACTGGATATGCTGGTTTGAAGGAATTTTCTATTTAAATCCTAAATTATCTCCGTTACTTACGACTCATTACTTGCAGATGAATAATATTACACCAAAAATACCTAATAACTGCTTAATAATCCGTATTTTATCGTGTTTATATTTTTAATTTTGAACCTACCTTTCGAAATGAACAAGAAAACATTATTAATTATTGACGACGTCTGTGGTCTAGTGGTTTGAGTACCGGACTGCTGATCGTGGTCGAGCCACGAGGTCGTGGGTTCGATTCCCACAAGACACAAACATTTATGTGATGAACTTAAATGTTTGTGTTTGTCTGGGTGTTTTTTAAATATTATAAGTATATATTTACAAAAAAAAAGTATATAAGTATTATATCCATTGTCTAGTACCCATAGTATAAGCTCTGCTTAGTTTGGGACTAGATGGTGCTGTGTAAAAATGTCCCAAGATATTTATATTTATTTATTCCACAATCCCCCCTTCGAACCACCCCCATGCATCCAACGCATCAAATCATATACGGAGGTTAAACGCTTGAGGTCACATAGGTATTATTTAGTAGAGAGTTATTTTTAGGGATCCGGACTTAAAATGAAAAAAAATAATTACTATACGTAAATAATATGACACCACCGGACAAACACAGAACTCAGTTAGTGAGCGCAAGACCCATCTCGGCAAAGACTATTTTATACTCTATGCAACTCGTTGTAAAAACTAAATTTTAGTTTAAGGTTTTGAGAATTTTGGAGTAGGTTCCAGGCTGCTGTACCTGTCATTTACAGTGCCAATAGGTATCCGGAGTTGATAGTAATTTTTTTTCAATCTACTCAGCAGGTAAATACCAAGTGATGCCATCGCTCCATCGAGCACTAACATCTTAAACTAATAAGAATATCTGAGTACTAGTACCTAGCACACTGCGTTGGTTTGGTATCTAGTAATAATCTATAACTTGTTAGCGCATGTTCAATCAAATTGATCAAATCGATGGAAATGTAACGTTCCCAATTCTAAGAAATAGTTGTAAAACTGTGTCTCCGGAAATATGACAATGAGTTGTAGATTTTATGAAACAGGCGCCGTCTTTTTCCATGAAAATGGAAAAGCTGGTCTTACTTATTCACTTCTCAGATTCAAGCGCCATAATATGGTTACGAGTCATCAACGCCAATTACTTACACAGTTGTCGTTATCATTTATACATATTTGCAACGGCAAACAGATGTCGACTTGACGAAACTCCACATTCATCAACACTACAATACAATGACCATGATGTGATTGTTGTGGTAAAAACCTAGCAGTTTCATTGTCACATATCATGATGGACATGTACTGTAAGGTCCGCGGTCAATGTTGCTGCTGACAAGTCCCGATCTATATCACAAAAATAATTTCTTTTTATTATTTCATGACTAACTGTTCGCCGCGGTGTTACTTGCGTTCATCTCATTTTTTCCAATCCCGTCAGAATTTCCCAAAATTCTTTCTTAGTACGTTTACGAACATTTATGAATCATGCTTCAGCGGTTTCAACTGCGTTGGTCGATCAGTTAGTGAGTCTGTCAGTTTCTTCTTTTTTATTTACTTACACGAAAAAAGTAGAAAATGTGGCATAATATCTTTAAAACTATGTGCCACAGTAGGAAGATGAAGATTATGCAGTTTTAGTTTTTGTTAAGGGTCAACAGACACCTCAGGCACAAGTGCTCTGGGGTAACACAAGATACGTTGCTAAGCGTTATCGGCCGTCATATCATATTTTAAAAATTAAATTTATTGGGGACCGACTTTTTGATTTTATGAGGTATTAGCCAAATACTTTAACTAAGTGAGGTCTAAAGTTCTGAGATGAAATAAGTCTAACTGTCCAAACACGAGGTACCTGCTATAAACCGTTGAGGGTTCCCTTCGACTGTCTTCCGTCTCCATCATCAGGTCAACTCCGTGTGTCTAGTGTGTCTATTATTTTGTGGGGTTATTAAAATTACAAACGTGTGTCAAGTTTCACTACAATCGCTTCACATCCGTAGCGTAGGCAATGGTATGAAATTAAATGAAATGATATTTATTTCTGTAAGTAGACTATCCTTTAAAGACACTTTTACAAGTCATTTTTTTTAAATGCTAGATGTCGCCGGCATTTCATAAGTGACGTTTGCGTAGGTCATATGAAATACCCAAAACAGTCAGAATTCGTTGAAATATGGAACGCGTTTTAAACTAGCCTACATAGTACTCACATTTACATTTAAATTAATGTTTAAAATAGAAATCGTAACAATTTTGCTGTGAATAGTTTTGAGGATAGTGCAGTTTGATGTGTGTGATTCAAAGAGTATTTAAGATTAAAAAGATGGCCATTGGCAGTGAGAGCTGACCAGCCCCGACAGACAGCACCCATTCACGAGTATGACGTGTGTATCGGCGCCGTTTGACTCAACCATGTTGTAGGGAATAAAACGACCCGACACACAACGCCACCATCAGCAGGACATTGAAGTGAGCATGGCAAGCTCATTCTGCAGGGCCAGTTTAACAAAAACAACACTAAAGCCTGCAGAATACTCATACTTTTGTTGGCAAATAATAATGATAATTAAAAAAACGGATAATGAAATGAAAATAATTTAAAACATGTTAAAATAGGTATAAAATGTCAAAAAAGAAATAATAATAATCCATCACCCCTATTTTACTAACTACCCTTTAGGATGGATTTAAAAAAATAATTAAAAGGGACTTACCGTTTCAAACAAAAAAGGAAGAGCCAAAATCAGTCCTCAGTGGATGGAGAAATCAACGAACATACAGAAAAATTAATAATATAAACATCCGAATTGATAACCTCCTTCGGTTTTAGTCGGTTAAATAATCCACGTGAGCTATGACGTTCGCGCGCTTGGTTCAGTCTAAACCGCTCACCAAGCGCTCACCAGTTATTTTTAGAGCGTTATTTCAATATAGTCGTATGTACGAGACTATCCCAGTTTTTAAAAGTAATTGACTGTTTTATAAATCATTGTAGAACAATGCTCTAAAATGTATTGACACTGTCCCTACCCTTGTAGCACTTAAAACTTACAGGCCATCTTATCATTTTATTGTATGACAGCGAAACTGAAATGTCTATCCCAAAAAAGTTATATCAACAAGTTACATGAACATTATCTATCCCATGCGTTAATGCAAGTATTTTGATTCAAAAGATTTGTTTGAAAACTATGAACGAACCTGTCTCTCGGTAAAAGAAGAAAAGCGTCGTCAACACTCTTAAATATTTTTTTGCACTATTTTTGATAACAAAGACAATTAAACGGCAATAATGACTGATTCCGTTACGCTGTCATATAATTAAATGATAAGATTGCTATGGTCCTTCGTTACAGGTTTTAAAGTGCTACAAGGGTGGGGTCTTTAAACTTTAAATACTTAACACCTGCTCGATACATTCTGTGAAAATTAAAAACTACGTTCTATTCTATTTTAGATAGGATTTTTCTATTGCCTTTGAGAGGTTTATAATTTCTAATAGAAGTTGATTGAAAATAATGTGTACCTAGCTGGTGCGTAGTAGCTAAGTCGGTTCCTTTCGTAACAGGGTCAGGGCACTATGTAACGGTAACAGCGCGTGCGCGTGTAAAGGTCAAGGTCAGGTGCCCTGGAAGATTTCCTCGGGGTCGTCGGCCGTGGCGCTTATTTTCAGAAGGCTGGTCCGGGACCTGCGACCTTCACCGCGTTATGACCCTAACGCGGCACGTGTATTGCCTTGCGTAGGCGTCTACTTTATAGGCCTGTGTTACAGCTACCGATAATCTATTTACTTACTGTAATAACCATATTTTGCACTTATTTTCACCTACACAGATTATTTTGATTTTGTGATATAATTGTAAAATAATTACATTTTAACAAAAATATCATTGATGAAAAAAGTAACTGAAAAGCGAAAAATAAACCTTTGTAGTCTTAATAACTATTTTTGAGTCAGTCCCAACAATCAATCAACGAAGATCAATGATCTTGATTGATTGTTTGGCATTGACTCAAAATTAGTTATGACTTATAAGGATTTATTTGTTTAGTTAGTTTTTGTCAGTTCAATTTTTTGTTATTATGATATTCAATTTAAATAATCTTTGACGTAATATGGCCTGCGGGATTATGCCGAACCGGGAGTCGCTAGTTGAATTGTTATTGTTCCCTATAATTACTTTTAAATGTTTTGCGAATGTTACTGTAAATAGGTAGCCCATGCTTTAACATAGTTTGAATGATACGAGCCTAGCTGGAATGGTAAAACTTATATTATAACAAAGGTTTATAGGTCTTTATGCGCAGGGACGTGTTAGTTGGCATCTATGATCATGCAATTTAGGTAGTTCCTAGTCTGTGAATAACTTAAAGATGTGCCGCGGTATTGTAGCCGGTCGAAAAGAAATGAAATGAATGACAGAAGAAATGCCCGGGAGATATGACATATTGAGTAAATTAAAAGGTGGAACGGGGCTAATGCTAATCGTAACTTTTGATGTAATTTGTCCATTGGGAAATAGACAAAACAAAGTGTCAGACGAGTCACGAATGCGATGTTCGTAAAGTTCCCTTGTTATGTAGATGTATAAAAATTCACACATGTTACTAAAAAGATAAATGTACTAGTATTTTCACATCTACGTTGTTTCAGCCATGCGTTGTTAATTACCTGTACCTACTTATTTGTAATTACAGATCACATAATATTAAATCATATTTATATGTATTCAATTATAATATCAATCATATTTTTAACTAAGTATATTTTATTTGATTAGCTGTGTTATCAATTGTTATCAGTTCGATTTTAAGAATACTTACATTTAATAAAAAATAGTTTTAACTATTTGGTACATAGATTTATGTTTTAACAAGGAAAAAATGTTCGACGTAACGGAAATTATAACCACCATTTTTGAATAATAAATTGCTACCATTCAAAGATGAAGACGTAATAAATAGTGTGTTAATTATTAGTACATTTGGTAGTGTCCTTTTTTCAAACGCACTTGCGGGACCAATAGTTCGGACGATAAGGATAAGCGATAATGGAACTGCGATTTTTTTTCTGACGACTGGGGTTTTTGCAGAATATGGAAACATGGATCCCTTTTATAGTAAGTAGGTAAGTATTTTCTAAAATATTAAAATGTAAATCTCACTTAGCCGAATGCACATTTCCACTTACCGTAAACTTGTAGCCCGAATTTGCGTTATGTATAAATATGTATAAGTATATAAACAAATAGATTTTTACTAAGACAGGTGTTTTGCAAAATAAAAACGAAGATTGAGTTATTTAAGATTATCATATAATCGCTAGGTATTTTTCAGCAATCGATATTTTTTGCCATGAAGCATTTTAATATATTTTCTGAGTAGGTACTCCAAAAACCCATTTAAATAATTTATTATATTCATTACTAGCTTTCCGCCAGTGGCTTCGCCCGCGTGGTCTTGATAACTTTTTCCCCCGTTTTTGCGACATTTTTCATTGCTACTCCGCTCCTATTAGTCATAGCGTGATGTTATATAGCCTATAGCCTTCCCGATAAATGGGCTATCTAACACTGAAAGATTTTTTCAAATCGGTCCAGTAGTTTCTTAGCCTATTCAATACAAACAAACAATCAATCAAATCTTTCCTCTTTATAATATTAGTAGGTATAGATTATTGATCAGTTAGAAAAAACAGCAATACCTTATTAACGACGACGTCTGTGGTCTAGTGGTTTGAGTACCGGACTGCTGATCACGGGGTCGTGGGTTCGATTCTCACAAGACACAAATATTTATGTGATGATGAATATAAGTATTTGTGTTTGTCTGGGTGTTTCCTATGTATAATAAGTATGTATTTACAAAAAATTTATTATATCCATTGTCAAGTACTCATAGTACAAGCTCTGCTTAGTTTGGGACTAGATGGTGCTGTGTAAAAATGTCCCCAAAAATATTTATTTTATTTATTTACTTGTATTAATTAGAGCTGCCTTGTTAGCTTAGTGATCAACTGCTTTGGCGCGACTGGAAACGACGACGCTGTGGAATCGAACTCAGGACGGGTCCGTTTCAGCTGAGCAAAATGTTTTTGAGGTTTCCTATGAAATTCTCAGGAAGCAGTTTAAATTTGTGCCTGGTTAAATAGGTTCAACCCTGGGGATGTAAATAAAGAAAAATAATTAAGCCATTAAGAGCAAGAAGCACACATTACCTATACAAGGCCTTATAGCATACTTTTTATTACATAATATTCTTGTAATTCAAGATATTATTATGATTGTTTGTGTAGGAATTCATCGGCAGCCAGTTTATTGGTAAGCGCGGGGGTAAATCAAGGGCGCGGGCGGCGAGGGGTGCGGGGTCACGGTCGAGGACGCGGCCTTGACACGCGCAGCGCAGCCTCCGCGCGATCCCCCCTACTGCTGGGTTCCCAGTAAAATATCTTGGCAATCATTATTAAATCAACATGTAAGTAAATTAGAAATATTGTTATTGTTGCTCTGGTAGTAGCAATCTAAGTTCATTACATCCAAGATATACCGGGCAGTCTGGACAGGACTACCCTGTAGACTGTAGATCAATACACGCATTGTCGAATACACCCTCTGGGTCAACCTCAATGTCAATAAAGAAATCATGTAGAAGATACATGTGTGTACAACTGTACATAATAATAGTATAATCCGCACAAGGTTTTTAGGATAAGAAACATTGGAAACGCTTCCCGAAAAATTGAGAAAATCTAAAAAGTCTGAAAGTGATTTTTTTTAAGTAATTCTTACACATTGCCCAAGCTCTGCTTAGTTTGGGGCTAGATATTGCTGTGTAAAATGTCCTAAAATTGTTATTATTATCTATTATATGTTTACTTAATCCCAATCCCCACCCAATAGTTAGTATTAATAATTACTATAATATGTTTACTTAATTCTATTCTATCTTCTTCTAACCTAATTAATTGCCGTTCGTTATTCTTGCTAACTTAAAACGGCTTGACCGAATTGAATAATTATTTTTTGTTTTTTTCGCTATACAGGGAAAACACATACTTAACCACAGTTGACAAATACAAAAGATTGGAACCTGGCGGTTCGTCAGACAGATTGACAGAAACCAACAGTAGATAGTAGATACCAACAACGAAGGCATTTCTAAAGAGGTTTGGCGTTAGGAAAACGGCCTACCATAAAAAATCTTTACCGTAATTTTTATCAGTATGAGTACTATAATAGGACATAGTGTGGGGATTAGGGTGTATCCAGGAGGCGACCGGCTTCTGTGGAAAGTGGTCAAGGGTTGTTGCACCATAACGACGGTTTCGCAGTAAGAAGCAAGCTCGGAGAGTGAAAGAACTTAATTATGAAAGGAAGTGAATAACAAGATGACGGCTGATAAAGCTGCAAACTTGTATAAAATCATGAGGATGATGAGTGACTCATTATTATAAAGAGAAAATATTAACCAGTAACAGCAGGCAATATTTTTTTATTAATGAATTACAATTTCTAACTTGTTGCGTGACAATTTAAACCTTTTGTTTTAACCTCATCAGAGCTTTAAAAGTTGAAGGTTAATGTCGCCGGTCACATTATCACATAATTTCTAGATCGATTCGTCAGCAGACGACACAGCATTTTTCGGCCACATTTTTTTATTTTTAAAACCATATATACATAAATTATCACGCCTGTCCCGTATTAGGATTACCAAAGATATGCAGATAATTTCCACTTGCTACTCGTACGATCCTGACACACCACTTTATTATCTACGTTCATCTCCTTATCCGCATCGTTTATCTACATTCCACATCCGTAAGCTGTCCATTTAATGAAAACCAAGTTAGTTGAAGAGAGTTAGGGCTTAAGGCCTGTTCCACAGCTTATTGATAAGTTCCCGTTAAATTAATTAAGAGTTAATTAAAAAAAATGATTCATTTTTTAATTTATCCTGCGATGTTCCAGAGATGGTTAGCTTACTTAATTGTCTGAACACAATGACACAAACAAACGAACAAACAAGCGAAGAACGGCCCTCGTGTGCCTATAGTGCCTATAGTAAGTAAGTAACATGTGGGATACTTATTGTGTCTGGTTTGGTGAGATCAATTATTAAGCTTGTTGTGATTTAAGTAGTGTTTGAAGTATTGTGTTTTACAATAACTTCATCTCAATATTCTAATTTGATTATTTTCTGCGCATTTGTTGTCTCAAGAATTTGGTGGTTCCTTTGTACATCCTGGAAGTGTACAGACAGGACCGTCTTAGGCCGTCCGTATTACTTTGAATTATTTTGATGCTCAGCGTAAAGTACAAATTTGACATACGGAAGCATTACTTTATATAATGTAAAGTAATGCTTCCGTATGGCAAATTTGTATTACAAATTGACATACGGAAGCCTAAGTTTATGCTTAGCATCGTCTCTGAATATTAGCCTTAGAACTTCTTTTTTAGAAAAATGCATGTATGATTTTATTATTAGGCATCCTAAAATCCGGGAGTCTTCTAGGTATTTAACATTATTTCAAGGAGTCCGAGGTGCGTGAAGTTCGAACTGAAATCCTATAGCTTGGCAGTCCATGGTTATAGTAATCACAAAGCAGCTTATTGTGCCTAGACATACAACTGTATTTTTCTGGCGGCATGAAGCATGTTGCGGCAATGAAAAAAGGTTAATACTTAGCCATTACTAGCCATTTTTTGAATTGCATTGACTTTTTGCAGACTTAGTGGTACTATGAATTAAAAAAATACTAACACAGTTACAGTGAATTTTTAATACTTCAATATCAGTCCTGCCCACGGCTCAATACAGTTTTTACTACTAGTTTACTTATTTACAGATACATACCTACAATATGTATTACATCTAAATCAAACATTCATCATTGTATCTTAATAAATCGGCTAAATTAACAAAAAAATAATATGGGGTGAGTGTTTCATTGTCTCAAGTATGCGAGCAAGTAATCGTTTTCATTAGCTCAACGAACTGGCGGCAGCAGAGAGCGGCCGGCGGCGGCGGCGGCGGCGCGCGGTGCGGCAACCGGGGCGGCGGCGGCGGCGCGATGGGAGCGTTGCAAAAAGCGTGGTGCGATGCGCGCCGGATACGGGTTCCCGTTGGAGCGCGCGGCGGCGGCGGCGGCGGTGCGGGGCGCGGGCCCGGGAATGCATCGGGACGTTGACTGTCTGGGCCCTGCCTGCGTTATCTGCAGTTGCCCTTTCGAACGATGCACCGTAACCCTCCTTCCACCCTTATTGTGGGGGCCACCAGACTACTGCAGCCCCTTCTATTCTAGAATTTGCTATTGACCTGAAATAAGAAAGTAAACATGTTTTGGCGAGGTGGTTGAAGTTGATTCTAACAGACATTGAATCGATAGAAATGTTTGTTCGCAATTCGGTTTTATTGGGAGCGTTGTACGTACCTTATTGTTGCGTACCTACTGTCAACACATGTGTTTTTAAGATTTCTCCCATAAATATTTCAGTACCGTACTGCCCAATTAATGACGCCATCAAATTGTGTACAGGTTGGTGGCATAATACCTAAGTTTAATGTTGGTAAATAACAAATGATGTACGCACTTCACAGTAGTCGTTCGCTGGTCGAGGACGTGCGATAACGATAGTAGTAAGTTATGGCCGGCAAGCCTTGAACCTGCAGTGTAAGGACCTTCACAATGTCTCGTTCATTGTTTATTGAGCATTGTTATATGACCAGTTTATTTTAATACAGCTGTATTGATTGTTCTTTGTAGGTGTAGTAGTTAGACTAGTTAGTACATTATCATTACGCATCGTTGTGTGCGGTTTAATAACTGCACTGATTTACAATCCTTGAAGGATCTTGTTAATTTATGTTCAAAGTGTAAATATTTCAGCTGTAACAAAATTTGTATTACGTACGACTATCGTCATTCTATTTCGTTAGATATGATATTTTTTGGAAATCTAGAATCTATAAATACATACACATAGGTACGTACAAATAAATAAAATGAAAGTGTCTGTTGGTAAATTCAAAATAACAGATTTTCACCAGATGCATATGCATTATGAAAGTATATACCTAAGCTTACATAAAAAAATCTATTTTTTGTTTTTGTCTGTCCGTCTGTCTGCCGGTCAAGCCGTAGGTCTCGAGTTCGAATCCAAGGCACGCACCTGTGACTTAACGTACGCGCGTGCGTGAGTCGGTGACAAAAAAATATATTTAAATATACATATAATCTTTGTTGGTTGATTGAAACACCGATTGAAAATTTGTTAATAAGGCTTAAAAAGGTTTATTTTGCGCTTTTCACTTACTTTTTTCGTCTTTTAAATTGGTTTGAAAAAGAATTATAAGTAAGTACGTAACTTAAAACATTTATTTTCAATTTTGTTAATTATATTACCTGTATTCATAATATAATTATGTTAACAGTCTGTTGAGTAAATGTAATAAGAAAACATCCCTCCGAAGGCTAGTGCGTACAATGCCCAGACCCCCACATCAGCGTTCATTGCTCTTGCATTTGAAACGTCCTTCAAAGTAACTATTCAAAAATGGACTAAATGTAAAGCGGCTCGTTTCATTATAAGATATTGTTATTAAACGTTATTCTGATTTTTTGTCGATAGCAGCATGCTACCATCATGCCTGTGTTCTCCATCCAGAGCCATTTATTTGCCATTAATCGAACTCTTATTAAAAATCTGGACCAGCTACTATTAAAAAAAGCAATGAGACTGCTCCACCTGGGAATCGAATCCAGTACCCCTGTATAGCATAACAATCGTGCTTACGACCACTAGACTAACTAATACTGACTATAGACTGACTAATAATTATGCATTTAAAAAATAATTAAATAATAAGTTAGACTAAAAGTAAATAAATATAACTGCAAGGAAGATTATTGGTAATGTTAACACTAGATCAAAATCTCGCCTCCTGTAGAATGGGACCTGGAGGTCTAGTCCGAAGTTCAGCTCTAACTCCAACAAACGTCAAATGAAGTTTGGTCGGATGAGAAGGCGGCGATCGACCGAATAGTACATTCTATTCGGTCGATCGCCGCCTTCTCATCGTTCGGAGTAGGAAACGTCCGAACCGAACATTCGGCTGATATTTCGGTTTTTTCACTTCGGTCTCCGTTCGGAGACGACCGACCGGCGACCCATGGATGTAACGCAATTACACACCTCTGCCGAACCTTTCGGGGAATATAGGCATGACACTAGATCAAAAGGCAAAATTGAATACTATGGGTCTGTTTGACCAACTTCTTGTAAGCTCCCGTTAAAATATTTGGTAGGGTATTTCATACAAATAACTGTTCCATTTTTTAAATTATCCGGCGGGGATAGCGGCAAACCAGATATGGTGAAACAGCCCCATGGTATTTGGTCAATCGTTTACCGAATAGTAAAACTATTTGGTAAACGATTGACCAAAGACCATACGAAACCTTTTCATGTGTGGGTAGAATTCTCTTGTAATTACATATAGTTTCGTAAATATGGTCATTGGCTTTCTGAATTTATATTTTTATTTATTTTTCTTTAAATAAAAATGTTTTCTTCGGAAAATCGTGAAAATTCAGTAAGACTTGTTACATTTTCTGTGTTGATATTTTTCTATAGTCTCTGCGGCCAATGTGCAACTTTAATTAAAACTAGGTTTTTCTTGTGGTAACCCAAATGAACTTGCCTTTACTTTTATTATCGTCGTCATATAAAATTAATATCTACTCTACTTTGTAAATACACACTTATAATACATAAGAAACACACAGACAAACGCAAACATTTAAGTTCATCACATAAATATTTGTGTCCTGTGGGAATCGAACCCGCGACATCGTGATCAGCAGTTCGTTACTCGAACCACTAGACCGGAGACGTCGTCATCGTAGTAAATATTATTTAGGTGGGTGCGTAATGTGTATGCGTATCTATATCAAGATATGGTTGGGTTATTTGCTTGAAAACCTTCAAAACACTTTATGAAAAAGTTTTGTATTATCCGATATTCCAAGACGGTCCTTGGTTCTTACTTGTTATACACACTTAGGTTGCTTTATACAATTTTAGTTGGTTGCGTCAATTTCTGATGGTCAAAGTTTAATAAAGGGATTACGGAGTGCCGCTGTTTTGGGCCGAGCGACCTTGGAGAGCGTGTCTTCGGCCCGTGTCAACGACAGCGAAGACTTCGGCCTCGGCATGCGCTGTATAACCCCCTCCCTCATCCTACACAACCCTCTCCATCACCCGTTTTTGCCTTGCCTACCCACAACGGTTTAAAAAAAATACATAATATATGAAGTTCAATTCAATTGATAAAGAAGATGTATGAGTCATAGAGCGGCTATACAAGTACCTTTTTCTAGATTTGTCATTTCCTAACCTAGGCCTCGTACTTGTTTTGTCGTTAGACGTATTCGCGTAAAAAAGAACCATAAAAAAACGCGCTTGAATTTTTTCCAACAATTTTTGGATCTCCAACAATCTTATTCGAACTGCGACGAACGCTTTTGTTTTAATTGCAAAATGTCATTGGCCATTTTTTAAATTGATGCACTTACCACCGAACGCATTCGCGAAGCATTTCTTATTTATATTTGATGAGATGAGATTTGATCTTTACAAGACTACGCCAAAAAGAGTAAATATACGGTTTTTTATGATACATAAGGTACAAGGTATATCTGTTGTTGTTTATAATATCGCATCGCAATCAACTCTGCTACTCACGCATTTGAGCCTTACCCAATTAATTAAATTACTTGTATTTCTAGATTTATACGTGAGATATACGAGTATTAGTGAACGAAATAATAGGGCAATGTTTATTTACACAGTTGTAAATATAGTTGAGGTAGTATTATAGGGTGTGTAGTGTAGTGCGGCAGCAGGGGGTAGTGGAACTGAGGGCGTCGACTGGCACCCAAAGCCCGACATTGAGGTACCCTCACGAGGGCATTCCACCGCTGCACTCGTCAAGGTTTCAAACTTTATAAAATTACGATCAGATCAACCGAAAATAACTGTACTGAACAACATTGGTGCTTAAAAATAAAATTTACTGTCAACGCAAATACACGCATTACGTATGTAATGTATGCTAATGAGTTACATATTTTCTAATATATTATTTTATACTGATTTCTGACACTTACGGGAATACTAGACATTGAAATAAAACTACTTTTTACGGATTTTATCGCGTTATATTGATATTATTTTAATCCCGACGTTTCGGACCCTTTACAGCGACCATGGTCACGGGTGACTAAGGTGGACGCCTAGTCGCCTAGACGCCTAGTCTTGACGTTTCAATTACTAACAGCTACCCTACATCTTTGTTAATTATTGGCAATCCGATTCACGCAGAACGAGCTCACCGTATCCTTCGGTCTTGCAGTTTTAGGCTTGGATTTTTTAGATTTAATCAAATCTATAATAGGGTTCCAAGCAGGTGGCAAGACCCAGCCATCTTCTCTATTGAAATTTGGATGTTTTTTAATTTCAATGGCCTCACGAATCATCCTGGGTAGGAATCGGTTTTCTTTTGCGAGGACTTGTGGTTGATCAAACCTGATGTACCGGGCCTTGTCAAGGGTGTGTTCACAAATTGCAGACTTTCCGGAACGGCGGTGTTCGGCGTGTAAAAATAATATCAATATAACGCGATAAAATCCGCAAAAAGTAGTTTTATTTCAAAGATTATTTTATTTTCCTAGATTGTTTCTTTTACGTAAATACTTACCTTTTCATTTATTATTTCAATATTTAGGGGTGGAGTCAAGTAAATTAGTGCAATGGACCCGTTATGTCTAGGAGAAGAAATACATGTCCCGACGTTGCATATTGATCGGGGGGACCGCGACGCCCGCGGCTGCCACTGCAGGCCGCACTTACACCGACGCTATGCACATTATTCTTTATACGAATTAATGTTTCTGCAAATATTTTTGAGTCAATTATTAGAAGATACGATGCAACATATACTGTAAACATACAATTTTTATTTATTTATGTCAATGTTCAATGAATTATGGAACTAAAAAAGAAGACCTAATCATTTCTTCAAAAACAATCAAACTTTATTCAGTGTTAAGTACTTGAATGAGTAGTCTACACCGTTCTTCACCTTTAAAAATCCTTTAAGAGTTTTGGATGACAAACTCTTTGCTTCGTTTGCTACTCCGTGGCTCCGGGGACTTCACAATTTTCAAAGTATACGTTCATTGAATACACTTTTGCCATTTATTAGTGTACCATGGTCTTTAAAATTTTAATTATAATATATATTATTAATATAATAAGATTATTAATTTTAGTTTTGATACCCTTATATTATTAACTATACATCTTTACATTGAATACTTTTTGTGTGGACTAGGATAAGATTTTATCGGCCGATGTAGAGACGTATGATATAAAAGTACGAAGCTGCGCCGACCCCAAATAAATTGGGATAAGGGAATGATATGTGTTGTCTGTCCATACACATTGCTGCACAGTGCACACGGTTATAGACCAATATTAATTTATTTTAATAATTGATATATTTAAAGGATATTCCCATTATTTATTGGTCGGTGTGAGCGCAGGTCGTCGCAGGAGCTATGCTTAACCTTGCATGCGCATGCGTGCGGCGATGCCGTCTCGGCCACCCTTGCACCCCATCGCGTCGTGTCCTGGTGCCCTTCCATGACATCTAACTTTCACTCCCGAACACACTAAACCATAAAAACTATCGATAAAACAATGTTATTTAGCTTTTATAAAGCTTGAATAGGTAAATTAATAAGATAGTACTTTTGAATAGCTTTGGGAAGTTTTGGGAGTCTTTTGGGAAAACCCATACTTAAATAATTATCTGAACTCGATTAAGATTTTGAAGTGACCCAGGCGTTGAAGTGGGTACATAATAATGATGAGATGAGTACATAGTACTCATGACGATGAAAAATTACACATTGGTGGAAAATGATTAAAAAGTCCATGTGACTCGGTTTTTATTTAATTTAGATTTTAACAATTGTTACTCCTGCAGTTCTGCTAACAAGAAGTGTAAAGAGGGCCTGTTTCACCTTTACTGGATAGCCGCTAACCGCCGGATAAGTTAATAAAAAATTGAACGAAATTATGAAATTATCTGACAAATAATTTAACGGGAACTTATCAGGAGTTGGTGAAAAGGCCGTAAGTGTTATTCAATTGCAAACATTAGTACTTTAATCATAATGTCGAGTCAGTACGCTAGAGTTCAGTGAGACTGTCGCCAAAATAATCGTGAACGCTGAATCCGGCCGTGAGCCGCCGGTGGCAGTGACCTCGGCGCACCCTGCGACTGCACCGCCCCCCCTCTCACCCCCCAAAGTCACATCGCACGCCTAATGCCACTACACCCCGAACCGAACCACCCTCGTCTCCCTTTCATGTTTATGTTTGAAAATGCTGTGTTAAATTGGAGAAAATTGAAACGTTTCATATATGTACGCATTTGGTATGCTTTGTATATAGAATGTCTGTGTCCTAGTTCAATAGATCACTCTGCTAGGTATTGTATCTTTATTTTAAAATAGGACTTTTCCTAAAATCTTACATATTATATCATCGGTTAGACAGACCTACAGTTTGCTGGTATGTTTAGGTCCATGTAAGAGGGGGCGAGCCTACAAATCCTAGCTCCGACCTGCTACTGAGATCTGAGATTAACTGAACATTTTGCTCGGCTTAGAATCGAACCCAGGGCACCGTATCTCTTCTCCTTCTATTCAAAACATCAATTATAATGCATCCTAAGTGCTGCTATGCTACAGGTCGTAGGTTCGATTCCCGGGTCGAGTAGTGTTATTGGGATTTTCTGTGAAATTCGTAGTAACAGCTTCGAGTCTGGATTTGTGCCCGGTTGATAGGCTCGCCCCCTATTACATGGGACCTAAACATACCGGCGAACTGTGGGTGTATAGTCAGTAAAAAAGATAATTATACAAGTAGATAATTACATCTGTTTTTTGACAAAGCTTGTGAAATAATTTGGAAACAATGTACCACGCAAAATGTGTCACAACGCAGGTGTTGTTAGCTGCCTACATAATAATATACAAAACACAAACCCTAATTAAAGCAGATCATAATTTTATGGTACCTATATCAATCTTTGGCAAAATACAGATTGCCTATATTATCATCTCTTTTGTTGACTGTACAGTAGGATACCTCTGCCTAAAGCTTCGGGGGATACACGCGTGATGGTATGTATGTAATCTACCCATAAAATACTAGCAGGCAGTTTATTACATATTTTTAATGACGATTTTCCATTATTCTATCACGCAGTATGTCAAAACGCACTACATTTGTGCTTGTAGCTCCAATATACATAACTCTATAGCGGAAAATATATATATAAATAAGCAGCCTAGGGGACTGGACCACTGGACTGCCAAGTCAAAGGTCTCGAGTTCTAATCCAAGGCACGCACCTCTGACTTTTAGAAATCATGTGTGTAATTATCACTCGCTTTAACGGTGAAGGAAAACATCGTGAGGAAACCTGCATGCCTGAGAGATTTTCTTGACGGCATGTGAAGTCTGCCAACCCGCATTAGGCTAGCGTGGTGGACTATAGCCTAATTCCCCTAACTGAGAGGAGACCCGTGCCCAACTGTGGGAGAATATATGATGATGATAACGGGAAATTATTTATAACGCATAGTTGTCAAAACGTAGATGTCGTTAACTGCCTATTAGTGTTAGTGTATATTGTGCTTAAAAGCTCTAGAAGTATTAATCAAATCACTTTAGTTATATTGCACTCATTCTATATTTTTTAACTGGTCAAATTTACAGTGATGACACTATTAAGAAGATAAGAAAGTCTACGAAAAATATATTCTCAGTATGTTTAAGATACTGACTGACAATCAATGAAGCATCAATATCATGCTGTATCAGCTTCACAAATCTACCTATCGTGCACGTCATGAGAATGAGATTGATAAAAAAAACGTGTATAATCTTTTAACGGCGATAAAAAACAGTTCTATAAAGCACATAACAGTATCACTCGTGTCCAGTCGGTGTGTTATCTACTAGATGGTTATCAGTCGTTATCAGTGAGCGTGCTCGGCCGCCCAGTGGGCATCGATCGAGCACACTGTATCACTCCTTGCCTTCGCGGAAGTGATAATAACGGTTACGTTTATCTATCGAATTTAACATTGACCGGGTTAAAATAAGATATCTGGTTACTTAAAATAGAAATTTTGGGAATGGCTATTAATAAATTTAATATTAATGAATAAGATACTAAGTTCCTACAATGACCATATCAGCAATCATACTACTCGTATTATAGTTTAACATTCAAATATATAGAATATACTTTGTAGGTATACGAGACAAATTGACTTCCATTAAAAACTCAACCATTAATTTTGTACAGGAGAATAAATATTAAGTTTCACAGTATTATGGGCACTATGGCACGATCTTTCTAAGACTATGTATTTTATTTATTTTGAGAACTAGAAAATATGTTTATAAATAACAAATTAGTGTATATCTACGTAAAAACTAGTTATGTTGAATATATAATTAAATATTAGCCTTGTTGCTACTTGCGTCACCAATTCATCATGCATCGTCAAGTTCAAGGGCGGCATCCACTGTAATTCATTCGCATTGGACCAAAAATGTATTCCTCGGTGTGTGCTTTATTTTGGCTTACTTACGTATTTATTTTATCTTATAATAATTCCGTGTATTAAATATTTTTTTCTGTAGGTATCAGTGTTAATTCTTGACAGACTGTTAATTTATTTCAAATAAAAAAACTGTATTGATGACGTATTACATGAAAATTTAGGCGTCACATAGTGAGTGCAGTGCACTCCCGTAAAGGTCACAGTTAAGGTTAAAGTTGATGTCGGATGGGCGTTGCAGCGGCACCGTCGGCGGCGGCGCTGGGCGCTGGGCGGGCGGTGCAGGGACACCTGAGGGCGGGAGAGGGCGAGGGGCGCACGCTGCAGATTCACTTTCGTCCGGCTGCGACCGCCCGCCACGCCAGTGAGAGAAAGTTGGCCGCAGCGAGCGAACGAGTCTCGCGAGTCTCGCGGCGCGCCGCGCACGCACGAAACCGCGCGAACTACGGCGCTCGGCCGCTACACTTGCCCTTCAACTTCACACACGATCGACGTAAACAATGCGCTGAAATGTCCCATGTATAAGAAGATTTCCGCTTTGTATGTGTTACTTTCGTGGACAAATTGATAGTTTTATAGTAGCCGGTATTAAGTTTTCCGAGACTATAATAGACAAACAAATAGACGTGTGACTGATCAGTATTTGAGGAACGATGCAGTGTTATCCTAAGTTGTCACCTAAGCGCGAGCCAATGGACATCGTATACGATTCGGAGATGCTTCCTGGCGCGAGGAGGCTGGAGCTGCCGGCGCCTCCGGGCAAGGAGTTCCGCGCGCCCGTGCTGCTGGCGGCGCCCAGCATGACGCCGACGCACTCGGTGATCCAGTGCATGCGCCCGCCGCCTCCGCCGCCGCCACCACCACCGCCGCGTCTTCACAAGCCACCATCCTTCGAGGAACCATCCAGCTCCATTCCAGATTTAGGTAAGATTCCTTAAATTTTTTTAAGATGTACTTACCATTACCTAATTGTTATGTATGTGAAGCGTGGACGTGCTACGGCTACAAGTATACAAACATCAACAATTGACTATCACCATACTTCATACATCTTCAGTTATTGTAAAAGACATTACTTTCACAGTTTCAGTACAAGACGTCAACAAATTGTACTTCACGGTCATGTAAAGTTGACGTCTGTTCTCACATTTTTGTTACAAACACACGCATTGTAAATACCGATACAATACCAATCACCTGCTTTAAATTGTTTGCATTATATTTACAATTACTGTTCTAGTTTACGATATGAGCACAGCCGTTTAATTTGTAAAAAAATATGAGGATTTGGATTTCCTGCAAAGTTTAAGTAAGAAATTTTTAGTTCAACTTGACATTTGAACCTTAGTACCTAATATTAGCTATGCTCAACTTAAGCACTCATTACACTGTAGCGGAAGTTAATCGTTAAATGTTTCAAATATTTTTCATCGTGACGACGATTTTATGTATAATACTACTACATAAAATTAACCCAGTGGAAGTAAGTATGAACCATTTGAAGAGTTCATTAACATAACATGCAAATGATATATTTTCTAGTAGTAATTAAAATATCATAATATCATATTCATATCAGCCGAAGGTCGTCTTCAACTGGGCCCCTTCTGTAGCCCATACGGACCGGTCTAATGCCGCTTGTATTCTATGATAAATCAACAGCAATAATTTTAGTAAAATAAAAAAAATCTAAAAACAAGCTCTGTGATGTTGGAAAATGTATTGCAGGCGGGACAAGCTGTTCCTTCATAAACAAAATTGTTTCTTTGCTTGTCCCGCCTGCAATACATTTTCCAACATCACAGAGCTTGTTTTTAGATTTTTTGTTAGGACTTTTTACGCAGTCGGGTTTTTTGTTTCATTTAATAATTGATTTTATTTCCTTCTTTTTAGTTTATAAATCATCATAGAATCACTAGATAGATCCTTAATGATCATTTAAAATGTAAATTGATACAACTAAAGATCATTTTCAAAATAAATTCGCACATTGAAGCGTATACAATCCGCCATATTGTTTTTTTTAATTTCATGTACCCAGTGACACTCGTGCCATCAAGACGAATCTAATGAGGTGTCATTTATCTAAATCGGTTGAGCCGTTGAGTAGTTACGACCGGACATAGGAACGGACATACATACATACATACATACATACATACGCGTCAAACACATAACCCTCCTCCTTCGGCAGTCGGGTAATAAATTATATTTCCATAAACATATCTTTTAGTGACGTAGATACTATGTCAACGTACGTAATTACTTTAACGTTAGTCCTATGTGAGGATAAATTGGGACAAATAATTAAATAACCTAACCTAAATTAAAAATTTAGAAAACCCCCGACACGAAATATAATTTTCCATTTTGTGGTGGCGGCCATCTTGGATTTGAAATTTATTATAGTGTATAGTATTCTCCTAATTAAGCCCTTTCATTTGATACCCATATTAAGGGGTTTGTGAAAAAATATGTCATTCGCTATTTTGTAGCGGCGGCCATCTTGGTCCGATTTTCATCAAACATAGCTAAGAACACTCCCGACTAATTCACCTTTCAAATAAAAAAATCAAAATCAAAATCGGTTCATCCGTTCAGGAGCTACGATGCCACAGACACACACACACACACACACACACAGACACGTCAAACTTATAACACCCCGTCGTTTTTGCGTCGGGGGTTAAAAATACATCATAGTAAAAGGAGGATGATGATGAATAAATCGCCGAAAACAAGTCGAAGATTGTAAATAACTTTTAAAGACCACACATCATTGTAGCAAATATTATTCGAAACGATCGTTTGATGAAAGAAAGTTACAGCGGCTTTGAGTAGACCAGTCCCAAGTTGAAATCTGTGAGTGAAACCAATGGGTCATCTCACTGTCGGCAGGGATCAATGTTTATCTCTTCTATTTTGTCCCTAAATTAGAATCAAACATTACACAACGCATTGATAACGACAAAACAATTTATTTAAATGTACTTTTTGTCAATGATAAAAGATATGAGTCGTGAAGGTCAGTTTCTACTAAAGACATTTGTCAAGGATTTTTGAAGTGCATTTTGATATTATCTTTGTCTTTATTTCCGTTATCCTATTATATTATCTCACTCTCGCGAATATGATATCACAGTCAAAAACTAAATTAAACTAAACTATTATTATAGCCGCGGAACCGACCTCATGATTTTGTTATTTCTTGAGGCTAAGGTATCTTTGTGTTTTTTCCATGTCTTGTTTAGCTGTAATAGGCTCGCCCCCTATTACATGGATCTAAACATAGCAGCGATCTGTGGGTGTTTAGTACACCTGTCCTGACCCTTCAGATAATACAGGCGTGATGGTATGTTGTGTTTAGACGTCTGCCAGAACTATGTTGAACATACAATATAAGTAGGTAGGTACATACTCAAATAGTCCATTGCGAGTGAAAACGCGGGTAGACGCTATAGTACGCTAGTAGATGACTAATTACTCCCCTTACACCTATGTTTGGCTTAAAATATACTTATTAAAGATTAGAATTGTGAAAAATTTAAGCCTCATGCTTAGCAGTGGGAAAGTAAATTGGTTGACTATAATAACTAAAAAGGTCACGAATAATCGAAATTGAATCATTCGGGAACTACGGACTACACCAGCTCCCCTATGTTTGGAGTACTGTAGAAACCCACATTTACGCTTTTTTGTTTTTACACACATTGCATATTGCGCAGGAACTGAAAAAAAATAATACCTATGACGCCATCGCGTCCCTGTTTTTCTTCAAAATTATAAATATTAAGTAAGAATAATCATTCAAATCTGTTTGTCAACTTGAACGTGACCTAAACCCATACAGAACACTTTTCTTCATGCATTATGTAGACATGTATAATCTTTCGTTGTTACAGAGTTTGAAATGAATATAAGATAAAATAATTGGAGTCGACGCAGTATGTCTGTTTATTAACCCTCATCTCCATCGAGATTTTCTTTGCTCACCCTCGGCTCGGCCCTTATGAACACTAAATACAAATAACTAAACATTTAGATACAGAGAACGAAATAAAGGACCCACTTCTTTACAAAACAAAACACAAGTACCTACATAATATTAATATGTAGGTAGTACGCAAGTTGAGGCCCAAGTCGTAGAAATGAACGTCTACACGACTTAAAGTCACACATAAAAATAAATTATGTGTAAAAACCAATAAAAGTAACTTCATTCAAATACAAGTTAGAAACAAGGCAACAAATTAGAATCTAATAACACGTGCAACAGGCAGTATAATGCAACATATTTAGTTTTAATAAACTGCTACGCGAACGTGTGTAGCGTTCATAATGCAGGATGCATTACACGAAACCGATAGTGGCAATCACTACTGTAACACCACATGAGTACAGCTTACTAGTACTACTGCAATACATATATAATTCTAAATATACATACAATTGAACTTAGTTATGTTACTTTTATTACTTTTAAGTAACTAGGATTACGATACACTCACGTTCAGTTACTGTTCCAAATTTAGAAGATATTCGAAACAAGAGCTATTCACGCCTAGAAACTGCTACGATAGAATTTCATAGAAAAACTCGATAGTAATTTGCTCGACCTGGGAAACGAACCCTGGACAGACAGGTCCTGGAGAGGTGCTAAGTGCGACTAAGTAAGACGCTCCCTGGAGCTAGGCTAACGATGCAAAAAGCTATTTGATGGTAGTACCTAAGAGTACCTATGTACAATAGTACACTGAGAATTAATAAAATGATAATTTTATAACTAGGTATAACAGTTACGAATTATTGCTTCGGATGCCTGAAATAATATAATTTCATTGAATACATTAGGTACTTGAAAAAATTATTAATTTGTGGTATCGATTTTTTCCTTTTTATAATATTAGTATAGATGGAGAACCTCCTTTCTAAGGTACACGTCATCGACTTCTTTACCTTCTTCATTAGACAACGAAATATAGGTATTTCGTTATTATAACATGATGACGTCACATGATAATCTATGAATATATGCAAACAACTATGAAGATGTGCATCGGTAGTTATTACATGTCCAAGCAAGATACCAAAATTTAAAGCTTTGCAGTTGATAATTATCAAATGTCAACAACATAAAAAAACAAGTAGCAAAAAAGCAATTAGGCTCTTTTTTTTTTTATTGACTTAAAGAAGATCAAGTGATATTAAGGTAACATTTGCGGTGACCTTCAAACATCAGGTAATACCTATAACAAAATGATTGCGATAATAATTTAACATCGCCTTGGCCGCTGTGAATTCATACTTCCTGCTTCGGAAAATTGTAACAGCGCACTACTGCCACACAGCAATTTCCGGGTGATGACAACGCGTGACGAAGGTCGCACTTATTAAATAAACGACACATAAGTATTAGTGCATTGATTAATTAATTAGAACACACAATTATTCATGAATACAGCGATGCACTAAACGATCTATGGATTGTTGTTGAATGGACAAGTTATTTTATTGTGGAAAGCAACGCGTACGTAAGTACGATATAAGTACTCATATTCCCTTCCAAGTTCAATTTATTGGATTAACTATAAATTTCGTGTTATTTCCACCCGAATCGTATTTGCCTATGCCTATTACATAATATACATCGTTTTAAAGTAGGATTTAGAATTTTGACTATTTTTCTTAATTATTTGGCAATAGTCTCCAAATAAATCGTTATAAAACTTCTTCGGCATTTAGTCAGTTTTGACTTATAAGTAAATAAGATATATTTATGACCCAAATGTTGGAGAGTTAGACTGACCACCAAGCAAAGAAAAGACGTGTCGTACTCACGTTTTTTAGTTGAAAGACACACGTGCCTTCACCGTACTGATCCGTCTCATCTAAAAATATGTTAGTCTACGTCGTTTTCCCATGTTTCAGGAACATTCAGACGTACGTCTGTTCATCCTTCAACTGCCGTTAACCGCTATGTTTGTTTCTAATTAAAATCGGTAAATTATAGCATATTTATAAAAATAAAAACATATGTCATTGGTACCATAATTGAACTTGAACATTTTCTAAACTTCGTTAGTTCTTTTGTGTTCCATAGGTACATATATATACGATCTATGTAAACACTGACATATATGGAAAATAATCGTGCTAACAACATTTTCGCGAATAAGATTAGATAAATATCGCAAGGTCATTGCGACGAACGTGTGTGGCGCGTCATTTGGTGTCATTAAGGTCACTGTGACATTGGACCGATAGCAGTGACAAAATAATAGCCGTATCTTATCTGGCAATGTCAGCGTCGCGGGCGCAGCAGGTGCGCGCGACCCCTGCACCCCACTTGTTTGCGAACCCTCTCGGACGCGCTAAATGATTTGACAGCAATCCGTCACATGAGTCACGCGAATCGCGATATACTCCGTGCACCTTCACCATACATTTACACAAAACTATGAAAATTTTCCCTTTTAGTTTTTCTATCTTTACTGGTTTTTATTAAGGTAAACCTTCAATTGCAAATGCCTGACAAGGAAATTTTTAAGGGCTATTTAAACGTAACGTGTTGGTATGTAAAATCTTGGAGCCACAAGATTATAAGTACCTGTAACTGAAGTTTTGCCCTATCATTTTCATGAAAATGAGTGTGCGCAAAGATTTAACTATAGCGCAAACTACGTGTTATCACAGTAACCTTCTGTAGAGCAAATTACTTCCTGCTGATACTTGTTGTAGATTATATCTAATTATTTATCACGCATTATTACAATATTACTTACAGCAAGATTTCAACCCAACAATAGCGTCATTTTTAACGACCCTGTTATTGGATCGATAATATTTCTTGAAGGACAATTTACATACGACGCAAGCACGTGTTCGAAATCATTCTGATAAAAATAACTTACAGTCACAGTGTCACATAATTAATACCCTACCTACTTAGTACCTACCTACTATATAATTTATAAATATCTGTCGTCCTTCATGAGGGAGGAGTATTGGCCGAAAGCTGTAGTGTTCCGGCGCTTCCGAGGCCGGATACCTAACACCATCACCATGCAACACACACACACACCGATTTTAAGTGTGAAATAGTGATAGTTTTATTGTTATATGTATGCTATAGTATTTTATGTTTTAATTTTTTTTATGTATTGTATTATATATTTTTATATGGGCCTTGTTGCCTGAAATAAATAAATAAAATAAAAAAATAAAACACAAAATCTATCTAATGTGTACTAAAAGTATGTGTTAAAAGTAAACACAAGGAACCAATAGCGGAAATTCAACAAAAATAAATGCAGACGAAGCAAAATAATCCCTTACAAGATCATTATAAATATCCCGGAAAACAATAAACGGGCATGTGATTTGATTGCTCTGCGCTATTATACCTACCATGTATAGATTTACATAAGTAGGTATCTACGCTATAAACGACTGAGTACACAGGGAAGTGTTGGCTCGCAACCTTGGCCGAGGTCGCAAAGCGTCACTCGCAACACTTATAAATTGTTTCATAACAACTCATTCGTAAATCTTCTAATTGCTTAGTGAAGCGTTTTCCTGGGAGGTTTTTGGCAGTTGGTATGGAAACTGTTGAAGTAGTTGAAAGGTGAAATGTTAGTGTGTAATGTTTGGCGGTGTGCGCCCCTGAGCCCGGCTGGCTGAGGTTCCCGCTCCCGCCCCAGCGCTGTCCTTCGCTTTGAACCCGTCCCGCGCCCGCGCCCGCGCCACCCTCGCTGTTCTGACCGAGCAGAGGTCATGGCCACACATATTTTTGAAGCACGTGCTTCATGAATTTTCGGTCATGAAATTATGAAAGCTGAAATGTCGGCTGTACACAACTGGTATTTATTATTCGCCTGAGCTAACGAACACACATCCTCAACATAGTTATGTCGTTTAGAGATCCTCGGTCCGAATATAGCCGAAAATACACCTAGATGGAATCAGTACACTGGTACCTATAGTATTATATCCTTATCAATCTAATCACCTACCAACCTATTGTACACATAGAGTTTTAGTTTTTCCCAAGTGCTATGTTTTCTAAAGGCGATTTGAGAATGATCTTTCTGTTTTGATTTCTATTATTAATGAATATTACAATATTTCATATTCATTATTTCTCTTAATCACACATGTGTGTCAAACGTATACGTAATTAAGAGAATTTAACCCTCAAAACAAAGCCAAGTAGACAATATCACAAAATGGAAATATTATACTTTTGTATTTGTTTGATTGTGCAAGTCCGAGAGTTGTATGAAGGTCATTGATAAGAAATCAGCAATGTTACAAACGTTGTTTGAGGTGCCTTATGCCTTTAACGTAATAAAAACATAACGTAATCATAATAGGTATAGGTAGTTTCTCAGATTACCTAATTATTTTTTCAATCATATTTTTTTAAGATCAGAACAAGATCGTTGCCTGCCTCGTTGGTGTAGTGGTTCCAATCGCGACTGCTAAGCTAGAAGTCATAAGTTCGAGCAAAGTGTTGTTGGGTTTTATTAATTCCTAATAGCAGCTCGGAGTGTCGATTTGTGCCTGGTTGATGGCAATAGGCTCGCCCCTATTACAAACATACTTACATTTTGGGTGTACACCTCTGGCTAAGCCTTCGGGGAATACAGGCGTGATGGTATGCAGAAGAACATCAACAATATAAGAGAAGAGAAGTAAATAAACAATATCAACATATTTAATACATGCTTATCTAAACGTGCACGGGTATGTATATGTATACGAAGAGTAGCAATAACACAGTTACAGCATAATTTTATTATTTATTATATCGTAAAATATATAGATACGTTATGTGGGTATAGTATACTTAAAGATCCTTGACATACAATATTGACTTTAGAGAATTATCACGTTTTGAAGCAGACGAATTTGTGTGACATACGTTAACGACTGTAAACAAAGTAAATAGGTTTAGGTACAT
Source organism: Acronicta psi (assembly GCA_946251955.1). NCBI lineage: Eukaryota > Metazoa > Arthropoda > Insecta > Lepidoptera > Noctuidae > Acronicta > Acronicta psi. The sequence goes on along the minus strand of OX276472.1, from coordinate 7,218,761 downwards.
CTTCGGGCTATCCTATCTAGGAAGTCTTTTAAAAAAGACAGTAGGTACAAGACTCTACCTTTTTATTGTAAGTAAGTAGTCCCGCTACAACTAACATAAGAGATTCGCTGAAATTTTCGGTAGGGTCAAATTATCACTTTTGATATAGTTAATATGATGACAGCCACTTTGTTGAGGGTTCATAATATTATTCGCACATTCGTACACACCGCTATATTTCGTATATTGACAGTATAAGCTAGCTTGTCTTTGCATGTATGAAATGCTTGGATACAATTACTTTTACGTCTAACAATGTAATAGAACTTGCATTACGTTTGAGCTTTACATAGTCCTATCCTGTAAAATTTCAAAAATAACCCAGAAATTATCCATTAGAAACTTGTCAATGATTCTCAGCAGCCTGTCGAGTCGATTAAAAACTGCATTACTCAGCTGAACCCATTAGAGAGAGTCAGACAGAAAACAATAACGGTTCAAAGAGAAAACAATATTGACGGAATTTCCTTTCCATCCCTGGATGAGATACTTATAATTATATTTGATTGATTGGTTGATCAGAAAAAAGTTTAGGGAAGAAACAGTCAAGTATGAATTTGGTCCTAAAACCTTTAATGCGCTAGAAGTTGCATTTCTATATGAGATAGTACTCTTCAAACTGATACTGCCAGGAGTAGGAACTAGTAGTTCAATAAGTGTGTTAGACGAGGCAACATGGAAGCGGGTGCGGCGCTCGGCGCCCCTGACCCACGCACTCCGCTCCGCGTTGCCATGGTCACGGCCGATCGATCCGAGCTGGGATGCACCCGGAATTGAATTTAATATCCATGTTCAAGGTTTCTTACTGCTACTATCAAGTGTAACTACATTTGCGCGTTAAATGTGTTAGCTATTGAGTTTTTATTTTAGAAATCTGTATTTGATATTTAGTGCGCTATTTTGAGCGTTTAATGCAATATTATACAAAAGATAAAACGTAATCAAACAAATATTCACTGATCTACAAGAAACGTAACAGAGATATAAACGACTCGCAGTAACGTTTTGTCTTTTGCTGCCCTAAACGGAGTACTTAGATAATTTTGTTTCTATGAACTTAAGCTTAACTTAAGATGTTTCCTTGACTACACACTAATGTAGTCAAGGAAACATCTTCAGGAAATCTACATATCCCAGACTTATAACTATTCCAGATTTTCAGAAAGTAATAGGAGATGTGTAATAGGAAATATAAATATTTATTCGTCAATGTAAGTAATATTTACATTAGATGTTAATTCTTAAATTAGTTCGCTACATTGTACCCATAGGCATACAAATTTATTACTAAAATATTAAAAATAAAGACTTATTTTAATTTTAATTAAAAAATATTACAAATTAACACAAAATTTAAAAAATAACACAACAACAACTCGACTATTATGACTTGAGATCGAGAAACTCAGTCGTAGAATAAAAACATTTTCTAATTAAGAATTCCTTGTAAGCTTTTTGTAACAAATCAAATTTTAAATCCCTGATGTTTTTGGGAATTTTGTTCTAATAATAATGGTTAACGTCCTATAAGAAAAAAAATGCTTATCGAAGCACAGTAATTGGAACCATAAATACAAAATACAAATTATTTACGTAGTCAAATCCGTAAGCTTTATTAATTAGCTCTCAATGTAATTAGTACTAATTACAATAACGTAGGTACGTATTCGCAACAAGGTAACTCGCAGACAACAGCCTCGGTGTCGGAGGGGTGTCCAAGGACAGGAGACCGTATAGCCGACAATTTATAAGCTTGTTCCACGACCGATGTACGTAGAGCGCGTGGGTGGACACAAAACACCCAGAGATATTCTGTCTTTTTATATCACACTAGATAATACTGAAAGATAATTTACTTATTTACATATAAGTTAAAAAAATATTTCCAATCACATGATTTCTACAGTAGCTAAAACATTTTTTTTATTAATTTCTCTGTTTCTCTAGCTCACCAGACTAGATGTATCTACAACGTTGTTACGTCTGTATTCTATTATGAGTGGGTCAACGGCCGGGTAAAAATAAAGAGCTCCCTAAACACGCCACGTTTATTTAAACTCCGGCTGCCATCAAGCAATACTAATACAACTGAATATTTTCATAGCGCTATCATTTAAAAAAAATGTGCATGTTTTTGTCATTGGTCGTAGAAATCCTAGAATATTTATTAATTCCTAAATTTATATATATTTGATTAATTCCAAGTTTTTTAAACGAACTCCACAGGGTTTACCTGGCTGGGCGCGTAACTTCGACATCGTCTGAAAAGTTTCCTTGAAAATTTGAACTACATAGTACGATTTTAGTAAATGGATTTCTTAAACATTTTAATGACAACTATCCTTAGAAAATCTTCTATTGCGATTTGCTGTCGAAATATATTTCTTTATTATATCTGTTTATTAATAAATAATTAAACCTCTTGGTTTAATTATTTATTAATAAACAACAACAACAACAACAACAACCTCTTGGTTTAATTATTTATTAATAAACAGAAGGTCTCTTCAGAAATAATTACAAAGTCATCTCATGATAATCAATAATTAACTTAAGGCTATGTGAGAACTTAGAATTTTTTTTTTCTCTGTCGGTGTTTATTCTCATTTTTCTTTTATGTAAATATTTTAATTATGTTATTTAAGTAGATTTCATAAATTAATAAATGTTTTATTAGAACTTAGATAATAACATAATAAGTTTGTAAATACTTGAATATTTTGGGATATTTAAATTTTCAACAAATGATTAGTATGTGGAATCATTATTTTAATGACGTAATTTTAATTTTAAAAAACTATTTCATACAGTCCGTATAATCATCTCGTTATTTATTTTAAGGTCTTTGTAAGTAAAATAAATTATCAAGCGTTTGTGTTATAAGGCAGAGAGAAAGAGAAATACAGTCTGCATTTGCAGAGTTACCGCGAGCTATTATAATGTTATGTAGTAGATAGCTGTCACAAAATAATAGCCGAATGATTTAAATTAAATGACACACAGGAAAGTCCTTTTTAGGACCAGAAAAGGGTTGTGTAGTAAAGGAACCTTTGACACCAGGAGAGCAGAATGTGTAAGGAGATCGTTTTTCCACGACGCCCTATCGTCGTCACTGCGACGTCAATTGCACAAGTAGGCGGAATGATACGTACTCAAATGCATTTATTCATACGCCGGCGAGCTGCATAGTGGCTGTTTCTTTTAATGTTTTTCTTTTTTTAACTATAAACAAATCGATTTCTTACTGATTTTTAACGAATGACGATCTTGATAATTTTGCTGTGTAGGCCATTGGTTTGCATAATGTTTTCTTTATTTAATTTAATTGGAATAAGAGTGGAGAGGCCTTTGTCCTGCAGTGGGATATTACGGGATTATAAAATAAGAGTACTTGCTTGTAGCTACATATTTGTGCTAATAATTTACTGCATTTTTCAGTTCGTACCTAACCTAGTCTATTGAGAAACAAAGAAAATATTGCTGTAAATTTTGGCACCCCAGTAATGAAAAATCTCGGTTCTTATACGTACAACAAATAAACTGAGTTTTCTACTAAATGTCAATAAACACGTGTACCCTTTAAATTAGGAATCATTATTGTTTGGTTGATTTAATTCCATGTAACCGTGGTTCGTGATACAGAAAAATCAAGAAATGTCATGCTCTCAACAAAGTTTATAGCCAATCAAATCTGTGAACGTATCCAAACGCATACAGACGTAGATTCATGCGATTTACACACGATTATCGCCTTGGCAGTAGATGCACACATGCACAAAATAATAAAGCTGTCCTTTTTACTCTTGCAGGTGACGATACCTCTTTCGAACTGCATGTGAATGCATTGCGCCATTTACTTGGCACGTGCAAACTCTTCGCTTATTCAGTTGCCCTGGTAGATAGTAGTGAAACTTAACAGTTCACGATGATGTTAGACTCACATAGCTTGCATGGATGAAAATAAAAACTACCTTTTAGGCGTAGGTGAAAAAAAAAAATTAAATTTATTCCATAAGTACTGAATCTTTCCATAGTTTTTTTTTCATGAACGGGTTGTTTAAAAGAATTATTTATTTTTTATTATATCTATATAATAAATACAAACACATTTATTGCAATACCTAAATAAATCGCAAATGCAACATCACCGCATGGCGGCGACTCTCGAACGAGAATGCAGCTTAGTGCAACCGAGTACCAGGGCAACACAACTCTACAAGAGATATGAATGCACTTTTCTCCCGCTAACATTATAGGTACATATAATAAGTATAATGCATATACTATACAGAACATCTGTACACACGTGCCGAATACATTAAAACCATAATGCAGGTATGTTTATGCATCTAGAACTGTAATGGAGAATTCAATGGATTGTACATTTAATAAAAAAGTTTTTTGTGTAACGTATAAGCTACACAATAATCAAGTTTAATAGTGGTTAAAAACCTGCTTGGGTTCTGCCTAGATTTCGTGAAAATCGTTTTAAACTAAGCAAAAATGCACTATCTACTACTTCCTATGTATACGTACCTACTTATATAAACTTGCGATAAGGATCGAAGTTATTCTCTACACATGGCACTACGGGGATATATAGCCATCTCAAGACAAAACGTCGCTTTTCATTCAGGTGAGATGTTTTGAATAACACTCACTGAATTGTAATGTGCAGCCTGCAGATGTATACAGCCCAATTTGATTGATAATCATAACAGTCTCTTATGCAAATATTTTTCTTTATTGTCATTGAGACACTTAATTATTGTTATTGGGCGAGTTTGAATATGGGAAAGCGTGGGAACAAATCGCGAAACATTATCAACAATGTACGGACATCACCTGCACAAACCGGATGATGATTGAATTTGAAAACTTAACACAATTCTTATCGGATGATTTATACACTATTGATAATGAATGCATACTGTTCTCGCTTTTACTTGTTGCAAGTCGGTTACGCGAGACTTGCAGTAGTGAGCGTTAGACGTAATAGGCGTTGCTTTCTAAGCAGTGAAGGTGAGGTGCACGCTCGGCGCATTGCTCGCAGTTCAAGTTTAGAGTTGCGCGGGCGCAGCGATAATTGCAGAGATCGTTGCACTTCTAACGCCCTGCGCAGGGGCAACGAACGCACGCAGCTGCCCGGGAAATAGATCCCGTCCTGACTATTTCAGAGCATGCTTGCTTAGATAGCGACCGCTCCCGTGCGCTGCCTTGACTAACGACTCACCTGTAATGTGAGAAGCTGCTATGAAAAAACTGTTGCTGAGCTTCAATGAATTAATAGGGTCGGTATACATTGCTTATCTTGCTTAGTACTTGGTTGATATTATTTGGTTCAAATAGTTTTGGATCGAAATTGGGCTAATGACATTAAATATCTAAACACCAATAAAAATATTTGCAAATATAGGATTGTATTACATGTTACAATGTATCTCTCTAATTTTAAAAAATATTGTAAATGTTGTCTTTCGAATTAGGTATGGCCCAAAAAAATAAAAATAAATGATTGCCAATATTTTTTATCTCTGCATGGCCCACTTAATAGTGCGAAGTTCATCGGGGCGTTGCACTTTCTGCGCTATTCCAATGCGCCGGCGCAACTCGCCCGCGAAAGTGATTCATTATGTGCGATCTGTGCGGTGCAGCGTGCACTTCTATTGTTGCATTTGCCATTCATATAAATTCCCTCAATGTCATATTTTTTCTTAAAACAACGTCTTGACATGAGACATGTGCTTTTTGCTCAGTGGTAGTAGAGCAGTTTGCTAGCTTCATTAAATTTAATTAATGATTTATTAATATAATTAATAAACTATAAACAAAAACATTTCATATCCATATTTTAATTTCATTTTGAAACTTAATACAGGTGTATTAAGTTTCAAAATGAAATTACAATAAAGTATTTGTTTTGTTTACGTAGCTATGAGATTAAAATTCGTAGCTCTCTTGTTGTGTCAAATTTTAACAAAATAATAAAGTGAAATTAGTTCAATGTTAATAAAACGAAGTAACATCTGAAATTATTAAAGTCAACAACCTAAGTAGGTACCTGGTTTAGTGAGCGTACTTAGTACATATGCGTTTATAAAAGTTGAACACAGCGGGTTGGGAATGTTAGCAATAGAAAAAAAAACCTGCAATGTTAGAAGTATCTAAGCAAGTCGGGTGCAGTGGCCGAGCAGTGCCAGTGACCTGCAAGTGAACGCGACGACGTCGATGAATGCTCTAGAGAACTCGTAGCCAACCGCTACGCCACTGCTACGAGCGTAGAACACGTCTTGAAAAGTTATTAAGTTTTCTAGGTGAAAATGTGCAGCTTTTTATTTAGTGTTTATCTTTTTAGTAAAGATTAAAAGCTTATAATTATTTAGGGTTGTATTGGACACACCTAGATAGCTTTTGTTTTTTAATAGTAAGTAGGTAGTAAGAAATGAAAACAATTCCTGTTCCTTCGAAATGAACAGTGGGAAATGTATGTGTCATCTTGTTTTTCTCCGGGAAAACTGAAGAGATGACGTGTCTCAATCAATAATGGAAATCCCTTTCGAGCCTGAAAATATGGTGACTCACTGCAATCGAAGTGATCGGGACTACGGACTGAGTAATGTTTAAGCTGTATACGCATTAATGTTATGAAATCGACACCTTATCCTACCTAAATCTAGTTTCTATGTTCTAAAAAAGTAGACTAAGCAAATTGTAAGACGTCATGTTAAATAGAATTATGGCAATAATTGAAAAACTATTATTTCTTGCTCACAAATCAGGATTTTATTCACAAAAGAATATTCTTTCCAAGTTCGTGGTATTTATATTTAAATGTCCGATCTTATGGCCGAAAATGAAACATCTCCTTTGGTACACAGATAGTCTAGAGCCTGAGAAGGACATAGGCTACTTTTTAATGCGAAAAGGGGTTGAAATAGGGGATGAAAGTTATAAGCAATACCCAGACCTCCCGGGCGAAGGCGCTGGCGGAAAGCTAGTAGGTAATAAAAATAAGGCATTTAGAAATATTTTAATTTAGTTTGAATTAGGTATATATTTCTTTCCTTAAATAACAACTTGGTTAAAAATGTGGATTCAAAAATGGATAACATTTATGGCTTTAGTAAATTGATGTATGAATTCAGAACGATTTGCGATACAGTGAGCAGCGGTTATTGGCGGTGTCATCGCTCGGCACTGACCGACAAGTCCTACTTTACATTTAAATACTTTTTAAAATCACATCAGTATTGATTTGATCGTTTCATATTTGAAAATTCAGTTTTATAATAAGTAGGTATACTGTATTATTTTTGACTGCATCATTAGTTTAGTGTTTGTAATTGCGACTCCTACGTTAGAAGTCCCGGGTTCGATTCCCAGGTCGAACAAATTACTATTCGTTTTTTTTTATAACTCTCAACGGCACATCTGAGTTTAGATAATTATTATGAGCGTGTACTTTATGAGGCACATCTCTGCCTAAACCTTTGGAGGATACAGTGATGGTATTTATATTAAATAATAGAAATGCGGAGAATTTGTGTTATGACTGTTATGAGCAGTTGAGTTAGGGGTGCATCGACTTCAAGTGGAAAGTGCGAGTGAAAATGTGCAGCTAACCGGCGCCTGCGCACTGCGCCTGGCCGACACGTAGCATTACATACAGGTGGATAATTACGTATCGGGAAAACCTGTCTTATGGTTCGCAGTTCCTGGCCCGTAGCAATACATCTTAGTACTTGTGTAATTGCATGCATTTGTACCTCCATTAAAGCTTGTCCGATACCATTCATTCATAGCTAATTAAACCAATTGAAATGTTAGTGTACTTAATAGCTTTTTTCATTCACTGGTGTTAATTCAATTAATAGCAAAAAGTATAATTTACTGTGAGATTCTTCTGATAGATATGGCCTCTTTTTTTATATCACTGAGGTGGCAAACAAGCATACGGCCCGCCTGATGGTAAGCGGTTATGGACGCTTGCAACACCAGGGGTATCACTCGCGCGTTGCCGACCCGAAAAACCTCTTAGAGGTTTATGGAGGATTCACTGCGCCGACAGTTTGAGGGAATATTCCTCTTGCTGCCAGCGCAGCGCATCCTTAGAAGGAGCTTTGGCGACCTTACTCACTGCAGGAACACAACACACCATAAAGTGTGTTATTTGGCTGCAGTTTTCTGTAAGGTTACTTCCCCAGATGGGCTGCTCCAGATTTGAGCCATAAATGGCTGTGCCCTACCTCTCTTAATAACCTCCTCTTCCTTTAAAATGTCGAAACCATTGGGAAACTATTAGATATTTTTCTATTGTTATGGCAGATGAAAGCTTTATATACCTAAGTAATTTTGAAAGAAAAAGTAAGTGTATTTGTTTGGGTTTATCGCTACAAAGAATCCAGTGTAGAGTAAATTGTTGCAGTGTAAATATTATTTTTATTTGTGATTCACTTTCAATATTTAAAGCACGTAGATATGTGGCAGTTAAGATGATAATGGAGCGATGTAGCATCAATTCAGTGATGTGCAGGCGCGGGCGCGGGCGCAGTCAGTTTTTGCAGTGTGTTGCGTTTGCGCATACTGATGCGCGACCCGCGGCCGACGACCCGCCCCTGCGCGCCCGGCGCTTGACCCCGCCGCACACGCCCGCGTCGCCATGGCCGCCTTAGGAAAAACTACACCAGTAACAAACAGCTTTACAGGCTCGATTTCCTTACTTCACAGGGTTTATAAAATAAACACAGCTTGTAAACAGCCGTCCTTACGTATTCAGTAGATATGTGTAATTGTGTATAGATTAACATCTTATCGGCACGTTTAATATCGAGACTATGAATTTTGGAAAAAGAAAAAATTTATAACATTACTATTATAAATCTAACAGAAGTTTAAAATTGGTATCCTCGAGTTTTATTTTATTAGTAATTTATAAATAATATTAGGTACCTACTCATGTTTTAATCAACAGTTACCAAACAATGAAATAGTTACCGGTCCATCCAACCGTATCCGATAAATTAATGGATTCTTTAATAAAAAAAATCTCGCAAAAGTATAAGAATTGCGGACTGAGATCAACATGAGATCAATTTATATTAATCAGTGAGTCATAGAACCGGTAGAATTTTCTTCACATCTCGACGGCGCGGCGCGGAGTTGGTAGCGATCAATGGCGGAGAGAGATCCTCAGAATACAGACACTAACTACTACGTGTCCAAGTCGATTGAAGAAAAAAAATTATAATAATAAATATCAAAGCTATGGCAAAAGGTTTCGTTCTTGTAAAAAGTTAGCGATTTTTATGGAAAGTTTAGTACGTGCAAGACGAAGAACATAACTTCGCCTAGCTGCGTAAAAGTATTACTAAAGGAAAGGCCCACTTCCTCTACTTGATAGTTTTTCTTCCACTATGCGAAGTGATTGAAAAAAACAGAAATTGGTCATGTTTCGAAACGTAACAATTTGCAATATTATTCTCGAGTAAAAATTCTCTAGAGTAAAAAAAGTTTGGAAATGACCTTTCCCACGCTCCTATTCGGTTTGATACATACTTCCAGTATATATATATATTACACCTGTATATATTGTTATTCTTTTATAAAATATCATGTAAATTTCAATGATAATATACAGTAAGCAGCTTTCAGCCACATTCCAAAATAAGCAGCAAAATAATGTAATTAAAAAATAATAATAATAGGTATGACTATGGCTTGCTAATGCTAGCAGTTTGCAAGAGACTAGGAAAGTTCAGCAATAGACTGCGGTATGCTAAACTGAAGAATTCATCCCGACGTCTTCGAGATCAGGAACGAATCGAGAGTCAATCAGAAGTCGGTTTCTAAAGTGGTACCATATCACAGTGGCTGATTTGTTTTATTCATTTGTGAAATTCATAATGCAAATAGATTGTTGAACCAATCTGTGCGCGCCTCGTGCAAGTGAGAAGCAGTAGTAGGGCCGCATCACGAGCGCCGAGTCGACGTCCGCGGCCAAGGCCCGTCGGTCAGGGACACGCTATCTAACTCGATTAAAGAGATGTATTAGATATATACAAACCCGTGTTTCATTATGTATACTCCTGAGAGATTTTCTTCCAGACTCGCGTACAAATAAAGACGGGTACTTATAGATCTTGTGAAATTTATAAAATGCGACCTCAAAGGCAAAAGGGACCCTTTATTGCTGTTTACTAGGTAGTTGGGTTAGAATTTGTCACATATGGACTGCAACTATGTTGTAATACCGGGTAGAATTAGTTATGATTGTGTTTATAGATCAGTCGTCAGTCAATCACATTCTCAGATTTGTAACAGAAGGTTATCTGGTAGAGAATGGCTAAGGCATCTAGTTCCAATTGTCAAAGATACCTCTTTCACAATTTGAACTAGTTTACCACTTGTTGATATGCTCAACATCAACACTGCCTCATAGGGGTGGTTCTTACCACCCCTATGAGGCAGTGTGTGTAAGAGCGACTGATGCGCTCTGATGCGCGGTGATGGTCCTGGATTAGATTCCCGGGTCAACTAAACATTTTGTATAGAAAAATTGTGTAGTAGTTCCATACAGCCGTTTTTGAGAACTGCTTACTAATTCATACCCTTGACTTTGAGCCATGCCCGTAATATGCACATGCCAAGTAACGCAACAAAAACGACAAATCAAATTCAAACTCAAAAAAAATATGTATTTTGATCCAATACAGTTTTCCTAAAATGCACTTACCAATTAGTCTCTCTAGTATATTTTCCAAAAATTCGAATGACAGTACTCGATATATTTTCTCAGCTTCCAAAGGACAACAGTAAAGTTTTTATAAAAAGTATTTCCTTAGATAACGAAGAATTTCCTAGAATTCGTAAGTATCTTTGCGTGGGTGTTGATAGACGAAGTCTATAAGCTCTTTTATGTAGCTTTTCAATTGGATGGTCCGATATGGGTGTCGTTGGTTCAGGATGTCAGACTTGATTGGAAGTAAATTACAATGAATAAGGAAAATATTTCAGCCGGCAAGATGTAGTGTAATGTAACGTAATTTAGCGATTCCTCCTTCATTAAAAATAAAGAAACTAAGCCTTTCATCTATGTAAAAGTGTATTCTTGCATGGCTTACAATGTTGCAGACTATTGTATCTCGCGATTATCCTCGGTGTATATGTACATGCAAGCGTATATTTGTGTTCAGTTACACTACACTCTGGTGCGGAAACGAGGTGCGTCGGGCTTCTCCCGTCTGGCCCCACACTACCCATCCACCCTGTCTGCAAGCCCCCCCGCCCGCTGTGCACCGGCCCCCTAGCCCCCTCTCGGATGTAATTCACTCTCACTAACCCACTGCAGTACAGTCAATCATGCATATTGTACTGTCTACCTAATTCAAGGTGATAGCTATGGTGTGTGCAACTAGTATGTATTATACTATGTCTACCTAACTTTTAAGTAATTGTTTACTTAGGTAGTCGCAAACCCATAGTGTTAGTCTGATCATTATGACGATCATTACATTATCATGATACGTCTACAATAGATATGATACCTACCTACCTACCCTACACCTACTTATATGGATTTTAAGGCTTAATATTCAGGAAGCAACTAAGTGTAAACTCACGCTTCGGTAATTCCGTATGTCAAATTTGTATAAAGTTTAAGACCCTTGGTTTAACGCTAGGGAAATTAAATATAACCGTTAATCAGTAAGTGATATACTACGGCAATTTACGAAACTTTTTGTTATAACTTGTAAAAGTAGAGCACATTAAAATTTGCACCTTCTATGTAGGTATAAAGTACTCAGGTACCTATCTGAAATGCTTCTTGAAAACATCTTTTATAATTTTTCATCTCCATTTCCCCAGGTTTTTTGTTCGCATGTTACACGCCGCGTCACTCAAAAGCTTCAGGGTGTTCTCTTTTTCTAATGTCTGCAAGTCGGTGGTGAAAGCGCCAGGGTAGCAGGGCGGGAAGCGGGGCGCGGGCGGGGTGATGTCGAGGGGAAGTGCCCCCATGTCTAGACTGGGTCGGTAGTTTTCCGAGATTCAGTTGGCTTTGCCTGCATTCTGCTCACCCACTCACTGCAATGTACCTATATCCATAGATACGTATAGAGCATGTCTGAGGACCCTCGTCGCGTCAGACGCAGTTTTTGTATTATTTGTCTGTAACGTAGTTATACTGTGTCGGGGTGGCGGAATGTACCCACTAGTCTGCTTCTGTCTGCAGGGGATGCTTCGGGTCGATCAATATTAGCTCCTTTCAAAATATTATTATTACGTAACAATATTATACTGAAGGAAACTTCCTGATTACAGTCAAAATTTCTTTTATACAGTCTATTCTATGTGATCGTTTTTCCTTGAAAAAATAAAGACATTGAAAACATGTTACGAGAAAGCTTTCTTGGACGCTTTTCCTGTTACAAAAATTGTATTGTTTTGATTGATTAGGCGTAAATTTAGATTTCAGAATCCTTTGTTGCGATTATTTAACTTCCGCTCGGTAAGTAAAACTTATAATATGACCAACACTTTTAAACAGCTTTAATTTCTCTAGAGATTAGCAAATCTATTTCTGGATGAAAGTAAATAGTTTTTTATCTTAATATTATATGTTTGAAGTTTTGCTACGATTTCAGAAAGTTATATCTACATTTTATATCGATAAAATTCTCCATGAGTTTTTTTTACTATTTAACGATTTGACTCTCGGTTTGTTAAAATTAAAATCGATGGATGAACACAGGTGCAACTCTATCGTCCCTGTGAGGATATGTTTAACTTTGCTAAGTACCTCTATGCCTAGTATTGCCTAGAGACTGCAATAACATATTACTGCACCTTCCTGCCTCCTGCCTTACCTGTATGTAGAATCTATGGACTATTTTCTACTAACCTGATGATATGTACACAAGCATTTTCCATGAAAGAGTTATTGATGGTCGAGTAGCACGGCATCGGGCGTCCGCACCAGTTCTCGGGAGGCGCAGCGTCCTATTGCAACCTAAACAAGTCATTGAAGGTTCGCAAATAGGCGCGTCTATGATTAACAACAATAGGCAGTTTCCTTGTAACAGGCCTTTGTGATATTGAACTATATGCATATAAATAATCATAAGTTGGCCCGAGCTTGTAATAAAAGTGTAAAGTGCGTAAACGTTATACAGGCTTAGGGCTCGTATACACTAGCGACCGTAAAAGTTGGTGCGACATAAAATGTTGGGCTCAAGATTTTGTATGATTGTGAGAAGGTCACAAAATAGGCTATATCAAAAAGCATAGAACATTATCCGTGTCCTGGACTTAAGACCGTATACAGCCAGTGCTTTTTAAGCCAATAAAGTACCGATTGCTATTCCCTTAAAATATGCATTTGTGTGAATTCGACTTTAGAATTTGAGTTACACAATACAATAAGGTCATGAAATAGTTCCTTAGATTTGTTTACATACAAGCTCAATATACACCGTAGTAAATTTTCTATTGAAAGTTGATTGCATAGGTTTTTTTTCTCTATTTCTGTTCCCTGTATTTTTACTACGGTGTATGTAGTAAACGTGTAGGAACTACAAAAAAGAATTCCTAAACAATCAACGTTTGATAAGAATTTACAACAATACAACTAGTTAAATAACAACGAATCAGTAAAAATAGCAATAAAGGAAGCAGTTGTAGCAGGGGTATGGCTACTGGACTGCCAAGTCAAAGGTCTCGAGTTCGAATCCAATGCACGCACCTCTGACTTTTATAAATCATGTGCCTGAGAGATTTTCTCGAGATGTGAAGTCTGCCAACCCGCATTAGGCTATCGTGGTGGATATATAGCTTAATCCTTCTCATACTGAGAGGAGACCCGTGCCCAGCAGTGGGATAGTATATGGGATGATGATGAAATAACAACGAACCATCCGTGCATGCATGAGCATACTAATCTAATAATAGATTTCAATACAAACTTAAACAGTTGTCTTGCAAGTGGAGACGAAATGCCTGTCTCTCTCAAAATAGTGAAGCTAATTGCGTTTCGTAACTGCGGCCTGAAGGGTCGTGTAGATCGAGGTGCCTATATTTAGCGTGGCGTGTTGGGGGCGACGCGGGGATGGGGGAAGGGCGCGCGGTGGCGCCGGTGACGCGGAAGCGTAGGGCGGGCGGAGGGCGTTGACCGTGAACGTGGGGCGGAATCGATCCGAGCAGCCATACCCTCGCGCAACGGAAAGTGTGTGCCATCGCCGCTGCCACTGTTGCATTACTTGTAACGTAACGACCACGTTACATTTACTATTTTGACCTATCCATTAATACGTTACGTTCATTCAACAGAATTTAAAAAATATCTACATTTTATACCCATTTTTTACTACGGTTGTAAATTGACATATTCGCAGAAAGCTCCGAGTAACTACACCGATGCAATACCCAGCTACACTACAGTAAGTTCATGATTCTAAACTAGCCTTTCTTAATGTATGAAGCCACGTGGTCTGCGTGTCCTTAGCTTCCTATAAAAATCTATCTATGGATTATCCCGTGGTTCCGACTTGCTACTCAAAGTCTGTGGAGTGATGATGTAACAACTGTAAACGTATGTAGTAATAAAAAACCTTGGCGTAGTTTTTCATATTCGATTTTAATTTTATTTATGGCTATTTATCATACGTGAGATAAATACATAATTATTATATGGTACATATTATACGCAACATTGTATCAAGTGTCGTAATAAATTTAAAAAAAATATTTTTGTTTTTAAAAAGTAAGTACCTATGCATTGCTATTTTTTTACTTAGTTTTGTATAACTATAACTTATAGGTACCTTTTAAATATATTTCGTTATTTCTGACAATTACGACACAATACCCGATATTAGTGAAACAAACTTGAGCCCTCCTTGCGTCTATCCCTTCGATCTAATAACGAAATAAAAGTTAGTAGGGTGTCCTGGTCACGGGGGTAGAGCGCTTATAGCCAAGATACACGAAGATATGTAGGAAAAGGGGCTGGAGAGTGGTTGGTTTAGTGAGAAGCCTGTGTGCGTGCCCCGAGCTGTTTCTACAGCTATCCAAGATCATAACTATCAAATTGAAACTAATTTACTAAACAAATGAACTAATTTAGTAACATAAATTGCATTTCCTCAAAACACGCTACAATCCTTAATTGTAATCATTGTTCCCTCCGTAATATGTGGGGTGGTTTATTTATTCTTAGCTATAAATGTATTCTAGTAACACCTGTTATTTTTACCTTCGAGAAGGGATTACCTAATTTAAAAATCCGGTTTATTTTAGGAAGGTTTTATGACGGAAAAATATTATAAGGGAAATCTATTACCGGGAAATCCGTAGAAAAACCCAAGTAGGCTAACTAGACTAAAATACGACGTATTCAATTATTTAGGCTTTTGGCAATCGGGTGCCGATAACGGGACGTGCAACGGGGGTTTGGGGGTGGGAAGTTGAATGTCGGGCAAGGGCGGCATGAGTCACGGCCGATCAATACTGCAAGGGAATGCGTGGCGGGCCCGCGACGCGACGCACCCCACCGGAGCGGCTGCATTTGGCCAATAATTCGATACCATTCCTTACCCAGTACTGGCTGGTTCACTGCCACAATATCTACGTGAGTAATGTGTATTCAGGGAGAAATTAGCACCATAAGTATGTTCGGACAAGCTGAAACTGTAATGTATCATCGTAAGTTGTAATAATAAATCGAGCAACTTACTCTTCATTTCCCAAAACGATTTAAAAGTAGTAGTAGACTTCGCGCAAAACAACCATTTTTCGAATATCTAAAATGTTTTTTTTTTTGTGCCAAGTTTGAGTAAATCAAAACATCAAAGAGGCATATAAAAATAGTTGTTTATTTTAAAATTAGTTTTTTTAATTTTCGTAGCCAATATGTAGCAACATTTAAATTCATATAAAATGATTCGCTAGCAAACCGAAACAATGTTATTTAATGTATTTATCATCTTGTTACCTATATTTACAGTTGCGTTAACCGCCAAATGGCAAGCTTCCAGCGAACTTCCGCCAAAAGCTAACTCTACATAGTATTTCCTGAAATGGACTGAAATTTAGAAGCTTAGGAAAAACACTGGTTGAGTAATTGTTCGTCTTTTTGTGATAAATTTATGTTTAATGATACATAATAAAATTAATTGTTGAGTACCCACTAAACGTTTAACAGTAGTTGAACTGAATAATTACCTTACACGAAAGTAGCTGAAGTTTTGCAAAACAAAATTTCAAGACAAATTAGTATTATTTTAACTCATTCTAAAATCCTAAGAGTGAAACTGTAGAGTGCTATTGATGTAAGAGAAGATTACCATACCACAACGTCTATATTCCCCAAAGGGTTAGGCAGAGGTTTACTAATGTAAGCTCATAGTTCGCCGGTATGTTTAGGTAGGCTGGTAGATTTAGGTAGACCTGTAATATGGGGTAAGCCTAACTCAACAAACAAACAAACTCCGAGCTGCTATTGAAAATATTATGGAAAAACCCAATAACGCTTTGCTCGACCCGGGAATCGAACCCAGGACCTCTAGCGGAATGCTCCGCTAGAGGGTGATTGTAAGATCACTACGGTAATGAGGCAATAAGTGACCGCAAGTGATCGTAAGATCACTACGGTAATGAGGCAATAAGTTAAAAAATTAACAACACAATAAATATTTACCTACATCACCTGCAAAATAGTGTGATTACTTTGGTTTTAAAATAAGTATGCATGATCATCAATATGGTCAATGCATTAGAGTCAGCTACTAGATTAGATTCAGATTCACACAACTACAACCTTCTTTGCTCTAATCTGATTTTTTTACGTGATTCTGGCTTAAAAAGTAAACAATGTTCTGAATGATTACAATTCCTCATGTTATGAAATACCAAAAAAATATGCAGTAAGGATATTCGATACATTAGTTGAACCGACAGACGTAACGTTGTCATGTCTTAATTTCAATGAACAGTACAAAATTCCATTAGAAAATCTGTTATTCCTGATTTTTTCATTTTCCGGCAACTTCCTTATTTGTCTTTCTCTAGTAGAAGCACTATTCGGACTATAACGAACTTCACACAGCCAGCTTCATGTGAGGCGCCTACCAGTTAAAGGCAATATTATTTTTTGTCGATCCATGTATGCATAGAGTTATCTTATTATTAGAAATAATGTATTAGTACGGTAAACACAGACGTGGAAATTTTTACCTTGGCTATAAGTTTTTACTATGTTGACTTGTTATGGGTATTTCTTAGGTACCTACTACCGAACCACGTACAGCTTAATATACATATGGTTTATTCATTAAGAAAAAGACGTTACCGTTTCGTGACTTTTGTTACATAATTTGTGTGGTGTCATGGTATTTTCGTAGGTGTTGATTGGATTCTAGTTTACCGGGACTAGTAATCTGCCATTGAACATTCTTTGTCCAGTTACGTCGATCGTAATTATAGCATCTAGTTTAAAGAAAAATCACCTCTACAGTTATTCGTTCGTCCGGCGATCCGCCATAATGCTTGCGTGTGTTTTGTGGCATTGAGCACTAATAATAATCGGTGAACTTGACATTGAGAACGGAGGCTCGTCATCGTAACAAGATTCTCCATCTCTTCCGCACCATATTGAAATGCTGATGTTAAAAAAGGATGACTGATATTATCTTCTGTGTTCACGAATGTTTGTAGGTCAGCCGTGTATTTGTTCCGGACGATAGTCCGAAAGTCGGCTGGAGGTTACATTACGTAGTTATTTGAAGTTAGATCTCAACACACATTAGGTATGTGCAAATTAGCATCAGATTGAAATCTGCTGATTCAGACCATTTTTAGCGCCGACGCTCGTCTTGTGACGGTGATAACAACTAATTAAAGTGATCACGCGGGCAGCCCTCTTTACCTTTCCATTATCATTATTATATTATACTTTTACTACAGCAATAAACATATTTGATTCACGTTGAACAATCTGTCACAGATACCCTTCATAGATAATAATAATCAAATTATTTGTATGTGCATATACAGTAACGTTTTTCTAAGCACAATAGTATCGTTTAGGAATATTCCACAAAAACATAAAAAAAACGTTATAGAGGTTTTTTTATTAAATAATACCCACACATAATCAGAGACGGATGATAACATAATATAAACGATTTTAATAACCATGGAATTACTCCTACTCGCTGAACTTGTTAAAAGCGATATCTAGTAGCGTTTTCCAGGCCTGCTTTGAAACGTTAACCTTATACAGCCTACGTTGTTTCGGAAAATTCCACTAGATGGCGCTACTTGAAGGCTGCATGTTACAACTTCGTTTCAAAACCTTCTGCAAAGATGGCGCTACTTAACGCGACTCTACTTTCTAGTAACATTGGAAACAGTGCATAATTTACAAGTTACACAGCGATTCTAAATTATTTGGTACTTGTACATACGGTTTCTGAGATTGTTAATTCTTATATATTTTTAAAACATAACATACTATCAAGCGTATTTCCCGAAGGGCAGACGTGTACTAAAATGGGCTCCCACATTTCGTCGTATGTTGATGTCCTATGTCATAGGGGGTGAACCTATTGCCAACTCATAAATGCTAGTGACAATTTCATAGAATATCACAGAACGACTCAATAACATTGCTCTACCTAGGAATCGAATCCAGGACCTCAAGCGTAGCAGTCGCGCTTAGGACTACCAGGCTAAAGAGGCAGAGTATATTTTTTTTACATGAAGGGCTAGGCAGAACCGTGCTAATGTACACCCACATTTCGTGGGTATGTTTAGGTCCCATTTACATATTAGGGGGCGAGGGGCGACATAGATATTTTTACAAGCTTTTTATTAATTATTCATCCTACAGTTGTTTATCAGGTTTTATTTTATTATTCACGCTCAGCATATTTATTTATGCCACGTAGCCTTTTTTAAAATTTTACTTTTTTTATTTTTACATGTTACCTAATATACATTGAAATTACGGCTGAAAGAAAATAATTACTAATTACTAATTACTTACTATAAAATAAAACCATTAAGACATGATTACTGCAATTTTTTGCACTAAAAGTGGATATCAAGATAATTATAATCATATTAAACATCGTTCAACAAATAACGTCGATTCTGCACTTTATCGGGCGACGTACTCAAAACGCAATTGTTGTTAAATAATGTAGGTTATAAATCCGGATCGGTACTAACTACTAATAAACAAATAAAACAGTTGGGCTACGTCAGCGTCGCGATGTGTTGCGTGTGCGAGCGGCACGTAGAAATGCGTCACTCACTAGCGGTCGTCGCTCCCCTTACAACAAAATGACGTTCTGACTCATATACAACGCTTTGGGTATTTTTGTATGATATACAACCTTTCTAAAACTGAATTTTAAATATACACTCAGTGGGTAGAATTTAGTTAGATATATTATGTAATTTGGGGCTGGGTACATTTATCTGGCAGCACGTTTAATTTCGAAGAGAGATCGCAAAATATTTTGGTCTATTAATAAATATCCTAAAATATGATTATGTTAACTTTGTTAGGATTCTCTATCTGCATTCTGCAACTCATCTGTATAGAGAAACGTTGAGCTGTGATAGTTATAATAGTTTCTATAAAGAAAACGAAAACCTTAATATTTATAATATAGCCTGAATAGAAGGCCTGTTTCACCACCCGTGCCCTACAAATTGCTGGGCATATAATTTTATACAAATTTTGTTCCATTTTTTAATTTATGCGGTGGTTAGCGGCTATCCAGAGGTGATATTAAATGTAAAAAAAATATCAGGATGCTCTGGGTATTCTTCTGACACCGAACGACGAACATATTTTTTTCCTCACAGTCTTGCCTATGATTTATAACTAATAAACTGTTGTTTCTAGAACCTTCGATTCTAAATTCTTAGTACCTATAGAATCAACGGAGACTGTTATAAGGTCATACAATCTAAGTTGCAAGCGTAAACTATGCAGTCTCATAAAAGGTAGATAAAGTACCTTGACAACCCTGTAAATACGTGGCGAGTGAATTTTTATAACGGATTTTTAATAAAATATTCAATATTGCATATTGTTCTCTTATGTACCATGACTCCAAGATGCGAATTAGAAAACTACTTAATTTACCAGATTTGTAAAATTAATAAGGGAATCTGATCGTATTCATTATCATCCATTGACATATACAAATTACTTGCAAAAATCGTCATCATTCAACGTATGAATAAACATAATTAAGGTTATGTAATTATTTGGGTTTTGCTTAGGTAACATAAAACTTATTTTATTATTTTTATTGTTTCGGATAAATATTAAACTGGAATATCTGTGAATTAAACTGGAATATACCTACGTAGTTAATTTCTAAGAAATATTTGTTTACCGCACTAGTTTTGCTACTCGACGATAGATGGCTCTACGTGTCGCCGTTGCTCAAATCTGTGTAACGTGCAGCAAGCACAAACTTCGATGCGACTCCTGTAATAAATAATTGAAATAAATAATTTTGCTACATTATGTAGACTAGTAAGTATTAATATAAACTTTATATTTTTGGTTATTTTCTATATTTTCACGATGCTGTTTTCTAATATAAATTATATAAATGATGATGATGATGATGATTTATAATTATATAAATAACAAAATATCTAATACATTGTAGGTACTTAGGTTATATAATAACATTTAATCAGTCTTTTCTAACATAGGATATCTCGGAACTAAATTTATGTTGGTTACCATAAAACCAGTTGAGGGCCGACATTTTATTCTATACGGGTACTATAGCTATACCTACTTTATTATGTACAAATAAAGGCAATAATTCCTAAGACCTTCAAACATAACATCGATATGACAGCAATATAATAAAATAAAGTAGTTTGCCGGAGAAGGGCGGGCGATATCGTAACTGTAGCCAGCGATAGCGGAGTCGGTCGCAGCGCAACCTTGCAGAGTTTGTTGCTCCTGCAAGGCGACAGAGGAGGCGCTGAGCGGCGCGCGGGGGGGACGAGGTGACCATCTAACCTCCAGTGACACGGTCTAACTATACCACAGATGAAAAACAACAGTATGCCAATCTAATTTGCCAATATTTAACCATATCTGAAGTTACAATTTACAAATTAAATTACACAACTATAGTGTTGTATTTTTAATGCATTTTGGGCAGTCGCGTTTAAGTCTTTTGTACTACTGTATTGTGCAAACTGTGTCATTATACTTTAATTTAGGTATTTTAACATAGCTAGCATACCTACAAGTATCTCATTGATAAGCTAGCACAAATATTGATTGTTATCAGATCATTGAGCCCTGTGAGTGTCCATGAGAGAGCCCATGTATAACATGTATAAATCGTTATAATTGGATGTTTGAGTAAGGTCGTAACTCGTAAGCTTATAGGTAATCGCCGTGTCCTTTATCTATTTGTGTATTTATGGACTATGATTATCCTTCAATATTGAAAGTAACAGCAAAGTTTACGGTAATACTAATATCAGAAACATTGTGTTTTATTCTTGTAATGCAAATGCGTGCATAATGATGTTAATTTCAGGATAAATATCTATGTGCTCGAAAATATAATGTGATAATTACTTAACTATCGATCAGAATTATCGGTTGTTCTTGATGAAGTTCATTGTCCCAAATACAGGTTGTTTACTCCACACATGCATTGTAGGTATTGATGTATTATCCTTCACAAAATATGCACATTGTTTATTAGTGAAGAATGTTTGCGCACCCGTACACTGACTGCTCGCTGATTAGTTGCTAAGCGCAGTTAGTGTTCAATTCATAGCTATTAGCTTTGTGGTTGCTTTGTTCATTATGTTTTCAATATTATCCTACCTTAATGACATTTCGCCTGTTGAGTCTTGATCTGTCCCGTATTAGAACAACAATACTTTTAGATTACCCGCACGCTATCTCCGCAATCCAACAAAGGTCTTTCTGCATGATAGTTTGTCCACCCACGGCTATCGCGGTGGCGTCTCTATTGGTGTCCTAGTTTTCAAAGAAAGAACTTAAGCTAAGATTAGTCCGTCGCGTCGCCTTCGTCCCCGCGAGCTGCGGCTACAGCTGTTTACGTATCCGACGACGGCTTGACCTATATACCAATACAATTGTATTATTCATGAGCCTGTCACTCCATTGCCTTTGTCGCACATAATCACACAGTCCTGTATAAATATACTTATTTTATGACCCCATAACAATATTGTGACCTATATAAGTGAGCAGCGATGTTGTCGGAAGAGCTTAACACAAATTCGAACTGACTGAGACTCGCTGAGCCTATTGTGTCACATGATTTCATAATTATTGTTGTTGTTATAACTATACTAAGTCAGGAAAAGTAACCTCTCGTCTCTAAATCAATAAGTAATGTTAGTGCATGCTTATTAACATTATATTACCTACTTATCTAGTAATATTTGTTTATATATTGGTGTAGGTACATTATGTGACAGTAAATTGACACAGTATTACTAAAATGGAACAGTTCCGTAGAAGTATTTTGTTGAAATCTATTTTCGGATAGCGACTGTTTGTGATGCGCATATTCGCTGTGTGCACACTGTGCACTGGTCTCCCGCTGACCCACATGTACTCTTTCATCGTGCATCTTTGTCTTCACCACCCTTCGTAGGTGGATGCAACTTTGTATATATGCTTGTTATTCACGAAACTATGTTTCCTACTATACCAGTACATAAACTGGTAACAAGATAATATGACATTGACGGACTTACTTCATATCTCTTACGTCAGTCCCACATGGTTCTGCTGTAAAAAGCCCCGACACCAAATAAAATTAAAAACTTAAAATGCTGCCAACCCATGCCGCGATAAATATCCTAAAAATAAGCTTTAATAATAATGACGATAAAGTACCTAGTTAATTAGGGTTTATTGCAATTACAATTCAATAACAATAGTGATTGGAATAACGAAGGCATTTAAAGGCTAATACCAGTATGTATTAGCAACGCAGTGCAAATTCGGTCAATGCTATTCAAATTTGTATTGCTGTATAGCATTAATTATAGTTATATTTATATAGACACAGAGATTCCTTCACTGCACCATCAGCATAATCAGTAAAGACATAATAAATCATTTAATATGTAACTCTCTCGAATCTTCGATGTAGGACCAAAGGCAAACCAACTTTTTGTTTTAAAAACTTCAACGTTACTTTTGTGGGGTTACTTTATAGTCGTGGACGTAAGTAGTGGCATCACAGTAGGAGCGTGTCATATCTTGCGAGGGCGATAATTGCGAAGGTCGCATCGCAGCTGGATGTAGCACCACACGCCCGACTCCTCCATGCGGTATCACTAGATAGGTGCTTCGTTACGATATATCGAGAAACACGTAGTATATGCTAAAACATAACGTAATACGATAAGCGAAAGGTACTATTTACATTAACACCCGCCTCGGTCGGTGGCCTTACCTCGTTAGAGTTCATGCACCCGCGCGAAACTGGGGCACGTACCGCGTGCTGCCCCCTCCACTGCCGCCCGCTCCCCCCGCCCCCGCTCGCGCCCGCGCCGTCCCGTTACCTACCACTAACTTTTCATTGAATTGTTTCTATTGCTTGCTTTAGAAATATTATACTATGACAAATTCAAAAACTTTTAGATTTTGCTCTTGTAATAAGTACACACAGGCACTCGGTTTCATTCTTTGTATATGTTAGAAAGGTTGGTCCTACGTTAATATAAGTTTAAGGTCATATTGTCGAGTAATAAAACGCCTGTTAACTGTCACTACATAAATTCTCCAGTGATTTAATCATGATTAGTTTCATACGATAACGTTGTAAAATGTATTGCAGGTATTATGATGTGGTATTTAATTGTTAGTTGCATTGCGATGGGTATACGTAAATGGAAGGGGAAGAGAAATGCTGTCACCGTGTCGAGGCGAGTGAACCAGTATTGCGCTGTACAAAAGTTGCGCAAGCGCAGCTCGAGAAAGTGCGAGTAAAAGTTGACGCAACCAACGTCACACGCCACTCACCTCACCACGTCACACATACATATACATAGCGCGTGTACATCACAGCGTATGTGTGAGTGTAGTTATGTATACGTACATAAGTGTCATGCACTGACGACACTTGATTACAATCGAACGTGTTATACAATGCCTTTAATAATAAACTTTGTTACAAAGACGTTGCTACACGTAGGAACATTGAGGGTACGTTTTCATAACACTTATGGAGATAAACGACAACTTAATGGATCTTGCACTATAGTTGCTTTAAGTCCTAGGAACTATTCAGAAACAATGAAGAAATTACTTATGTTACGCGTTAAATACTGATATGTAACGTTAATTTATTTATACACACACACTTACACAGTTCATGTACATTCATTGATGCAAAATATCTGTTCGAGGTACATATTCTAAAATAATAAACTATAAATAGAGGTAAGAACCATTTTCCTCATCATTTTGTAGTGATTACAATGACGTCATCCTTGCAATAATGAGTGATGAGTTTATTGATAAAAAAAATCACAAAGTTCAAGTCACAAACACTTCACTCGTTCTTATGTAAAGATTATGACTAGCCTTGTAGTAAAAATCAACAGTAATCCAATGTTTAAAAATCTTTTTTTAAATCACGGTTACATTGGAGTAATTTTCAGCATACCTAGAGGATGTATAGGGATGTGAGGGGAAATAAGCGGAGTGCGCGGAGGGGGGAGCGCACCGTGGCGACAGAAATAGGGCGCGGAGGACAGAGCAAGGCTGCCCTGGTTGCCGGCCAACGACCCGCGCCCGTACCTACGAGTTTGTAGACCACGTAGCCTGTAGCTGTGTGCGTAGCCACTTGCTACGATCTACTACGAACCGTATGCGCCGACTAACGTGTCTACGTACTATTTACTATTATCGGCGCGATAGGGATGCACCCCTCTAATCAACGTTACGTCGACAACTCGCTTGTCGAGTTTCAATTTGCAAATCTAATAATGTGCTACATAATGTTATAAATATAAATAAACGGTAGTGTCATACGGCCTTGAGTACCAAATAAATTTTGTATGTAAAGTTTTTTCTTTACAGTACAAAATAAAAATAGCTTTAAAATTAAATGTTCTAGAATTTTTGCAACGCCATCTATTGTAGAATAGAATAACTGTAGTGTATAACGAGAGTCGTGAAGCCGTTCGCACCGCGCGCCCCGCTTCTCCCTCCGCGATAAGGGCACGAGTTCGTTGCCCCGATAGAGACTGACCTCAAAAACGAGGACACTGCAAAATTAGGACGATGACAACGTAATGACTCGAGCGCCCACACGCTTCATACGAGGTTCAACCTTAAAATTACGGTCATAAGAAACAGAATTCATTAATGAGTTACGGTGAACTACATGTATTTGATCAATTAGGCAAATACGCTGACTTCAACAGCAGCAAGCAAGCTCGAAGTGTTTTACTGTATGATAATAATAGGTTCAGTTTATTCCTGGAATTCAAATATATAGGTAAACAGTGTTTTGTTAACCTACTGATTGTGATTCATTCAGCCTTAAGTTGATTATGGTACAGGAAATTTTTATAACATATACATAGGTATATATCACATTTTACCAAGTACGCATATATGTAGGTATAGCTAAAACGCAAAGTATGTTGTCGTATAGACAGTAAGTGGGTTTGTTTTTTATTTGATTTTATAAATTAAGCACGTGACCCAAATTGCCATTGCCATCTTCATGCCTCGGCCGCTCTTGTCTAACAAAGCAATGTCTTGACTAATATATGACTTTTGTATTGTTACAGGTAAGTGGCAGGTCATTCCTGCAAGCAAGCTTTCCGCAATAGATCTCGCAGTGTGACAACCCTTAATGCTTTACCATTAAGGGTTGAATTAAAAGGTAAGATAATTTATGGCATGTTTATGTAAGAATGCAATTATTTCAATTAGCTTAGAACATTTGTAATATTTTTAATGAAGGAAAAAATCCGCGGGCGGGCAGGATTCGAACCTGCGCCTTCTGGTTAGGTTAGGTTCACAATAGATGGCGCTACGTCACCTTAAGACGTAAATTAGAATGTGGAGGAAGATTTCGACTGGCGAGCAGGGCGAGCGGTGGCTTAGTGGTCAGAGCTTCTGGTGTACCTAACCAGAAGGCGCAGGTTCGAATCCTGCCCGCCCGCGGATTTTTTCCTTCATTAAAAATAACTTGAAATCTTAGCATGGAAAATGCTTAAAAAAATACAAAAAGATAACATTTGTAATGTTGGTCACTTATTTCTTTAAGAAGCCGTATTTCATGTAAAGATGTTGACGTGGAAAAAATTAACATAATGTTACACAGTCCACGATTGCAACACGTTGATAAACGTTAGACAGCCTTTGTTTATATTTACTAGCCTTGTAAAAGTATTATCTATTACAGTTAATAGGCGGTGTTAAACTAATGTTTACGCGATAAATTGACACGAACACGTTTGAAAATAAACATAAGAATGTGAAGGGGATTATCCTTATAACGTGAGCCGCTAATGCGATAGTGAATGCAATGGAAAATAAGCGCAGGATGCACCGTGCGGGCCGGGAGCCGCTAAATATAGACCGGGCAACGACCCGCAAGTAGGTCGCTCCCTGGGCCACACCACCGACACTCCACCGCCACCGCCACGACACTACCTACCAGTCCTACCACCCTCTAATCATAACCCGCTGGAAATACTACCTATTCATTTACCCGCTCGATCCCTTGATACTATATCAATAATTACATGGAGTCAGCTATATCCGCGATGTTAATTACATAATAAAACATTATAGTACCTACCTACTTAAGTAATAAATTACTTTCTCCGTCTTGAATTAATCAAAATGCGCAGAGCAATGAAGCAGTTCTTTACACATCTTACTAACCTGGTATATTTTTTTGCAACACTTCAAATATTGTGTTTCTTAATTACTCAGAGAAAAGTAGAATAACATACAAGACCAAAGGGTACCTGAACCGTATATTCTTAACTGATGTAAGGGTAAACAACATAACATTCCGAATAAGCAGCTGTAGTTACCGCAGTCTTTTATTTTTTCAGCGGTTAATGTAGCTTAATGGTTTGTTTTCAACGTATTTTATATATCCGGTTCGAATGTAAACATGGTCCAAGGTGTTATCAATCAGTCGTGTAACTCATAATTTTCAATCAGTTGTTTTTTTGTGAAATGCTCACAATAAATTTGCAACAGCATTTTGGAACTGGCGCACTGCAATATGCATTCGTAATTTTGTAAGGACACGTCAGCAGTGTGGCGTGGGTGTTGTTGTTTTCCCCATGGTTTATGTTGGCTGAGCTCGGCCGGTGCTGGCGGGCGCGGGCGCGGGCGGCGGCGCGGGGCGCGGGCGGTGTCGCAAGCCGCGGGTGCATGGCCGGCCGTCGGCACCGCGCCGACCCTGACTGACTTATCTTGCGAACGTGCGGCGCGCGCAAATTCTAGCGCTCGCAAATTTAACAACTCGAGAATTATTGTGGCACACTGTTTCTCAGCATGAGAAACCATGGTGCTATAATGCGCTAACCTTTTAAAAAAAAAAACTAGGTACATTGTTGACGCAATTAACCAATGCGTCGATAACATCAAAACGTAGATGTAGAAACAAGCTAACACAAATACAATCACAGCCCAATGCCATTCCAATCATGTTTACCAAACTTGATTGAAAATATTTACGTTATAGCTCTTTTAATTACAATGTATTACGTACCGGAAACATGTAAAGCAGCATAAAATATTCACATTATGAATCTGATTTGAACTAAACTGGATCGAAAAAATACTTTTTTTCCTGTCCGTGTACTTTGGTGATTGCGCATAGTAATGCAGGGAATGTCCCGTCGTCGTTGAAAGTAAAACCATTAAAGTCGTTGAACTGGAAGCTCATGATAATTTATTATGACCTGTTTTACAACTTCGTTACACCCACCCTCTACTAAACAACTACATTTTCATTTATCGCGGTAAACCGTGGCCGATCCTTCTTTATTTTCTTGTTGGTTTTTTTAATCTTTTCAGCCTGCACACCTAAGTTCGTTATTAAGTAATATAATTTTTGCTAACTTGCTTAATTTTCCCAGAAAACCTTCTAGAAATCTAATCAGAACATTCTAAAAATAATCATTACTTGTTGCTCTAGCCTAACAAGCCCTAAATCTTTTTACAAATGTTCATGGTTACTTATGAATGAGATTGCTTCCTTTTCCGTCTTGATTAGTCAAGATGATACATAACAAGAATAACCGAACTATGCTACGGTTTGAAGACAAACTTATTCATAAATTGATTGGCGCCAACAACAATGCCCTAGGCCACTGAAAGGTAGTTATTAGAGCACAAGGTACAGGCAGCTTGTTTCACCTTGATGTAATGAGTTACAGACATACATAGGTTGTAGTTAGGTATCAGCGTGCGGTAAGAGGCGAGCCTAGGCTGGATCTCAAAGGCAGAGTGGCAGGGAGCGGCCGCGGCCGACTCGGACTTTGTAATACATTCGGCCTAGTCAGCGTTCGTTGCCCTGCATCGCTCGAGGTCGCTGCAGAGCGCTACGAGAGATGCCAGCCCGAGTTCGCCCGAATACCCACGGAAATTACCGAACGACGAATAGGCGCGGAATTTAAATCTATGTCGTTGATAATATCATAGAGCATTTATTAATCCAAATATTTGAATTTAAATTACATGCTTTGATTTATTAGATCATTCAAAGTCAAGAGTAAGTAATTATTATATGAATAATTGGTTTCTAAGTAACGAGCTCCGGTTTTACTATTGAGGTCTATGAAGAGTTGTAGATTACCTAATAAGATATCAAATCAAAAGCACATTGAATGGTGTTATTAGTTGTTCTTTCAGGTAACTAATCACGAACAAATAACAAGCCCGCCCGTGCACATTGTTTATAATTTCTCCATTCAAAAGCAAAAGTTATAACTTATGTAAGTGGTCGGAAAGTCGTCGTGTGACACTTTAACCCAGTGCTGCATATTCCGGAGTGAGTCCAACGCACCCGTTTCGCGCTCATTAGTATGGAGACAGCGGCTCACCACTTTCACTCTCGCCAATAACAAGTGTTACGCAAGCCGCCGCCGCCGCCACCAGCTCTCTACTCTCGTCGGCTATCTCCGCACCACAGCCGCATCGCTCCCACCACGCTGTCACTAGATTAGCGAGCGCAAAAATTGAACACGTTCTCGCAATAATGCTGCAACAATGACGAGACAGCGTAAGACGCATCCTCGAGCCTAATCGTCTCGGCAAAAATGAAAGTGAATAGTGTTTCGGTTAGTTCATAGTAGGTCAGCGGAGTAGGGCAACGGGGGTCGACGCCCGCGCAGCCTCGCTGGGTGAAAGTGGCCCTCCTCGTCCCCGCGCCTTCTCGCTCCTTCAATGCTGAAGGCGCGTCGACGACTTACCTGCGCACGCGCTGCTTTTTGCAACTTGGCCATGGAACCTATTACGATAACTGCGAAATAACGCTCAAGCAGCAAATGTAAATGCATGGCCTTTATTTGTCCGCGATCACACGACATAGCCACCTACCAACATGGCCAGCATTTATAAAGTAACTTTGTACTAACTAATTATATCTCATCGAGATTTATTTTAATTGCTTTACTGTAGCAGAAAATAACTACACTTGTAAAACACAATTTAGTTAAAATTGGATAACAAAACAATGGAAACCCTGTTCTCAAAAAGAATAATTAAGGAAACCTATTTGTAGGAAAATAATTGCCATTTGTCGGGTATTTGTGCGTAGTACATATAAAGCTTTATGATTGCAAATAATAATACTACGAGTATATTAAGGTTATTCATATTTTAGTCACCGCCTAGAAACAGGGCATTCGGTTTTCCTTAACGTGACATCATCAGCTCGTAGCCTCATAAACAGTGAAACAATGAAAGCGTTTATCGTTGTTCGCGAAGTTGTAGCTGTGAGCAATACGCGTGGTTTATGTAACCGGCAGACGGTAGTAACTAGTGATTGAATAGGCCCCATCTTACGTAAATGTAACGTACTTGCCTACATATCAAGTACCTGCTTACGTAATCATTTAGAAATATTTTTCTATGCTACATTTATAGGTTTGGGACTAGAGAAACTATTTGACGTAAATTATTATTAGCCCGCATGCCGAATCATTCGTTAGGTCAAGTTATAACTACACAAACACATCTTACTACTCATCTGACGCTATTATTATTTCAAAAGAGCAGTTTTTACTAACGTTACGAAATACTAGCAGACGGTTTATCCTTAGACTAATTATAAAAACAATTCGGGTTTTTATACACCGCTCGCAACAACACCAGGGTACGTACAAATGAGGCCATCGGGAATGATTGTAGACAATGTTTACGAGCGATTATAATTTAGATAGATGAGTGAAGGCTTAATAAAGTGATCCGAGGCTGCGCCTGGAGCCCGGAGTTGCGACAGCGCGAACAAAGAAAGCGGCAACGGGCCGGCCTTGCCGAGTTCATCGACCGACTTTTGCAGGTCGCAAGGTTTCGCCAATCGGGCTTCTCGTAGCTCCAGGATATTGCCAATTCAGTGCGATCAAGGCTGCACACTGCCGCCCGGTCGGACCAAACCTCTTACTTTTCGTTGCAAAGAAAAACGTTCACATATTGCACTGCACATCGGAGGTGACAAATACTAGCTAATGACTTTAAAGCATAGGATTGCTAAGCTAATAAAAACTATTAAGATATAGTTATAAAATGTTGTTAGCCTTGGTTTCAGGTACAGCTTTAGTCAGCATCATATTATATTGCGTGGTCACCGACTCAGCGCAGCGTATTAAAATATGTACATGTTTAATTTAAACCGGGCAAAATTTCACTTTATTTAAGTAGAAATTATTATAAAGAATGAAATAGCTGAATACGTGAATAACTTTCAAAAATAGTCTCTGGGCTAATTAATTGCTATTATTAAGTTTATAGGAACTTGAGCTGACTGGGTTATTGTAGTCCAGTTTTAGATTGTAGTATAACATCTTCTGAATTATGTTTTGAATTTTGATATAGTCCTGCTGGTGACAAATAGATTATAGACTGCACAATAACCTTTTACGCTAAAACAAAGTACTCTTATTAAACACTTGTTTAACCAACCAATTACGTTAATAGCACATTTAATCAAATGTAACCATTAAAATCTATTCCATAGCCGTTGTTACAAGTTATGACCAATTAAATGTTAGTAGTATATTATATTTCTGCGTTTAGCACTATACCGAAATCCCTACAAATTTAATAAAAAACGGGTTCACACACTCAAGTCAATTCGTTTCGAGGCCAGCCACTAGCCCGGTAGGTACCTGTCTCGTGCATCTGGCGTTACTTTTAGTTCATGAGGCTATTTGTATATAAATAGTATAAATACTACTTATTCAGTATTTTTTACACAAGGTTACGATATGGGATCGCATGGTCGTGATTGTTTATAATCGGTTATAAATCTTATCGGTTCACTTATTTATTACTATAAATACCTACTATTACCTACTTACATAAATGACCTTCTCAATCACCCGTTAGCTGTTATAAATAGTTACTATACGATACGAGAAATACGTGAAACCGCAGTTAGTTGTACTCGTAAGTCATAAACAATGTACTCATAAAGCGAACGTCTTAGTTTTATTGCTCTACGTACATTTATTTCTCATTTTCCAATGGTTGTCGGTATTACAAAACCTTGCATACGCCACTGGAACAAAAACTAAGTCGGCCGCCGAATTGTCGCCTGAAATCTTTATGAAATCACGTAAAATATTTGCATTATTATTGATGGTAGAATTTTCTCGTAAGTATTACGCACAACGCTACGTTTACATATATGGGCTGCTTCAGGATCTAACAATAAAAAACACCAAGAGTGGGTCGCGCTGTCGCCCTCTTTACGTTTTGACATACATACATTTCTGCCAACATTCATCAGATCAACAAAGTTACGTGCTCAAAACCTAGATCCTCGGTGCGACACGGTTAGCTTTATCTGACACAATCGAATTCATTGCTTACTGCTTAGGGTCGTATCAATACGTAATATCATAAGTCTATAGACAAGAAAGTTGTGGTAAATAAATAATTATTATGGATTAAAAAGATACGGATAATTAAATATGGATGTAGTCGATCTTTTTATTGAAAAACCTTTTTTTGTGGTGTGGCCACCACGGCAGAACCGGCCTATTTTAGGTAGGGCTGCTACGATCATTATATGACATTTATATATAAAATATAATATTGATAGTAACACAATAAAATAATAAAATTCTTTCTTACCGATATGTGCCAATTAAATGTTTATCAATTAGTGAAAAAATAAAAAGATTTAAATTGCACAAAAGAAATTCATGTTTCAGAGAAAGCGCGTATAATGTGAATAAAATGATGACCAATGCATTGCGGTAGACTGTACGGCGACCAAATAAGGAAAAACAAGTACGCCGAATATGTATTTAGAAAAACAACTGCTTACAAAACACGGTCATATTAAATCGAAAATATGACTAACATAAGGCCTTCACTACGATATTTTATGACCAAGTAAATGAGTCGCGCGACCCTGAATGATAAAACCGAGTCCCGTTAACCGAGACAAAAGCGAGTCGTATGTAGTTCAGTTGTAAATTCATTTCCTGTGACACGTAAACACAATGTATGCAAGAGTAAAACCCGCAAGAAAAATGGTTCATTTACATTGAATACTGGTCCCCGGCTGTATTTAGGACACGGTGGTATGACAGGAAACAACAAAATGACAGATATTAACGAAATTTGTACCACCACGACTAGCCGTTGACTATAATGTGACCCGTTTATTATTTCGAAACTATTTTCCATTACAAAAAAGCTTATTTCTTCCTTCGTCATATAGGTAAACTAGCATCTACATTACCCCGGTAGTCTCTACTACAGTATGCATGTACCTACTTCTTATAAACCTTCCCCTTGAATCACTCTATCTATGGCTGAAATTTGACTGCATTAAAATCCGTTGCATAGTTTAAAAGATAGCAAACATACAAACAGCGGGAGCGACTTTTTTACACTAGATGTAAAGATGTATAAAATTTCATAATTGTTTCAACGAGTTTTTAGTGCAGTTAGGTTGACTAAATTTCGCTGCCACGGTTACTATATGTATGTATATAGGGTTACTTGTAAACACACTTGTACACCA
The DNA here is from genome assembly GCA_946251955.1 of Acronicta psi. Taxonomy (NCBI): domain Eukaryota; kingdom Metazoa; phylum Arthropoda; class Insecta; order Lepidoptera; family Noctuidae; genus Acronicta; species Acronicta psi. The sequence goes on along the minus strand of OX276472.1, from coordinate 7,185,435 downwards.
CCTATGTATGGCCGAAATTCAATAGTTTTCGAGATATTTGAATTTTAGGGAAAATTCGATATTTACCCAAAATTTGACAGTAAAGTCCAAATAAAAAGGAAACTACACATTGAATAGGTACCATTAAAAATGATACAAGTAACCCTGTATGTATACCTTATTTCTTTTAAACGGTACGGAATTTTACAAACACAACGAACCCACAAAATGTGCTAGAAATAGGGTCTACTCGCAAAGTCCCAATACAATATTAGTCACACAAACTATTTGTCTCTATGGGAGTCCAACCAGCTACATCAAAAGTTGTGCGAGGTTTATTAGGTCAAGCTAGCGTCATTAACTTCATTATCTTGATGATTTAATCTATGTAAAAGCACAGTGAATGGTGTCACATGAACTGGCTGTCCTACTTGGGTGCAGTAATCCGGGACGGGTATTACTTGTAATGCGCGAAATTGTAATTGTAATGCTTCCATATTCATGACGTGCCACGGTTGAATGATCCGACAAATAGCGTTCGATACTTAACGATTTTATTACCATTGTAAAGCCAATGAACAAACGAAAATCAAATACAAATGAAATCAAATATTTTGTCCTAGTAATATAATTCTTCGGTACGTGTTTTTGTCACCTAACTCCTCCTAAACGGCGGAAATTTTGCATGTATATTTCAATGGATTCCTGGATGGTTTGAACACAAACAAACAATTGCTGTCGGTACGAACACAATTTTTTTTTAATCCTCCGGGAAACGTAGGCGATGCTGCGCACGGGTCCCTAGTCTAGATCTACACCAAATAAACGGGAAAGGTTTGATTGTTTGTTTGCATTGAATAGACTCTGAAACTACTGGACCGATTAAGAAAATCTTTCACCATAGAAAACTACATCTTTACCGAGTAAAATAAATTATAATTTATGAAAAATAACCAGACCTAAAGAAGGAAAGCTCCGGTGTTTATAGAAGAAAGAGATAATTAATATATTATACCCACAGTAGACGTATGTTGTAAATCCCATGGGATAAGGAGTCTGAACTCGTGATTTCACCCGTGCCCCAAAAAGGCTACCTGATTACTGTTTTTCGTCATAAAGAAGCTTGCCCTTATCCAGAATGCAATCTATGCCCTCACCAAATTGAACAGACAAACAACGGTTCTTTATATAAGTGTAGATTTTGTAAGTAATCGGATTAAGACATCGAGTAAGAATGAAATACTTTTTGCTAAAAACTTACCCCAAAAACACAATTACACTGACCGCTATATATAAACATATCATATTTTTGCGGCCGGCTGTAAACAAGTGAACTCATGTAAGACTTCTATTGTAAGCAAACATGTACGTATCCGTTTTGCGTCATGTGTTTTTATTGAAATATTGAAAATCCGTGTTCCTGTTCCACTTACCTTAATTGTTTTATAACTGCGGTTACATGTCAATGACCTCTGACACATCAGTTTTAATAATAATATAATAAAAATTTAAAGAAACCAAAACGTCTATCGATTCGTTTCAATTGAATTGTTAGCTTCAAAACAGCCCGTGATTACAAAATGCATTTCCAGAAATGCTTATTTTCTATAAATAATATTAAAAAGAATTGAAAAAGATGAATAAAATTAATATTAATATGAATGGGAATACACACTAACAAACTTTTCACCAATCCTTAAACCGTGGACCGAAGACATATTAGTCCCGTGCTTTGTGTCTCCTATACATATTAATAGTTATCTTATTTTAAAATACGTGCATTGATCGCACGCAAGCACCATGTTTAGTTTCTAAACAATTTCATTATTTAAATGAGATGTATTAATAGCGGCGCTGGTTATAATAGACAATATGGTTCCACAGGAAAGTGGGGCAGTGAGATGATGTTTAAAAGTCATGAGTAACATTGCAATCACAATGCAATTAGAAAGCGAATTGCACAAGTGCCGCTCGCAAAGCGGCGCTATCAGAAGAAAGCGCGTCCAACATAGGAAAGTTAAATCGAAGGCGGGGCGCGATCTGCAGGGGGGAGGTGAGAAGGGAGGGGGTAGATGCGCGCACGCAGCCACAAAAGTAGTACACTTTCGATCTCAACGCGCGTCGGTGAGAGTTGTGCGAAAATGAAAGTGGTGTTGTCATTATGGTCCACTTTCCACGGTGAGGTCAAGAACCCCGTGGGTCCACTTCTAAGCCTGTTTCGTAGAGTTTATTATGAGACTGAGACCGTCTAGGCTAGTACTTACATACCTGTACTGTGCTTACGTATCCACTTGTACTTTTGTTGTCAAACAATCTCTAAGCTGATTGCAAAAAGCTTTGATTTACGGCCTTAACATGTCAACTACAGATTTTTTTCACTTCTAAGTTGACATAACCATTGAAATTACATGAATATGGAGAGTTGACAAATTGTTATGTTACTGAAAATACTGGATTAAAGTCTCCTTTTGACAAATACTTATTAAAATGATTCATATTAGAAAAATATTAAGGGTAGGTACAGTACAGATTCTAAATATGAATCGATTCCAAAGGAATGTCTAATTATGACTTTTTAAGCTTATTAAGTTAATTTCAATATAAAAAATTATTCCGGCCTGCACTAGCATAGGATTTAATTGTCTCATTATTCAAGAACTTTTACAAAATCATTTAAGCATATACCTACATAAAATAAACGCTTAACACATTTAACTTACTTTAAACATAAGTTGGTTTAATAAACTATCATAAGTAATAAACTAAGTGGCAGGAATTCCGATCGTGGGAATTAGAAATCACAAGTATATATGCTGTTATTCGAGGCTCAAACTGATCTTTCAGCAGATGCAATTAAAGTTGCTAATTCGCTGTAATAACGTTTTGTAATTATTCTAAATGCTTTCTCACTTTTTGACGTGTTGAAAGGTTGCTGTCGCGGTGTTATAAAAAAAAGAAGTAGTTTTTTTACGCATTTCCATATTTTTTTGTAAGTCAGACATTTTCTTGGACTTTCCGTATTGTTAGGGATGTCTTGCCCGAATAAATCTAAAACTAATTTACTTTACAATAAATTACAGTTTTGCTTACAATTAAACTAGTTAAACATGTACTTATTAACTTAGTTTCATAGAAAGAAAGAAAGTACAATCTTGTGGATACCACCTCTAGATGTCATCCTACATAGTTATGTAATCAGCATATTTATGTTTTGCTAATTGGCTTTCTGTTCTGATCTTAATTCCATATTCCATTCACTTTTATTTTTATTCGTATATCTATACTAACAATAATATTATAAAGAGGAAATATTTAATTGTTTGTTTGTTTGTATTGAATAGACTCCGAAACTACTGGATCGTGTGTAAAAATTCTTTCAGTGATAGATAGCCCACTTATCGGGGAAGGCTATATATAGACTATATACCATCACGCTACAACTAATAGAAGCGTTGTTGTGCAAAATCTTGCAAAAACGGGGGAATAAATCATAAGAACACGCGGGCGAAGCCGCTGGCGGGAAGCTAGTCTCATATACTAAGTAAAAAATTGTTAGAAAAGTGGAACACAATACATACCATTATTGAACATCAAATCAACTACGTTACTAAATAAAGAGAAATCTTCGCTTGACATGTGAAATAACAAATTTGCATACATAAGATCGGTGATACCAGTGCATCATGAATATAGAGCGAGGGTTGCACGGATGAGGGAGAGGGGGGGGGGGGGGGGTTGCACCGAGGTGTACGACCGCTGCTGACGTCAGCACGATCTGATGCTGCCCGGCTGCAGCATAACCCGAACTCTGACCTCATGAACTGGTGTTTGCATATTTTACTTATACATGTTGGGAACATTGATTACGATGGGAGGACTGTTCTTGATAAAGGTTCTCATACTAAGCATGAAAATGAATACACACCAATTTAAAATCATTTTCTCCGTCATTGTGCTGAGCTTGGTATTTTCCCTATAAGCACAATTACGTTCTATGTAAAGGTTGCAGATCTATCACATTTTTAAAGTCTAATAATACACGATACTGTTCACATGCATATATTAATTATAACAGTAAATAAAAAGACTGAAGGTGGCTTCAGTCGTAAATGTAAAGCATCCGATCATTATTGAAAGTCGTAAAAATGTGATATTTACAGCGAGGTAATAATGCACGGTCAGAGCGAACTCCTAGTATAATTGGTCGCCTTGGCCTATAAACTCGCCACTCTGCTCACGAATGATTCGCCAATTCTAGATTTAGGTTTTCAGTTCACTAGGTTGTAGGCATTTCCGATGTTCACGTACTTATTCAAATTTCGGCATTCTTCTATTTTTTAAATTAACTATAAAATAATTTAAAATTTTAGTTTTGAAAACCATACAAACTGAAGACATGCTAAATTGCCAACATGATCTGCGCTGCAATATTTTCTTGTTGTAGTATCGCAGCGCGCAGTCCAAGTTGAGAATACTAAAATAATGGAATCAATTCCTACCATAATGGTTAAATAAGGAAAGGATTATCTATACTAATATTATAAAGAGGAAAGATTTGTTTGTTTGTTTGTAATGAATAGGCTCCGAAACTATTGGACCGATTTCAAAAATTCTTTCACCTTTGGAAAGCTACATTATCCCCGAGTAACATAGGCTATATATCATCACGCTACGACTAATAGGAGCGGAGTAGTAATGAAAAATGTAGCAAAAATGGGGAAAAAATTATAAGACCACGCGGGCGAAGCCGCTGGCGGGAAGCTAGTAATTATAATAAAAGGAAAAACTTTTGGTCTAGAGACAAGAAAAAATCTTTAGTTTATTTGTGCAACACATAAAAATGAATAAACAAGGAAGCATGAAACCGAGACTTCAGTCCTGTTCCCAGTGTAGTCAGGGTTGTTAGGGGCGGGCGGCGCGTAGCGGCGTCTACGAGCGCCCCACGGGCGGCGTAGCGGACAAGCGCCGCGCGCCATTCGCGCTGACGCCGCCGCCGGCCGCACGCGCCCCATCCGCGCGGCTCATGCGTCTCCCGCCGCTCCCGCTACCCGACATGACTGTGACAGAGTGCCATCGCCAACACCTGGAGCCCAGCGCCGCCACCGAGCCGCCGCCCCCAGCGCCGCCCAACGACGCAGATGTACTGCTCGGCAGAGTCCTCGCAGGTGAGCGACCATCAGCTGATCATGACATCTGTCATCTTGGCTGACTCTCCACATGTGGTGATGTGACCGACTGACCGTGCCGTTAATGTTTGGATGATTATAATGTTATGGTGTACCTTCCGAATTTCTAGCAATCGAAAGTTATGATAACAGTGATTTCACCATGCGTTTCAAGTCAGCTGTAGCATTGTGTTAATTTTTCTTGTTTACCGAATAACAATAGGTTAAAAAGATTTAAATATTGTATTTTTCACTTTCGTGCGAGTGGCGGTGCGAGCGGCGCGGCTCACGGCGCGGCTCGCGGATCTAGGTCAAGCGGAGTTCGTTGCCCTCGGCCTTCCCGGCTATATTCGACGTCGCTAATCACCGCCCCTCTCCCCTTCTCTGGCTACTCTGTATCCTCGCTTCTATTAACAGAGACGAACTTAAAACTAGTCTCAATATTTATAGACTAATTAGTTTATTGTTTTCATTATTACGATTATGTACTTACTTTAGGTTGGTATCTTAACTTGGTATGTTGCTAATTCGGTTCTATGTTTCATACTTACCTACTTACCTCTAATGTAGGTAAGTAAACATAAACTCAACATAAAATCCTACAAGTTTTTTTTATATACCAACGAACAGTGGGTGTACATTAAAAATTAGTACTTTTCTGCCTAACCCTTCGGGGAATACAGGCGTAATGGTATGTTACAATTTTTTGGGTACTTGACCCATGTTGCGTTTCTACCTAAAAATTAAAGGTACTTTTATTGTTATTGTCATCATAATAATAATACCTATCATGATATATTATTATTATCCGTCATTTTCCATTTTATGACCCATTATGTATGATATTATGAGCGGGCACCATCTAGAAATTTATTATTGTCTGTTCGTTTGTTCCATTTACAACGTAATTATTTTGCAAAGGCAGTTCACGTTCAAATAATACATGTATTAGTCAATAAAGTAGTGATTGCATTTTGCAAAGACGAGCGAGTGAGTATCTGCGCTCGACATCATGGTCGAGTCGAGTTTCGCAAGTGGAGCCCATCGCTGAATGCCATTTTATTTTGGAGGCCGCGCGCACAGTCGGAGGGCCCGCGGTCAACGGCCCCGCGCGTTATCTAGGTCGCCTCGGAATAACCTAGCGCCGATACTCTAATAATAATCTACATGGAGCCTTGAAATATTGTTGTCCCACTCTCACTCACGACACCTCCATAGCCGCCAATAGCGACAATCCGTATTTCGTAAGATACTATGCTCTATTCAGAGTGCGCAGTCGCTAACTAGATTTGACTGTCTCTTTTACTCTTGACTGCAAACCTAAGCAGAATAAATAAAAAGGATATAAGTTTCTAGAATTATTTTTATTACTATAGGCATTTTAGGTTTATATAACATCTGACTTATATTGGATGTCATGTTATGTAGGTGTACCAATATCCTTATTAATTACAAAGCATAGATTTAAAAAAATAATTATTATGGTCGGTTCAAGTTGGTTCGATCAAATTGGTTTCATTTTAATGCGTGGGTAAAAGAAATAAATCAGAGCAATAAACAGCAAAATTGTTTGTATCACTTAGTTACAGACAATACGGCTGTAAAAATCAGGTATTTTTATGAGCCATGATTTTTTTAAACAAATAATACTATAACAATGTGTTGCGTGTAGCGTGCGTGCGGTGTGACGTACGTAGCACGCGGCGGGCAAGAGGGGCGCGGCGCGGTGTGCGCGGGCGGCGCGGGTTCGGTATTGCGATCAAGGCCTCGAGTTCGTTCACCCGCCTGCAATTGGGTCACGCTCGCTCGCCGCCCCGCGCCGCGCTCCCCACACACAAATAACTGTTTAAATCACACTAAATCCGTACCTGTAACGTCACACTAAGTATGTAGGTAACCTTAATTAATTGTTTTAAAATGTTAAAGACATCAAACATAATAATTATTGTAATATTTTTTATTCATACCATTCATCAATTACTATTTATTACGTGAACTTCTTGTACGTATTTGTACTTCTTTGCATTGTAATTATTTTAAAAGCAAACGATTAATAGATAATAAAATAACATTTAATTTACATTATTTGAAAAGTGTTAAACGTCTATAATACTTTATGTTTTAGTGATTGATTTCGTAAATGGATTAAATAATTCAAGATGGTTCCTGTGAGACTTTCTATACTTACCTAATGAAATACATCAACTTCATTCCACTCTACTTATCCAAAACATAACAATAAGATAACTATTTTGATCTTTGAAGTTAATTAAATTAGTTAATTTAACTAACTCTTAATAATTAATTACCTGTTGGTATGATAAGATAAGAACGCAATAAGGGCAAATCATATCTTGCGTCGTCAAAAAACCATAATATTAAAAAATAAATACTGAAAACGGAACTGATAAATATTTTATATTAGAAACTCAAACTTGCCATTGTATAAATAAATCTGACATATATAACATTTGAATGTATAACTAAATAAATATATCCAAAAATATAAAACGGACGTATTTCAACTAGTTCTGATAAAGACTTCTGAGAGTGTCTTTATAGGTTCTATTTACAGAAATAAATCTCATTTCATTTCATATACTTTAGCGAAAGTTTAATGGAAAAATCGCGAATGAGTTGAGGTCTTGAGGACATAATGTAAGGGTAGTGGGGTGGTAGAAGGTTGCGGTGGTGACGGCGGGTGGCGCGGGCAGGGAGTCGGCTGCGAGAGGCTGCGGGTCGACGCCCGCGCCGCCCTGACCCCAATTTGATCTGCGCTCGCGTCATATCGCGCGGACAACCTCCCGTCCAGGCACACTCAGCGGAAAATACCCATCGTTTCAACATAACAGCTTTATGAAATGACTAACTAACTAAAACGGTGCTTTTAAATATTGTTTTAGATGAGAGAATATTTATTACCTTTGTCTTTTTCCCATATTAATATTAATGTTCATCGCTCTTTATTTCACTTTAAGAATTGCCATATACCTATGTCATTTTATTAAAATGGTACTTCGCCCTAAACATCACGCACGAACACATCGGAGCATTGAGCAGCGACTGTATTGACTGGAGCCCATTGCTCTATATCAGTCCTCTGCTAACCCGCTAACCCGCCGCTCACTGAGCCTAAACTTCGTGAAGAGTGCCGAACGTTGTGTTCATTACCTCATTTTTTTTAGACGCGACCCGTTCGTGTACTTAAACATTGTCCGTAATTTCAGCTAACTGATTTTTTATAAAATACTAGGTCATGACTTAGTTAGATGTTACTTTTTATTCGGTTTCGAGGATAGTGTAATAATTAACTTTGCCAAATATGCTATGTAGGTGGTTAAAAAAACCTTGTCTTAAAATGTACTATTATGCGGTTATAAGCATAACATAGGCAACGGACTACATAAGTATATCCTGTCAGTGGTTATATGATTTATATAATTGCACAAATCAGGGACAGACTGTGTAATTAGTAATTATTTAGCACATTCAAATGCGAACGTCAAAAGTTACTGTTAAGTATACTTACATTGCGGTAACATAATAATTCACGGTAAATGAAAATACCTACATACATAAACACAAAGTGTGGTAGCAAAGATACGGCTTTAGTTTATTAAACATAATACATAATTATAGTAAACCTAACATAACCTTTATTTGAATGTGTGCCATCTATCAATTGAATTATTTTGCCTTGAAAATATAAACGCACCTTGAATCTCCCACTCATTGACTTTACATCAATGTTAATACGTCATCGTAATTTCTGTGTATTTTTATTTTCAATTCATGGTTCTATAATCTGGCCTAGAACTACATTTATTGGTATGCAGAACTGTATTGATGTAACAATAGTAATCTAAAGGAAATAACAGAATAGAAAGGTTGGCAGGTCGGGATTACATATTCGGAAAGCGGATACTTAACTATAGTTGCAATTTCGTACGGAACTTTTTTTATAATTGTGGGCTTGTATATTGAAGAAAAGTATAGTCTAATTGAAGATATTTTAATTTCTGGAAAAATATGACTGTCTGGCATGATTTGACGATTAAATATAACATTTAATTAATTTAATATTAAATAATAGAGTAAGTAATTTAATTCAGCATTCATTACTCTTGCCGCTGATGATTAAGTATAGTGGGTCATCATAATACCATGAGTCAGTGTTGACCTAGATGCGGCAGGCTGTATCGACGGTAAGCGGGAGCGCGGCCTACGTGCTCTAAATACTCCCAGAGTAGGTTAGGGAGGGAGGTCGTCGACCTCAGGTCTACCCCGCCGAACTTTCCGGGCCATCGGAATTGTGTGGCCTACTGTTTCGGAATGGGTTCACGGGACCTCAATGTTTACTCGGACACATTCTCATACATTAAAAATCACAATTATGTGGCTCCACAGAAGACACAGAGTATATTTGTAGAAGTTAATTTATATAATTCTCTAAAAATATTTTAGGTATTCTTTTAATTTAGGGCTGATAATAAATAGTAAAAATTACATAGGTAAGGTGCTTGAAATAAAAAAGCTAGGTAGATTAGGTAATTATTTATTTATAAATATGGTTATTCTGTGTCACTTCCATTAACTGTTTATTACCTAGCGAAAGGTATACGGGAATAATAAAGGAATAGTATATTTATTTTATTTATTTATTTATTTAATTAATTACAACGGATTCACCAATTACAGTAACTAAAATCTACAATAAGCAGCTATGCACAATCGTGTTTAAACTATTAATAATAATTTAAAAAAAAGAACCGTTTCAGAATCATACAATGCCAGCCAATGCCAATGACCAGTTTGTTTTGTTGTAACCAATTTAAAATCAACACATAATTATTTGAGAAAGTATTTATAATTTGGTTTGTTTTCAAATATATTATCTATTTATTAAGTTAATTATGTATTTATTCTTATATTTAACTATTAGATAATAAACATAGCGATACTTTATTTGAGGAAAATAAACTGTCCACAGCGCCATCTAGCGTCGAGTAGACAGTTTCGAACCGTTTAGATAGATGTCGCTAGTTTTCCGGGTGAATGTTAATCAGTTTCAAAACACTAGTATTTTTTTATTGGGCTAAACAGATTTTATTATAGTAAAAATACTTTTCATTCAGTCGGCAACCTGCATAAATGGTAAATATCTTACAGTAAAAAGTTAATAATTAATATTAAAAAGAGGTTTGTAATGTAGCTATGTAATTATTATAATAAATAAGGACCTGATACGACAGGTTTGGCTTTCAGGACCACTACAATTTAATTTAAAAAAATAAGTTCGGTTAAGTATTACTAAGTATTATTTTATTAGTTGATTATGTAATTATCTATTTATTACCTACAATAATACAGTTTACTTTTTGTAGACAGTCAATGTTAACAATTGACCGTAGACCTGACCGTGACGTAGAGATTATATGACCCATATTAATAAATAAAATATGTACTTATTTACGCTGTAGTTCCATTAAAGTAGACTAGAACAGATATAGATACGATATTACTTCATAGTTTTTTTCAATTAATAGCGTCAGCCTCGGCTCGTCAGGTTTATGTGAGATTGTCAGCTCTGAACATTAAGCTGGGAGCTAAAAATAGAAGCCTCTGGTTGAGCTGTGTGGACAGAGGCAGGGTGGCAGGGTGCGATCGGGGTGGTGGCGCCGTTTGGCCATGAACTGCGCCGACCCTCCGCCCACAGTCCGCTTCCTTCGCGGTTAGCCAACATTACCTGCTGCCATTTATTTTATAAGCATTTCTATTTCCAGATAATTAGAAAACTAAAAACAATACCTTTAATAATAATTTAATCAAATAATACCTATATTATAAAATAATAACTAATGATAAATAAATTTTATAAAATAATAACAAAGGTATTGGCAGCTGTTGTTGTTTTAATCATTCAATTTAGTACGTAGAAGTACTGATAACAAGTTCAACAACTTTGCATTATCTGACACCTGTCGTGTATTCTATTGCTCTAAATACTTATGTGCCTACGTCAGCAAGAACTTGAAAATTAATTTGCATGAAAATATGATATTCTACAAACATACTATGGTCTACAAAGCTTACCTACATTGCACAATCTTATTCTACAATTTAATAATAATTATGGTGGTTTTTAAATGAACCATACGCGGGTGGGGTATAAGGGGGTTGTCCATTGACGTCACAGGGGCGCATGCGCGTTTCTCGCCCACGCGTTCACCCCGCGTTCGTCGCTTGCTTTCGCGCCAAAGCGTTGTTGGTCTCGCACCGGTTATAACCTAACTCATGCTATAACTAAGGCAACAACTCGCAAATATTTTAAAAACTTCACTTACATCTCCAATTTTTAATTAAGTTCCATGGAAGCTCTCAGTGAAAATATACTGCTGCAACAGCAAACGGCAGGTGAGCATTTTAAATATAGAACTAAACATTTTATGTGACCTTTTGAACTTGAAATTTATGTAAGCGGTCATTGAACTTTGCTCTTTGTAAGTCCTTAATCGATTTCGTAAGTCTGATCTTCAGTTATGTTACGTTACATGATGATAAATAGAGTTTAAACGATGATTATTGATGACAAATAGCAAAATAGCAATGGAGAGACAAAACAATTGCGATGCTAAAGTTTTACCTAACATTTGAAACACATTGGCGGTACTACATTCCAAGGTTTGAGGAAGCTTTGCTAAATATAGTTTGTGGCCTAGAATGTCTGTAGTGGTACGTCACGGTCGTAAACGTCAATTTGAATGGTAAATGATTGAAATCATAAAAAAATCGTGTTTTATTGGTGCTTGTTTGTAAGGTTACATAACCTGTTTATAGGGAAGAGCTTTAAAACTGACTGACTACTTAGGCTAACTATATTAATATACTAAGTGACTTCCTATACAGAATACCTAATGTTTTTGTTTTGCGTTAAGATTATTTTTTGAGATAATATAATTAAGATCAACCAAAACACATTAAATTCTAAGTCTTGATACCGGTTCTAAATGGTTATGTAAGAAACTTCCGGCTTTTTTACGACAGCAGAAATTAAATACTAGGAATTAAATTATGAACATTTGGACAGAAAAACTAAGTAGCACTGTTTCCGACGTAAAGCTGGAGGGGCCATGGTTGCTACCACTTCATTAATGAGTTGGCTGGTAAGCACGTTGTGGGCCTACAAATACGTGGATTGTGCGTGTATGAGTCAGCCGCATCCAGACCGGAACACGTCACGTCAGCGCGCAACGCACCCTGCGTCGCGCGCGCACGGTCACCCCGCTCTATTGCACGCATGCATATTCCATTGTAATGCACCAATATCCGTTCCACTTTTACGGTTATCTGTTGCCACTTGCATGCGTAAAGTGCAGTGTCACTTATTATGGTTAAAACCATTCGTACTTATCGACTACCACATTTGGCAAGATTTCCGGCGATGCGAATAGGTCAGTTTCGATAATTTTATCATTTTGAATTAGGTATTCTATTAATGTAAAATAGTCCCTCAATACCTTTATTCGAAAGTGCTTACCAAGCACTTGCGTAAAAAAATATGATATAGTTCAGGAACTGAAAAGCACGCCGCTTTTCTTCTTCTTTTCCTTGTAACTCCTTTGACTGTGCTCCTTTTAGTAGGCTTTCAGTATAAGTTATATGTGTACCTGCGTGTGCATCATTTCAATCTCCTTAAGCTTTGAAAGTCTTCTTTTCAAGTAAACTTTTTATGTAAAGAGAGACTCGACGGCGCCCTACGCCACGGTACATAGAAAAAATAGGTGTGTGCTTTAGTGTGCGTCGAGTACGCGGCACTACGAGTATGTACTTAGAGAGTGCATCGCTCCCGGGCGCCGGTGTCGTCGCACTGCATATAGGCCAGTGCACGCGAATGCCCGAACCCCTCCCCCCCCCCCTGAGCGGCCGCCGCCCCAACTCCCCGCTGCACTTCGCGATTTTCCATTTCCATCGTATTGCCCGTTCGCTAATTCCAGCCGTTGACTCGGCGCGATGTCGTAACGCGGGGAAATTTCTCAGGCCTTTCTCCGAACATGACTTGCAGCAATGACGTCTTCCGGCAAAGGGCATTCACAGCCCACATAAACTTGACAGTATAAATTAAATATACAGTAACAGTTTAGATTTTAAATAGTACACGATTTGAGTACAGTGTGGTACTTAGTCGCGCACTATTATAATCGGTTTCTTATATAAATTTTAAAAATAAATTTAACACATAACTCTCAATTCGTGTATTTAATAATAAATAATTATGGTTTAGAAATACAGGACACAATAAGATAATCATGCTTGGTTTTTAATTGTATTTGTATATATATTGTTTCTAAAACAAAACAAATTAAGAGCAATAAGTATGAATGAAAGTGATAATCCTGTGTTGCTTAGTGATGACATCATACTTTGACTTGACAGCATTTTAATAATTTGAAACTAGGCCAAAAATGTAAGCTATCGTTATATTGAGCACGATAATTATAATGCGGAAGGTCTCGGTGCAGTATTGCGAGGAACGCCTGTGCGAGTCGAGTGCGGGTTCAAAGCGCTCGGTAACATGTCGCGCCGGTAAACAACGTCGTAACATCGTTGTTCGTCGGCGCAGTTACGCCCGTACGGTCCTGAGCCCCCGGATGTAGTTACAAGTTCCCGCGGTCGTTGCCCGCCCGATGCGTGCACGACTCCCTATGTTATATCGGCTAACTGTGGCGCGAAAATTAAAAGCTTGCGCTGCGACACATATTACGAGCTCCATTACAAAGTTGTTGATGATCATGCATTACAGAAATTTACAGAGTTATGTGTGCCCTATTTTTGGAGCCTTCAAACCAGTTAGAATAAAAAACCAGAAAACCAATTATTATATTACTGGGTACATAGCTTTTTCTTTGTAAATACATCATTTATGTTTAGTGATTAGTTTTCAGATTAATCTAGTAATAATTCCCATGCAATAAACGAATTAGAAATTAGTTACGTAGGTATTTGTCCTATAATTTTTATAATGGTCACAAACATCAAAAAATCAAATAAGTTATATAACAAATAATAAATTATTTAGTAAAATACTACTGCTGATGAGAATGTTTGTATTTATAATTGTCACAATAACGTATTTTGGTAACTTAGAAAGTTAATTGGTTGTGAAAGTTGATCAATCGACTTATAAACAAACGTAATCTAACGATATTATTATGTTTTGTTGGAATTTTATTATAGAATGATGGCAATCGGAATTTTTTCTTAATTTCCGATAATGGCAAAGATTTAAAATAAAACCCGTGAAATAGTTAATAACTATAATACAATGCAGATGGGATTGCGTGAACGCGGAAATGGTTGGGTGCCGTTAGCTAGGTAACTGTATGAGTCTAGTCTAGAACAATCCTGTGCGGGCACGCCTATGGGATCCAGTGACATGTCCTGAATTGATGAGTAGTCTACGATTCAGCAATATTTTGACCGTAATCACGATTCAGCTAACTGTATTTGTTTTATGGCTGTAAATGCTGCACATTCGGTGACAAATATTTTTTCAATAAACTGCGTGCGCGCGCGCGCGCGCGCGCTCGCGTGTGTGTGTGTGTGTGTGTGTGTGTGTGTGTGTGTGTGTGTGTGTGTGTGTGTGTGTGTGTGTGTGTGTGTGTGTGTGTGTGTGTGTGTGTGTGTGTGAGTGAGTGTGTGTGTGTGTAGGTGTTTATTAACCTGCAAAACCAAGATGTCGTATTTCCTATTGACGTAACATAATTATACATAGCTTCGGCATTAATTAATATGTTACGTAAGACTATTGTAATTTTTTAAATGCACAGGTGCACGTAACTTCACCGGCGTTGTTAAAAAATTCCTACATAATATTTTACGCCTATATAATTGCCAAATAAATATATTTACATAATATATCGTAAATAACGAACTCATGTTACTAAGTTTTGTAAATAACGAACTCATGTTACTAAGTTTTACTATGAAAAGTTCGTGGTACATTATCTACCTTTTACAAAATGTAGGTTTAGGAAGAAAACATTAGGCGTCGGAGGGTTGTGTTAGGGTGCGCGTTCGGTGGCGGCGCCGTCAGCGGGCGGGTGCGAAGGGTTAATGACCGGCCGGTCGTCGCAGTGTCGCGCGGGTGTCGCGCCGCGCCGCGCCGCGCCGCTACGACATTCTGTAGCTCCACTTCAGCTACGTGCACTGCACGCGATCTAATCTATAATATCTATGTAATGTTAACACCATACAAACAGATTGTTTTCATTTTGGAGCCAGGCGATAGATACAGTCGTATTTATAGAAAGATGCAGTGGTTATTGATTTCATCCGGTATTATTGACCTCTAAATTATTATCCGTTCAAATGAACAAATACATATTTCTATCTCTAGCGCTTGTTATCTTCTTAACATTTGCATAATCGACTCTACTAGTACGAAATAAAGATTAAATCGGTGTGATTCGATCTCTATCATACCATAATAGTCGATTACCCCGGCTGACGTAAACGGCGTCCTTGGAGCGAATCTACAAACACAATTGTACAAATATCTGCTATGAGTAGGTCAGTCACCCTCGACGGGCCGCGCGCCGCCAACGCGGGCTTCATCGCGATACATCGCTGCTATAAAAATATTATATGGAATCAAACTTTGTTAAACTACAATGACTCTTATTTCTTTAGCCTAAAGCGTAACGTAGTCACGCTAAGGTGACAAGAAAATTAATGATAAAAATAACTCATAAAAACAAGGCGGCAGCGGTACAATCTGCTATTAACGGTGTCGGTAATTTAACAACAATGGATTATTTTCCTACGAGAATGTAATTATAAAAATATTTATACACAAAATACATTTAACAATCTAGACCTTTATTTAATTATATAAAATGTATGAGTATGACTGTTATGAGTCTTATGAGTGTTCCCCTCTCGTCATTCATTACGCGCTCCTACTTCATGTCTGTGTCATCATCACTCTTACCGCTTACGTTCTCATTTACATGTTCACGCATACTCTTAACATGCTTATTAGAGGATACACATAACATAATCAATTATTTTCAGTATGGTTTGTTTTCCGACGTCGTCGGTTCAAGTATCAAATAAAATGTCACAGTAGATTCCGGCACATGAATACACGATGATGGTACGCGGTACGCAAAGCACTGACTCATGTCAGTTCACTAAGAAGTCCATTGACACGGAGCTTTTTGAACATGTGTCTTAGACACGTAGACGAAATCATGTCTTATTGATTCTGTTATAGACAAAGACGAAATTTGACGTACGTTTAGAACAACATTCTGTAAAAGACTTCTTAATGTAAGTAAATAATTGTATGTAGGTATAATTAAAAATATCTACAGCAAATGTGAAAGAGCAAGTAGATTTAGTAGAACAAATAAAATCGAAAGATGGTATTACTATGTCGGTACACTCAGTACTTTGACGAGTACTAACATACCACACGAACAGATAAAATGATCAAAGTTATATAGGATTTTTTCCCCGTTTTTGCTACATTTTTCATTACTACTCCGCTCCTATTAGTCGTAGCGTGATGATATATAGCCTATGTTACTCGGGGATAATGTAGCTTTCCAAAGGTGAAAGAATTTTTGAAATCGGTCCAGTAGTTTCGGAGCCTATTCATTACAAACAAACAAACAAACAAACAAACAAACAAACAAATCTTTCCTCTTTATAATATTAGTATAGAAGTATAGATAAAGATCATATGTCACTGATCAAAGAGATTGGATGACATTTTTAAATATACTAGCAAAACTCCATTCGTTTATGATTTGATCAATTTTCTTTACAATTGGTAAAAACGAAGATATTGAAAAAAGAGACTTGACCCTCTGTATTAACCTCACCTTACATGTCAGAATCAAAGTGAACCTATGTTCATTATGTTCATAAGTAGTTAGAGTCAATGTAGTTTCGTTCAGACAAACAAAGGAACAGGCTGCAGTGTATTTATTATTATCAGTGGCATACATTGCTAGCTCGATAGCATAGCTGCGATAAGCTGAACAAAACATCGCTTCGGTACAATGACCCAGAATTATATAAAAATGTCCTCGGTTTTGATAACGCTGTGACAGTGACATTTTATTACGGCCTCAAGCTATTATTATTATTGTAGGAATGGCGTACATTACGGGTAAATTATATGCACGTGGCAGTTCAGGAAATTGTGTAAATAGTCACGTTAAATTAAACATGACATTGTGTTCACCAACCGCTATTATATTAATACCTAGATAACTAATGCATATTTTGATAACGTTTTTCGATTTAATAAATTGACCGATAAACGTCGGACAAAACAGCATTAGGTATTAATTTATTAGAGTTGTCACGTTAGTATTTGAAAGTTTGCGAGTTTAGCTGCTCCTAACACGGTGATCATTGTCCTACGGTACCTATATCACAAGTTACGCAATTTTTGTGTTGTTTGAGGGGAGCTGCACCGGTGCTAATTGGGGTGCATCGCAGTGCGTTGACTCTCGACTGAAAATGTTGGCCGGAACGTTCCACGAGCGGATGTCAACTTTCTCGTGGTTACGTAACGCGGAGAGATGTGAGCACTAGAACGTTCGGAGTCATCGACCACGGCCGCTAGTTACGAAACATACTACACTGCGCGGCACACTCTAGAACACTCTACTGCAACTTTTGTGAACCGACACGTGTGTAATTACAACAAGTAAAATAGTATTAATTTGTTATTAATAGGGTAGTTTCAATGCAAGTAACACTTCATGTCGTTATGTATAACTAAATGAAAATGCATAGTGCTACCATAAATTAATTTCGATGTAGGTAATCTTAATTACATACAAAACAACTACTATACTTATAAATGCACTTACTTAATCGATCGGGTGGGTCGGGATGGCTTAAGCGGCGCAATGTGCTATTATTAATGTGTATTATATCAGGTGGAGCCATGCTAGACTATTGAAATATGAATTGGATGTATCGTGGTAGTTGTTTCGAGGCGGTGGGTCGTCGTTCGCGGCGCGAGGTCAACGCCGCGGCGGCGGAGCGCCCGGCGCCGCCACCCGTTCAACTTACAGCTTTCACGACTAACCACTTGAACATATTTTATTTACAAACAATTTTATCTGTCTCGAGAACTATATTCCGGACGGGATGTGTTAGAAACTTAATTTAGATAATATCGTTCAAATTACATTATAGAGTAGATTCTGTTCCAGATTGTTATAGAGGTCAATATCAAAACAATATTACTATTTATTCTGTGTATGAATTATTTATTGATTCTGTTTACTTTCTTCGTTATCGGTTTTGTAGGTCAGTGTAGACATGTCGCCCCTTCCTATCACAGTTTTATCTTGGGACAACAATTAGAAATAAACATGATTTATCCAATATTCATAACTTATCTATGAGTTAACTAATTAGTTGTTAAAAGAGAACATTTTACAACAGATAAATTGTCAGGAACAAGGAAACAGAAATAAAAGTAAAGTTATGTTTCTCTACATTTTAACATGTAGGTAAGATATTTTTGCACATATTAATTAATAGTGTTCTACTTAGAATTAGAACGCAAACACTGAATTAGCATTTGATTGTAATGGTATCTGGTTCCACTTGGTTTGGCACGATCAACAAGTCTGGTGCACTTTATTCTTTTTTCCGGGCCGTAGTGTATGTAGAGCGTAACATTTTACGTGATCATTAGCGGGTGGAGATATTTCAGGGCCGGTACACACGGCACAGAAGTGAAGGGGTCGAGTGCACGTCCATGACACGCCAACAATTATAAGTACGGAGGCGTCATTGAACCCGTGTTATTGCGAAACAACGGAAACCAGTTCAGCGCCGCCCCTCCCTCTCCCCCTCACGTCGCGATACCCTCCTACACACCTGCTGCGAATTATTAAAATCCTAGATTATAGTTGACATGCGACTAGCTGCCAACCGACGTGATTGGCATGTTCAGTTGGTTACATCACTAGCTCCTGCAGTCTGCAAATTCCTCGCCATTCATATTTTTTGTTAACATTAAATAATATTATATTTATTAGACGAGAGAGAGATAAACATTTATTTTTAAACACGCGCAATTAACAGTTTTCTAAGATAGAAATCAGACATTTTACATAATACATACTAAATGAATGAATGTTAAATTGCTTTGTAGTTACAATCTCACTAATTTAAAAAATATATAATGATATCAATCCAAAAAGGTTAGAGTAGGTACCCAGGACAACCATCAACTTATGGAAAAAACTCTTCGTAGTTATTCTATTACTATTGCCTTTTAAAATTGAGAAATTATCTCTTATTTCCAAAGGTGTTAAATTGTTAATTTCTAATTTTCTATCAAAATTCTTTTAAGCCACTTTCGAATTGGTATGAGTTCAATTTCTTTCTGAATAACCTTGTATAGATAATAACTATTTAATACCTTCTTTACCATAACATACCTACCAGCTGTATGGTATCGAAAATGTTTTGTGTTGTCAATAGTAGTAATATGTTGACGGTACATCGCCTAGCAGCGACCTATAAAGCTACGTGCTTGATAGTGGTGCAGTCAGGGACAACGGCCGGACTGCCTCATTCGCTAGAATCGCAGGTAGGCTAAGGGGTTAAAGAACTCCATTGCACTATATCAAATACCATTGAACTCACTCCATCCCGCTCTCGCGTTGCACCCCGCGATGCACCGCTTGCACTCGCCACCGTGCGAATCCTGTCTGATTACGCGACACGCATGCGTATGACATTATCTACGACTACGAGTGACTATGGTACACGCTAAACCGGTATATGGACGTTACCTATGAGCTGCCTACATACTGTATATAGGAAAATGAATATATACTGCGAGGTTTTATTGCACTCGCAACTGCACGTGACAGTGGAATGACCCTTGATTGGATTAACAGGACAATGTAGGGAAAATGTTGTGTGGGAAAATGTTTTGGTTCAAAATCTAACATCAATCGTCAATCATGAACCATTTAGGTATGTGTCCTCTAGAAACTGTTGAAAGAACATAAACATACCGTCACACACCTGTACTCCCCGAAGGGTTAGGCATTGGTGTACTAGGGTACACCCATAGTTTTCCGATATGTTTAGCTTCCAAGAAATGGGGGCGAGCCTGTCACGATTAACTGGGCACAAGTCCAAACTCCGAGCTGCTACTGAAAATTTCGTAGAAAATCCCAAAAATACTGTGCCCAACCTGGGAATAGAACCCAGGACCTCAAGCATCGCAGTCGCGCTTAGGACCAAAAGGCTAATGAGGCAGTTGAAAGAATTTCGGAAATATTACTTACTAAAACATGAGTAGTTGAATCAATGTTTTAGAAACTGTGTACTTGTATGTTACGTAATCTATATAAAACTCAGCTCACGCTGATCGTGTGTCGATAATCAAGTTTAACGAGTGGAAAGTTCAAAGAGGGCAATGACATCAGACGACAGTGTCGGCACTTTGTAGCGCAACCGGCTGAAAATCACGCTAATTTGTATGATATTCGATCGTGTGACGTAGTCGAGAACCAGGAACAAATAGCCTGAGATCATGTTTCTTGAACATCGCCAGCAACATGTGCGCGGCACCACCGCCGTCGCCTTGTTTTCCACTAAAAATATGATAGCCTTATTACGTCATGCTCACATGACAAAGTAAAAAAACATGACAGTGTGAACTCACTCTAAAAGTACAAACAAGTGCTAAAATGTGTGGCTAAGACGACGAACAAATAATAAATACTTGTCAATATGTAGCCAAAAACTAACTGATTTGTTCTTTTTTGCAAAAAATACAAAGACTTTTTGGCACGACAATTATTTGGCATACAATAGCGATAAATTCAAGGAGAAATGATAAAATGTCACTGAACTTTACAAAAGTATAAATTGAATTTTCACGTTGCTTGTAGATGTTTGAAATAAGTGCCTACTAGTTTTTTGTTAAGATAATTATAGAACAATGAACGATAAAATCCATAAAGTCGTTTGTTTGTTGATTCATTTAACTTAACAATCTTTGATCAAATCAGATCATACAATTTTTTAAAACACAATTTGTACGATCCGGCTCGTAGCGCGGCCCCGTAACCGATGGGCCATTTCCCCAAATTGTAGCGATCGCTTTTCCCAGAGACCTCGACTCGAAATCGCCTTACTAGGCGTCCTCACTACTGGCTCAGTGACCACTCTCGCCCGCTCCACTTCATTCCGCCACGCGTAGCACTCGCGTAGCAACCCCGTAGCACTGGCTACGAGCGTAGTATTATGATTATGGTGTAATAAAGCTAAAGCTACATTATTATGTTGAATTTTAGTATTTAATAATGTTACTTTCTATGTTTTGTAATAATAATTATTATCTATATATTTTACATTTTCAAACGAGACTCATGTATAAAGATAGCTTTATATTTACATATGATATTGAACTCTAGGCGGTCGATCTATGTCTATTTTTCAATTCAAGGATATATTTGATTTCCATTTATTGCGCCTCACAATATTCCAAGGCAAAACACTATTTTGAATACAAGTCTAAAACACAATTACAGATTCCTGGAAAATAATAGCTCTAGTATTAGTACGAATTTAGTACCTGTATTTCAGGTGTAGGGTGTCACAGATTAAATGTAAAGTACATGTTTAAGTACCTAATTTGGAATTGATGACGCATTACATCACGTGTAGTAGGTAGGTAAATTTGATAATATAAGTCATGCTACATGCTACGTGTCGTAGATAGGTATATGTCGGCACTTGTTTACCGCGCGATGCTCGCAGACCTTGAAATTCGGCAGCGGTCAGTGGCCCGCGGCCTCACACATAATATAAATCTTATTATTACCCGCCGACCTCGGCTTCTCACCGGTTGTTCTATTACTAATCGCAAAAATTTATCCGGAAATTAGTCATTCTTACATTTGAGTTGAATTTAGTTTGTTAAAATATACTTGCAAAAATTTACCTCGGCATTGTCCTGGCCTTGGCATATGATTGAATACTGTAAATAATAATTTATATTAATATTTCAATGTCAAATGAAATAATATTTATATGAAGGATTTAGATGAATAATTTGTGAGTAATTGTTGAGCTAATTGGTTAATATTATGATTCAGACGCCTGAGGGGCTGGCTTCTTTGAACGGATCGGGGACATAGCACGTCCGTATTACATAGGTACAAATTAAAAGACTTCCTTGTTTATTTTACGTGATTTTCTTACTCCTCTCCGACATAGTTATAAACAAAATAAATGATGATCAGTGTTAACATCTAATAAGGACAATGTCACATGTTTAGTGCACGCTAAAACGTGACAAATGTGTAATATGGAGTAAGTTTGCTGTTATCCTTTACTTTAGATTATAGTTATTATTTTTATACTAACTACCTACCTACTTCATATTAATTCTGTTAAAATGTGACCTGTTATTTTCACATGCGATTAATTTTTCACAATACAGTTCGTTGACTCTGTGCTTGGGTGTGTTTGTACCCGAATTCAGTGTATGATCGAATCTTTCATTGGTGTGGGTTAAAATTCTTGTGCTATATAGCGCTAGTGTGTGCTCGTTACAGCACGGAGAGATGTGAAGGAACCACGGCTTCGTTAGTTGTTGGAGATTTTGGCGGCTCAAGGACGCCTGGTGAGGTTCAGTAGCCACCTTCTGTAGTGAACGACATCATGCCGTGCGTTGACCTTACAGTTTCCTGTGCCAACTCAGAAGTATACTAAATGTATCATTTAAAATTTCGATTTAATAGTAATATATGCGCAACATTTAATTGACGACGACTTAGAAACAATACCTATATTAGCATATAAAGTGATATGCAGTGTGAATGGCCACGTTGTTTGCCTCCACGCAGACTATAAAAATAACGACAACTTTTGAATTCATTGTACCTTTTCCTGGGTAGGTATCAAACGATTCAAAATTTTTAACTTGTCGCGAGCAGTTTATTTTAGTTTTGATCCAGACTTAGAT
Organism: Acronicta psi; assembly: GCA_946251955.1. Lineage (NCBI taxonomy): Eukaryota > Metazoa > Arthropoda > Insecta > Lepidoptera > Noctuidae > Acronicta > Acronicta psi. Next base: position 7,162,260 of record OX276472.1, on the reverse strand, counting down.
TATAGTTTTACGACAAAATGCAAAGTAGCTACAATGTTTGATTTTCCTTGTTACAGGTAAGTGTCACCGACCGATTCAACGACCACAAGTTTGATAGTAAGGAGGTAAAGTGAGCTGGCTCGCTTGATATGATTGCACATAGTGGTGTTCTCGTTAGAGCACAATGCACCAGGTTGCAGTGGTGGAGTCAGTCACCCCGTCCTAACGGGCCTCGCCCTATGCCCGCTCGCAGCTCGCGGGCTGCCGTCATCACGGCGCGATTGTCGTGCAATCGTGCTTACTAATGCCAACTGGACTCCATACACATACACAATATTATGGACATTCGCGTCGCCCCTGCCACGCCTATTCAAATGCACATTGAGGAAAAGAACAGAATTTCTCTCACTGTAATAACTCGTATTACACAAGTAATGTACATGGGTCCCGCAGAGCTTTTGTCAACAAATCGCGGACACCAAATTATTTTTAAGCTGTTTTTTTATTCGTAATAAGTTTCTTAACTATCAAGTTCAAAAGTAACCATACCTAAACTTTCAAGGGATTATTGTTAGGTAATAATATTATATATTTTTCACTCACTATACTTAGCTTTTTTTCTTACTTTGTTATGTGCACATAAGTAACCCAGATTTAAGAATTTATTTTAAGATATTTATTAATATATCAAAAGGTAAAATATATTATCTAATCTTCCTTAAAAAATATATTGATTCTAAATGATGAGAATACAATATTGTGAAAATATTGCACGGCATCCCGCTGATATTTTATCATTAATACGAATCTTTGTAAGGGCATCTTTCGGCCGCGATATCGTTTAGCGAGGACACAATACATCAACAATCTGGGAATGTCGGTTACGATCCGTCTAACAAAAGGAAGTTAAAAAACTTTCATAAAAGATTCAATCCTCACACTTTTTGTCCCCAAAAAGATTTCGATTAAACAATCATTTTAATTTTTTCACAATCTCAGAAGAGTTAGATATTGCGAAACTTGCACAAAAACGTTGGACGTTACCTGTTCGTGAAATCCGAGATGAAAAGAAAGGGTAGGTCGAATCGCATCGTGATTTTTTTAACAATAGGAGCACACTATTCGGATTGCATTTTTTACGCAGATTGTATAAATTTTGAACCTTTGAAATCGAACTTGAAAGGAAGTTGGGAGTAAGGGTTAGTAGATTTCTATAGATCTATTCTTTACTTCGCAGATGGTTTTAAATTTGCTCGTTGCTCCTTGATCCGTTGACAATATGGGTCACGATACTTAAGTCCAATCGGGAATTATATCACTTAACCTAAATGTATTTTAACTTACGACGACGGAGCTCGATATATAATAATATAATTGATCAGTTTCTACTAATTAAGAGCAATTATAATTTAAGATACTTACATGAAATCTAAGTCTTGAAAACAAATTACGAAATGACCCGTTTATTGAAAGTTTGCCTCAAGATTGGCGTCGACGCTGAAGACGGCCTAGAAAACGCTAGTGGAACGATTTGGATGCTTTCCGGATAGTGGCCTCAGTTGGCACTAAATAGAGATCAGTGGAAGGAGAGGGGGAGACCTTTACTCAGCAAATCAAATAGGTTAAAATAATAGAAATACTTTTTTTGAGACATCTAATACAATGCAAGAACTACGGACAAACTGTAAGTCTCCCCGAGACACTAAATAATATTCTACTTCAGTGAGCTGCAATGTGCTGCTGAATGCTGAATGTTGGAAGTCTTCTTTTCATACCTCGCTTCGTTTGGTAGGTCTTCTTACAAGAAGTAACAAATTTTGTGCCAGAATTTTATTTTATAAATATAGGCATAATATTTGAACGATGCTGTGTTTTAATAGAGAAAAGACTTGTGAAACAATATAACCACACAAAAAGTAATGCTCCGTAAAGACCTTTCTACGAAATTGACATTACTGCAGAGTAATTTCACCAGTAAATCTTTTGCTCAATGTCGGACTCGGTGGTCATAAAACTTTATTGTTCCGAATGACAATGGCTTCTTAGCGTTGTGGTTCAAGACTCTTTCATCGTATCAATAACATAATTAACCATTAGTTACGTTTTTTGACAAATTCTTATTTCTTTTATGCAAACGTACATCTACATAGTTGTACAAACCTGTACTGTTTCAGTGCTGGGCAACCGTCTCCCCGCATAATTTTACATCTAGGCATGTTCCTTAACAGGCATTCGATATCATCGTTGGGATTCTACTCGTCATATTAATTTGTCCAATAACACACATGATCAAAGATTTGGATGACATTTGATGATATCATCCATTATACTAGGAAAAGTCTATTAATATCAAATCTTGCCCAAGATATTGGACAAATAACTGACTGTTGAACTCAGAGCCGTCACTTATGGTAATGAATCAATAGCTAATAGAGACGCAGTATATCTTAGTATACTGACAACAATCAAAATATGAAAAAATAAGCCAAGATATAGTAGCCACTGTTTGTTAACCATTAATTAACGTTAATTAACGTTTCTGACTGCGGCCCTTACAGGAGTGGCATAGCATACATCCCTAAGAAAAGATATATAAATAAAACTCTCTTGGTATTGGGAAAAGCATAATCAACGCAGGTCACATCGCGAGATATCCGACTTATCGACTCAGGTTAAACCTTGTGTGATAACTTGGAAGTTGAGAAGGCCTGTTGTGATAGTTTTTCGAAAAGTTTTCTCTGGTAGTTATCAATGTGATAGTGGAGTGGCACAGCAAGAACGTGGTGCACCGTTACACGCACTCGCGGAGTTGAGTGCACGCGCGCGCGGTCGCCGACTCCACCAGCCAGTCCCACGTCCCCACTTAATGTGACCAGACTGGGGGTTACCTCCCAAAGTAATGCTTCTTCTAGAAAGTCTAAAGTTCTTCGTTTCTGAGAAAGTTTAATAATTTAATTTTATAAGATTCAACAACCCAGACGCGTATAAATATAAAACTGTGAAAAACTGATAAGGAAAATAGAAAATACACATATTTACCAGAGCCAATATGAATTGCCGCTGGGCAATTCAGATCTCGGAATTCAGATTCAGATCTCGCATTCAGATCTCCCAATTCAGATCTCGCATATAATATGCAAGTAAAAAATTATTTAGACATTCGATGACGTCTGTGTTATAACATGTGCCGGGTGGCACGCGGCGGTCATGCGTTACACAACATACAAAAAACGATCACAAAAGAGTTAAAATATGTAAATAACAATGTTGGTACCCGTACCGCCCCACTGTGCACTAATAACAAGGTGCCGCAGAGATGCCACGTTTCTCCGCCAGCTGGGACACGAGGAAGTACCTACGTTCACAAAGCCGACCGCGCAAATTATTGATTGCCAAAAATCGAAACTGCTCCAATAACAACCATTGTATTTTTTTCGGTAAATAAAGAAAATTTCGTATAGCCTCATAACTACCTTTAATAATACATATTCCAGGTTGAACGACTGCTTTATTGTTATTTTTTGTTGACAAGGAGGTCACTGTGCGTGATATTACACTTGAATCCCGCTACCAGACTAAATTAGAAGGTAACATGTATAGACAGCCGATTATTCTCTGCTGTAGTGTAATTACAGCAATTCCAATAATGGTTATGGCATCCTACGCAAAATAGTCGTAGTAAATGATGTTAATCTGTGTAATGGACTTTCAGCCTACAGCCTTACAGCACTTACATAATTAACCGTACAGCAGCGGTTTCAGTTGCGGACAAAATTAATGTCATGCATATTACTGTTTAATAAGCAAATTACTTTGTATTTCCCACTCTATAATATATATATATATAATTATTATAATTATTCCAAGACAATGGTAACAATAATATTGCATTAACTTATTAATCGATATACCTAAACTTGTAGAAAGTATAGGTACGTAAATACACCAGTGTGCCCCCGCACTCTGAAGAAAAAAGTTATTGGAACCGGTCTCTTATAAAACGAAAGTTGGTTATAGGTAATGCGCAGCACTTTCTCCGCGAATGTACTTCAATGGTATTACCGCCCCTGTCCCTACACAAATAAAATCAAAAGACAGATACATTCCTTACAATTATGTATACTTACGTCAATATCCACTTCAATAAAAATAAGGCTCTTGAAAAAAATTGTGGCCGAAAACCGAATTTCTTAATCAATTTTATCAGGGTGCCAAATAGAATTAGCTCTTACAAAAATGTATACTTATTAAACATTTACTTACTGTCTATTTGAACGGTTGACGGAGTGGGTGATTTAAATAAAGTCAAGGGGATCATTTGCGTCGCAAACAACGACGACGGGGTCAGTAGACTCGTGCGCGCAACTGCCGAAATTATCGCGGCCGGTACACGCGCCGCGCGCCCGCCGCGGCCAACGAACGAGCCAAGGCCACGATGCCTCCCCGGCCCCTACCAGCCGCCCACTTTAATCTCATAGCTCCTGCTGACAGCCTTTGATAATATATATGTACCTATGTTCGAAACGAATCGATCATCCATCACACACATAAATATAACCCTCGCCTATCGGCCACTGCGAAACCTTGAACCGCGATACGGAGCCGATAAAAGATAAAAGAAACGATTTTCCGATAGATTCAGATAACAATGAGTATGTGGTTATTGCACGAAATTACTTTTTGTTACCTAATACAACTTGTTCTGTAGACGTAGACGTAGGTTAACTTACCCCTGAATTACAGTGAGTGTCAATGCCTGAACGTGTCAGTAATAGGGTCTATTTATCTAACAAGCATTAAACGTGAATCTGACCGGGCCAGGCATTATCAGTGTAGCCGTGCGAGGCAGAGTGCGGTGGGAGGCTGGACGGGTGGCGGAAGCGGCGGCTTCGAGTGCGCGGCGCGGGGCGCGGCAGGTGGTAACGTCAACGCGCGGCCGTGAACTTTCTTCGGACACGTTTTCAGGAGTTAATGCTGCGCAATATTTCGCGACTCAGGCCCGGGGCTCTCGACATCATACCACGTGCGTAGCTCTTTTCCCGCCAGTCTTTCCAATTTCAGTAACATACCATTACTGTAATACAAAAGAGTAATAAAATTAATAACCCTCCTCCTTCGGCAGTCGGGAAAAAAGTAAAAAAAATGTTTTATCCCTACTTATAGAAATTTAATGAAAAATATTAATAAAGGTAACAGATTCGTTGTATTGGAAATCATTTTGTTATATTAAAAAAACTAAATGGTGACGATTTCGTGTGTCGAGACCACACTTCAGTTCATCAAAATTAAAATTTTACGTATTTAGTTCGAGTTCAAGTCATAGAATATTAGAAAATTCAGAGTGATCCAGAATAATAATATGCTGCTTTTCATCATGATGTTTTTCATCGTTCGATATTACAAAACATAAGTAGCTCGCTGCTTACGTAACCTAAATCTTGACATAATACATATTATTAGAAAAATATATTCTGTCTGGGAAATGGTACACTTACAAAGAGGTTTAATTTCATTGAAATTTCAAGGCGCCATAATGAGGGCAAGTAAATGTAACACTAGGAAATGTTCACCATACGCTTCCTCATTGTCGCGCTCAGCGTGGAGTGTAGGTGAGTAAAGTAGTGCAACGTAAAGCAACGCCACGCCAACATGACAGCCACTACCAGCGTCACCGCACGCCAGCGCGGGCGCAGCGCGCATGAGTCCCACTAACTAACATTATACAACGAGGTGCATCATCGCTGCGCGGGGGACGCCGCGCGCCGCGATGCTCTGATTACGCAAAGACCCACTGCGCAACACCTCTCCTATACTTCACTACGTTACGTTTCGTAACGTATAATTAAACAAGCTCTAAGCTCTCATGTCTTGGACCAATAACCGATGTCAATGCTCTATTTGGCGCGTTCGCATTTCACTCGTTATGCTAAAATAGACAACTAACAATATCCATTATTTATAGATTTGTAAAAGATATTTACAGATTATTGGCAAATGACACAAAGGTAATTCAATGTTGCTTAGTAAATGATTGTGTTAATAACACACAGTCGTCCTCTGTAGAAGCAGGAAGTCTTGCCTGGATGCAAATATCAAGGTGAGGTGACCTAAAGGAGAAAGGCTCCTTTATCACAACACAATGTACTTACATACATATTTAATTGAATACTGGTAGCACTACCTGATTCGACAAATACATATTTTATTATTTAGTATATGTATATTGTATATAATCCAAAAGAGTATAAAATTATACTAAATTAATTAATACAATAATTATCTACATGTATGTCAAGACTGCGCCTCGCTGAAAATACTGGTTCGTAGAAAATACGCGTCGCGAAGACGTGGTTCACGCGACGTCTACGCTACGGGTACGTAGTCGTACGTACTACGAACGCCTACGGGACTTTTTAGTAACCAAAAGTGAGTAGAGTTCTACTGAATTTGTACTAATTGACATTTGACCGTAAAATATAACTTCAAAACAACCACTATGAGTAATCATGATCTTAAATATGTAATAATAATACAATACATTAATACGTGTAATCAATGTTGTAAAATTTTCAATTTAATTTCCATCATTGTAGTTGTTGAGTAAGCTCTACAAGTTGAGAACAATTAGATTTAGTTAACATTCAATTTCCTCGTTTCGGGCGTTGCCTTGAGGGTGACATTGCAGCTAAATCAGCACAGTTTGACATTGACATGTTCCGATATTCGAACGAGGAAGTGCTCCTAGTTTATTCCGCGAGGCCGTTCGAAAATGTTTGGAGGTTTGCGTTTAGAAAACTTACCTAAACAGCATAATATAAGCTTTATATTAACTCATTCAAACAAAAACAAGATATTGTGCACAAACATACGTAGCTATAGCACAATTATTAGTGTAATAATACTTGGCGACCAAAATTATTTTGTGAGCTCTAAGTATTGAATCACGTCGGGGTCGTTGTAACGTCTCATTTGCGTGTTTCATGATTTTGCCAAGTTTTGAAGGTTGAATTACGTCATGTAGTTTGCCATTTACGATTTAAAAATTCCGCATTTAATAGGATCAAACAGTGAAAGAAAATATGTAATCTTAATTATTATTTAGTCAATACCAGTAAAAAAATTACCTATATGATACAAGTAATTAAATGTAACTATTTTATGGCACAGATAATTATGTGACAATAACATAAAAATAAAACCATGATATAATTACTGTTGAAATAGTGTTCTGTGTAGTTAGTTATTTATCTAAGTGGGATGACATGAAGGTTTTACAAAAGAGGTTGTTCGATGTCCACGAAGTAATTATTTTGGGCGAACTTTGTGTGCGGCTCCAGGCGACACTACATTGAGCGATTAATTGAACACACCCGACGAATTGACCTTGGCCTTGGCACGGGTTGCCGAATCATCCGAGGTCAGCCATGATTGAGAGCGTCCGGATCACACGGCCTGTATGTCATGCTTGCTTATTCATGGTAATATTACACTCTGGCGAACCAATAGGTACCTACCTACTATAGCTAAACATATAAATACTAAACTAAACTAAACATATAAATATTGTGTAAAGTAGGTGCGAATACTGCAATCAAATAAGTAATGTGCAGATAGTTTACATATTCGTTAAACGCTTTTGAGTTCGGTCGAAAATAATACGTTTTCAGTTTTCTACATCTAGGTACAGAGTACACTGGGTACGAAATAAAATAAAACTTTTTTAAATTTAATTTTTCATTATTAAATCTCTTAGTAGTCGTAAAAAAATGTATACATTGTATAGGTATTTAAGAAATATATTTAGAAAGAAATACAGTTTAGTACTTAAGTAGTAAGCTAAGATGGGGTGGCGCGGACGCAATATCTTCGACAAGGGCACCCTAACCGCCCGCTTCGGGTAATTGACTCATACTGACCTCGCAGTGCTTCGGAAAAACTCGCTACAGCTCGGGACTCTTCGCCACGCGACACTACGTCGTAGTTACCTACTTCAGATTTATAAAAATGAAAAAACCTAATCACGTAGTTATGTAGCAGGTAGTAGAGAGTAGGTAGGTACCACAAATCCGAGAATAAAATGTTCTGAAACACATAAAACATAATTATTATGTTTTCCAGAGTATTGATAATTTTAATAAATGTTAAATAAACTTTTAGGGATGTACAAAATTTACTTACGCTTCAATAGAATATTAAAAAGCTAATTTAATTACGCAAGTCAGTGGTCAAATATGGCTACAATAACAATCGGTTCGGCGGGCGGTTCGTATTTCCGATGCGCACCGACTGTAATCGCCGTCTCAGCGAGGCCTTGACCGCGCGTTGCCCGCTACAAACATGAATTCGGTCGGTCTCCATTCCGTTCTGACCGAATTGCCAACGAAGCTCCTTTAACTTCGCAGAACTGCTCAACGAATCCGGGCCGCCAGTTTCTAATTACAATAATATTGCGAATAATTTTTCTACTTTGTTTTGACAGCACGTGCGTAAATTCATAAAAACAATTTCGCCACAATAAGACAATGGATTTATATTAAGAAGATACATAGGTACTTGTTCTACACGATTACACTTCTGTATCATTAAATAAAATACATTTAGGGAATTACATTTGAATAACAAAGGAAAAAGTTAATGGCTCATATTTCAACGTTTGCCCTTGTGGATGTCAATTGTTAAGGGATCAATGATCATGTCTTTGAAAAGCTTTTCAACTAATTTATGAGTGAATAATGGTAAATAAAATGTTTAGTCCCGTTGTCCGGAGGCTGGGCACTGGGCAGGCACGTTCGCTTTGTCCCTGCGTCCTTCGGCCGGCGAGGGAAGGCCGACCGGCCTCTCAGTCATTGTTGCCTTTTATTTTGTAAATCAACTTTATAAATAATAGTCGTTAAATGCCACGGGTGAACCTCATAATAATCACATGTTTAAAACTGAATTGAGTCAATAATTGAGCGTTAAATTGTTTAACAGATTGAATTGTTTAACAGACCTACTTAAGTCAGATAACTTTTAAGCGTGGTTTTATATCGTTTTGAACATACATAATATACACATACACATGTTTTTTTAAATAAGCCGGAAAAACAAAAAATGGAAACCATTAACTGCAAGCAGCATACGGTCTACTTTTTACTTCGTAAAAAAATGCTCGATCCATCGAGATCATTGTCTCGCCGATTGTGGTCACATTGAACAATATAAAACTATACATGTGGCTACCGAACCGACTGACGATGCTTGTTTCAACTTTTTGCTTATGGGTATTACAGAAATATGAACTCTATTACAACAGCAGTGTAATCAGTATCGTGCTTGTGTTAGTTTTAAGTAAAAGCTGACTATGACATTTGATATTCGCACCCCGATATTAAAAGTGAGGGCAGCGGAAGGAAGTAAAAAACTGGGATCGTATTCACTTTCACGTTTTAATCGGCACACATGTCGCTATGTATTTGTTTTTTATTGTGTCAGTTCAGAGTTATAGGAACAATGGGGATGTATCCTAACATCTAACTTTCTTTTTCTCTATGTACATCTTGTAAAACAAACAAAACATTAAACTGTAAAAGTAAATCGTAAATCTATTGTGAATTTCTGCTCTACCTAATTAATATAAAATTAACTTAGTAGGCCTGTATGAACATTTTTCGTATTCTAAAAATAATATAGGTAGGTAAGTTTGAACTACGAGTAATTAAGGTACAGCAACGAAGTAACAATATTATTATTGCATAAAAACTAATGAACTTAAACTACGTGGATTGTAATATATTATAGTGCACAACTATACTGTTTTTTATATGTGGAGGAGGACACACAATAACTTTAGTACACGTGGAAGGATATTTGCGAAACCCTTTATGAATGTTTCCTTTGTGCAAATGGGAAAGTATTGGAGCGAAATGATTGTGATAAAAAATGTAGAAAAAATACAACACACCTTTCAGCTCGGAACGCTTAGTAATTATTTAATTATTTTAAGTATTGCATTATAATATGAAGTTAGTTTGATTCGAAAATCTAGTATATTCTTTCTTTATCTTGTGCCTTAAAATATGTGTGTTAATAGTTTTTAATATGTATTTAATATTAGGACACACTAGTTTCTTTTTTAAAACTAAAATACCTACTTGTAAACCTAAATCTAACAAGTTTAAAACTTTAATTTATAAATACCTACTTATTCTACACGGGAAAAGTAGCGGGTGGAAGTTTGGTTGTAAATACTTTTAAACATTATAATGAATTACCTAATTACCTTTAGGTACCTAGTAAAAAAGGCATGCTGTACCAATTTTTCTTTAGTTTCAATAGAGTTATTATTTGAACGGATTTCAAAGCGATATTATTATCAGGTCGAAGTTTCAAATCGTTTTGAAATCTGTTCAAATTATAACTCAGTCGCATACCCCACTTCGGCAGAAGTGTTGGATGGTTGTCCAGTGTCAGTAGGCTGGCAGCGGCGAAGCGCCTGCGCGCCGCGTGCTGGTGGCCTTGACCGGCCTGCGCCAAAATTTCCAGGTCGTTCACCCGCCGTGACGCCCACCGCCACTCGTTTATCTCGCGTAAATAACTGCTCGCGCAAGCGAATAAACACCTAACGTCGCTTTGAATAAGAACGAATATTCCGCTATCACAATAACTGTAACGTCAGTGTTATATAAAGACGTGTTTATGTACCTATTGTTAAAAGAAACTTGTTTATCAATTACAAGAAGGTAGGTAATACGTATTATGCAGAGTTACACAAAGTAGGTAGCTATTCTACCGGGTTACGTAGTTAGTAAGTAATGATAGTAGGTATTAATCGAAGTTACGGCAATCCGTTCTTTACAAAATCTAATAATAGTTAGTGCTTTTATCTTAAATACCTACACACCGGCTCACGTGTATCCGTTACACAATATTTGTATATAAATATTTCGTCACGTTTTTGCGATTGGTTAGCGAAGATTATTTTATAATAATACCTATAATAATGTTCATTTAGGCTATTATAGATACAGTCAAGCACCTTTTTTACTATCCTGTTGTTCTTGTAACAATTTGGATATCAGCAAATAAAAGTTTATCTTAATAATTTAAAACTATAGTTAAACAATCCCGGAAGTGTGTGCTAAGGGGAAGCAGGCAAACAGGGCGATCCGGCAGCGGGTCAGTCCGTCACGCGGCGACCTACACCGCGCTCGCTTGCTATTTAGCTCGATTTCGTGTTCAAGTTCAGTCGCGTTCCATCACCAAAAATATTTTTGTAGTGTGACGCAACCGGCAGCAGCTACGTCCCACTCGAACGCTCGGTTTGTCTCTCTGTCGGTGCCGCTCTCGCGCGACCTTGGCCGCGGTGAGCCGCAAGGTTCGGGTCTTCGAACTCGCACTGAAGCGCGGGCCGCGGGGAGCGGAGTCGTCAGCGCTCCAATCGCTCGCCGCGCACGTCTGCGCGTGCTTGCGATTGGTCCACCGTTGGCGCGGCAATGACCTCGGGGACCGGAGTTCGAAGCGCACCGATCCTCGCTCTGAAGCGTAGAACGACAGGCTTAGCCGACCGATAAAGGCGAATTTCGCTTAGCCAGCTACGCTTCGTCGTCAAACCGATTGTATCGCACGGAGCGCTGATCTTTTTGCAGACTTTCACTCTTAAGGGGAGACTCGCGCGGCTTCGAGCAGGAGCGCGCGCGGCACTCGCTCAGTTCGTCGATCGAGCTCGAGTGAGACGCACGCGGCGCGTGCAGCGGCTATATCGCGGGACGAGCGACCTTCATCCCTCGACGTGCCGGCCGCGCGCCTCGGCCCATGCACTCCTGTCCTATATTCAGTGTTACAGCGCGCACGACGTTCAATGTCTAGAGCCAACGGGCTCCATGTGGTTTACGTGTAGTGCAGTGCGAGGGAGGACAAAATAATTAGTTTTTAAGTACACACACATATAAATGACTTTAGTGATGTCTCCTGATAGTAGCTACGGGCGGTACGATGCGCCTACGCCGGCAGACCATAATGTGATGAACCCGGCCCACAAGGAACGGGAACCGGAGCTGCATATAGGTAGTGACTTTAATCAATAATTTACTTGTTTATTTACATTATTGTGTTTGTTGTCATTGTTGTTGTAGCGATGACAATTTCGACAAAAAAAATATTTCCAGCCAAATGATGGTCTTACAGCGGCTGTATACCTACGTAACTTTTCACGTAATACTCATGAAAATTATTACCCAAAATTTTTTTATCATAGGGTCATTTCGCCGGTTAGCGACCGATTAGTGGAGTTGTCGAATTCAGAACGAAAAATAAAATTGAATTAATATGAATTAATGTTGGAAAAATTTTATACACATAGTCGATATAGTCTATTTTCATCTAATGCGCTTTATTTTCATGTTAGACCTAGCAGTAATTACACAAAAAATAATAAACCCAAAAATGCCCATTTTACCGGTTTTCGACCGAAATTTCCAGTTCCCGACTTTGTATTCGCCAGTTTTCGACCATTGGGTGAGACGACAAATTCATGGTACAAACAATAATTAATTAATTCGTAATGTAATAAAAACCTGTATTTTGTTAAAATATAATAAATATTACAATTTATTTTAAAACATGGCAGTCTGCAGAGGCCTGCCTGTCTCATAGACTCATGGGCTATGTCCGAATGCCCAGCAGTGCCATTAAATTCCCTGCTGGGGCTCCTGCGTCTACATGTATCCGTATAGAGGCGAAAATTACCATGTACAGGGCCAGCATCCTGGGCAAAAAGTGGCTACTCAAGATATGGACTCTTCAAGACCTATTGGTGTTACCAATTTTTCACTAAGGTGGCAAACAAGCATACGGCCCGCCTGATGGTAACCGGTTACCATAGCCTATGGACGCTTGCAACACCAGGGGTATCACTCCCGCCTCCTTGCCGACCCGAAAAACCTCTTAGAGGTTTATGGAGGATTCACTGCGCCGACAGTTTGAGGGAGTATTCCTCTTCCTGCCAACGCAGCGCATCCTTAGAAAGAGCTCTGGCGACCTTACTCACTGCAGGAAAACAACACATAATAAAGTGTGTTATTTGACTGCAGTTTTCTGTAAGGTGGAGGGACTTCCCCAGATGGGCTGCTCCAGAATTGAGCCATAAATGGCTGTGCCCTACCTCTCTCCCATAAATGGCTGTGCCCTACCTCTCTCTATATTTAACTAGAAACACCAATACTTGGTACGGCGACTGGTGCCATGCTTTTGCAGTATGCTTCGCGGTATGTTTATAAAAAACATTCCGCCATAGAAATAACTTCAAGGGAAGACTGGTCAAAATTCCAGATATCTTATGATGCAGGTTGTCTAATCTGGTACGTACACTGGTGATGGGTCCAAAATGGGACAGGAGTTAGGCTGTGGAATACATAGAGAGTAGCCCAAATTTAACGAGAGTGTTAACTTGGGACTGTACGCCTCCATTTTCCAAGCAGAAGTTTAAACCACTAGCTTCTGCTAGAAGATAATCTAAAAAATCAAATGGGTTAGGATAGCCAAGCAACTCTTTTATCACTTAGCACTGAATTCGAGCGTCATTTCGTCGAAACTGGTGAGAGAATGCATGTATTATCATCACCTCAGTCGGGCCTACTGCGGGGCAAATGCCTCCCTACCCTCTTTCCACTCTTTAGACCTTAAGGCTTTATGAGCTCAATCTTTTAAAAAGGGGTTCCGTTCATCTCGTTATCTCCGTTTGAGTCCCACGTCCTCCTACGTCGTCTGACGCCTTGCGGACTTCACTCTATGCTAAGCCTAGCCCACAAGTCGTGCGACATGCGGCACACAAATGTCCGGCCTAGTCCCTCTATGTTGGAAGCTTTCTGACCAACATCAGCAATTCTAGTTTTGAGGGGAAGACTATGAATGAGGAATATGATGGATAAATATGATGGAATGATTAGGTTTAAGATGGGTAGGTACTGAGTCATGGTGGCATATGTTGGCACTGAACATGATGAACTCGCAAGAGCTGGATGGAGCTAGTGGAACGCAGCAGGGACCCGAACCGTTCTGTAGGATACTTCCTAGCTCAAAGAACCCTCACAAATTTATGCGGAATCGTCAAGCATGGTCCACTCTAAGCCACTAACAAAGCCAAGGCAGGAACAGTGTGCGCATTGTGACAGGACACTGTTGCCTTAACAATAACATATATTATGTTCAACCTAAGGCTGAGCGACACGCGTACCTGCCCACATTGTAAGGAGGCTGCTGGAACGACATTCCACCTTCTAAGAGAATGTGGATCGCTAATACACAATCCCAAGGAAACATATTTTTCACCCAGATGAAATAAAGAAGCTCACCCCTAAGCAAATCCTGCAGTTTGTGACAGCCGCAGGGTTTAGCGGTAAACTTACAATAGACCAACTACAGTTGTATTGATACTATAGCCGCAAACAAATAATTAATAAGTAATCAAAAACAGGCGATTTTCGATCGATAATTATGGATATTATAATATTTAGGTTATAATCTCTTTAATCAGCAAAATAACTAACGAAAAAGTACGAAAATATATAATTAAAACATAAAACTTTAATAGAGAAGTCGAAATATGGCATACAGTTATTACATATCCTGTTTTCGACCTAGAAGGTTTTCCGATACGTGGTATTCTTACAACATTTGAAATAGTCTGGTCGAAAATTGGCTGACACAATTCTGACTTGATTCTGATTTAAAATCCAAAAATAAGGTTCAGTAGTTCCATTAATAATACATAAAAAGTGATGCAACTTTATCGGACTCTGCGACCAGTTTTCGACCCCGCGGTCGAAAACTAGGTATTCTTCGAAATCGAGGTACCAGTTACCGACTATTAAATTTTATATGTTTTCTAAAGAAAATTAAAATAACAAATAATTTTAATAAATACTATAACTCATTGTCTATCAATATAAATATTAAACATATCAAAAAACATAAAAGGACAGCTAAAAGTGACTCTGAACTGTGGGGCTCCCCACTATTTTTTTTACAGTGAAGTACGCTATTTGACAAGTTTTTTGCGCACCACAAATGGTTTATTTTTTTACTCCCTACTGTAATTACACAAATGCATTTTTTCTATTTGTACGTATAACTGAACTCTTTGGGTATGCCACAATATTTTTGTTTAGTTTGTAATGTGGTCAGTATTTCAATTTTATACCGATTAGTCAAACAGGTCGATGAAAAGTCGAAAAGTGGCGACGGTCGGCGAACAGGCGAAACTACCCTAACTCATTTATTTTTATAGTCATAGGTTCGTGCATTTTCCTATTACATAATTACGTACAATAACCTTGAGTTACATAATTTCCACATAAAATATTGTTATATCATTGATGTAAATTATCAATCAAAACTAGGTAGGTTTATAAATATGTACCGATCTACTTTTTTGGACGTACTTAAAACATCTTTAATTTTACCTATTAGGTATTCTATTATATAGTTGACATGCAAAACAATATATAACATTGTGCATGAGTACCTATGTACTTACAAAATAAAAATTCCCAACGAGGAACTTAATGATAATCTATTTCGTACAGAAATCGATTTATATTATTACGTTCCATTTCATGCTAGATTAATTTTAACGACATTTTGCTTAAAATCTGATTAATGATAAAAACTCTAATGATGAAAGGGTGCATTGCAACAAAAAAAACTATAGAATTATTAATCGAAAATATTTTTATTGAATAGGTATTAAAGCTTCTGTAGAGCGAATTATGTGATGGATGGAATGTTGAACATTTTTATTCGAAAGGGCCCACCGAAAAAACAATTAAAACAGCATTGTGTAAAATCGCCGAGTACAACAATGTCAATGTTATTTTCAGAGCAAATCGATAGGGTCCGATTCTAGCCATAACTGCGGGGAGCCCTTTAACATTATTGAAATCGATTCCTAATGATATTTCAACTCATAATCGATTGCTTTTGTGATTTCTTCCCGTGTAAATGTCAGTCCAAAGTAACAATAAAATCAATCATTATACATAGAACTCTCATCACTCGTTAACCCTATTTTTCCATTGTATGAATTATCAATACTTGCATTATTATTAGATGATGTGATAAAAGTACTAGTAAAATCAAGTAACTACCTATATATTTAATAGTTAGATAGGTATCTGATAGTAATAGTGTGCACGCAAGCAGGTTCAACGTGGCAAAAACAACTGCCTCACCGTCACCATTCTACTTTTACTTTTCTCTCAATGCATGTAACATAAGATTATTTCGATAACACATGTAAACGTCATACTCACATCTGATTGTGATAAACAATATAGTTGCTGTACGTACCTACCACGTAGGTATTTATTATACATAATAAATTAAGATTTCCCTAATTAGGTAGTATAAAACTGCTCTTGTTGTGGCACCGTAGGACAAACGTGTTATGAACGAGGAAATAAAGTACGAGACGTGATTCTGATCGTCGTTAAGTACTAATTATTTACAAACAAACATCGCCGTGACACAGATCCGCGGCGGTTGGATTGGCCGCGTCAGTATTTTGCACGGTTGGTCGGTATTCACGTTACGTGGACGCGAGACTTTCTCGCGCACTTTCCTCGCCTTTTAATTGACGTAACGAACGAGCGACTCTCACAGCTCACACACGCCAGCCAGAAAAACGCGTGTTGCATCATAGGTACGAGGAGAAATGGCTGCACGCTACTGACTCTGTTGCAACTGCACCGGTTACGTCCCACATTGCTTTCCCTGCACTATTGTGTTCCCCACTCGGCGGAGCAGTCACCACTAGGCACTGTTGATAGTATACCGAAAGATGAGACTAAAATTATTGCGTCGGGGGCGACTATACTACGTTTCTACAAAAAAGAAAGTAACATCTATAGAAAGCGACGGCATCGAACGTCGACCCGCGGCGAGTGGTGTGCGCTAGAAATAGAAAGTTTCTTCCAAAAGGCCCGGCGAGCCCGCTCCCTTAACAAATAAACAAACGGCTGGATGAGGAAAGTGAGAGCAGTCGGCTGAACCAGTTCCTGGTAGCGCCGCCACCCGAGACCGAACACGGCCGAGGCCGAGCGCGGGCCCGGCGGCGGCGAGACGTCCCGCCGGCCGCCACGGTCACACCTGTTGTTGCTGAGGGACGCGGACGGCCTATCACTGACCTATTAAACCATTATTACTAAATTCATTAATGAATTGTCAACGTTGTATTCACTCAACGATAATACCTATATTAATTATCTGTACCATTAACTTATTGGATAATAATAGAGATACGTAACTTTGGACCTGTTATGGTTATGTTTAGAGGACAATACATACTTATTTATTTAGGTTACACCTAGTCATTCGTTTTATTATGTTGGTTCGCATAGTTTTTTTATTGTTACTGGGGTCATTGACTGTGTGAATTGAAAGACTTTCTAAAATGTTTATTCAGCGTCAGTTGCCTTGAGGCACGAAATATGAACATATTGCATTACGAGAGATCAAAATATCAGCAATCAAACAATCGAGGCGGTTTTTTTTTACTCCGAATTGAAATAATACCAGCCAAACACACAATCAACAACACTAATCAATTCGATACTTTTTTTACCTTTACTAAAATGGAGTTGTGAATTTTTCACACCAGTCGGTGCACAGTAAACATGCTTGTGAAATCTCTTATCGTGTAATGTAATGTTATGAGTGAAAACAAAAGCCAAGCTCATACTCACGCGATCACAACTCACGTGTACTGCTGCAACAGTGCAACTAGTTTTTGAACTAATAAAAGACGTGGGTCTCAGTATATTTTTTTAATAATAATGTATGTAAATAAGTGTGACCGTCAATTCGATTCGTCAACTTTTTCGAATTATTTTTCCATAATAAAGGTATACTAAAAACAAACTAAGTACTCTACATATTTGTAAAGGTTAACACTGCGAATACTCAAATTAATCATTACAGATTATAACTATCAAGTTGAGACATAGTAGATAAACTGTAGAAATTGTAAAAATAATCAGCTCATCGCAAATCAGCGAATAATTAAAACGCGTGATTAGGTATAAGGTGGCGCATGTCGCAAGGTCACGTGCAATCGCCTCAATGTTTGTTACACACGCCTGCCTTGTAATACAACTCAGGATGTTTGGCACGACCGCACGAGTTAACTAACGCCGTAATCTTTGAAACGTCCATAAAATTTATCGCAAATTACGTACACAGGTTTCTATAACCGTTTTCTGTGTTTTGTTGCAGAGTTTGACGGCACTACGGTGCTGTGCCGCGTTTGCGGCGATAAAGCCAGTGGATTTCATTACGGCGTGCATTCCTGTGAAGGCTGCAAGGTAAATATCCTGCTTTTGTAAACAATTATGATATTAGTAAGTTGCCGTTATTAAAATGTTCACCAGCACCGATGTTCTGTAACACTGCCACCACCACTCCGTCGTTATAGCGAAGTATTAACAATTGACGTAACTGAATACATTATACCGAGTAGAAAATGTCTGGAGCACGTCTTATTTTCAAAAGAGTGTGCTTATGAGTCAAGCATGCATGCGGGTAGTCTCACTGATCATCTGAAGTAGGAAGTAATGTGTGCGGGTGACACGTACGGCGGCGGCGGCGAGGCGCTGCCCCCGGAGCGAACTGTTGCCTCGCGGCAGGTGCGAGTTGTACGAGCACCAAGGTCGCGACATGCGGAACACAATCTCTGTGCACTCGACTCACAAAGCCCAACCAGATGACCTTATTTATTTACTAAATGTTAATTTGATTCACTTCAACAAACGCATCGTCGCGACTCGCAAAATTTGTTAACCGACCACAGGAAAAGTTGTATTTTTTGTGTGAACTCGCTATGATAGGTTTTGGGTCAACGGGTATGTTACCTGCCGACCTTGTTCGGGTGACGGCGGCGGTCAGACCCTTGTGCCCCAATTCTAAACATTTTATTTTTAATACCTGCTGCGCTCCCCGAAACAATCACACGGGAACCGTTGTCGCCTTTTAAACTTTGGATTGTATCTAATCTGACTAGGATTATCATGAGTAGTGCCATGTATTTACAAAAGGTAAAGTGACACCCAATTCACGTCGATCAGAATAGAATAGCTTATAAATACATAATTACAAAATACAGTTAAAATGTTTATATGACTGTTCTAATGTGTTTGTTATAGTCGATAGTCATTTCATAAAAACATAATTATAATTGCGTACACCTACACAGGTTCAAACAGAACCTTGACACACCGTTCTAATACACAGTAATGCCAGTATATATCGTAGCCTTAGGACTATAATGAAATTTTAGATAAAACAGCCCAAATAAAAACAAGGATGTTAGAATAATACATAATCACATAACGAACATTAGATACTTATAGCAAATAATAGAAAACTTGAGGAATAAACAGGAAACTAACACAGAATACTTGGAGTTATTGTTAGTGAAAGCTGTCAAATTAATTACGTGACCGGTGAACGTTCAAGAGCATTATTAGTCCACGGTTCTATAATTACTTCCTCATAAACATATTAAAGTTACATGTACTTATATGTATATAACAATATATAAATTGTCTTTAAAATTAACAAGTATCGCCCTGAATTAACAAGTATCGCGATCTAAGATTTGTCATGAATAAAGGTCCCATATGCAAAAGTTGTGAAAGCGAGGTCCGAGGATGCACAGGAATAAGAAGTGCAAGTTGTGTAAACTGGTTTGGACATTACTAGTTCAGCCGGTGCTGGCTCAGGACAAAGCGTTTCCCATGGCCAGGACGCAAAGTGATGGCAAGTGGTGTTTTAAGTCGCTATGAGTCCGACATACCCTGCTGCCTCCCTGGCATGGATTTTCCATGAGGATTTTCCGCATCCAAAACAAAATTCTCGGGACAAAGCCTCATCATGTCCTTCATGGCCGCAAATGTCTCCAGCATTGGTCGTAATGTTTTACCAGATCACTTTCAGACATAAATGACTTCTTTTTGATTGAATAGGCAAAAATTTTGGAGGCAGCAATTGTCCAAAAACTTAGAAAAAGATAAAAAAACGTTAAAATAATATTGTGCGGACAAACGTTAAAGCGCCAGCTAGCGGAGTAAGTTAAAAACTGATAAAATTGGTTCGGCTACTCACCACTAGATGTCGCGTCAAACGTAGCGCTACAGTGCTGCCGCTGTTTTGTGATACGGCTACGACACAAAATTACTTGAATGAATGAAGACGGCGGGCATGTAATTTTTATATAACGATATGAGGTGCGGGGTGTTCGAGCGTACGCACAGATAGTAACGAACCTGGTACAGCTATTTATTCGCAAACATAATTCAATGTTTTTGCCCATATCAACATCCATCAAGATTGATTCGATGAGCAATAATATTTATTTTACTTTATTTACCATTCGATGAAAATTTTAATGTTTTAGTTACAGTTATTATTTTCCTAGTAGTTTTACACGTGGGTATTCAGGGTAATCAATTCTAACTGGAATTATCATTTTAAATAACAATAAATTGTCTCAATCATTCGGTGAGTGCAGTTGCTACGCGGTTTGGAAGAGCTCACCAACTTCTTTGTTCTCGTCGTTGACCGACATAATTTCCGTGCGTTGTGGGTCGCTTATTTTTTTCGGCACCAATTCTGCGGTGTAGGGCGAGCGGCCGTCGACCTCGCTTGTTGGCGTGGCGCGCCTGGCGCTGCGCACATTTGCGCCGCCTCTCCTCGCCGTAAACAACTTTTACGGGCATCGAATGTACGCGCTACGTGAACGTAACCCACATTATTTTTGAACTGTCAGCTCAAAAGTTCGTTGATCCCCAGCAGTCATATTATTTATTGAGAACATCGCGCGGTGACTGTTGCGTTAGCGTTTGTAACTTCCTGATGGAATAGTGTATCGTGATATTTATATCGAACTTGACTTCAAAAAATTTACATATACACTTAATTATTTTTGATAAATATACAGTGCAGAGCAATCATGCGTAATTGCGAAAAACTCGTGTGGTGTATATTTACAAACTGTAATATGTAGTAGGTATTATAAAATTCTGCTTTTACATTTAAAAAATATCGAACTGTTTGTTTAAATAAATAAATAAATATCCTGGGATATTTTTCACAGCTCCATAACGTCAGAAACTAAACAGAGCTTGTACTATGGGTACTAGACAATGGATATAATACTTATATACTTTTTTGTAAATACGTACTTATATGTACATAAGAAATACCCAGAGTAACTCAAACACTTAAGTTCATCACATAAATATTTGTGTCCTGTGGGAATTGAACCCACAACCTCGTGATCAGCAATCCGGTACCGGTGTTTAGATGTAAAAAAATGTTTAGACGTTAGAAGTTCCTACTACTAAATTTCTAAATTTAAATAGTTACCGTCATTATCTAGATGACAATACGATTAATTAGATCATTCCTTTTCTGTTTATAGTATAAACTTACTTAACTCAAGTAAAGTAAGTTTTACGGAAAAGCTTTTACCTATACCTGCACTCAATCTAGATTTAGATGTTTTAAACGGAACGTTTGATAAAAGCGTGATGCAATGAAGACAACAAATCACCTATAGAAGTTACATGACTTACTAAGAATAAAATTGCGATACATGAACGGGAAATGAATCACAATGACATGAGTCAGACCTGCGTTATCAAGTAAACATCTGCGACCTGCCAGGCACGTAAAGCGAACCGTAAGCGGGCGGTTTGCGGTTGCTTCCTCGGAAATATAGCGATGCAATGCGTCAGCATGTTTTAAGCCTGAGCCGGTGTTAGCGGAGTCGTTGTCCGCTGCACCGTTAGTCGTCGTCACAGAGCGCGGCAACACCTTACCGCTCAACGCCCGCCCGCCGCCGCCACCGCTCAGTTTGTCACATACAACTACCGTACACAAATTGATCATATACCTATATATCAGCAGTTCAGATTATCGGTTTTAGCAAAATCAGCAGCGATGGGGAAAATGGAAATATGCCAGTTGTAAAAGATGAGTGATTGACCTACATACTGTTCGCAAATCCAACCCAATGAGTTTTTATGAATCACCAATAGATAAGTTCTAAATACACAAGCGCCGTGATTTCGTCCATTAATGCTATAAATATCTAAATCTAAAATTTTGCTTCTTGCAAACGTATTAATATTTCCTCTGCGAAAAGTTTAAATTACCTTTGGGTTCCCGAACATACAATCCCACAACCTATATTGAAAGCGCGAAAAATTTATGAGTCCTTATATTAATGAATGTAAGTAAATACACAACACATACATTATGAATATGAGTCTGAGAGTATGAGAGAAAATGAGTCTTTATTTACTATCAAAAAGACCTTACCCAAAATTATGAACCCACCTAGGTACTTAATAAAATTTTGTCACTACCGAACACAAATAACAGTGTTTTAATTAGAAATTAAAAGGGAGTCACCGTGTTAATTACTAAGCGAACGATGACATATTAAGATTGTTAAATATTAAGAAAAACGTTGTACTTAGGTATATTCTACTACTGTCTAGCAAATTATAACACTAGCTATTACTACTAGCTGACGTATTATGTAAAAAATTTCTAAAATGCAGGTATGTAGATATACGTAGATAATTGCTAAGTATGAATCGGGGAGGTTTTGTTTTCGCGTCTCAGCAGGTCACTGACCGCGCGGCCGGTCACTGCCCGCGCTGCGACCAATTATGGGCCACTCGCACAGCGCACAATGGATCGATGGCAGCGCGAAATTAGGCCACCGACCCGAACAGCGCGCGTCCCGCTTACGCCACTCGCTTGCCGCACCAGCCTCCGCGCTCGCTCGTTGATGAGTATCATCATTATGGAAGGAAACATTACCAAGTCAATATAGAACAATGCATTTTTACGTTTATTTATTTATATTATTTAAGTATAGAACACTTACATCTAGTAACAACAACACTTACATCTAGTTATAAAAAAAAACTATGAAGTAAAGTTACAAAGATAAGATATAGGTACTATAATACGAAGTAAAAAGTTATGCGCAGCACGTTAAGAGTAAACTTCATTATGTTCTTAAAGTAAAATATTATTCTAGTACAATAACATTCGATAGGTAGTTATATTTTTTAATATTCTGGAAATCTAAATGACCTTTGTTAGTAATTTTGTATATTACTTAATATCCTTATTGATGTACAACAAAACAATTAATTAGTTAACATATATAGACAATATGTGACTGCTATGTGTTTGTTATTATTTTGAAACGGAAACTCGTATGATAAATAAACACATGCATTGTGCTATAATGATCCATTAATTAAATTGGATCAGTGCAGCCCCTAGGGGAGCGCGCGCGCATTGAGGTAGGCCGTGACGCATGCTTGACGTCACCAGGCGTAGAGTAGGTCGATGACCCGAGCGGGCTGCAGCCCGGCTCCCGGGCACGAGGGGCATGCGGGGGAGCCTTCGCGGTTGTGCAATCGAGCGGTCGACGACCTAGGGTGAACGGCCGCGCGCCGCGACGCCACCGGGATGCGCCCGGCCTATATCCGGCGCACCGGTGCAGCGGCAGCGACGCATTCTAGAGCGGCGTGGACCGTTAGGAGCGCGCGAGGGGGCCGGGGGCACTCTCACTTTCTCGGGTGGGTCGGCGGCCGACAAGTAGGTCGCGCGGGTAACTGTGCGCCGCGCGACGCAGCGCCCGCACAGTCTGCTGTCGGCCGCCATCCGCGTTGGTGCAGTGCGCGAAAGCCTTATTGCACATACTCGTCGCGTCACTGTTACAAGCAACAAGGAGAGTGGTGGTGCTAGTGGGCAGTCAGTGGTAGTGAATGGTGCGTGCGATGTCGTGCGGCGCGGGCGCTGAGTTGCGCGAGCGGCACTCGGTGCTGGTGAGCATGCTGGAGGCTCGCCGCGAGTCTAGCGACTCGGGTTGCTCCAGCGACGACGGCTCGGACAGTGAGCGCGATTCTAACTGCCGCTGTGATCCCCAGGGCTTCTTCAGGCGATCCATTCAACAGAAGATCCAATACAGACCTTGCACAAAAAATCAGCAATGCTCCATCCTAAGGATCAACAGAAATCGGTGCCAGTATTGCCGATTGAAAAAGTGCATCGCCGTTGGCATGAGCAGAGATGGTAAGTGAATTATGTTTTTTTGTGATCTTCCACATAAAGATGAAAATATTGACGTAAATAAACAAATATTAAAACCACACAAGTATGAACTTCTAAGTTAACGAGTAAAATAGTTATTGTTAAGCATATATGTGATACTTACCTATTTATGACAGTATTTTCATTAAGTAAATATTTACTTTTAATTCAAAATTTACACGAAATCAGTATTAAATGTTGTTTATGACGTAAAATTTAGTCAAGTCATCGCATTAGACGAGTCGTCCCGAGTAATTTTAATAATAACTTAAGTATATTATAATAATGTTATATTGCATGGTGATTATGTTATGTTGATTGTGAAATGTCGGTTCGTACATTGGGTTGCATTGCAATATGCATACGCAATTAGCGCAAGAAGGTCGGGCACGCGCACGTAGTGTAGTCGCCAAGTGTGCCGCGCGAGCGCCCTGACGTGCGACGTTCGCGTGCTGCTCTGCGGACAGATCCTATTTCGCGCGACACGGTCGCGGGGATGCGGGGCGTGGGGCACAGCTCGTGGTGTGGGAGGTCGGTTATGCAAGTGCGGGTGAGCGCACGCTAAGCGGGTCGACGTCCGCGCTACACAGCGCGCCGCCCCGCTCCGCTCATTGCGACACTCGCTCGCGCCAGCAAAGCCACAGGCTGAACTGGTGAAAGCAGAGAAAGGCACATTTCGTAATCGCGAGAGTGAAATTTATATTTTCACTTTCGTTATGAAGTACGTTGACCTCGCGTAGTTTCCCGAGGTGTATTACATTTAGATGCGTTACTCCAGTATTATTTTGGTAGGCTTTATTTAGGCTTTATTAGATGAAAAACGTTTCCATTTAGTTAAACTTAAATGACTTGAAATGTTCTGTGAACTAAATAATCATACTCAACATCTTAGCTAAAATAATAATTTATTTCAATATGAAATAATTTATCGCATTTCAAAGTTATCAATGAACAAAACTTGTCCCGTTTGAAATCTCATTCATAGTGACTCATGTAGTTCTGCCACTCGATAACAGATGGCGCTAACAGGTATATGTTAAAATTGCAACGCTAGCGCCAATATAGTTCTGTTGGAACTATGATATTTATTTACATAGTATTAACAGTGATTTAATGAATACATTAAAATACATAAACCAGTTGAATTATATTTATCATTTTAACTAGTTGTCTTCTTACTGCACAAATATACAAATAAAATTAATGAGTAACTAATTATTATCCTAATTAGTAAGTAGGTATATAAAAAAAAATATTTAATACGAATTTGTTGTTGTTGTTGTTGATAATTGTTAGTGGTAGTCAGAAGACCTTGAAAACAATCTAGGTATCCTTCGAATATCAGTATTTCCCAGAAATTGGATTGTGGAGGTCTGATGGCAGTCGCTGCGTGTAAAATACTGATATTCTGCCGCATCTGGTTAAACTGGAACCCCACCCCAACATGGCTGGGAAAAAGACTAGGAAGATGCAGATTCTAAATAATACCTACTTAGGGCTCGGGAAAATACAAAGATCTATTAATTATGAATAAAATGTTCAAAATAAACCTATGTACGTTCCTATAGCGCCTGCATCACCCCTACCTGCAGTCAGTACTTGTCTACTCAAGTATATAGGTACTTGTTAGAGGTCAAAAATAAATCTGATAATTATCAACCTACCTTAAAGCCATATTTAAATCTACATTATTTAATTTAATAATTTTCACCAAATAAAATAGGTAGGTATTTATAACACATATGTGCAACAAAAAAAAACAGTGTGCGCAATGTGATCTATGATTTCAGCTTATTAGCCAAGACTTTGAATTTGGAAAGCGACCGTAATATTCCCATGTCACTTCAAAACGGCAAGGCTCCAACGGTAGGTGGCGCAAGTGATGGAGGGGCTGGCTGACGCGGGGGCAGGGGCCTGCGCGGAGTTTATTGACGGCGCCCCCCTCCCGCGGACCGCGCTCCCTCCGCGTCAAGTTCAAGGTTGGCACGGCGCGCGCCGCGGCGCAGTGCGAGGGAGTCCGGCCCGCGCACCGGTCGTCAGCCCTCTTTGCTATCGCTATGTTAATAAGTCGCTCCGCAGTTCGGTACGAGAACGCGATACTTACTCACGGTGACTGCTCCAGTATACGCGGCTGACTACATTGCAGTGCGACAAACTTATCTATTGGATATTACCTACACATTGGATTACAGTGAATGTGAAAATTATAATTTATTCTTGTGATATGTGACACTACTTCGTGAATAATTCTAAATCAATCATAAACTAACAAAGTTACCAATACTTATAAGTTATCAGTGGCCATTGGCTGTGAACTAGTTATTAGTGAAAAACTGTATGTAATGGTATCAGATATGGGAGAAGATTTACCAATCCTGAAAGGAATCCTCAACGGGGTTGTGAAATATCACAATGCACGTAGGTATTTTTTATTACCCATATTCTGTTGACATTTTGCATACTTAAATCAAAAGATTTTTCATAAGATATTTTCACATATTAAATTCTAAACGTGTACATACTTGAGTTTTTCTCGAATTGTAAGTATTTATTACTAACACATTGCCAGTAATATCGAAAAAGTCTGTAAAATAGTTACTGCAAGTTAAAAATTGAATAAACATGGAAGGAAAAACCTTAAATAATCAACTTAATTCTACTTATGAACTTTAATTTATATTTTTAAATCACTGCATACGAAGCTTATCATCCTTTGGCAATAATAAGTACCTAGATCCTACATAGATCCTACAAACCAGCAAAACTACTTAATTGCGTTGCCTACAAATAAAATGTAATTATTGAATAAATAGATACTTTGATTTTCTATGAAATAGGTATTGTAAATTAAACTCAATCCGAACAGTCAGGACAGCAACAACAAATGAGATTTATTTATTTACTTACAGAATTCTAGTTTAGTCATGAACTTGTAACAATTTCTGATTTACCTAGAATATATTTCGCACAAGACACTATTTATAAATTTTGGTAGTATTGGTATACTACCTACCTATAAAGTCCAAAAGAAGCCGTCATATAAAAAATCTGATTTGCTCATTGTGAACAATGAGATCGTGCATCTGGTGCGGCCCACATAGCGCAGCGAAAGTCAGGAGAAATGGCGAGAGGGCGCTCTCCGCTTTCGTTTTCAACCGTGCGGCGTGCACGCAAACACTTTCACCGACGTGCGCGCATGAACGCCGTAAGCGCCGCGCCCGCCTCGGCACATAGTACATTTTGGTGCACGGTGTGCTTAGCGCGAGAAAGTCGTAACACTTTTAGCGTGACCTCGCATTTCGCGCTTTGTCACTCGTCATTCGAACTAGTTCACTTAACCGCAACGTATTCACGGGTCCCCACGGATTTTTTAAAAGTTTGGCGCGCCAGACAATAATTTAAGGGTTGCGACATGCGATGCGACGGCCGATGAACTCTACCCTCGTGGCGTCAGCTGCGCGTGCACATGGCCCGCGGTGCACCCGCAAACGCGCGCGCTCTTAACGACAGCTGCAACCCAGTGTATGTTTAGACACGACCTTGCACAACATTCCCGTTGTTAGTTCATTATGTACCCGATTTTTTATTCAAGCCAGTGATGGCACAATGTACATAAATTAAACTTAAGTTCTTTTGTTACAGCCGTGCGATTCGGACGTGTTCCAAAGCGCGAAAAAGCGCGCATCCTTGCAGCGATGCAGCAATCGTCGACGTCGCGAGCAAATGAACAGGCAGCGGCAGCAGAGCTGGACGATGCCCCGCGGTTGCTGGCGCGCGTGGTGCGCGCTCATCTCGACACCTGCGAGTTCACGCGGGATCGCGTCGCCGCCATGCGCGCACGTGCTCGCGACTGTCCCACCTACTCCCAACCCACTCTGGTGAGCTTACTTATTATTTGTTTTACCAGCACACCAAATATCTATAATATGTACTTATGTAAATAAATACATCAACAAAAGCTAAAGAACACCAAGTAACGTATCTTTTCTTCTTGTTGTAGGCCTGCCCCCTAAACCCGGCTCCAGAGCTACAGTCTGAGAAGGAATTCTCTCAGCGATTTGCCCACGTAATTCGTGGTGTAATAGATTTCGCTGGACTCATTCCTGGCTTCCAGCTGCTCACCCAGGACGACAAGTTTACGCTGCTCAAAAGTGGACTCTTTGATGCATTATTTGTGCGGCTTATCTGTATGTTTGATGCGCCACTCAATAGTATAATTTGTCTTAATGGTCAAGTCATGAAACGAGACTCCATCCAAAGTGGCGCCAATGCAAGGTTCCTTGTGGATTCAACTTTCAAATTCGCCGAGCGCATGAACTCCATGAACTTAACAGATGCAGAAATCGGTCTTTTCTGTGCTATCGTGCTGATCACCCCAGACAGGCCAGGGCTGCGCAACGTAGAACTAGTAGAAAGAATGCACGCGCGACTTAAGGCGTGTCTGCAAACAGTAATCGCCCAGAACAGACCTGATCGACCTGGATTCCTTAGAGAATTAATGGACACGCTTCCGGATCTTCGCACTCTAAGTACACTTCATACTGAAAAACTAGTTGTATTTCGCACTGAACACAAAGAGTTACTAAGACAGCAGATGTGGACTGATGAAGAGGGAGTTATGTCATGGGGTGATTCCGGCGTCGATGAGTCGGCACGTAGCCCCATTGGCTCTGTGTCCAGCAGCGAGTCCAGCGAAGCTGTCGGGGATTGCGGCACACCACTGTTGGCTGCCACGCTAGCCGGCCGCCGGCGACTTGACTCTCGTGGATCTGTTGACGAGGAAGCACTTGGTGTGGCACATCTTGCTCATAACGGTCTCACTGTTACGCCAGTTCGCCCGCCACCTCGCTACCGCAAACTGGATTCTCCAACAGATTCCGGTATTGAGTCAGGAAATGAAAAGCACGAAAGGATAGTCGGCCCCGGATCGGGCTGCTCGAGCCCGAGATCATCACTGGAAGAGCACACGGACGACAGGCGGCCACCTCCCACAGCCGATGATATGCCCGTGCTCAAGCGTGTGCTAGAAGCGCCACCGCTGTACCACACCACTTCGCTAATGGACGAAGCGTATAAACCGCACAAGAAATTCCGTGCGATGCGACGCGACACCGGTGAGGCGGAAGCTCGCGTGGTGAGGCCAGCGCCGTCAGCGCAGCCGCCACAGCACCCGCACCCCGCCAGCCCGGCGCACCCGGCGCACTCGCCGCGTCCGCTGCGTGCTTCCCTGTCCTCCACGCACTCCGTGCTGGCCAAAAGCCTGATGGAGGGGCCGCGCATGACCCCTGAGCAGCTGAAACGCACCGACATCATCCAGCAATACATGCGGCGCGGTGACGCTACCGCTGCGGACGGCTGCCCCATGCGCACGGGCGGACTGCTCACGTGCTACCGCGGCGCTTCGCCGGCGCCGCAGCCCGTCATGGCGCTGCAGGTGGATGTTTCGGATGCGGACGCGCCTCTCAACCTCTCCAAGAAGTCGCCGTCGCCGCCGCGCTCCTTCATGCCACAGATGTTAGAAGCGTGAGATCGGCCCGCGGAGCCACTTGTCTCCGCCACCCCACCCCGACCTACTTTAAATTAAATAATCTAGTTAATAGTAATCGTTCGCAGATCGTTTTAATATATTATATGTGATAATTTGATTAGGACGCGTGAGTGCGTGGCCGGCGCCGGACGAGGAGAGCGCA
Source organism: Acronicta psi (assembly GCA_946251955.1). Taxonomy (NCBI): domain Eukaryota; kingdom Metazoa; phylum Arthropoda; class Insecta; order Lepidoptera; family Noctuidae; genus Acronicta; species Acronicta psi. The sequence continues at coordinate 7,132,438 of OX276472.1, read as the reverse complement.
ATAGACTGAAAAATAATTTAAGACTATATAAGTGTAATTTATAAAAATGCAATGCAGCGCCGGTCGCGGTGTGTTTGTTGTGTGTATTGTATGTGCGTATGTGAGCGTGCTCAGTCATTTGTTTGTTAATATAATGACAGGTTGTCGAACTAAAATAAAAGAATCTTGTAAAAATTACTTTTGTATTTCATTCCCAAATCCTTATCCAAACCCTGGATACCTCAATTACATACACTAGTGTACTGTAATCAACAACGACATAAAAACCCTTCACATGAACTAATATTCTAAGTACACTTTTAAAGTGGTTTCTATATCACACAACTCACACATTCCTAATTCAATAAACTAATTTTGACCTGAACCTACACAAAGAATTAGGAGGAAGCTATCAGATTAGTTTACATTTTACTTTTACAACTGCAACAGTTCAGTCGAAGCTTAGTTGACAATGATATAGACCGTTTATGAGGTGCGAGAGAAACAGTTCCATCTTTGAAAAGGCAATGAGCTATTAACGAATAACTTTGTTTGATATTTGAAAGCTTGCTCATAATTTTATTGCACTACTGTTTATAATAAGGAAGAAGAGCAAGGTGCGGTCGCCGACCCACCGCGGATCACTTCCGGATTGTAGATACTACCGCTTCCACTTCTTGACACTGTTAAACCATTGCGTAAATCATTCAATGAAAAAAGTATACAATCAGGGTCGCAATATCACTTTTAGTTTATTGAAACATAATTATTTGCACATAGCATACAAATAAGGTCGTCACAGCGTCATTCGTTAGAGAAGGTAATTTAGGAACAAAACATACCTAGGTGTTAGGTATAAATACCTTAAATCGCTCTGAAAATAGCTCGATGAATACAGCGTCATAAGGGAATACTGAATTGGATTCCTACGAGTATACACATGCATGACATAGTTACATAAGTAAGTACCAGTTATGATATAAATTGTTAATTCTCGTGACTTTAAAAATACCGAAGTAGTATTTTCAGTAAGTAATCCACAAATAATTTTGTAAGTATACAAAATATACCGACCAGAAGACACTAATATGAAAGTATCTTTAGTCGCTAGTCACTTTAAGTTTCTCGCAAGAAATAAACACAAGTAAGTAAGTACTTTCATGTTGTAAGGAGATGCAGAAGATCGAGAAGAAAGAAGATAACTTTATGAAATGAAATTCAAATTTTTTACTAATCAAATGTTAGCTAGCGATAATGAAAATACAAAATAGGTACCTACACAAAATATAATACCTATCTATGAGAGCTATCGGATGTCAGTAATCATCAGGATGGCGAGTGAATTTCATCTATGATATGAAATGTAGCAGGATATTCGCGGTATTCGATGTTATTGACCGGCCGGTGGTCGCCGGGCGCATGACATTTGGCGCGGGTGCACCGGCGCAATGCGCGGCCGTGCACTTGACTCGCGCGGGCTGGATGCAACGTCCGCCCGTGCTCTGCCACGCGTAACCCCGGCCCTACCTCACACCCAACCCACCCCTCGCACAGCATCGCAGCCTCCACTACTCAACTATCTACTAGGTAAGTATATAATCCTTTCACCGCCATTTTGTTCCTGGAAATTATTGCACCAGAAAATTTTAACCAGGCTTCTACTTGATTTGAAGTATACTTCCATGTCGATTAGGATTACGTTAGATTACGAGTTAGATTAGGTTTTAATCTATAATAGGTAATTTTGTTAGACGATCATCATTGTTACGATAACATTTCTATCGTGATCTTTCCAGAAATACCCCTTCTCTTATAATTTTTCATATACTATATTTATATTACCTTTCATAAATAAAACTGACTGAAACTCCAATAAAGGATAAATTTAATAAAAATAATAAATTTTGTCTGCAATCCTTGTCGCTTGTTGCATTATCTCACACTCACTGTTAAAAAATTACACTTGAGTTTCTGATTACATTTTAAATTGTAATACATAGTATGTTTGTTATTCTGTAAATAGGCAATGTCAGAGACCTTCAGGCGGTAGGTATACGGAAAACCCCGAATAAGGCTGCCCACGACCTTGTGTCGGCGAGGGCGAACCCGGGCGGGCCTCGATTCACGCGGAAACAGGACATGTTTAACGTTAATAATTTAATATTGTCTAGACTAGACGTTTTAATATTGCGCACAGTTATTGAGAAATAATCACTACAGCCAATATTGTAACTTTGCATCAGCAAAATAATGAATATTAAATAAAATTTAGATACACTTAGTCGGCGACTATGAGGAGGATTTGTAAATATTCGTTCCGCGGTCGTTATATGTGTACTTGCAGTTATGTAGGTATTGGTAGGTATTAAATTTTGCACGAGGTGTAGATGGTGGGCGGCTGGGAGATAGGGGCTAGGGGTGAGCGTGGGCGTGCGGTGCGGTGGTGCCACCACACCACCCCCGGCGGGCGGCGGGCGCGCGGGGCGCGGGCCGTCGGCTCCAAGGTCGCAGAGTCACAGCCGGGCAAGGTCGGCGTGCCCGCGCGTGCCCGATCGCCCCGCACCTCACCCCTCACACCCGATAACACCCTAGATTTGCGTGGGACGTGACCTTTATCCACGTTCCGGAGAAATAATTGTATAAATACTTAATTCTTTTTCGACTATGTACGTAATACTTTTACGGCTCACGTGGTTGGCTCTTCAAAGATTGAGATGACAAGGCTATATAGTAGTAAACTAGTTAATACAGTTTCCTCCATATCCTTGTAGCTAATGCGGCTATTGCCATAACAGCAAGCTTAACAGTCAGATAGTTGATGGCAGTAGATTGTTATTAGCGTTAGGCCATGTTCTTTGCAATGTTCCTGTCCTTACCTCCCGTATACCTGACGTGACTCATTCGTGGCACACTGTAACTTTCCGTAGAATTATTATCGTGAGGTTCCACAGTTTGTAGGTACTTACGTGCCTTTTAGTTTATACATATATATAAATATATGGACGTTATATAGGTATAACGTCCATATATTTATATATATGTATAAATTTATAATAGATGTAATAGCTGCAAGCATTTTCAGATCCTTATAAAGTATGGTCACAAGAATACGCATGCCTATATACTTACTACGTTTATACTAGTTGCGTCAGTAGCAGTTGTTTTTACCCGATTGCCGAAGGAGGGTTATGTGTGTGTGTCCGTTCCTATGTCCGCTCATAATTACTCAACGGTTCAACCGATTTGATAATGATATGATATGTCCTTAGATTCGTCTTGATGAAATATCTAAGTAATATCAACTAGACAAGACAAGAATAACACAAGAATACTTTTATATTGTGTATAATTAAATGGCTTTCTATTATTTAGACTTACTTCATAAGTTTAATTTTTATATGTTGATGATCTTCCTTTGAAAAATAAATTCGTAGTAACTACAATTCGTAGCGAGGTTTTGAATTTCGTAGTTCAGCGTAGCACTCGTTGTCGTAGGCGCGTAGACGCTTAGAGTAGAATAGCTCTCAAACTTGCTTTGCTCACACAAACTTTATAAATATTATAATCCCAATAAAAACACGATTTTATACCATACATCAATAATGGTAAATTAATGCCAAGCTAGTAATACAATAGACATACTAGCTCTAAATACGTTTTTGTTTTTCGGACTAAAGGTAGCCTATGCGCTTTCTCAGGCTGCAAATCTATCTCATTGCCAAAAATCTGTTCCCGTTATAACCGATTTCGATACAATTTGGTATGAAAAGGTAACAAACAGGCTGAGTTACCGCATTAGTCGCCTTTATAATAATACTAGCTTTCCGCCAGCGGCTTCGCCCGCGTGGTCTTACAAATTTCCACCCCCGTTTTTGCAACATTTTTCATTGATACTCCGCTTTCCCTTCCCCAATAAATGGGCTATCTAACATTTGAATTTTTCGAATGGGTCCAGGAATTTCGGAGCCTATTCAATACAAACAAATAAACAAACAATCAAATTTCCTCTTTATAATAGTATAGTATAGATTAAGTAAGTATGAAATTACTGTGTATTCCCGGATTTGAAAAATAATTACATTGCTACATAATAATAACCCATATTTTAGAATAATTTAATCAGTGTTTACTATCTAGGGTTTCTGGTTTCTCGATCTTTTTTATTTCCCGAGTCACGAGAATTCTCGACAAGGATTTCTCGAGTTTCTCGAGTCTCTCGAGAAATTTTGTATTTTTTTATAAAACACAATGTTATTTTAAAATATTTACTTAAATACAAATTAGACTGATAGATGAGATCAATAAAATGAAAGAGTAATTTTATGGTTACTATAATTAGCACTTATTAATTAACAAGTAGGCACCTAACATAAATTATAAAAATTATACAAATTATAACCATCTGGTCGAATACAAATTATAGCCATCTGATCGATATTCTCGTAAAAAGTAAAGGGCAGGGTGTTACCTAACTGTTCCGTAATTATTAGGTCCCTACCAGTTCCCAAATATGCAAAGATTCTTTCATCAAACAAAAATAATTAGTAAAATTTATTCAATAAAATTACTATTTCATATTTAGATACTTAAGAATAAAAACACATAACATTGCATTAAAGTTTCATTTAATTTTAGTTCTCGCTTGTCAGTTACTTTTTTCGTCGGTTATGATTTCATGTCAAAAAGTTATTTATTTTCTATTGTTGTGACTAATATCTAAGTTGTTGCTTAGTTCTCATAAAGTTAAATAAAATAAACCCAAACACGAGATAGTCGCTGTAAACCGTTTAGAGTTTCCTTTGACTGTCTTCCTAGGATCATCAGAACTATACAATATGTTAAAAAAACCCTGTCCGACCCGAAAGGGGTATATAGGTATCCCAATAACATTACCAAATAAAATAAAATAAAAAAATATATTCATAAAAGTAAGGCAGTGTTAATGAAGTTTTAAATTCAAGATTTTTGTAAAAAAATACCAAAATTTTCCAAAATCTAGCAATTTTCTTAAATGTGACAACACTATCACCTGCCGTGGTATATTAGGCACCTGTGACGATTGCCAAGTTTCAGTACAATCGATTCACATGTGAAAAGTCATTACTTAGATAAAAATCAATCATACCCTATTTTTCTACCATCGGGGATAACTTTAAATGGGACCACCGCTTTGGAATTTTTTGGTCTATTTTTTTGAAATCGGTCCTCATTTGTCGGAAATATCCGGGAACATAGTTATATAAAAAACTACATAAACCTCCGAAATGATAACCTCCGATTTTTGTCGGTTAATAAAACTAAACCTTTTGCTGCCAATGCCTCTAGATAAACCTTCGAAATGATAACATCCGATTTTTAGTCGGTTAATTAAACAAAACATTTTTCTGCCAACAACTCGGGAATTCCCGAGGCGTTGAGATTTTTTTCCCGTCTCGACTAAAGCCAAATTTCTCGAGAATTCCCGACTCGAGAATTCTCGAGCAGAAACCCTATTACTATCGTATGTAATCGTTAGGATATGGGTGATATTGATGATAGAAAGGGCCCGACATAGTTAGTGGATTATTAGAATAATTCCTCATTCTGATATTTATCCGAGAAAACATTACCTGATATGATAACTATCTTTTATGAAAAAAAAAGCTCAAGTTTACTAGTACATTAAAAGATGAATAGAAAGCGACGAACAATAAAATAAAACATTGCGTCTCATTTGGTTAAATGAGTAAATAAGGAATGTATTCCCTTGGGCGTTTCTCTTTCTGCTATGTATATACATACTTAGCTTCATGCCTGTTTCCATTAGGGGTAGGCAGAGACTGAAGATTTCCCCTAAATATATATTATAACAATGGTATACTAGTGTGACTGTGTCGGCGAATTCATGCCAGACTAACACTATTCTGTCTGTCTTTTTGTGAACCAAATGTACTTATATTGAGGTGACCTCGTATGAAAAATCGATCGTTGTCTGAGTCCTTAAAAGCCTATCCGACCCTCAGTGGCCTTGATGTTCAGATAATTTAGTCGGGAATTTAGGTCGTGTGGAGGCAATGAATTGTGTACGACCACGAGCCACAGTGAAATGATAAAGTATGACATATTTAGTTATATAAATATTAATTTTATAATATTACGGTGTGACTTATAAATAACTTTGTTAGTTTAGGCACGAATATTACGAAAATACGTGCTTAAAGTGTATGTATATAATGTATTAGAAAGTTATTACTGCAATTGCACCTAGGGGTCCCAAGCGCGACTGCTTCGCTTGAGGTCCTGGGTTTGATCCCCAGGTCGAGCAAAGTATTATCCCTTCGGGGAACACAGGCGTAAAGGTATGTTGTTGTATAGTTTCCATTAATACCAAATTCATGAATATACACGTTACTCACGGCAGTGAAAACAACGACTAGATGACGCACTTTGACTTTTTGCGTATCATGTTTTTTTAATTATTTAAATTTTATTTTCAAATTGAATTTAACGTCGCCAAATAGAATTTCAATCAAACGACATTTGCACCAATTTTATAACTCCATCCGATGTGCGAATTACAAACTGAGCCACGAATTTGAATTAAATCTGTTCAAGAAGCTTCCCTGATTGTTCCAAGGTTGCGTAGCTAACACGGTGTCCTGGGAGGGCCGCGGGGGGCAGGCTGAGGGTAGCGGGTAGCACTGGGGGTAAGGTCACGACAAGGTCACCGCGGGGTCGCTTCGACTAGAGTTGTCTGCAAACATAATATTGTAATAAAAACTGCCTACGCGACCCAAAAGTTAGACATTACGCAATACCCAAGAGATACTTAGTGCTCAATATATTGGTTCAACTTCTAGCTAGATTTTGTTAGGATTCAGGGTTCTCTAATTATGGTATGGATTTAGCTAATTATATAAAAAAAACAAATGCCGTCTACATAATGTGATAATTTTAGGTTAAATGTTAATTTATCTATGTACTTTTATTACAACTGTGAGTTCCTATTCAGTTCTTCTGACAAGTCCTTAATTTTAGGTAATTTTTTATCGTGTAAAAAAATTAACTGAATAATTAGTTGACGAATCAGGAACTCTCTCTGGCTACAGTGTAATCGGTATAAGTCAAGAACAAGCTTAATGACTCAATAATTCCAATATTCTATAAATCGTTCACAAATAATTACACTGACTGTATTTTAAATAATTATTAAATGTATTGCCAGAGACATGGCTAACAATAACAAACAAAAATGTAAAAAGTGTGAAGGTGACCCCTTAGCATACGGTCGTCGTCGTGTCACCACATTTTTTACGTCTTCATCAGTCTATGAGATTTAATTGTATGTATGTTACGAAGTATTTTATGTACTATATATATACTAGCTGTTCCCCACGGTGTTACTCGCGTTTATCTATTTTTTCCAATCCCATCCCGTGGGAATTTCCCAAAATCCTTTCTTAGTAGATGCCTACGTCATAATATCTATGTGTGTGACCGTTCAGTGGTTTGAGCTGTGCGTTGATACTTCAGTCAAACAAAGTTTTCTCATATACACAAGATATACAGATAAAACCACATTATAGAAATTCGACACATGATTATGAGAAAGTACACACGGCTGCATAACAAGCTATACATTCACTTAGGACATCTCACTGTACGGAAAGCCTGTAGGTACTTACAGGGTCTGTACATTATACTGAAAAATTAAAATGTATTGGTTTGATTGATTATTTAGAAAAAAGTTCGTATACATTTTACAATTAAAAAATCATCATGGCAGGCATCATGTTGTCTGAACTAGGTTGAACCTGTGTTTCAGGCTAGGGAGCGAAAAAATCTTACAAATAATTTTATATAGTATATTGTAGATTATATATAGTATATTGTTAGAGTACCTTAAGTTATTAGGTAAATCAGGGGAAACAGGGTATGTTTATTTAATCACTTTTCCTGTGTTGCAGTCCGTATAACGGGGTAACTCGCTTACCCAATTCCGTGCAAACTTCTCGAAATCCTCCCTCAATATTCAAGTTTTTATGTAAATATAATGTCAGTCAGTCTTCAATCATTTATAATGTAATTCATAATATATTTATTTAGTGGATACGTGTATATTAATTTAAAAAAATAGCCAACGAAATAACGACGTTCTCTAAATATTTACGATACGTAAGTATTTATTGCGCGATATAATATCAAACCAAAATACTTAATTGCTTTGAATTATTACATTACTCATAGATTCCTATTATTACGTAGTCGTAGACGTAGAATCGTACAACAGTGACGTTTAGTTAACGCTACCGATTCGGTCATTGCACCAACACGCGTTGGTTTTCTGCGTTGTGTTATCTAAGCGAGACTTATTTTCTATACGTGGTGATTTGGCACGCAGATTGTTTTGATTACATCTTTAGTGACGTCTTGTTTAATTTTAATCTGTGACAAAACATTCGTATCATTGACCAATAATGGCAATGTTGTCCGAGTGCGAGAAGAAAATAAACATCTACAGATTTACCATAAACTCAGTGTTAGAAAAATATTTATTTATGTATTATATATTGATACCCTTCTTTGATTAAAAAAACATTTTCGGTGGATTTTCAGCCAAATGAGGATGATAAAACTTACCCGTTTTAACGATTCTAAGGTACTATAATCACAGTGTAATAGTGAATACCTACTAAATATTTTTTCTGATTGGAATTTTTCATTTCAGTTGCCTGTATTTTAGGTTGACAATTATAACATACAATGTTTACGAATACGCTATTTATATTAAAATTCAACCAAAAATGTAAACAGCAAAGGGTGTGTAAATTATTGGCAACAAACAATGTATAATGTGAAGCATCTATATTTAGAGTCATCCACGTTGATGGCGGGACAGTGTCATGAACACGTGTCAAATAGATGATTTACAGTTTGTTTGTAAACATTCACTGAAGGATGAGTTCTCATTGAGCGTTACTTACAATGCTGGCCGTGCTAGCTAGAGGGAAGTTAACATCGAACTAAAGTAGAAATGAAAACTTATCTGAATATAGTATCGTAATAATAATAAATCGGTAGTAAAAAGAAACATAATAATAATTATAATTAATAGCGGATCCTAATCACAATAAAAAAGGTAAACAACAATAACAGTAAAAGCTCAACAAATAATTTAAAAGTTCCATGAAAACTAGCTGTAAATAAAAACTAGGTTTAATTTCCATTAAACTGTTGTCACATACAGTAATTATTACTGTAAATGTGTGTAAACTAGTTACTGTTAGTGTACAAAGTAATAATACTTAAGTGTTTAATTAAATAAAACTAGCGAAATATGTCAAAAATTTCTTACTATACTTAGGTACTATATTTTTATCACATTAGAAATTTAGGAGAATAGAGAATGCTTTGTATTGAAAGTAGTAACAATAGTTGACTAGGCATGTAGGGTAGAACGGTTGCGTGACCTTGTAAGGGCGTATTAGCGTGGATGTAGGTCAGTGAGACCCATCGCCCTTGACCTACAGCGGGTGCCCTTCACGGCGCCCTCAACGCTGCCAAATATCGTTAGACAAGGGCATTTCAAAGCGTAGTCGTTCATTTGTGTTACTGTATAACAGTAAACATAACTACTTGGATTTATTTAGGTATAAAACCGGAAAATTGAATTAGACCATGCTATCATCGGTTCTGCAATCAATGTCATTTCATAAATGTTTTTTTATTATACTGAATTATTCACAATATATACATATAATATATATAAAATATCTTTTCATGCGTCATTAAGGCGACATTTTTTTTTATACCACTAAGGTGGCAAACAAGCATACGGCCCGCCTGATGGTAAGCGGTTACTATAGCCTATGGACGCTTGCAACACCAGAGGTATCACTCGCGCGTTGCCGACCCGAAAAACCTCTTAGAGGTTTATGGAGGATTCACTGCGCCGACAGTTTGAGGCAATATTCCTCTTACTGCCAGCGCAGCGCATCCTTAGAAGGAGCTCTGGCGACCTTACTCACTGCAGGAACACAAAACACAATAAACTGTGTTATTTGGCTGCAGTTTTCTGTAAGGTGGAGGTACTTCCCCAGATGGGCTGCTCCAGATTTGTGCCATAAATGACTGTGCCCTACCTCTCTTAAAAATTTATTTACTTTCTGAATATTTTCTATAGATTATTTGTATAACGTTACCAGTTTAAATTTAGAAGAAAGTCTGGCCTGTTTCACCACCTCTGGATAGCCGCTAACTGCCGAATAAATTGAACATAATGGAACAAAGTTTGTATGAAGCTGGCTGATACAGCTCATTTAATAGGAACTTATCAGTAAGCTGTGAAAGAGGCCTTAAATGTCCATGTATTTTCGACTGAAATAACGTAGTCGACATAGTCGTCATAGCTATAAAATAATGTGGAAACATGTTGGTATCTTACATAACAGACATGTCATACTTACATCGCTGCGAAGATTGGGTTCTGCGCTGCGAGTTGTTCCGATTGTCAAAGAATAGCATTCTGAAAATATATATATTTGACTTTACCATGACCTTGCACAAGGATATATAAATCCGTATCAATGTTGCATACAATGCTAAGGAAAATTGTATTTTCGCGAATTATTCCGGGAAGTGCTGATAGAGGCGAGTAACGGGTTAGCTGTTGTTATTCACATATTACCGCACTCACACTATCATATGTATATATATCTAGTCCGCGTAGTATACACGAGTAGTGTGTGTTTGTGTGTGTCTGTGACATTGAACTTCACACTTCACGCGGCAGCGCACGAGTTGCGTAACCGCGCCACACCGCAGCTTGGAGCGGCGAGTTCACATCTACCGACGCGAATAAACTAATATACTTTATCTTTTCTGGATACATTTAATTGTTACGCAATAATTGAAGCACATGGTTCTTGTACGCTTTCACACGAGGTTGAATAACAAAAATAAGTAGGGTATTTCATTATCTTTAATCAAACACTGTCTCAGCACTGATATAATAACGATTTGTATACTGAAATATTGGGCTTTATATGCTCTGCCTAAATAATTTGAGAATTAAATCGTGAATTAAACGGAACGAATTATTATTGAATCTATTTTCGGGTAAAAATTAAGAATACTGCAACGTTTTGCCGGTAAAATGATTTATCATTTAAATCTGCCTGTTATTTTAGTAAAAGTAGTGGAATGACGAAATATCACGCAGCTTGGGTGTTGTTGACAAGTGGCAACGGCACGTGGCGTGATTTCAACAATGACATTGACATTGGCCGGCGTCAGGGCTTCGGCTAGTGGTCGCGACCGACCGCGCTTGCCCGCACTACGAAAACTAAAACAGCATTTATACGTAGCACTCTAGCGTAGCGCATCAAAAGCAAATGAAAACAATTATGGAATTGACTGTCTTTGATCTTTGTACATGTTACTCCGAATTCATGTAAAAAGCATCAAATTGCTATTACAATTAAATCTAGCATCTTATCCTAGATTAAATAAGACAGTAGTAACTGCTTTATTTTCTGCATTGCTGATGCCTTTTATGTATACAATTATAATCACATAAATAATGTTCTAAATGGATCATCCATTGGAATTCATCTGTACGTACGTACCTACGTCTACATATCTACGTCTCATTATGACAATGACTAGTGCTTAGTCTGCTAATCTATACTTACGATCGTGCGTTATATTTTCCTGCTACAGGTCGAAAACATTATTTGTTTGCTGATGTGTGACGTGTCACTTATAACAATCGTTAATTGGATCTCATTGATGTCCGTGTTGTCCTTGAATATATACTAATTTGCAAGTGGACGCTTCCGCGACGTGTCGCGAGGTCACCTGTATTGTAACAATATTTATTACTTACTGGTCTGCACGTGGAAAACCGTCGTAATGTTTCCGTGATTAAAAATACCTAAACATTTAGAAACTTATCTTTTTAAGTACTAATGTAAGTAAAGATAGGGAGAAACCTAGATATATCTTCGGAAATGGAGACTCACTAACACCAACTGAAATCTGTTGATATAAAATAAAACAGTGCCTATGTCATCACCTCGCTAGAATAACATCGTTGATAAATAATATTTCTAGCTTCCAAAAATGTCAAAGCAAAAATATTTGAGCGTGTCCATTAGTCAATAGTAATCGGAGTGGACTGCGGTAGGTACTTTTTACATACAAAAGACGTTGACATTATGAAAATGTCATAAGTCACAGATATAGTTAAAGAACGAAGAGTCGACCGGGTGGCCTCCGCAATCCGCAAATAATAGTCAATAAAGTGGCAAGTCCGGGTGACGCAGATGGTCGAGCGGCGGCGGCGCGGGCGCGGGCGGTCGCTCGTCTATCTGACTGTACAAATAGCAGCGACCTTGAGATTCGGCGCGCGCGACAAGGTCACCGCGCAAATCGTTATCAGCGTGACGTTAACGTGTGACCTCCACGGAGGTGCCCGCGAGATAACGCGGCCAGATACCGGTAGCGACCGATAGTGGCGAGTCGCGAGCTCACGCAGCGCCGCCGCCGCCGCCGCCGCCGCCGCCGCCGCTGCGACCAGCGATGCTGCCGGCACGCCGCTTCCGCATACGCAACACTGCTACTACGTACACCACACCATAATGATATGCCTATGGTTGTGTTAATAACATAATTAATGAGTTAGAATTTACTATACTACTTAAATACATCAGATTCCTGTTTCATTTAAACGAATAGTCTCGACAATTCTCAGTTAATATCAGTACTGATACCTATACTTTTTATTGTTTTATGATGATGATGAAACTACAAACTGATAAGTACCTAATAGCACATGACATGACAAGTCTTGATGATAAAAAATACGCGCATTGTGTAACAAATATGTAGCTAGATCAGTGTTCTATGGAATCTAAAAATTATATTTTATTCGATATTTATTTAGGGCAATATTTTCTAGAAATTATGTTTCTTTCATGCCGATCAGTGTGATCATCAATGAGAGGCGATGACTAAATATCCGCATTTAGACGTATTAATCGACAAAAGGAATTCTTTTAGTTCGCGTCGTGGTTATATTGTTAGTTTGGAATAAAGCCAAAACAACGTCAGTCGATCGAAATCACTTTCTACATGCTTATCGTTGCCGTCCGCAAAATATTGTAGCGACCTTGTGTGTTCATGGTCGTGCAAAAATATCAACTTGACATTCTAACGATTTCCCGATCTTTGAGTTGCTAACCAGGAAGCAACGGTTAACATTAACCACGCCTCACGTCCCGAGGTCAAGTGCTAATTTTATGTACGAATATACATATAATATAATGTTATTTATTTATACATCATACTAGGGAAGTTCTGTTTACTATGTAAACACCGTGATTTTTGGCAGACAAATACATATTACATATCTGATATAATTGAATACTGTAAGGAATACATAATTTCATCAGAGAACTAATATGACTGAAAAGACCGCTGTGGTCTTTTGATTTCAAATTGGTTTAACCTTGGATTACTATAGAGCGTTACTAGTACGCTCAACTGTATAGACAAAGACGTTGCAATATCCATAGTAACGTCTCTGCGTTCTGGACCAAGCTTTATATAGGTAAATCTACAGTTCAATGGATTACCTACTTAATTATATTTATTTAAATAAATACGGAATTTAAGAAAGTGCGTACAAAAACAGTTTTGTAAATTTCCATACCTACAAATATATTAAATGTAACTATATTTCCATAAAAACGAGAAAGTACAGTGTGCAGTAACGTTTATTTGATAACGAAACTAAACAGCGTGCCGACTTCATGCGCGAACACGTGCTTCTGTACTAAAACTACAAAATATGTTCTTACATGTGCCAACATACGACACTGAAGAAATTAAACATTCTACCGAATTATTTATCCTAGAGTGATTAGATTTGTTTCTATTTCATCTTTGTTCTTTCTGGCATTGTAACTAAGCACAAAACCACCCGCTAGATAATTGTTGTCACTAATCTATACATATAAAATGCTTTGTCCTGAATGACTCACTGACTGACTGACGGATCAACGCACAGCCTAAACCGCTGATCGTAGAGACCTGAAATTTAGAGGGTGTGTTCTTTGTATGACGTAGGCATCCGATAAGAAAGGATTTTCCGAAATTCCACTCCTAAGGGCGTGAAAAAGGGGGGCAAAGTTTGTATGGGACAACGTGATTCCTTGGTCCAATCTACTTCAAATTTTGCATAAACATTCTATAACAGAATTGAAGGAAGACGTGTTTCGTATTTTATTGAAATTCATCCCCTAACTGGGTTAAAAAGGGGTAAAAATTTATTTTGTTTCGATGTAGATATAAATACTCCTTAGTGTTTTTTATTTTAATTACAGTTTATTTTGACACATGAGATGTCAATTCCTTAGCAGCAAATAATGTCAAATAGTGAAGGCTTTTTATTCAATGAACAAAGATTAATATATTTCAGTATAATAAATTTATGTAGAGGTGTAGGTGATATTTTTTTATGCGTCTGGTGGAACGGGCAAGACTTCTATTAAATTTAGTATTGGCTAAAGTGAGAAGTAATCGTGATATCGCCTTAGCGGTCGCATCGTCTGGAATTGCTGCTACGCTGATGGACGGAGGTAAAACTACACACTCCGGGTTCAAAGTTCTTCAAGATTTGATATAAACCGGCAATATACCTAAACAAAGTACAATGGCAGAAGTACTACGCAAAACAAAAAATATTGTTTGGGATGTGAGTACTATGGCTCATAAAGGGTGTTCGTGAGAGAAGTGGACTGTAGATGAAATTAAACTATGGTGGTTTTTTAAGAGGAATTTAGTAGCACGGGAAGTATTTTATTTTACAATAATCGACATGACACAGGCACTGACAGAACAAAAACAATACAATCAAATATCAAAAATAAAAACTATCAAAAACAGAACTGTTGCCAGCCAGTCGCCAACAAAGGGGGTTACTGTATTGTCAGGAGGCGATTTCCGACAGACTTTACCAGTAGAGCTCAGCGGAACGCGAGCGGACGAAGCGGTCTCATTTGTGGCCTTCAGTAACAAAACTGAGCCTTACCAAAAATATGAGAATCCATCTGAGGGGAGGTGTTACTGTCGGATAGTTCTCAGACCTGTACCTTGAAATAGGAAATGGTGGAACACATAATATTAAAATTGAGAGTTGGCGCGCCAATTATGTTGCTGCGAAATGTAAATCCAGCAAAATTATGCAATGGCACCAGATTTCAAGTGAAAAGATGCATCGCAATGTAATCGAGGTAACTACACTGACCAGTTGTTCTGAGGAGAGTCTGTATTTATTCATAGGATTCCCCTAACATCATCAAATTACCCCTTTGAATTCAAGAGGATGCAGTTTCCCATCAAAGCCTGCGTCACAATGACCATAAACTTGGGAGAAGACTTAAAGGAAAGCTGCTTCTCCCGCGGGCAGAGTATGTGGCATACTCCAGAGTAAGCGCACAGAGTAGCCACCGAAGGAAAAACTAAAAATATTGTTTATGTGTGTGTACTGTTTCGATTTCGTTGTAAAAAGATAATAGATACCCCCGTGTAACTTACATCAAAATAAAAAGTATGTAACAAACTTGTATTTTAATTTCATGCATATTTAACCTTTAATTCTATAATAAAGATTGGTATATTTTATAGGTATTCAAACATTTTAACATAATGTTATAACAAAACTAATAACGTAATAAAAAATTAAAAATCCTATTAAAACTATTTTCGACTTCTACGCGGACGAAGTTGCGGGCATAAGCTAGTTCATTATAAAATATATTTTTTATCTGATGAATTTCTTCCTCTTCGTCTTGTATCATAAATAAGCTAGAGTGTGTTTAGTTGAGTTGTACATGACCTGAATCCAAATACGGGCACGCGAGAGAAATCTTTCTTAGATTGTGGCCGAGTCGACCGAGCACGCCGCGCTGGGCGAAGGCGAACTAATAAGAAGAGAAAGGATCTCTCCCTTTTTAGATAATGAAAATTGATTCAATTATGAAAGTAAACTTCAGGCCGTTATATGTACTATTCTTTTTAATCAATTGCCCAATCTAATCTATTTACGTACCTTATGTTTACAATTAAACAAAGTCGTCTTAACTATGTAAGACTGCAAGAGTATTTTTTATACATAAGCATTTTAACTAATTAAATATCTACTGATCGATTAATGTACATATGTATAATAATATTTAACAAAACCAAGTATTTGTTCCAATAACGCATGTCCTGGAATAGGGCGAACCGAAAAAGTTAATTGGAGGCAAAGCCATACACAGCGGAGAGTCAAGGACAGAACAGACAGAACACATGTACTTTCTGTCCACTAGGACAGAAAGTACATGTGGTCGTATTATAAGTGATATCGCCTCAATTTCTCAGAGTCCGGCGCGTGGCAGGGCGCGGTAAGTCCGCGTGCGCTTGCGTCGCGGAGACACCGCCCGCGCCACCAGCGTACAATGGGCGGAGAAAACGGATGGATGCTGTCATCGTACTCTCGCAGCTTGACTTATGACTTACAAAATATACATACAATCATCAGAGATGTGGAGCAGGCCAGTGGGCCGGGCGGCCACGCATCGCAGCTTGTGCGTTTAGCACTCACTCACATATCGCTTGATTGAAAATTACTTTTCACTACGGTAAACTTATAAATACGGCAACTGTTCAAAGTAATATGCAGTCTGTCAAAAGAAATATTAATTAAGTAATTGGGTGAGCGAAATTTAAAAATCAACTATCCTTATATAATATACATATTATTACATATATACTTAATAAAAAAAACTTATGAAAATCTCTAAAATTAATGATTGGTTTATATAAAGGTACTTACTTGATAAAAAAATAACATTAATAAAAATCTCTAAAATAATCTATAAAGTAGACTGGTAAGTTGCTGAATTGATTCTGAAAACTGAGTCAGCGTACCTACACTACCTACCTATAACAGAAATAATTGTAAGCTTACGTTGCGGGTAGAAGATTGCTTTTTTGCCACGCTTGCGTTTGTAGAATAATTTCACGACCTTATTTTTACTACCCGTGTATCAGAACCACAGTTTGTAGAATTTCAGCGCAATACAAAACTCAGTGAGGTGTATTTTCGCGGTCGCCGACCCGCATTTCACGCTCGTACCACGTCACTTGGATCTTTACAATTTATTGCCTTACTTTGCTCATCGCCTTTTTTGTAGTCTTTTTTTACAGCGGATGACAAATTGGAAACAAAAAGAAGCACGTCGAGCGCAACGACCGTCTTTACGCCAGATTTTTACAGAATTAGAAATTTAAAAATAATAAACTAAACGGAGCGATTAAGAACTGGGAGCAATATTTCAACAGACAATTTATATGCCGACATAAACAAAGAAATTGAAATATTTTCTCGAAACCCTCAATTTTTCAAATTGACGCTAACACTCTTAATTTTATACTTAGGCACTTTTAGAAAACAAAAGATTTCTCCTTCAGGATACTGATGCAGACACGCTAATATTATGTCTTAAATACATTTTATTTGTTGAATTAAAACAAACTTAAAGTATACGAATGTTGCCAAAACTAAATATGTTTTATTTCGTATTAAAATATTTATTAAGTTCGTCGACTATGCTCATACAGCATAGAAGGAGGCTAGACAAGTTGCATGTTGACATTCGAATCGACAAACAAAATGTATGTAAATGACATTAGTGACAGCCCGATTTGTCGAAAGCTTGTGTCATTTCCATACATTTTGTTTGTCGGTTCGAATGTCAAAATGCAACTTGTCTAGCCCCCAAGGATGGTTATTCAAGGTTTTCCTTCGGCCCAGCTCTGGATATCCTAAATATAATTCATGTCTTTGCTCAGGGCATTTCAAAGGCCAAAGACATGGTTCGTATAAACGAAGCGTGTTGATTGCGACGCAGAAACGGTTATCGCGCAGACACGTGGCGAACTGCGTGCGTCCGCCATGTCGCCGCAACGTGAGCGTTGCAATCATGAGATCCACTCAAGGAATATGTACCTACTACACGTAATAAAAAATATTACAATTCAACATAAATAATACAATTTTACTTATATACTACAGTTTTTTTCAGTCTCAAAAACTAACTTTATATCACGCTGTTAGTATATTCCAATAACTTTTAACCATTATTTAAGATTGAATATTGAAGTGATTGTATTTTCATCACCATGATCAGCAAGATTCCACCTAAAACTATTAAAATTCGAGTTGTTAGTTCTTAACCCTAGGGTTATATTTTATTTATTGAACACCGAAACACTAAATGAACAACTAAGGAAAAGATTCGGTATTGAAAAAATCTATTTTACGAGTTATATTGAACTATTGCAATCCATGGGAACCCAGTCTTTTTGTATAGTCACAGCAAATCGAGGTTTTAAATCTAAAGTGAGATGGGATGTTAATTCCGCTGACTTTATGGCTACATAACTTCCCAAAATACAGCCACGTGTAGTGCTCCGTTTGCCCGCGTTTGCCCGCGACTTCGTTCCCTTAGAAGTTGAACTTTTCCCCCGTTTTAACAACATTTTTAATATATACTCAGCTCAGGTCGTAGCGTGATGATATATAGCCTAAATAGCCTTTCTCGTTAAACAGGTTATCTAACACTGAAATAGTTTTTTAAATCGGACCAGTAGTTTCTGATATTAGCGCGTTTAACCAAACAAACAAATTCTTCAGCTTTATAATATTAGTATAGATTATAGAATATAAAGAGCCTTGGTTTCAGCTATCTAATAATAAAAACGTAAACTATAATTATTTATCGTCGACTTTCTTATTGATGACTGGACTATGTAGTACACTGTGTCACACTCGTAGATTCCGCGTAGACGCTACGTAGCCATCGCGTAGCCATCGCGTAGCCATCGCGTAGCCATCGCGTAGCCATCGCGTAGCCATCGCGTAGCCATCGCGTAGCCATCGCGTAGCCATCGCGTAGCCATCGCGTAGCCATCGCGTAGCCATCGCGTAGCTATCGCGCAGCCATCGCGTAAAGGTTACAGACACTACTA
The DNA here is from genome assembly GCA_946251955.1 of Acronicta psi. Classification (NCBI taxonomy): domain Eukaryota; kingdom Metazoa; phylum Arthropoda; class Insecta; order Lepidoptera; family Noctuidae; genus Acronicta; species Acronicta psi. Next base: position 7,113,400 of record OX276472.1, on the reverse strand, counting down.
GAGACACAGTGTAGAGGCGACGTAGATGTAAAGCATTATAATAATGACGAATGCCTACTGCACCACTACTAGACGAATGCCTACTGCACCACTACTAGAAGAATGCCTACTGCACCACCACTAGACGAATGCTCGTTGCAAATGGATCCTTAGACATTTTTTTACCAATTTCTGCGAAAATACAAATAATTATAACGTTAAGGTTATATCAACTAAGTCTAAGTTTCGAACTGATCGCCGTGACCTCTAGCATTACATCCGTGTTCCTAGTCCGACTGCTAAATAGATTATAGTGAGGGTTCAATTATCTGTAAAAACACTAAGTAATTTCAGTTATAAACATAATTATTATAAGACAGTAATTAAAGTTAAAAAAACATGTAACGCTGACGAAACATTAGGTAGGTATGTAATGCTACTCAGCTCACAATAATATTAATATCTAATTCGATTAAATAATCTCGATTTAAAATAAAATACTACGATAAATAGTATAAAAATTTGCAACATTATTAATGTATTAAAACATTTCTGATAAACTATCAGTTTATTTCCGTAATTTAAGAAACGGGCAAAAAACGTGAATGTATACTGTTATGTAAATGTTGGCACTGAAAACGTGATTTTTTTCACATTTTTCAAGGCGCACTTTTCAGAAATGCTTTTGCAGTGAGTGGGCAGACTGTTTACAGCTGCGGTCCACTAGTGATTTACAACTGAACATACGCAACTAACTTACTTTGTATGTATGTATGAACACAAGGTCTTGACGTATTTTTGTAGAAATGTTCACGTACTAATTAATTCTATCGGCGGAAAGTACGTCTTTCAGGTAACCGAATCGCAACCTTTGATTGAAAACTAAGTACACGTAGGTAATTGCTTGTTAAAATATATCAGGTGTTGATAATAAAAGTCGCGGTAGTGCGATAAACGTCACAATGTTCGTAGATTTATTTAGAAAGGTCTTACGAAGGTTTAGTCGGAGTCACATGAAGGTCTCAAAGTGGCATTCGCAATTTGTACTACTTAACACTATAATTTGTCTAAATAAAACTATGTATATTGATAGTCTACATTTTAACTTTATATTTCCTGATGTATATCAGAATAAACAGAAACTGGGAAGAACGTAGGTACCTATGGGACGACGTCTGTGGTGTAGTGTTTCGAGTACCGGACTGGGTCCGGTCATGGGTTCCATTCCCACAGAACACAAATATTTTATGTGGTGATGACTATAAGTATTTGTGTTTGTCTGGGTGTTTTTTATGTATTATAAGTATGTATTTACAAAAAAAAAGTATATAAGTATTATATTCATTGTCTAGTACCCATTGTACAAGCGTTGCTTAGTTTGGGACTAGATGGTGCTGTGTAAAAATGTCCAAAAATATTTTATTTATTTATTCATATATTACAATTTACGTTTATAATTTTTTTAAATCAAAGCAGTCGATTTCGAGCACACACTCATTAAATGCAATAAAAGTAGTAGATGACTCAAAGCAAATGGTTAGGTAGACACGTTAATACGAATACTATCATCTAGTCGACATATTTTACGTCGTAACAGAGTATAATCTTCAAAAGATCGTCGATACTGTGTATTGTATTTGTACTTTACCTGTAGTCAATTCAATTAACTTCGGATAACTAAATTAAACCGTGTCTGTAGTCCGGCCGCAGATTAAAGCTGACATTCACTCTTTTGTTCCGTGCTAATATTTGCATAGACCTTGTAGGCATTATCGAGAACAGCAAAAGGAAGCTATATAATTGAATGATTTATTGCTTTTGTAATGATGTACAAAATCATTATTAACCGAGAGGTGATAATAAGGATGTCACCTAAATCATCAACGCCGCTGTATAAGGTAGTTTTAAATCCTTTTAAGGTTCGGCGGGGGTGTTGGTATAGACGACCTTGAAAGCAGCATCATGCGATATTTTTGCTCTCAGCGTTAATGCGGAAGACTATTTCAAGAGTCAGGGTCAGCGGCGCCCGTCACCCGCGCCCGCGCACCTAGCGAGCTCCACGTCGCGGTGTCGGGTTTCCGTAACGTGACGCGACATCTACCCTCCTTTATTTTGACCAAGGTACCTATTCAATACTCAATTATAAGTAGCTATATTGTGTTAACTTAAATGGATTCAAATTCACATCAGATACATATACCTACCTATTCCATATTTTTAAATGCACGTGGCAATATCATTATCATCTTTATCCCATTTCCTGTTCCATAACTGGGCAATGGCAGGGTTGGCAGCACTGGTTGGGCACTTTAGTTCACAACTCTGGCGTACTGCGAGTTGGCATAAATCGCACTAAAAAATCTCTCAGGCGCGCTGGTTTTCCCACGATGCAATGTTCTTTCTCAATACAAGCAAGTGATAATCACTTTTAATTATGAATACGACACTTACATTCATATTTATTATTAATACACAACACATGATTTCGAAATGTCAGGGGTCTCGAGTGCATTAGAACCAAACAGGAGACCTACTCGACAGCAGTCCATGGTCACATCACTAGGCTATCACAGCTTTATGGCAAGGTAATTCCAGTAAATGTTTACGATTTACTCTCCATTGTCTACGTACGTAGATATATTTTACATAAATCAATTCACAGAAGACGTCAATACGACGACGGCTGCGTTCTTGTAGTTGCGGTGAGTTCTGCTGACCTCAACCCGCTTGTGTGAAGGTAATCTATAGTGATGTAAATACACAGGAAGCCCATACAATGTCAGGAGCTCAATTATATTCTATATTTTTAGCTAAGTACGTACTTTAAAGGGTCTGTCTCAAGGACAAGGACAGATCAAGAATAGCTTGACCAACTAACAATAATTAACTATCAATTCCTTTATCAGAATATCCAATAATAGAATAATATTTAACATAGTTACGTCAATCATGATTTGCCAACTCGTATGCGCTTCCACCAAGTGTTATATTAAATTATGTTATAGTAAATGAGTATATTTTGAGGACTATCATATCGTCATTTACCCTAAAGTTATATTTTTATATATTTTATTTATCCACTTGTAGGTATTTTACAACGTAAAACCATTGTAATTTAAATGAGCTGTTGTAAGTCGCGTCTGAGATCACCTCTAGACTTTGAAATGTAACCAAGGCCAGTACTAATGTTCATTTGACCTTCAATTTTTTTCACAAAATTATTTTAGAAATATACAATAAGGATGGACCGGCCGTAAACATCCGTTGCTATACCATTTTTTACCTTATTGTACACATGAATTAAATTATACAAAACCCTTGCAAAACAGAGAATTACGTACCTAATTTATTTATTTATTATTGATAAGGTCAATAATAAATAAATAAATTAGGTACGTAATAGTATATTACAAGCTCGTAGAAATCGGTCTGTAGAGACACACGTGTAGGTGTCACGAGTTGAAAACTTAGGTATTAATTAATTATTAATCTCGTATTTCATATATTTCATACGAAATTTGCAACTGCAGCGGGTGTCAATTGTCAAATCATGGAAGTATTTTGTTATTACGTTGGGTGATCTAGATAAATGGTGGCATCAGAAACCCGAAACAGTGGTGCGGCACTCATTTGGCTGAACACGTGACTAGCAACGCTTCTAAAAAGCTGATGTTTCAGATTCGTCGAACACCTGAAACTTGTTTTTATCAGAGTTCTCCGTAATGAAGTTACACACTCGTTCATTTGAATGTTGAGTCCAGGTGGTCCGCGCTTTGCACCTGCCAGCCAATGCAGCGCAACTGTTCACCACCTTGGATAATGCTGACCTAAATTTCGCATAACGTATGGCAGTTGCCCTTTCGACATCACGTAACTTTCACAAAAACCGTTTTAATGCCTGTTATAAAATATTTCAGGACAGTACGCATATGTTACCTAACTTGGTTCTTTAGTAGACAGATGTGTACTAACTATACTGTTTGTCTATTTATATTATACTAATATTATGAAGAGGAAAGATTTGATTGTTTGAATTGAATAGGCTTCGAAACTATTGGACCGATTTGAAAAATTATTTCACTGTTAGGAAGCTACACTATCCCCGGGTGACATAGGGTATCCTTATTAATATTATTAATGCGAAAATAGCTCTGTCTGTCTGTCGCACCTTCACGCAAAATCTAATGAACCGATTTAAATTAAATTTGGTACACAGATAGTCTAGAGCCTGATAAGGGAAATAGGTTACTTTTTAATGCAAAAAAAACAGCTGTAAGGGGTTGAAATATGGATGAAAGCTATAAGAATTTCCCAGACGGGCGAAGCCGCTGGCGGAAAGCTAGAAATTTATAAGAATTGCCCGGAACACGCAGCATTTACACTAGGTCGAAAGTTAGAGTAAGCTACAAAAACGAACAACAATCTAGTGACGCCAATCATTTGAATTTCTCCGATGTCGTGCATTTTCTAACATAAATGTAACTTAAACAATCACCCAGACCCGGGATAGCTATAAGACTATAAAATATTTGTTCCGTACTAGAATGGAGCCCGCGAACTGTCATCGGAGAAGCCGATTGCTTACCCACTTCAACCGTTTCATCCATAGTAACTGACATTTACGAAAAATCTCGGGTATTGTCCTCGAAAGGACCTTCACGTAAAGAAAACACAATGTTCCTCATTGGTCATTAGCAGGGCCTTGAACTTTGAGAACACGTCGGTAAACATGTTTGCGCAGTGCTCACTGCGCACTCTTTATTAGTGTGACGTCCCATCTTGCCCTTTACTGCATTTGTTTTATTCTCTGACACATTCCGTTACCTTCGGGCACGTGGCACTCCAATTGGATTTCTATCTGGCCTTCAGTTGAACCGAGACAAACGTTTATGGTGTTCTACGCCATACCATCATTCAAGGCTAGCTATTTTATTACTTCTGGATGTTCGTTTAAATCTCTATAATTTATTACCTTGTCAAAAGTACTAAATTTACCATTAGGTATTTGTTGTACACTACACATACCATAAGGAAATTATTTAGTGTAATATTTATAAATTATTATGAATATAGTATCCGAAATGCGGGCCTCGTACCTCAATGAGATGGTTTGCGGAGACGATGAAATAAAATAAAATACTGATATTCAGCTTGATACTGATATTGAATACATAAATTATTTATATAAATATATAAATACATATTATGTGTTCAAGCGCTATCACCAACACTGATTTAATTTTATCATTTTGGTATCCATAAAAATGATAAAATTAACTTCCTAGTTATCTGACTTCAACTTGTACGTTTATACATACCTACGCAGAAAAACAATAATCAAGGAAAACATTCCTGTTTACGTACATAGTTAATAAAGTCCTTTGTGACGTCGTATAGTATGGTGACCGAGGTGGCCGAGATAATGAGTCCGTCAAGGTCAACGCGTGTTAATTACAATTACCGTGAGTGGTCATTCTTTGTTCCAATAATGATTAATGCCGGCCGCGAGTGGCGAGAAGTATCGTAAATGAGATAACAGGAAGCGTCCGTGTCGCGCCAATGTCACATGACAAGGTCGCACGGCATTGGCCTGCGCCGTCACCCCGCACCCGCCCGCAACGGCCAGCACCATACACCATCAGATCACTCGGACCCAAATTACTAAGTAGTTGCACCAAGTCTACGATACCAGTCGATCTGTTGATTGAAAGGAGTGTTCCTTCCGCTATCTCTGCGACACGACGCGGCGTGTTTCATTGACCTCATCCTTGTCGCTCTGCCGCGTTCCTTACCGTCTTACAACGACATTGTAATATTATGATTTACTTGACTTACAAGCCTTTGTAGAGACGACCGCGGACGCTTGAGACGGAGGTTAAAAATATATAAATATAACTCAGAAGGCTAAAAATTATATAATACAATTTATCATCTCACATTTGACATATCGCGGCTATCTATATACCTACAGTATGGTTTTCATATGTACGTGTAGACAAAGTGTAATAATAAGTAATGTGTAACCTTGCAGAAGAAAAATATCAGCAAATGCCGTTATTGTTATACATATATCCAGATATTATTTGTTCAAACTAAATTGAAACGTACTACCTAACACAAAAGTTCCAAATTGTGATGTCATTATTCATTCTTATCACCTAATCAGAAAAGCAGCGAGACCTTGAGCCTGACCTTGGATATTTTCATCCGCATACACATTTTGCGATTGTTGTTAAGACACGAAGTTGTATGATGAGGAACTGTCAACATTATTTGAGCAATATCAGATAACAAAAAACCAAGATATTTATTTTACACATAGTTTATTTGTACAATCGCAATAACTATATTAATTGTGACATCATAATGGCAATAGTTCTAATGTATATACAAGTACATACTGTATACTATCCTTCTCTGAAATTTGGTACAGAGATAGTCTATAGCCTGAGAAAGGCATAGGCTAGTTTTTAAGGCAAAAAAGGGCTGTAAGGGGTTGAAAGTTATAAGAAACACCCAGACCACGCGGGCGAAGCCGCTGGCGAACAGCTATAAAATATAAAAAAGCAGAATCGGTCGCCCTGACGTTCTACATCCACATAGCGAATAAACCAATAACAGCTATCATTACAAACATACATTAGATTTTGGAATTATTATGAATAATAATGACCTTGGTATTCATTCCTCTTTGTTTGGGGCGGGCGGAAGATCTAGCGGCGGGCGGCAGCAGGCGGTTGGCGGCGAATGCGGTGCGAGGTCACTCGCGGCCGATCTAGGAAGTCAAACGATTCGACCTCGACCTTGCGTGTGCGAAAAAATATTATTCGACAACGACGCATACACACCTCCCCCTCCTCTCACATCTCATGGTTCTCTCGCTGTGACCCCCGCGTTTTCAGTGCTGATGTAGCAACAAGGTTACCTACGTAGTAAAACTTAAGGAACTATGATTTCTGATTGTATAATCACCATAAAATTTTGTGAATTATAACTTAGCAAACAACACCAGGATATTTTACAAAAAGATTACGAATTGCGGAAAAGATTGAAGGCCATAATTCGTTATATATAAATTAAACTGTTTGGGAAATATAGCGCGACTGATACACGAGGAGGACCTGTGTTCGATTCCTCCGGGCAATACAGGCGATATGATAGTATGGTGGTATATTCAAGGCGAACAATTTTATCAATTTATCAGACTCGGAAATGTATGACGAAATAATTATAACATGTGGTATATGACTTGTCGTTGTCAGAGTCGTAATTAGGATATGTCGCCACGTGATCTCTTGACTCATCCGCGACACGCAGACAAACACTTCATTACTTTAATCAACGTATGACATGACGATAGCAACACTCAAATAGTTTCTTAGTATTTCCGTTCGGTACTTTTACCGAGAACACTTGAATAAAACTGACTATTAACATAAGTCCAGGAAGTACCTCTTCGTCACTGCTATATAAATAAAACTTCATAAAACCACAGATGGTAAGCCGAAAATCAACTTTGAATAGTTCATTACCAAAAATGTGTTTTTGCCTTCTATGTAAATTACCAAGTAGTGGGCGGAAATAAAATCGCCAGTCTTCAATTGTCCTCGAACGACTATTTGCTATATACCTATGTTGTGGATTTTTATGAGAGCGAAATTGGAGAAGGTGATAGGCAAGACTAACGGAGTGATCTAATCAGGCTGCTGTAATTATTTACGCAAGTACAAGCCTTGTGAGAGAGCTGCGAGCCGAACTCGATTGTCGTTCGATATTATGGCAATACTTCACCCCTACCACCATTGTTCGCCTTTTGTTGCGCAACAAAGTTTGTTAAACATTCACAAGGCAGCCCTCAGTTGTTTACGTTTACTATATAAACAGGCTCAAACGTACATACACACGGCGTATTCGCAACGCGGTACAAAATGTTGTATTAAATACGGATGTAATTTTTGGTATCATTAGTAATATTTTACCTTAGTAAAACTGTTCATATACATATACTCGTACAATATTATTATTGTATTTTGACTAGTATATTATATAACTATTATTTACCTATGTTATAGGGTTACTATATCACAGGTTTAATAATAGTTATAAGAAAGTCCAACAGCCCAAATTACTACCGGAGTCTAATATAGAGAGATCTTTCAACGGTCTCACCACTTCTATCGTATATTTCAAATCATTATATTAATATGTGTTTTGCCATATTTTATACGATATTGCGTAATGTTTACCAGATAATTGTGTATTTTAGCAGCAAAGCTCACTGCATTGGAAAGGAAAACGTTCTCTATACATATATGTATAATGTTGTATAAGTAGTCATGTTTTGAATTCTAGTAAAGAGTGATAGCCCCGGAGCGCGACGTGCGACATTAACTGAACGACCTTAATCTTGAACGATAGAGCACGGAGCCTCTGGACTGCGCCCGCGCCGCCGCCGCCGCCGCCACCGCGCGCGCCTGCATTATCTAACGTTTGTTGACTTTCGCTGACTTATCAGAATGCACTTATTTTCAGGGCTGTCACTCTCCTCCCATGTAAACACACAAACAGGAAAACTCTTCTTTACTTCAACTAAAAAAAATACCTAAGTCCCTATATTGACAAAGCGTTACCCAAACCATCTTATTAGTATACATATACTATAATTCTCGAAAAATACTTTTTGAACTATTACTTATAAGTATAACTAACTTTATGTCGATCACTAGAAGTTTTATAATGTTCGCATCCTTAAATTTTTTTAATAAGTCGCACATAATCCTTCAGGTAACTTTGTACTCTCAGCATTATCACACCAACTTTCTCGTCACTTTCGAAACCTTCACATATTATTTGTAGTCCATGCGATATTTTTCTTTTGATACATAATCAATGTAGAACCAGCGTAGATCATTCAAGACAAATGGAATAGAATTATGTATCTCAAATTTGGTATAAGAGTTATAAAAATAAGGTAGTGACACCATATTATACAGAAAACAACAAAAAAATATCGAACAACACGATAAAGTGTCGCCAAGCGACGCCCACTGGCTATGAAAGAGCTTTTTGTATGTTGTACAAACAAAGTGTTGTTCTAGGAAGATATTGTACGAGTTCTTTGTCACACTTCGAAGTTCTCGCCATATTTTATTTATCAGGTTGAGCAGCATTGGGCTAAGTTTTATTCCATGAATAATATAGATTTCGCACTATCCTTACACTATCTTAACAGTACGTAGAAAATAATATAAGAAAATAGGTGACATAAAAACTATAATAGTGTAGTTTGAAACACTCTATAGTTATAATATAATACAAAAAACGGCTGTGATCTATGCCAATCTAATCTATTTAGGAAGTATTTTTATGTATTACGTACCAAGTTAAAGTCAATTTAGTCATGCTTTAACGTTACCAATAAAGTTGCGCAGGCGCAAATTAGACGACAGACAGCCTTTTTAGTACTTATTGTAAAAATACATTGTAACTATGCTGACCCTGAAGCCTAGAAATTATGAGTAAATATCCTACAATCTACATATATATACCTCGACGAAGTAATCGTAGCGCGCAACACCCTACGACTTCCTTGTTTATCTTTGTGATTCTGATATTGCGAAAATAATATAAATACCGATTAGCTCATCAAGGTTATACTGATTGTGCTTACACATTATTTTTCATTGACTTATTTTACCGATGTAGGCAAACTGAACTAAATCAAACTTTGCATTTATAAGCAACTATAGCTTTGCCCCCCAGAGTTACTTACCAGTGTTGATCGCATTTTTTGCAAAATATGGATATCCTTCTATTATAAATCCCTTCTTCCTGTGAGTTAGTATAGGTACCTACGTTGCGTTCGTAAAGTAGTACGAGGTAGTATAAACCACTTTTATATATTTAGATATTATACAGTAGATGTACACGACACACGTTTGTATTAAACATGATATAACGCTAACACATACGTCGTAAAATCAAGGAAGTTTTCATTTCTACTTACGTATATAAGCAATAAACTTGCGTCACACCATATAAACCTGTATTGTATAGTCATAAGTAGGCTATTAGTAAGTTTATTTGTAATCACAGTTTGATAAATCATACATGTGTTCATAATAAATAATAATATATTGAAAGATATGCATATGACGGTCAACAAAAAACAAATATCAATAGTCATTGAAACGCAAATGTGTGTCAAGTATGTGCGAGCGCAGCGCGTAGGGCAGCGCGGCCGCACACTGCATCTGCCCCAATGCTGTCGAAACGGGGGCGTCATTGTTAAATGCGACTATTCGACGAAACTTAATTGGCCCGACCTAGCTCGTAAAAGCGTTGTAAAAAGTGTGAAGGTCTGGCGGAGGTAAGGACTCGACAGAAAGAGGTCAAGTGTAATGCCTCGTGTTCCACTGACCTCATTTGGGAGCCGACTCCGACAATGTTCGCCGCGCTCGCCGCCTTTCATATAAATATTATGTCCTAGTTTGCCACTGTTCTACAATTACATTTCTTTGTTAACATTCTGAAAACAACATGCTAGAGACGTGCTAATAGAGCTGCCATGCTCTAACAATTTTTAGTAAATTGTCCCTAAGTTAACTAAAAAGAATTTGTGTCCGAGTTCGGTAAATCATAATATAATAACAATACGTAATACTAGTCACTATTATAAAAATAAATTATTAGATCTATGTAATACAATTATAGCAAGATTGCTAAAAAGCTGGAACATTCGTTAAACTATTGGTTCAAAATACTACAAGAGAAAGTTTTAGTAAAAAACGTTATAGGGACTCAATTAGGAACTGGTACATAAGTAGTAAAGTATTTTTTTTATGTTACGATCCATAAACTGCCTTATTACTTTAATAGCCTTAGTATACGTAAGCGCAACTGCTCCACTAGAGGTCCTAGGTTCGATTCCCAGGGCGAGCAGTCTTGTTGGATTTTTATATGAAATTCCCAGTATAGCAGTCCAGAGTTTAGATTTGTGCCCGGTTAAAGGCAAAAGGTTCGCCCCCTATTATATGGGATAGGACTGAACTGAACTGTGAACTGTAAAACAAAGTGTAATATTATAGCCAATCTTTATGTTCCCGTAATAAAACGAAGAGAAAAAGATTGGATTAGAATAAATAAAAATATCATACGACTTGAGCTTTCGATTTTATTAATTTTAATCCAATCTTTTGCTTACTAGTAGTCAGTCTCTTCGCAAAGTTTGATTGAATAGAATAGATCGAATAATCTTTATTGTACACCATATTAAAAAACAAAACATAAAGAATTTAAAAGGGTAGGGTAGGTAGGTAAGGGTATCATGGCGGTCTTATCGCTAGAAGCGATATCTACCACATAACCTTTGGAAGTTTTTTTGAGATGCAAGTAAAACCGCAGTAACCCAAGTACAAAAATAAAAATATTTTTAAATATTAGTTCAGGTATAGTTAGGAAATACTTACACATCCTTCATGGAAAGGACACTGGACAATAGGCTAGCAGCAGTTAAAAACAATTCCAACACAGCAAGCTAAATTAGAATCACAATGAATAATCCGGAAACACTCGTAGGAGATGTGACCTCCTCTTGTCGAATGAAACCTTCAGCTGCTATTATTAACGTTATGACCGCGAAATCGGAGCACTGACACACATCCCGCCCGAATAATACCATATACTACATAATTCATAGGAACCTTGGCCCCAATACTGCATATGCGTGGCTCATCAGCATCGCCCGAGGAGACCCATCGTGTACAAGTTACGATTAATACCGCTAACGTTATACATCACATGGACTTTTTCCCGAATGGACCTCACTCGCTTCGACTATTGAAAGCTTATTAAATATTAGCATAGCGTATAGCCCTGATTGAATGCCAAAATTCACTTTAAACAATTATAACATAAATTGTAGGAAACAAAAACCCAACTAAAAATCTAAAAACAAGTTTTATTCAGGTAATATCGAAAATGAGTACTTATTTACTTGAATGTTCTGTATAACTAAGGTTAGGTTCTGTCTGTTTCCCCATCTCCTAGTAAGTTCCAGATAAATTACTTGGCAGATAATTTCATAGTAATGTTGTTCGATTTTTGAATTTATCCGGCGGTTAATGGCTATCCAGAGGCGGTGAACTGTTACACCAAATTATTTATAATTTAAACAAAATTGTTTCTTTGCTTGTCCCGTCTGCAATACATATTCCAACATAAGTAAGTACTTATTTCCGATATTGCCTAAAAAGAGCTTGTTTTTAGAATTTTAGTTAGTACCTACTTTTAACGCAGTTGGGTTTTGGTTTCATTGAATTATTAATTGTGGTTCATACATTTACTTATAAATCATCACAGAATCACTCAATAAATCCTAAATGATCATTCGAAATGAAAAATGAGAAGAGAAAAAGATGTTTAAAAAAAAGAACTGCCCGCACATAAGGCGCCTTTATATTTTTTTGAGAATTTTATTTTATACTAGTGTCCCTGGGTGTTTAACCCAGGGACACTAGTGCCATCAAGAGGAATTCAATCTAACCGTATCATTTATCATAATCGATTGAGCCGTTGAGTAGTTACGAGCGGACATAGGAACAGACATTAATATATACAGGTGAAACACGTAACCCTCCATCGGCAGTCGGGTAAAAAGGAGGTATTCAATTATTAATGCAAATGTCTAGTATGAGAAAACCTACAACGTAGGTAACTAATTTTGAACGTAGTTCAAGGTGAATATAAGCGAACGTATTCAATATTCTTACTCGACCTCTGTCTATGGACAGTCATTGTCTTTTTTCTTTAAAATCCTTGTGAATAATGAAAGGTGTCCTTAAAAATGTACATTTGTACAAACAAAGTTGAATTTAAAACTTATTTACAAGGCTCTACATTCAAGTGATTGCTAAAAACACTTTTATCACATTATATTGAGTACTTAGGCTTTTATACTGGCACATTGGTAAAGCTATTATATGTGATTAAAGTAAATAATAGTTTCTTATTAATTGATGTATGACGTGGTTGTTGTATGAGACAGTTTTACTTCTGCTGTGAAGATAATTGATCATCAAAAGTAGATCGACATCAATTGGAAATATCTAAGTATTCCAGAAGATTTGGAATAGGGCAGTAGTTCAGGGTTAGATAAAAATATGATAAAGAGAAATACATTACACATAGACATAATATGCAATTGCACAAACAAGTTAGAAAACATGACGTGTTGTGTTTTGGCATTTTCCCAGATACTATTTATTCCGCGTTATACATTCGTTGTATTCAGATTCGTAAATATTATTAAATAAAAGGCATAATTTCTTTATTGTTGTAGACTGAATCGAGATGACACGAGAAGCTTCGGGCTTGGATTTAATCCCGGTTAATAACAAATGGCAATAGGCTAGCCCCCTGTTAGCTGGATCTATGCGTACCGGCGAACTGTGGGTCTCTGTGGGTCTAAATAATTACACCTCTGCCTAACCCTTCGGGGAATACATGCGTGATGGTAAGTTACTTGTTCTACAAAATGTGCTGTAGGCAGTTATTTCCCTACAAAGACAATTTGTAGAATCAGGCAGTGAGTCAGACGATAGACAGCCATATTATTTCCGTGTCGCTCGCCAGACTCGCCACATGCTTGTTAATGAACAATGAACGAATATCTTTTAAATAATGCACTTATTATTATAATATAGTAACTAACACATGGGTACGTTGCATTGTATAGATACAGCAATGACGAATATAATATATAATTATTTTTGGTTACCAATGAGTAAGTAGCGTAGTAAGTAGTAATTTGCGTTTCACGAATTTATTAGTGAATCAAATCCGATTATACCTACTTACTGTAATTGTTACATTTAACCTAGATAGGTCCAAAACCTAAATAGGGTTTCCATTGGGATGGAATCCTACCTGGAATTTACCTGTAAAGAGTAGTATTAACAAGTAGATGTGATGATGATGTGTATTTTCGGTGTCGATTGACGAACATCAAACATCAACCAAGATATCGGACCATCTTAGAATTAGGTTTGCCATGTATTATCTTTCTATAGGCAGTTAAAAAGGTACCAAAATAATAATAATAATATATATCTACAAAGGTCTACTCTGTATACCTACAGTAAGTGGATAACATCCACTTCACAGATTTATAATAAGTAAGTACCTACCTATTATAATTTATGGATTTATTAAACTGACCGATAAAAATACGATCTTGTCTTTCAAGCAGGAGAGGTCGGATAATATTATTTCAAGGTCTGTTGACGGGCTGACCTCGGCGTATCGGTCGCGGAGGACAGACGGTCGCAAATATTTGCGCGCGTGAGAGGCACAAGAGGCGAGCGCGCGGCGGGGCGAGGGGTGGCGGGGCGGCGGGGCGGGAGCCAGGTGACCTTGCCGCACGTCTGCCGCACGACCTTGATCTTGAGACGACCGCGGCAGCGCGCCCGCCCTCGCCGCTTGCGAACTAACGACACTTGAACAACTCCTGCTCCGGTTGCTAACTATATCAACAAAAACCATTATTAACATACCTAATTACTCGTGTCAATGATAGATACATAATATACCAACAAACACTTTCAACAGAATCATAATTATATACTGCCAGACCCTATTCGCAGAATTGACGCAGATTAATTTCTGGGTGACATAAAATAATAATGTAACTCGAAAAGTTTTAGCCGAGGTAATCAAGGCACCCAATTCCGTGGGGTTCTAAAATTGGCACCACATTCTGAGGATTTTAGAAAAACCGCGTTTTTAAACTATTTACTTTCTAACCTGAATCAATTAATATTTTATGTGTTCATACGAGTGTAATATAAAAAAAGTGCTAAATATATGTACATTTTTGCGCTAGCAGCTGACTCGAACCCATCTTCATTCTTTTGGACCCTGTGCACGTGAAAACTACGATTAGCTAAATAGTGTTTTAGCTGTAAATATTGCACTGTGCATGTTTCTGATTGGATGGAAATATAGGAAGGATTAAAATCTTTTTTATCGAGAACACTTAGGGCCTGTTTCACCACCTCCGGGTAAGTTCCTGTTAAATTACTTGACAGATAATTTCATACAAACTTTGTTACATTTATTTATTTATCCGGCGGTTAGCGGCTAATGACTATCTAAAGGTGGTGAAACGCGCTAAACCTTTTATTTGTATTTATTTTTACCTTCACAAATTAATATTTTTTTTAATATCACGGCATTGGAAGCCAAATATTTTAGTTGGTACCTAAATGCACTTAGTGGCAAATTCATAGACCTTATGTTTTTTTTATGATTACGGATTTCTTATATTGGATTTGCCTACATGGTCAATTAGTACTATTTCTGCGGCGCACTTTAGCAGCGTGTTAACTAATTATTATAGCAGATTAAAGTACCTATTCAGGTACGTATTTCGATATAATCTGAAGTACTTATTGTATATTTTTCGAAGATACTGAAATTAAGCATTAATTTATTAATTAATTATTGAAAAATCTTTTACTTTAGGAAATGTTATTTAGTATTATAAAACGCTATTACGATGTATATAAAACGAAATAAAGTTCCATAAGTACCCAGTTCCACTGTATTGACGCAACTCATATACAGAGTGTTCATTATTTGACACATCTTGTTAAGAACATTAGTATTGTTTAAGTAATGTAATATTTTATATAAAGTTTCAGCTGCCGTATTTTTAATTCGGAATTATTGACATGCGTCTTTTAAAAAATATCTAATCTATCTATCTAAGAGAAGAGTCTACGCACGTGCGCCAAGCTTCGCTTTGAAAGAAAATGTATGGAACTGTATCGACTGCAACCCTGCACGCTACACATGAATTAACGTCATGATAAACGGGTGGCTTGCTCAGATTTCGTGTATAGCGTGTGCTGCGGTGGAAACGTAGACCCACGTTGCTAAACAAACAAACCCACGCTGCAAACGTGCGCCGCGTGGCCGTGGACAGCATGCGCCGCGGTGGGTTTCTGGTGTGTATGCCACGAAATAGAGCGGTGCGACCAGTGCAGCGGCAGGTGGGGCGTCTGCGTCGCCGTCGCTCGTCTATTAAACTACGTGACATGGAGATCGCATTGACGCTTTGCTTGCCGCCGCCGCCACGCCGCTGCAGATCGTGGCTTAACCGTAAAACAGCAGTCAGTGGGTTGGAAGAACGGAAGGCAGGCCTTTTCCAAGAGAGGGGAGGAATGCTGTGCTAGATAAAAAAAAACAATAACATCTTTTTTTCTTTTTTTTTTTTTTTTTTTTATTGTCTACCAAACTTACAACATCATTACAGGTAAACCCAATGCGATATTGCAGCTAACTAATACGAAATCTTAAAAAAAAAAAACTATTATATTTTACGACAACAAATAATAAAAAGAGCTCTAATTGTGAATTCCCTCAGAACTCAGAACACAACAAAATAGGTCTAACTCCTCTGTTATAATGTTAAGAGTGCGGAGTGCGCGTGTGAGCGGCGCCAGCTTAGCCAGACTTTTACCCGTTTACAATTAATATGGTTGTGGCGAATATCACAAATTCAAGGCCGTGACCAGGCAAGCCCCCCAGGTGGCAGATGATACATGAAGATTTTCCACACACGAAAGCTTTATATTCCTTCTCCTGACTACCTACTTGATCGCCGAGCTGTTTCCGATCACATATCTCGCGACCACCGCTTGTTACACTCTGTCATTTTACAGACCTCGAGGATGCGTACATGAATGAACATACAGTTGTCGCCAAACTTATTGTCCGGGTTGAAATTGGCACGTGCTAACTTTAACCCAGCCGTAAAAATCGGAGAAAGATTCTTTCTCCGATTTTTAAGGCCGGGTTAAAGTTATCTCGTACCAACTTCAACCCGGACAATAAGTTTGGCGACAACTGTACAATAAAACCGTGCAGAATAAAATACTTCTCACTACTAAGACAATAATCACAAAAACTGTCAAGTAGGCTCTTTCGCAACGTTTTCATACAATACTTCGGTCCATACGACGACGTGTGTGGTCTAGTGGTTCGAGTAGCGGACTGCTGATTACGAGGTCGTGGGTTCGATTCCCACAGGACACAAACATTTATTGTGATGAACAAGTGTTTGTGTTTGTCTGGGTGTTTCTTATGTATTATAAGTATCTATATAATTACAAAAAAGTATATATCCATTATCTAATACCCATAGTACAAGCTCTGTTTAGTTTGCGACTAGATGGTGCTGTGGAAAAATGTCCCAGGATATCTATCTACGTGTATACATCAACAAAATTTTCATCACACGAATTGTTATTTGGCTATAAACGAAGCTTACTTTCATCTATAACTGCGAAAGAAATTAAATACTTTGGTGTACATGTGAGTATATTATCTTTATGTGTTATTGTGGAATTGGTAACAAGACGCAGGGCACAGTCTACAGATAGTTGGTGGAATACAGACTCTACTACTTTTATAGTGCTTCTGTTTGGAATTTAGCAAATGATGATATAACGAAATATAGATATCCCGTATTAGGTACGTAACGATTCTAAATTACAAGTTTAGACATCTACTGTGTAGGTACCATCGCGACTATGACAGTTGATCAATTTGCAAAAAAGAAAGCAAAAATATCGGAAACACGAGATACTTAATAATTTCGACTTTAAACTGTAAACCACTGAGATTAATGATA
Organism: Acronicta psi; assembly: GCA_946251955.1. NCBI lineage: Eukaryota > Metazoa > Arthropoda > Insecta > Lepidoptera > Noctuidae > Acronicta > Acronicta psi. The sequence goes on along the minus strand of OX276472.1, from coordinate 7,095,726 downwards.
TTTGTTTACTGCACATAGAATGTCAATTTTTTCAGTGTAAAGTAGTGATGATGATGACTGGTCCGACCGATTTCGGTCATGGCGACCGCTTTATGGACTCTGTTGTCGCTGGTGAGCTCGCATGTGGCTTATGTAGCCAATTTTGTAAAGTAATACCATGTATGCGTAGGTTAAAATGATGCTAATTAATTAAAAGTCAGAATAAATAAACCACAATGGCAGAAATGACGTCTTAACACTTTGCAATGCAAAACACAATGGAACTGTCAAGCGAATGTTTTTACAAATCAAGACATAGGTATATTCACAATGTGGATTTCTACGACTTATCGCTTTTTATAACAGCAAATTTACTAAACAGGGATCTGAGCATGGATTAAACTGACTGTTTTCGCACTAGCTGAGAACCTAACGGCCACACACACACAGCTTACAATTTGGACCACGATATGCTGACTGATATATTTAAGCTGTGACTCGCGGCTTCCCTCTCGTGTATAAGCATACATCAGAATAACACATAGGATATAAAAAAGTCTTTTATAAGTAAAATCCGTTCAGTAGTCAGAAGAGTCGTAGAGTCGAAGAGTAACAAACATCCATCCATCCTCACAAACTTTTGATATTTTTATTTATTTTTATTATTAGTAGGGAAGGATAGGATAAGGGATCAGCAGTGATAATGATCCATCAAAAACTAGTATTGGATAATTTAAAAATACTTCGAAATCTTTTAGTTCAGTTCAGACCTGAAAAAGTGTAATGTTAGTTAGTTTCCTTGTTTACCTACATGTGCCATTTGATTTAGAACGTAGTAAAGGTAGTTTAGAAAGCAGGCTCAACGTATATAATGGTCAGCAACACGTGGACGCTGCAACCTTGCGATAAACGGCATCCGCTGATAACGAGGCAGCACGTCACCGCTGCGGCCGCGCATTTCTCGCGGCCCGCACTCCGCGCCCCCGGCCCCGACGCTGCGCCAGCGCATGCGGCAAGGTCGCGCGTGCACCCTGCTTCGCAATAAACTTTACACGTGTCTATAACACATCACTGCACACAATAATCTCTTATAAATGACATTACATAAAAAAACCCAGATTGTGCTCTACATTTATTAATATTATTTCTCAACACACAAATCTATCCGAAATATTTTATTTTGCATAGGCTAGACTACGACTAGACTCACTAATTATTTAAAGGCCGGATGCGGCCAATTACTAATCATCGTTCTCAATAAGTCTCTAAAACATCTGTAGAGTTGTGGCCTGGGACATAATATACACAGTATCTCTACTTCGTCATAGCTATGCTCGTTTAATTATTATCTTAGTTGGGACCAAGATTTTCTCAATATACTACACGAATTGACATCAACTGGGGAACTTTGTACCTAATAATATCATGTTGTATCATCATCATCAACCCATTTACTCTCCCACTGCTGGACACGGGTCTCCTTTCAGAATGAGAGGGTTTCGGCTGTAGTCCACCGCGCTGGCCTAGTGCGGGTTGGCAGACTTCTTGCATCGGCATGCAGGTTTCCCCGCGATGTTTTCGTTCACCGTTTATGTGCGTGATAAATTATTATTATGCACATGATATCGAAAAGCCAGAGGTGCGTGCTTTGGATTCAAACTCGAGACTGTTGATACCGACGTATACATATAATTAAAAAAGTATAAGGAAAATAACACTTTACCTTACGACACAGTTATCTTCAGTTTGCCCTTAAAACAATACAAATTAGTTTTATTACTTAAATGTGCTACGAGTATACAAAAGCAGTGATAGCCTAGGGGCATGTATGACCACTGGATTGTTCTTTGCTGAAGGTTGAGTTTCCATGTTGTACATGAATTAGTTTTGCTGTTACCTCCAATTCGTACCTATTACTAGTAAGTAGTTAGTATTCGTAGCCATACAATTTACAAAAGTTGTAATTTTTTAAAACGGCATTTTTGGGTAGAGTCCCTAAAAAAGATGGTTCTGGAGTAAAGGTTCGGAGGGTAAATCAATGGAGGGTGACCTCAAACCTCCATGACGGCTCTCCCTCGCCACGGCCTTGAATAGATTCCTCTTACTGCTGAGTTATTTGAAAATCCATTAAAGTGAAGGTCACATAAGAGAAATACAACTTATATTACTTTCTGAGGAAAGGTATAACACAGTTTTACGTTAACATTTTCAGTTAACGTATTTAAACGGTTTTAGTTTGACGCAATAGCGTAATCTCTGTTAGCGTATGCGTAAGTAAGACCCGCTCGTATTTGGAAAGTCCCTGAAATACTTGTTCGGTTTTAAAAGTCACCGCAATAAATAGCAATACAGTTATCCTTAACGTTAATAAATTAGTATTCTACTAGTGTTTATTTATTCAAACTTATAACTATAAAACTATCCTTCACTGAGATCTCTCTAAGAAAAATACATTACTCTTCACCCAACAGGCAAACAATTAACAAAAATTTATTTTCTGTGTTTTACTTCAGTCGTCTTCATATTCGTTTATGTGACATAAGATTCAAATCAACCAATAAGTAACTTAGAACCTGTAAGCTTGTCATGTTGTTCTACTCGGAATTCCCCTATAAGACAGTTGGTTAATTGTTAGAGCACCTCGTTGAGGATATCGTTGGAGTACATATTAATGGTAGTCATGTTGCACTTACCATCAACGTATTTTATTTGGAATTATGCATTTGTCAATAGATTTCCTTAATCTAGAGCGTTATGAACTAATGATGAAAGGAGTCACTTCGGCGTAATATCACATGTCGGCTTTATCATCTCAAGAGTGCTTCATTCACGAAAATAAGTATTTCTAGATGGCAAAAACAGACCTTTTATACCTATAAGTTTGAACAGGGGAAAATTACTTTATTTAAGAATTTACATAATACGTAATCAAGTAGTTTAACATAAGTTAAGAGCACTCGGAAAGGTCGGGGCAGGTAGGTCGACGTGTCAATTGACGTTTTGTTATGTTGAATGTGACCGGCGGCGGCGGCTGCGTCGCGGACGCGGCGTCTCTGCCGGATGGGGGGTGACATTGCGTGACCGCAGCGAAAAATACTATTTGATGATACGCTGACGCAAAACGTCTGTTACTACAAGGTCAACCTTAATTGTATTGTTGTAAACACATGTTTTTATTTAAAAGCCACATTTTCGCTTTAATTGCAAATTAGATAAATTTATTGTTGCTTCATTGTTTCTCGTGCAGTTAAATATTTGTTATGTAAAAAAAATGCTTTAACATTGTAGACAATAGAATATTTATATCATTTCGAGAACAACTTAACATAAATAAAAGATAACTTTACAGTTAAGTAAATTATGAATTAAAAATGATTATTAAATATACGCAACGGCTGTGTATTTCTTTATACAGATAATACTTGTATAAAGGTAAGAGACTTTATTTACATTAAATCAGTAATAAATACTAAACTAAGGTTTATTTTTTTAACTTTATTAATTTACCAGCCAACCCGCAGTACGCTAACCCGTGCCCACCAATGAAGCAGTAATAATGAATTGATAATGATAAGCTGCGAACTTTGTTAGTTTTTCTAAAGTTACATTTTAATGATTGCTTGTTCTTGTTGTTTCTAGATAGAAACAATTTCGTTAACTAATAAACTATTATTTTAAAAAAGTAGTGATTGATGAACTATAAACTATAACTTACCTTAAACACTAAATAGTGGATTGATGATGATTGATGAAGTGTGTAAAGAAGTTAATGTAAGTACATATTTTAATTTGAACTTTGTTATATATTTTCAAAGCAAGAAAGGGGTATTCGTAAACTGCCACTAACTACGAAAACTACAGAGTCAAATGTTACTCCGTAACCACTCAGCCTGCACTACGATGATAGACACTACGCATGACGTAGCCACACGTAGCTACGCGTAGCGGCGCGTAGCCGCGCGTAGTGTTAGTAGCACTACGCGCGGCTATGCGTGGCTACGAACAAATGCTGCCTCATCAACCTAGTGACTACTACGCTGCGCTTGAGGTCTCGGGTGCGGTCCTGTCAAGTAAAGTGTTATCAGTGTTATTATGTTTTGCTATTTACAAGATCTTTTTTTAAAGTAGTTGGTAGTATTAGTGTTGGTTGGTGAACACTTACAAATTATTTATGTACAAATGTAAAAAAGTTAAGTTGGTGTAAAATTTTTATAAACTTAAGTAGTTTTAAAACTTAAATAGTTTTCTAGATTATGAATTTCCTCTAAACTTTAATAGGTGTTAAATTATAATTGATGGTATGTTTCCTGAATTGGGTTGATATTGTATAATAATATTTTGTAGGAAATACGTAAAAATCCTAATTTATAAATATTTCCGGCAACATAATACATAAAAACAAGTGACGCTGGGTATTATCAAAGTGACCTTGTGTTTTATTATTGAGACGGATTCGACTCGGAGTACAAAAAGGAGAACATGGCTAGGACAAATATACGTAGTTTTTCTAAGTAATATTGTTGGCTCAATGACGTTGCACGGTAAAATATTAAAAGTAGCTAAGTATTACCTAATGGCACCCTAATTGGAATAGAACCCTGGAATTCCGAATAGAACAACATGAGTAGCTTACAGGTTCTAAGTTACTTGATTTGAATTCTTATGTCACATAAACGAATATGAAGACGACTGACTAGGGTTTAGTTAATCTGTCGATAGCTATATTTAATCCTTACTGGATGACATGTTGTGTGATAATGACTAAACTTGCCGGGCCAATTACCAAGCTAAAACATCGCCGTGAAACCTAATAACACGATACAATGTACGACCGGTTATACGCTCGCAGAACTGGGCCTAAGAGTAAGCAACAGTGACCTAATCAAGACTTTACCAGAAAACTTTGCCCTAACTCAATACTAGATTACCTAATCTACAATAAAAAAGCAATATACAGACCTACTCCGACCGCCAACAGAACAGTCTGTAAAAGCTACCACGTGTTTAATATAAATATGTGTATATGGCACGAGTGTTGCTAGATTTTGTATTCGGGAAAAGTAGGATTTTCAAACCTTTGGAGTAAAAAAGGGTGATCAATAAATTTGTTTGCATAATGTACCTACACACTAATTATTTTGTGCAATATTGGTCACGCATTCAAATAAAACTAATAAATTATTATGCACGTTTATTAGTTGTATTTGCATTAATTTGTTACCTTAGTTTATTGGTTTGTATAATTTCATTATTTCGTACGTGGTTGTGAAATACAAACAAACGAAAGATTGATTGAGAATTTGAGCCAGAAGGGCCCGGGTGGGTGGCTAACCCTCACCAAAAAAATGCCCGGGGCCCAAGACAGGATAGCGGTAAAAGGAATACTATTGGGAAATATTAGTTTTGAAACTCTTAAACAATGTCAAAACTCGTGTAAGCACCTAAAAATTGATTAATTCGTTCAAAAGTGATCACGCCGTTCAGAAACGGCCCGAAAGCCAGGCTCCTGGCCCGTGCAGGCTAGGGCCCGGCTGGCAAGCGCCACCCCGTCTATGTGGCCAGTCCGACCCTGCCGCCCGCTGTACATTGAAATCCCTGAAAACTCATTAAAGACTGAATCGCGTTAAAATCGGGACGTCTGGTAAAGCGTTATTAGTGTAATTTTGCAGTAATTCCTTAATTCAGGCGCTTATTCTTAGTAATTAAGCTAACTATGCCGCTAGTCAGCGGTCGACCACTTTTTAACCGTATCATTAGCAATATCAAGTCGAAAGGAGATCCAAGAAAATCACTAACAATTGGTCAGTGCGGTTTTGTCACGGACCACTCACTGATACGTGAATACATATCTGACTCATCACTGAATAACGCACCGGTTAAAGCCCACTTGCGTCACCGAAACACACAATAGAGCCACATATGACGAAAACAACGTCAAATTTTCTTAATAGAACTTATTGTACGTATATGTTTTGTTTTGTTTTTAATTAAACAATGCCGGGGATTTATATACTGCAAGATTCTTTTAAAATCTATACTAGTAAAAAATTATAAAGCCAAAGAGTTTGTGTGTTTGAACGCGCTCATCTCTGAAACTATCAATCCATATACTGTCCCACTGCTAGGCACGAAAGCTGAAAGGAGACCCCTTTCAGTATGAGAGGGATTAGGCTAAGGTCCACCACGCTAACCTAATGCGGGTCGGCAGACTTCACATGCCGTCGACCAAATCTCTCAGGCATGAAGATTTTCTCACGATGTTTTCCTTCACCGTAAAGCGAGGGATAAATACGCACATAATTTCGAAAATTCAGAAGTGTGTGCCTTGGATTCGAACTCGAGACCTTTGACTTGGCAGTCCAGTGGTCATAACTAGGGTTTCTACTCGAGAATTCTCGAGAATTCCCGAGGCATTGGCAGGAAAATGTTTAGTTTAATCAACCGACGAAAAATCGGAGGTTATCATTTCGGACGCTTATCTAGTTTTTTACGTAATTATGTTCCCCGATATTTCCGTCAATTGTGAACCGATTTGGTGGTGGTATCCCATTTAAATTTTAAGGAAATTTTTCATCCACGATGGTAGAAAAATAGGATATGATTGATTTTTATCTACTGAATTTTCAACTGTGAATCGATTGTACTGAAACTTGGCACATGTATGTAGTTCTGATGATCCTAGGAAGACAATCAAAGGAAACTCAACGGTTTACAGCGACTATCTCGTGCTTGGGTTCATTTCATTTAACTATGTATATGAGAACTAAGCAACATCTTAGATATTAGCCACAAAAAAAAAACTTTTTGGAATGAAATGAAAACCGACAAAAAAGTTATTATATATATTTAAGCAATGTTATGTTTTTATTCTTAGCTATCTAAATATGCAATAGTACCTAATTTTGTTGAATTAATATTACTAAATATTTTTGTTTAAAGACTATTTGACATTTGGGGAACTGGGAGGGACCTAATAATTATGGAAAAGTTAAGTAACACCTTGCTCTTTGTTTTTTACGAGTATTTCGACCAGCCGGTTATAGTTGTATAATTTATTGTTAGGTAAGTACTTGTTAATTAATAAGTGCATTTATCTAGTAACCAAAAATTACCATTTCATTAACTGATCTCATCTATCAGTTTAATTTGTAATAAAGTAAATAATGTAAATAATTTAAAATTACATCGTGTTTTAAAAAAAAAACTCGAGAAACTCGGGAAATGCTGGTCCGGATCTCTCGTGCCTCGTTTTGGTTTCTTGCCATCATTAATGCCATTTAAAAGAAATACTAACTGCATGACAATTTTTATGTTTATTTTACCATATAATACTCAAGATTTGCCAGCCATTGCATTTGTTCCAAAGAATATTATTGTTCAGACTCCTAATTATGACAGTGTTCAAAATATTTAAAAAGGATAAGTTGTTAGTACCTATAGTATAATAAATAAAAATAAGGTTTAGTCTAACAACTACATTTATGATACATATCCATTATTTAATCATTATTTTATTTTACTCTATTGAGACAATAATATTATTACTACCATACAATGTCAAGCCTAAATAAATAACTATTATAGGTGGATCGATATTTAATTCTCTAATACATAATTAACTAGTAAGTTATGCTTTGTTTTTATTTTTTTATATACCTATATATAGAAATATTTATACGCCATATTATGGAATGATATACTGGAACAATGATTATAAAATCTATTGTTTGATTTGATTTAAGATATTTTAAACTTACTTAACTTACAACTTAAATCATTATATCTCAATAGATTTTACTAAACGCCGAAGTCTTATAAATGGTGTTATATTACACTATTCAAATTTGCCGAACAAAACCCAAGGCCTTAACGTTATCGAGGTGAATGAACCTAATACCTTTACTAAAGACTGTCTTTTTTATATTTATTTCATTTTACTAAATGTATACTGTAGTCATGAGGTTATTAAGATAATTTAGTGTCAGCCCTTTATATTTACAATTAAATCACAAACCAATAAAATAGGTGATCATTAAAACGCATAAAAATATCGTTAAATTATATACTGCCAAAGGATCCTATATGTTCTTAACGCGTTGACACGTTGCTTGCAAGAATTGGTGTAGTTTTTAAAAAACCGTTATGAGAAACTTTTGTTGCCAGTGGTGAGTATATTTAACCAGTTCATTACGTATTTTAAATAGTTTTCCGAAAATAAATCGTCGATTAAATTAGAAATAGAACGAGTTTGGCAGTGCAGTGCAACGACGGTTTATATAATTAGCGATGCACAAATGAAGTGGCTTCGAAGGAATTGGGTCGATGCGAGTGACGGGCGTTTGCGAGCGGTGCGGGGGGCGTCGGAATTCGCGTAACGTTACGTCAGCGGGCGTCGGCCTCGCAGCGGTCGCTGACCTGCGGCTATCTCTAGCGCAGCCGCTAGTCGCACGCGCATAATTACGCATACTACACACACCGCACACATGGTGGTGCAGCACCAACCTGAATGCAACTGACTATACCCTAGGCTCCTGCTCCAAACATCTGCGTCACTGACTCACCTACATATTAATTACAACGACATCGTTATGTGTGAGATATTAACTACCGCACTTACCTGTAGGAGTCTGTCAGATATTATAACGACTTGAAACCATTAACTAATTGTTTAAATAGATGTTAAAAAAAAGTTCAAGTAATAAATGACGAGATTGGTCCAGATTCTTTCCTTTGAAAATTGGTGTACGTTTCGTATTATTTTCATGTCAAGCGCCGTGTCGTGTAACGTACTCGAGGTTGTCGACCTGGTTCTACACTGTTCTTTTGTATCTCTCAAAGGTTGAAATGAAGGTACGTGCCTACTGCGTTCAAAACGGGAAATAATACGGTTCATTTCATTCATCAACTTTATGTTTCTCCACATAGAGTAGGCGTTATGATGCGACTTTATGCGTCTTGTATTTTTACCCGACTGCCGAAGGAGGGTTATTACAATACGCATCAACAATTTTAATTTGAGGTTATAGCTCTTTTAAATTTAATTGAGTAATCATTAGACATAATTCGTGTTTTATTAATTCTCATATAGTTGATTTGTATGTAGCTTATATCATTTTAATATTCTCATATAGGTCGCAACAATAGGAAAAAATATTGTAATGAAAGATGACGGTATAAGATTTTTTGTGTTGTGTTCGTGTAGGGACACTGCTGATGCACAAAGTATGTATGAAACCATTTTTTCAAATCCACCTAAAAACTCAGGCGCAACTGAGCACGGTAACACGGTTGGCATATCTTCAATCTTAGATCCAGTAACGTCATCGACTTTTTCTACGTAATAATTTAGCTGTGGCATGGAGACAGCATATATAATACTTAGTATACTTACTCAGAACTTTCGAGTATAATTCTTACTTTGGGGGGATGTTAAATATTTTCGGAGCTGAACAGGTATTTAGTAGTACCTACATCGCAAATTAAATTATTCATCATCGTATTCTGCCCTAGGGCAACACTGAAAGTGCATGCCAGTATGGGTATTTTAAGGAATTAGGTAAATAAATATTGTTGTACTCGTAGCGTATCGTGTTCAAAGCGGTCATGAAGTTTGTTGTAACACGTAACTTTAAATAGTTCCCTGAACTTTTCTCTGATATGTAGGTACATATACTAGGACAGAATATTGATCAGATCACCATTCACCACGTTAACTCGTCACTTGCGGATACGGAAATGTGCAACTATGGTAAATACGTAAGTGCAATATCCTACAGGATTTTAATAGACCTAACAACTTTATACATACACACCATCATCACCTGAGTAGCTCGATAACATACAAAACATGTCATCACGCCTGTACTCTCTGAAAGGTTAACCAGAATTGTATTAATGTAATGTACAGTTCTTGCCAAACTTATTGTCTTGATAACTTACTGATGAACTTGATAATTAACTTACTTATTGTTTTTCTTTCTTCGATTTTTACGGCCGGGTTAAAGTTAGCTCGTGCCAACTTCAACTCGGACAATAAGTTTGGCGCGAACTGTACACCCACACACATTTGGCTGGTATGCCTATTGCGATCGACTAGTCACAAATCCGAGTCGAATCTAAACAACGAGCTGCTACTACGAATTTTAAGGAAAACCCATGGCAATAACACTGACCGACCTGGGAATCGAATGAGCAAGACCTCTAGCGTATTAGTGGCACACAGGACCACTAGACTAATGGCCTCATTAGTCTAGCGGTGTAAGTAGTAGTAGTATATAGGTATGAACTGAATATACTACTAATACTATAATATCATGTAAATCATAACAATTGCTTTAAATCTAGATGCGCATATGCGGTTCCGTAAACCTCCATCTGGCCAATATGCTAGGACAGTTCGACTTGTTCGACGAAGCTAGAATAAACAAAGGATTTTTTTGAATTCTGAACTAATAAATTGCATTGCATTCGATACACAATCTTACTTAACTTCTCATTTCCAATATCTCTGTTCCAACCACAATAAACATCTTCGATCAACTTCAATGTCCTTCTCTCCACACAGACTATTCATTCTACCTTCTTCGTTCAATCTATCCTATTGTGGAATGCTCTCCCTCTTGACGCCAGAATGCTAAACAGTCGGCTCTCCTTTAAAACCTGTGTACGCAAATACTTACTGGACAAAATGCTATTAGGTTCATCTCAACCCTGATGTATGTATTTATATGTATTTTATATTTATGTTATTGTATACAATATAATAAATATCTATGTATGTAATGTTTATGTAAGTTTATATGTCTATAGTATTTAGGCAATAGTCTTCACCTCATGTCTCTCACCTCTTTACTGTTAGGGCATCTACCACGTTCTCGTCTCTGCATCATCCTAAGGTTGTCTGGTAGACATTGCCTAAGACATTAAGATCGCCTTTTTACACTCTTTGTACATTTTGTACACAGTTTTGTAGCGTGAGCCCGATTTGTTTTATTTTTACATAAAATCATAAATACTTACTTACATAAAACTGTTTAGGCCAGGCGATACCTTAATACCAACAATAAGAAACCAATGATAAAAAACAAACCAAAAGTATTTATTTACTCACTTTGATGAATAGAATAGAGCTCTGCAATTTTTCACTCCTCTATTTCCAAGTTCATCATTGATTCATTGGATATCAAGACACGGGGAGCCGCGGACAGAACTAGCTATTGAAAGATTTTGAAACAGGAATTAGCACATACAGATTCTGTGCCTACTTATATAAAAAAATTATAACCGCTAGACATACTCATTCAAAAATAAAATACAATACTAAATAAAATCTACTTTTACTCATCGCGCGGTGGCGTAATATAAAATTTAATTGTACTTAGTGTCTTATTAACACTAAATGTTATTAATAGAATAAAATTAAAATATATTTTATATAACAGAAGGTAACTTTCTCGCGCCAGTGCAGACGCTGGCGGCTGACGGCCGCGCGGTCGGCAGCACAACGCGGCGGTGCGGGTGCGGGCGCGGACACACACTTGCCAACTTTCTATTGCTGTGTCAGCACTCTTACTTGCCAAAAAAATATACTTCATTATTGAATTACTGGATCTCACTCCTAATACATTATTTTCACTGTTACCAGCGCTTGGTACACTCACCTACCTACTTCGAAATGTATTCGAGAACAAAATGCTTACTAACTAATATTAGAAATGCGAAAGTAACTTTGTACTAAAGTAAGATCTGTACCTGTATAAACTAAGTGCAGCAATGGATACATATAATACAACTTTATACATTAATTTCTTTTATTTTTAGATGCCGCTAAATTAAGTTTAAATACTTCCGGATATAAGCATACTGACAAACAACTGTCAGTAGCTAATAGATTGAAAAAACTTCGAGAAAGCGAGCGGGGTGAGGTAACGGGGAAGTGGGACACTTTCATTTTCGTTCATTTCTCTTCGGATGCAACGCGGCGAACATTTGCCGTGCTGCTTAGCACGTATCCATTACCTCCTTTCTTTGCACACTTATTAGTAGAGCTTGGAGCCGACTTTGTTTTTAATTTACCTAAAACATAAACAGATTTCATTGTAAAATTGTGTTTACGATATTCGACATTATTTTCAGTCAATATTTACTATGAGTAATACTTGTAGCATGTACAGATAAGTAAAGAGTATCAACAGGTAGATACGTGGAGAACTCTTTAAATATAGGTGTCCTATAAACAAACAGTGATATCTTCGTTACACAGTGGGGTAATATTTGCCTGTATTGATCTATTGATAATAAATATAGCGTATTAAATTGTATAAGATATTCCTATAAAATACGACGCGACTACTTAGAGAATACACAATTTTATCACTATTCGACTGTTTTTTTTTATGTGAACCGGATTTTAGTCGAAAGATGAGCGTACAATGACGGAACTGCGCGGGTGGAGTAGTCGAAAGTTAGAACTTTCTAGGCCACTATCTACCGTCACGCTAATCCTGCATTTTTTAGATTTTTTTTAAATTTAACTAACAAAACTATCTAATAATCCAAGTTTAAATTGATTTACTTTTAGTTTTTCTGAATCGCTTTAAGATTCATTCAGGGCCTGCTTCACCGACTCTGGATCAGGATAGCCGCTAAGAGCTGGATAAATTTAAAAATTGTATAAAATGATCTGCCAAGTAATTTAACCAGAACTTACGACTTTACGAGTAGGTGCAACAGGCCCACAATATAATTTAATAAACAAAAAAGATTGCCATAGCAAGTAAGCAACTTTCTTGTTGAGTACCTAATATTATTCCATTCCATAAAAAAATCAACAGCGGAAAAAAAATGTATTGAGCCTTTGGATAGCCACTAACTACCGGATAAATAAAAAATGGAACAGTATGTAATTATCTGCCAAGTAATACTGGAGCTTACTGGGACATGGTGAAACAGGCCCCTACACTCGTACTTACTAAGTAGGTTACCTACGTTAGTACGTACTACCGACGCCGTAAAATACAGATACATTTTTACAAAAAAAAAACATTTGATTTTGTAAGACCTTAGATGTCATACCCACAGGGCCTACTTATTTTCAGAACAAACCGGAATAACGAACGGTTGTCACTTTCGTATTAGTGTCTTACGATGTCTGAAAAATATTATGTCAATAACAATTCCTTTATTACATTGTAAAAACAGTTTTTGCCTTAAATCCGCATACTTATATTATCGAAAACAATTCATAAGTTCGTGTAATCTTCCATTCTAATGAGTTCTAATAACCTAATTTACCGTAAAACCGACATTATAGCTTTCTACGACCAAATCGCAACAGGTCAAACTACACAGCGATAGTAGAGTGGAAAAGGTGAAATTTAGCAGAGCGAGAAATCGACGGGATGTGATGTTTATTGTAACGAGCCCACGGGCCACGATCGGGCGTGCGCGCAAGAGAAACTGAAAGTAATGGCGCTGCATTCAACCCACTTTCACTGGCGCGCGGCGCAGGCGCAGGCGACACCATCTCTCGTGCCCTATGCCGCGAAATTTGATACGCATATGCCAATCATATATTTACACTACGTGTAAGAAAGTACTTTCACGATTACGGAATGTTTAGACTTTTTGACATTTGTTTTGACATTTACGATGAAGATGATGTAGTGCGAAGCGTAACGAAGTTTGAATGGAGTAAATTCTAATTCTATGAGTTTGACACATATTACTTTCACATATGGATGTAATAAGTATGCTAAGTGACAGTTAGGGCCTGTTTCACAGCTTACTGATAAGTTCCCGTTAAATTACTTGGCAGATCGTTTATTACAAATGTTGTTCCATATTTAAAATCCGGTGGGTAGCGGCTATCCAAAAGTGGTGAAACAGGCACTTAGTCAGTCATCATTCTTTTGACATTTTGACTAACCATGAATTTGACATTGACAAAGTATTTTTCGCACGGGGATCGTAACCACAAACAACCCCTGCCGTCGACCACATTCGACCGTAGCGCGTTGCGACCACTGCGCCTATTGACGAGCAGTCTTATTGACGGCAATAAATAAGTAATTAGTATAAGCACAGTTTAAGTACTTACCTACCTTATTAAATATATTTTTTTTTATTTGTCCTATTTTTTGCCTCGCGATATAAAAAATAGCGTAAATAAATTTTGCCAAAAAAAAAGCAAACGGTTTTAAATAAAGATCAATAAAAAAACGGTCTTCCGGACTTCACCGTATAATTTTGAAAACACCCCATTAGAAGTTAGGACTGTATTCGCAAAACCGGCCTTCGTTGCTCTCTAAAGTACAAAGGAATCTCAATGAGTTCAGATTGATGATCACAAAATGATCACAACATACCCAAGAATAATTTGATTTTTATATCGACTGGAAGATTTTCTTGTTATTATAGTAATAATTTATACAACACTCATTCGCTGCACGTATAAACAATCGAACCCACGACCTGTCCCTTATGGGCTATCGGTCCTCAGCTGCCACTGCAGTAAGTATAATTAACAAAATTTCCAAAAAATATAATACCTACATAAGTAATTATGTAATATTTAATTTAATATTTGGAAATCATCCTCTCAAAAAAAATCCAAAGCCTACCTACCTTGTACCTACATAACTGCCACTTTAATAGATATATGTATAATTATAAGTTAACACATAATATTTAGTGGTGTTAAAAAGAATATTTATATAGTTGTAGGTATTGATACAAATCTGGTGGCGAAATCACTACAGGTACAAATACGTAAGTAGGTTAGGCTTAGAGTTAAGTTTCAGTTAACTTTCAGTTAGTCGGGCAAATTATTTGCTACGGACATAGGTACCTTTCACCGGCTTTAAGAAATTCGTTCCTTTGTTTCTTATAGTTTTATATTACTTATAATACTTTCTTAACGGTGCGTACAAACTAAAGCTCTAATAATTTAATAATATATTCCTTTTCCGAACTAAGTACGTTGGGGTACATCCTTCCAATTAAACCGGTAAAAGTGGCTGAATATCGAAGAGACAATCGTCTCCCATCCATCGCATCGGGGTGCGGAATGCACCCCAATATCAGGAGTCATCGATATCCTAAATAAAGATAAATTCAGGATAACTCAGCCAGCATTTTCAGCATTCTGTGTAGCGCATGCTACACACTCAGGAGAATTAAAAAATTCTAACTAGGTACTTAGTTAATTTTGACTAATAATGATGCCTATAAGTTGTAGACATGTTGTCTGACAGTGTATTACCGATTACGCACACGTACGATGAAGAAGTAGCACTGATGAAGTGATGTGATGAGTGTCAATTAAGCCTTTAATAAATAAAATGCTAGCGCGGGAGATATATGATTAGTTTCATAGTTGTAGTTATAGATCCTATTTTACTTTCTTTGCTCGTTCTTGTGTCACCGTAAAAGTTACACCTACACTACAGTATGTTAATATTTTTTACTATCTCCATTACCAAAATCGTTATCAAACTATTTTTTCTTACGATTGATTAATCTTACGAGAAAAAATTGCGATTTTATTCTGTAGAAGAATGTAGAGTTAAATTAAATTCAAAACATTTTGAGTATGTATTATTTGATTTAAATTCTTTTATAACCTAATTTATGAATAGGCATAGAATGAGTGTTTTCCTAGCTAAAGTAGGTACCGAAGCCTGAGCGGCAAAGCGGTAGCGAGCAGCGGCGCGGCGAGCGGCGGCGGCGGCGGCGGGCGGCACGCGGCGCGGTGTCAGCCGGTGTCGCTGAACCGCGCGCAAGTCAAGGGCCTCGGTCGACGACCGCACGTGGCCCGCGGCCCCTTTTCCTCCACTACAACACACACACTAAATTGGCAGGCCGCTTTACAATTCATTAAATTTGACCCTAAGTAACATCTGGGTAACTGTATTTTTTATATTTTAGTGTAATAGCTACTTAATTTTGAGAACAACAACCTAAGTTTATTACCACGACACGAAATCTTCAAAGTGTAACTGTTTACAATTAATGTAATCAAATCGGTGATTCCTGGTTGGGTCACCGCATAGGTAATGTACATTACCATCACAGAATAGAGTGTACATATAATTAAATTAAACAGACAATAAACATAAAGATTTGTAAAAAATAATAGGTAACTAGTCAAATGATGCTAGCGGTGTTCGTTCAGTATAGGGATTACGCCTTTATCTAACAACAATGCATTGTACCTATGTGTTTACCAACACGCGCGTACGAGCATGAATTGTAAGTTTCATTGAGTGTTGAAGTTGCAATAGGTTGGTAATCGGTCAAATACGTGGCGTGCAATGCGTGCGAGCGAGCGGCGGGCGGCGGCGGCAGCGGCGGCGCGGGCGGGCGGACGCGGCTGGTCGACGAACCCGCGCGACCATAATGATCGTTAACTCGCTCAACAATATGTATTGGTACAAAATAATAACAAACAAAATACGTGCAAATTTCTGTCAAGGTCCCGATTAAGTATTACAAATTATTTTTTCATCCCACCATCTCGGAAAGTGTATTTTTACTCTTCGATATCTGAGTGCAAAAGTCGTTTTTATCCTCTAGAGAGACAAAGTAAATTGAATTTAGAACATCGTGCTTTTACCCCCCTGGCGCCGAATTTATCATACAACTTTTTTTTAATTTGTTAAAAACTTAGACTTGGCACCTTCCCTAGGTTCCGAGTCTAAACGCAACAAAGTATCGATATATGTCGAATCGATATTTTTTGAAAATATCAGTATCGATACTGATATTTTTATTTAAAAATATCGATATATGGGTGATATATCTTAAAAACCAAATTATAAAACAACAAATCAAGTCGACCAAAAACAAAAAATACATTAAATATAATTTGTTAAAAAGATGTTAGTATAAAAAAAGTATTCCTTTTTGGGATTTTATAATCTTAAAACTTATAAATGTTTATTGGTGTGTAAAAATATAGATTTTTATACCTTTTCGATAATTTGAATTTTATATCGAAATATTAAATATCGCTCAAAAATAACGATACATTAAAAAAATAATATCGATATATCGATGTATCGATATTTTTTCAACAAGCCTACCGGAACTTTCTTGGTCTACTTTTTTAAGTCACTAACACCAACATTACAATACCTAACAAAAATATTACACTCAAGTAATCGTAGCAACGTTACTTTCAATTTCTCTTAATTATACCTAGTATTATTTGTTATAATTTAAAGAATAGGTATTCTGTAAAACTTGAATGTCCATGGGCGGTGGTTACCACTTACCATCAGATGGGTCACCTGCTTGTCTGCCACTGTAGGCAATAAAAAAAGCTACGTTTGTTGAAATAGCAGAATAACTTCTAATAGTTATTTGTTATACAAGAGTGCAAAGTTGCTTTTTAACCGCGTGCTCAATTTTGATGACCGAGCAAGCGAAGGATTCTAAAATTGAGAAACTACCACTTGTAAAAAAGCGTGGGTTGCTTGAATGTCAATTAATATATGTAAATATTTTATTAAAAGATGTTGATATAAGTATAACTAAATAAGGTATAAGTCGTCATTTTGAAAATATCATAAAAAACACCCCGAGCTTTTTACAATAATTATTTAAACTTTTTAGGTAGTTTTTCTATAAAAGCGTGTTTTTTTTGTTTTTTAAACTATTACTTATTTCCTACTATTTAGTTTGGTATCTACAATACAATAAAATGGCTCGTGGCCAAGTTTTAACTACGCTGATCAACCAATCTGCAAGGTTAAGCTACACTTGCCGCGGTCAGTCTGTGGATGGGTGACCATTCTTAACATTATCGAGACCCCTCCGTGCCTCGGAGAGCACGTAAAGCCGTCGGTCCCGGTTGTCATACGAACACCTATGACAATCTTTAGTGGTAGTCAGAAGCCTAAAAAGCCTGACAACCAGTCTTTCCTTCGAATATCGGTATTGCCTAGAAATTGGGTTACGGAGGTCTGATGGCAGTCGCTCCATGTAAAATACTGATATTCAGCCGCATCTGGTTAGACTGGAAGCCGATCCCAACATAGTTGGGAAAAGGTTAGGAGAAAGAAAGAGAAAGAATCTACAATACAATAAAATATAACATTGTCATCGGTCCTTGATAAGTGTGCAAAATTTTATTAAATCCTCGTATTGAAAGGGGTGAAAGTCACGTTCTAAGATTCTGTTAAATAGATACATACTTACCAAGCTAATAAAAGTGTTTTAATAATAAAATGGAAAAAGTTCGTTAACTGACCAAAACAGATAGAAAATAGACACACACCACAACTCGCTCCCACGGCGGCAACGCTATCGCGGGGACAAATTCTAGAAATCGCTAGTAAAATACAGTTACTTATTGTTTTTTTAGATACTTTTGTTACTTGAAACCCCGATCTCCGCTATAAATGAACATAATTGAAGTGATTGACGAAAGCTTACATATATGTTCACAGGGACAACAGCACACATCTGCAGTTCGTCACAGGTTTTATTGTCGCGCCATAACCGTAAAACGCCTGTCTGAATGGTAGGTATTTGTAACCAGAATGGCATCACCTTGTGGAACTATTTAGGTAGTCGTTTCGATTCGACTAACGACTATCTGGCGAGGGGTTAATGGCGGTTCACCTGCGGGTAACTGTCAACGCGGTGCTACAACAGCTTTGTTCGCCGTTGTTTGGTAGATGTTTCCGCGACACTGACCGTGAACGTGGTCGCTCACCCGCTCAGCGCGCACTAAAATGCAAACTTTATAGGGCGGGGGCGGCCACCTGTCCCTAAGATTTGTGTGATGTCCCCTTAAACCGACAATCCATCCACGACCCGATGTATCTCGTCACTAAAATAAAGGTAGCGAGAGCACTGTTTATTGAGTTACCGTAAACGTTTGTATAAAAGCAATGTTTTTTAATCAAAATGAACAAATAATTACCGAAATAATATACTATATAGCAGTGATTTAACAATACACATTAACCTATTCAGTCTCACCTAAATTAACCTAGGGTTACGGAGTACCGAGTACCTAATGCTATAATTTCACAACCGATCCGACCGAAACAGTATTTATGTAACCACCACAACCAAACATTCATTTCAAAAAGTAAAAAAGAAAAAAACTGATTTGTTTCCATTACTGAATAGGCAGGTTCTAACTGTTTGTGTTTTAGTTTAAAACGCGGGAGATTGACTGAGAAGACGCGATTGGCTTCTTCTTTTCAAATTGAAAGGAGGGCTGGTTATCGTTAGCGAATAGTAAGATTTTTCGTTAACTACTCTATTACTACATTGACTCATGCTTGAGCAGATATTTATTTGTAATTACATACTTGTGTATGTATGAAACACCCAGACAAACACAAACACTTCTCTTATGTTCATCACATAAACATTTTACATCTCACATTTCATAAATCCGTCAAGAATTTTAAGAAAATCTAAACGGCAATTCCTACTCCTTACTTAGTATGATAATGTACCGGGACCGGGAGGCGAGAATCATTATGGAAGATTACCAAGAGAGGGATGAGTGGCGTGGCCAAGTGGAATGGAATCGGTGACCTTGGCAGGGCGAGGTCACACCACCCCGCGCCCGTGCCCCTACACCACCTCGGCAGCTTCTACCTGCGCCTCTGCGAACGTCACGGGCGGTGAACCCACATACTCATAAATGCCACGGCGCCACCTAACTCACGAAAACACTAACCGACCACCTTTTTAATGCTTTTTAAGAGTCAATTTATTTATTTCACTTTCATAGTCACACAACACATATAACTAACTAATTACTAAACTATACATATAAATTCAATCGCTACTTTCACATAATGTCCAATTATTTGAGTACAAACAGTACCTACAAATATTTTTTCTTTGCAATATTTTTATCCGACCGCCGAAGGAGGGTTATGTGTTTGATCTGTGTGTATGTATGTCATTTGCCGTAATCGTAATCATAACTACTCAACGGCTCAACAATTTAGATAAATGTACGTCATTAGATTGGCCTTGATAAAGCGTGTTTCTTTAAAAAATGACAATGACGGCTAGCGGAATATATTGTAAGTATAATTTTTCATATCGAATATACATAAAAGATCTAGATAACGATTAAGGGACTACGCCCACTTATTCAGCTCCATTCGCGTTTCGCTGAACGATTTTGGTCACACTTATACAGCTATGCTTCTATCAGCCGCGTACGGCGTCGAATCAATGCAGGAACAATACAGGTCGCAACTTGTCGACAAAGAGTCGCGAACCATCCCTGTAAAGAGCTGTTCCGCCGCATTCGACGGCGAACAGCGCTGTACGCGGCGAAACAGCTCTGTTCGCCGTCGAATGCATAGATTAATATGTTATATTGGATAGTCGAATGCGGCGTCGTACAGCGCCGCGCTCTATAGCATTCGCATAATAAAAACACATTTATCCTCATTTTATGCTGGTTTGCCGCGAAAGCAGAATGGACGCGGAAAGCTGAATCGACGCGTACACGTCTCCATACAAAATTGTTGTTTTCTATGGACAAAAGCTGAATAAGTGCGCGTAGTCCCTAAAGTTGAATGATTCTATAAGGAATTACAAACAAAAAAGTATGAAAAAAAAAAATGAAAAGCCGAGTGCGTTAAAATTGGGTGTGCGGGTAGTTTGAAATAATAACCAAAATTCTAATGATCATAATGACGTAATAATAAAACATACCTACTATTTTTTATTATATGGATGAAATGAATACCTAATTAATGATTAATATATATAGGTAATTTCATTTTATGCTTTCTGGAATGAACAATGATGTTGTGTGATTTCGTTCTTTGCACTTAGTAATGTAATTATATTCACATAAACATCATAATTTAATTGATTAATAATTTAATTAACTTCAAAATCATGTGTATGTATCGTGTGGCTGACCCTGGCTCAGTATTCAGTACCTATATGGCTATATATACTGATCTCCTCGTTCATGATAGGGGAAAACTGCTACATAATAACTAACTTGACTACGCAAGGTGTTTGGTATTATTACTGGTGTTTGGTTATGATCGCGATGCGCGGGTACAGGGCACGGAAGGTCGGTTGGAGTGGAGTCGGGAGCGATGACGGCGGTGCGCGGCCTTGGCCGTGATCGCGCGCTCGATATAGCTCGTCCGAGCGCCCGCCTGCGCCGCCTGCCTCCAACCTCCCACGCACTCCTACCCACTGCCTCCTCCCTACATTTCACCTCACACCATATTCTATTTCCTTCCAATTTTCTTATAGGTAGGTTTCTTTTAACTATTTCGGACTGTAGAGTCAACGCAACCGCCCCATAAACGACAGCAGGAACTTGTATTTTTAAAGAACATCACTATCGGTCAGCAACTACGCCTACGTTGCGGTTGACCACAGCATCACACTATATCTGCATTACATCATTAAGTAACCAGTACCTACCTACCAATTAAACGTGGCGAATACAGATGGAAGAGTTGAAAGGACCTCGTCGGACCTCGCCGAACGTACCACGTGCCATGGCGAAATCGCAAACGTTCTCGAAAAAAGGCTAGAAGATCGTGAATGAGCATGCATTAGTGGGTTGATGATCGTGGATGAGGCGGAAGTGGTGTGCTAGAATAGTAGTAAAGTGAAAATCTATACAAGTCTCTGCCCTTATGGAGCTTAGGTACCGCTCGCATCTAGTCTTCTAATTTTTTCACCAACTTCAAAAAAAGAGGAGGGTTTTTAATTTGTCTGTATTTTATTTTTGAATGTTACGCGATTCCTCCGTTTTCAACTGTGGACCTGTATTTTGAATATTTTTTTTGTTTGGTGTAGTATGCTCGAGGTGGTCCCATATATTTTTTATCGAAATCGGTCAAGAGTTTTTAAAAAAATCTAAAAAATACACATAAATTCTAGAATCTCTTATTGTCTTATCGGAGTTGATCGGAATCGTGCATTTAGTTGGCCTACCCATCCTATTAAAGTAATAAGTACATGTACTTTCCACTAAAAAAATTAAAATATGTATTTTTTTAATAAAATACAAACCGCTCTCAAAAAACACCCGGGAACTAAAAGGCAAAAAATAATTTCTAACTAACATATGTAACGAACGAAACGAAGATTATATTGTTTTGTTTTCAAATTTGTTTGGCGCCAACTCCAAATTAGTTATCAAATTATTTTTTAATTTTATTATCGTTTTTACGTTCACCCAAAAATAATTATTGTCATTGTCAAATCGACCCCTTTGCATGAACAAAAATATAAGTTGAAAAATTAAAATTATATTGTTTATTTAACATGAGGTAGGATGAAACAAACTGGATTGAATTATTTACTCCGCAAGTTGATGTGCATAAAGTCGTTCAATAGCACTTAGTAAGCAGACGGCGTAGTTAGAGAATCAGAATTAGACGCCAAGGCCACCAAGCGAAGTGATATCATTTATATGGCGTGTCTGTCCCTGAACTCGGCGAATGACGCACGTGGATTCAAATAACACCCTGACCTTAGTTGTAAAAATAATCTTTGTAATGATAGCACAAACCTATCCACCAAGGGGTAATTACAATACCAATTTTCCTGAGGAACAAACTACATAAATATGTTAAGACCTGGGAAAAGTTTTTGGATCGCCAATAAAGAATTCCGTGGATATAAGAGATGGAGAGGCAAGACAAGGTTTATTTACACGTCGAGGAGAGGCAAGACATTATTTAATAGTGAAATTACGAATGAATAAGAACATTGACATTTTATTTACGTTTATTAAACTTTTCACCTAATTACTTAGCCTTAGCCTTCTTGCCTTTCTTTTTTGGCGGTGTTTTATTCTTCTTAGAAGAGTTAACTTTTTTACCGCGACCCTTTGTTTTCTCTTTGGCCTTTTGGGCGCGCAAGTCTTTCTTCATACGAGGGTCGACTACCTTGTAATGTCCTTTAACTCCTTGAGGTCGTTTCATCCGTTTGGCGGTAGTATGTTTTTTTGCCACTACATAGGTAACTTTTTTCTTTCCATCTGTCTGCGCCTTTTTATACAAGGTTTTGATTTGCTGAGCTTTCTCTCTCTCCGACATGTCAGCATTTTCCATAACTGCTTCGACCTTTTTCTTAGCACGTTCCATTTTCTTTATCATACGCTTCTTCTTTCGTGCTTTAGCTTCTATTACTTTCTTGATCGGCCTAGCATTGATGTCTTGTAATCTATTCTTATACTCTTCTGTGTATATCTGTAACCAATATATCAATCGAATGTAGGTTATTAATACAACAATAAAGCCAAATTGAAGCATGACTGATAAAATTGTACATGATTATTACCTCTGGTACAATAACCGGTTTCTTCATATGCCTTTTTTCATCTTCCACAAACCAATCCGGCAAATTTTTGTCATTAAAGGCGTAGCGATTCCATCCATCATCCATAAGATCTCTTTTAAATTTCTTCGATGTAGCTATCATAGTTCCTAAAGCAAGGGTCTCGGCATCCATCTTCAGACTTTTCTTTAGGCGTTTTAGATCTATAAATCAATCAATAATTAATTTAACTAATTCATCGATTCAATTTATGGTGTATAAAAACAATATTGTATAATATAATGCTAACTTTTTTTTGCGAAAAGCGTTTTTTTTGTTTCTCTACACTAGTATTTATTTAAAGAGGAAAGATTTGATTTTCTGTTTGTTTGTATTGAATAGGCTGACTCTATTGGACGGATCTGAATAATTAGAATGCTACATTATCCATGATGAAAAAAAGATATATTTTATTTAAAAACCATTAGGGATCCGTATGAATACTTCAATAATGTAAAGCGAAAAACCCCTAACATCTAGTACGTAGCGAAAACTATTGACAATAGCACATAAACATATAAACATAAAATGTGAATTTTTGTAAACTTTACTAGTTATATTTTTATTAATATATTTTAGTTTTATACTACTTTATATTTAGGCATCCCTAAATTAAACCACTGTCGCTTTTGTTACCTGCGGTTTCACTCATTTCCCATTATCCCAAAAGGCCAATCAACAATTTCTTTTTAAACAAAGCTCTGTACTCACATGCAATTTCAGACAAATTCAAATTTAAAATATTTTATTTCAATATAAATAGGCACTTTTGAATTGTCAAACTAGTTGTACGGTTCCAAAAAGTGGGACTTATGGAGAATAGCCGGCAAGAAACTCCATAAATAAAATTTTGTGGTGAATAGTATGAGTGTAATGCAGTATGTGTATGACTAAAAACAAAAAAAAAACAAAAGAAGATAGCCATTGCAGCAAGAGCTGACCAGTCCCGACAGACAGCACCCGTTCACGAGCATGACGTGTGTATCGGCGCCGTTTGACTCAACCATGTTGTAGGGAATAAAAAGACCCGACACAACGCCACTATCAGCAGTCGATCGAACAAACACTTTCTAGTGGGCTCGGTCATTTAGTTGGCTAACGCATCCGGTGTACTTAAACCGGAGGGATCCAATCGGATGGAATCGTATTTTTCTTTTGATAAAATTTCGAGTAAAAACCCTTTGTTTTTTACCTTCAATATGTGAATCTCGCTATCCTCGCGGATGATTTTGACTCGCTTTGGAGTAAAACTATCGAGTACTATTCTGTGAGTACAGAGCTTAAAGATCCTTCTTTTGGATGCAATCCGTTCTGCGGTCCATACGTTAAAAGGTAACAGATACACAAACAAAATTACTTAATACCATACCTAGAATGAATCATAATTTTATGACTTTCGTATAACTACTACTTAGTTAGACTATCTGACTGAATGACCTTTATTTTATTTTCATATTGCCCAAAGTCCATACCTGGATCTTGTGAAACTACTTCAAAGTCATCTTTTTTGTTAGTTTTTGCTCCAGCTTTTCCAGTAGCAGGAGCTACATTATCTTCAATGTCATAATCACTGTCTGATGTGTCATCATCAGAAATGTTATCATCCAGTTTTCTTTTCATATCATTGCTTTTTTTATCGTCTGTTGTAAAATCATCAGCAATTTTTTTGCCTTTTTCTTTGAAAGTTTCCGCTAATTTATCTAAATCGACACCTTCATCATTATCTTCATCAATATCCTTAAAACTGTCTTTCTGAAACCAGAGATCTGCCTTCATGGAACGTCTAGACACTGGATCAGTGTTATCTAAGTCAGTCAACAGTGGGTGGTTTTTAGGTATAGCATCAGTTTTAGACATTTGACTATTTCGTAATGTGTTGAGCTTTGTTATTTTGTCCACTTTTTTATTTTCTGTGTCTGAATCAGAGAAAGCTAAAATACAAAATAAAATAAAATTAATAAAACAGTATCACTGTCTGTTGGCTAAGTTAATAAAAAAAGAACAACATATGTCCTACACAACTATATTTCCTAAAATGCAGTCTCCGAAGCCAATATAGTGGAAACAGAAACAAAGAAGGAAGGTTAACTTTCTGTCATGCATTCCATTTTCCACTAATAAAATAATAAAATGTTACCCAAAGTCTCCTTATCTTGCTCAGAATCAGAATCAGATTCCATTTCAAGTTCACTGTCAGAATCTTTATAGTAGAGGCCTGAAGAGTCAAGTTTAGATGACTCCGTATCATATTTGAGATATTTTTGCTTTACTTTAAACTCATCATCAGACTCATCACTAGCTTCTGCTACAACATCAGGTTGCTGGTCTACCATGCGCGCCAACTCCTTTAATTAACAACACAAAACATGAATGATGGGCTCTTACAATTAATTTATTGAAATATGAGACAATACTCTACTAGGTACTAATGATTAACTTGACACTGGCAAAATAGTTGCTGTCCACTCAATTGCCACAAGAAAAAGAGAAGAATATTTTGTTGGTATGGTCAGTCTTTCATCATGCACTTAATAGTAGATACCTATATTTATTATTATTATAAGTGTACCATGTATTTGTCAAGTTTAGTGAATTAATAATAATAATAATAAATTTATTGATCATATAGAAGTAAAATATTTTACAATTGTATTCTTATAACAAATAAATTGCTTAAATATCACAATTTTTAAGTACCAATACTTCTTTTGTGATATAAGTTATGTAAAGTATCTTCAAATATTTTAATTTTAGTCTTACCTCAGAACTCTTTATATCCGATAACTTAAACATGTCATTACTTTCCAAGATAGGCCCACCATCACCTTTGAGTACCATTTTCAAGTTCATTTTCTCTGCCAACTTTTGCCGTTGTTTATTCAGTTGCTTCCGTTTCCGTTTTGACTGGCGTCTTTCTTCATCCTACAATATACAAATGGAGAACAAATTTTATGTATATAACATTTTCAGACTAAAATTAATATAATTATTATTGTTTAAAATACTGTTATGAATTGTTAGAGAGTAATTAATTTAAGTTATTTAAAATATCTTCCAGTAAAAACAACACACAGACAAAAGCAACTCAGTCAGCCAATACTATGAGAAATTATATATGTATCATTTGAATTGGTTGTTATTTTTGTCTTTCAACTCAAATAACAATTACAAATTTTGAAATTATATAATACAATTTAATCCAAAGAAGTATCTACCTGCAGCCCAGCTATCTCTGCATCAACATCTTCATCTTCATCCTCTGCTGTTTCCTCCTTAGCTACATCATCAGTAGCATCTTCTATGTCTGTTTTAACTGTCTGAATATTGAGAACAGAAAATATACGGTTATAAGGAACTATTCTGATAAAAACTCTTTACCTATTTTAAATAAAATTATTAAATAAAATTATTAAAAAATTAAATAAAATTATTAATAAAATCATCAATTCTTTGACAGATTTTGCACCTGTGAGGTTTTCCATTCCTTCATTTGTTTAAACCAGCTAAGCAGAGCTTTTAGGTCCTTTCTGCCCAATACTTTAATATCTTTACAGCATTCTTTTATTTCTGCAGTGGTCTTAGGGTGTCCCTCAATTAATTTATCATCAATCACAATCTGTAAATTGAAATGAACAGGTTTTAATTACATAATATAGGGACACACAAGGGAAACCTCAGGCAACAGCAAATTCCTTAATAATTAACATAATTTACCTCAGAGCATCCTTGAAGTAGATCTATTGGATCTTGGTCATCACTCAAAAACTGTGAGAGAAGAACTTTGTGATGAGTTGTATAATCATTTTCTAGATAACCTTCAGCTTTAGCTTTCTTTTGTTTCTCCGGATGTAAAATATTAGTGTGCTGCTTTTTTACAATATCCAAATCCTCAAATACATTTTTGGGATCCAGAAATTTGGGGTCAATAGTATCAGGTGCAATATAACCTTGGCAGACCACAAAAATTTCAGATGATTCATTACGAGAGGCCTGTGGCTTTGTGGCATGAACTTTTTTGAAAAACTGTTTAAGTACCCATAATAGTGCATGATAATCTTTGGATCTAAAGACTTTAGTAACAAACCACCCACCCTCTCTCAAAAAATTTGTGGCCAATTTTAAGGCACTAAGTGTAAGACAGGCTTGCTGGTATGCATCATGAATCCAATTCAATCCAACATTTGGGGCACCGTCGTTGAGAACAACATCAGCTTTCCATGTTTTGATTTCTTTTTTTATAGACGTTTTACACTTTTCTGTTGTTATATCTTCAGTAAGAGCGATACAGCCGGGGACAGGTTTAATCGGGAACAAATCGACTCCAATAACCACACTCGATACAGGCATGTTCTGGTGCGCCACCTGCATCCACCCACCAGGCGCAGCACATAAATCGATGCATACTCGTGACTTTTGTAGAAAGCCAAATTTTCGATTCAATTGAATCAATTTGAATGCAGCTCTGGAGCGATAACCTATAATCACATTATTAATGTACGTAATTACGTATTTCAAACAGGAAATCACATGAACACATCGTACGAAAATGAGATCATACAGCTTTATATTAAAAAAATAACATACCGGTTTCCTTTGCGAGTTGATAATATTTATCTTTTCGTTGTTTACCCACTTTTGTCTTCTTTCCCATTTTCTGTTATCTAAGCTCACATTAAAATAGAATTAAAATAATTATCGCCTACTACTACATCAAGTCAATTTTACAACGTGTTTACGAGATTAATTTTTAAGGTTAGTTCACAGTTGACAGTTGTCACACTTGTCACTTGTCACTTCATCACTGTCAGTTCTCTCACCATTGGATTATCTATGGATGTACCATGTACCAATGGTGACTTTTTATCTATGGTTTTGAAAAAGTGGTGGTGGAAAAGAGCCAAAATATTAAAAAATATTAGTTAATAACTAGGAATTGACTTTACTTTGAACTTGAACCCGTAATTATTACATCTGTATAAGTATAAACCTTTGCAAAATCAGCTGACAAACAGATAAAAAAAAAACAAAATATTTAGTTATACTGACTTGCCATTATACAACAGTTGGGTATTCCTCCGCTTAATAGCAGTGGGGCTTGGGTTGCCAGGACGCCAAACCTAATAGCCGGACAGACCAGCCAGTTTGGCCGGACATTTGGGTAAAAAGACCAGACACAGTACTACACTAATTACCTGACTGCCGAAGGAGGGTAATGTGAATGACGTGTATGTATGTATTCTGTTCCTATGTCCGCTCGTAACTACTCACTCAACGGCTAGGCTCAACCGATTTAAATAAGTGATACCTCTTTAGATTCGTCTTGATGGCACGAGTATCACTGGGTACATGGAATTGACGACGTCTATTGGTTTGAGTACCGGACTGCTGATCACGAGGGCGTGGGTTCGATTCCCACAAGACACAAATGTTTATGTGATGAACTTAAATGTTTGTGTTTGTCTGGGTGTTTCTTATATATTATAAGTATGTATTTACAAAAAAAAAGTAAATAAGTATTATATCCATTGTCTAGTACCCATAGTATAAGCTCTGCTTAGTTTGGGTCTAGATGGTGCTGTGTAAAATGTCCCAGGATATTCATTTATTATTTGTTAATTTAAATAATTTAAAAAAAAAACAAAATGGCGGACTGCGTTTTAATGTGCGGGCTGATTTTGAAATAATTCTTAGATGTATATTTTTTTTTACTACAATAAAATCCAACACTGGGCGGGCGGGACTGCGGACTGCGGTAGCGACCGACACTCGATTCACCTGCGCTCGGCCACGGTCAGTGCTCGCACGCTTGCGAAATGTAAAAAGCCTAACAAGAGCCAGAAACCGTTTATTTTGGCCGGACACGCAATCAAAAAGCCTAACCATGACCAGCTTTATCCGGACGCCAGTGGGCTTACCACAATGAATTCTAGAAATACACTATAAATTAAAAATAACTGGTCACTGAAAATAATCTGTACCAGAGAGCAATAATGTTTAAAACTGTGCGTTCAGGGTTATTTTACCTTTGACATACATTATGTCATTCTTCTTCTTCTTCTTCCTAGCCATTTCCCAACCATGTTGGGGTCGGCTTCCATTCTAACCAAGATGCGGCGGAATATCAGTATTTTATTACACGGAGCGACTGCCATCGAGACCTCTGCAACCCAATTTCTGGGAAATACCGATATTCTAAGGAAAGACTGGTTGACAGGCTTTTTAGGTTTCTGACAGTCTGACTACCACTAACGATTGTCATAGGTGTTCTTATGACAACCGGGACCGACGGCTTTACGTGCTCTTCGAGGCACAGAGGGGTCTCGATATGTTAAAAATGGTCACCCATCCACAGACTGTCCGCGGCAAGTGTAGCTTAATCTTGCAGATCGGTTGCAGGGTGAAATTTAGGGTTTCCTATTCTTGAATATATTCGCTGGCTCATATTAGCATACCATTATGCTATTATGAGCTAGTGAGTATAATATGTTCTTGGAAAACCTATATATCACCCTAATATAACACCTCATAAGACACATCAAAATTGTGAACCTCATAATAATTATTATCTAAGTCCTATCATGTATGTATCTGTGGCTTAGTAGTAGTGTTTTATAAGTAATATAATATGCGAATTGTAACTAGTTTGTAGACGCTTTAGGCTACCTGTTATGTCTATAAATATGAATAAATAAATAAATATGTCAGAGGTAAAATAACTGAAAGTATAGTAATCAACTCGGTATCAGTAACCATGCTAAGAGAGAATTTAGTAAATAAGCGCAAAAAAAATAGATAAATTCTATCCCTAAAAGAGCTAGATCCAGCGATAGGCCGAAGCACTCACATGCGCACAAATATTCATACATTGTACAAATGTTTGCAAGCATGTGAAGAGCCGTTATATATGCGTTAAAAACAGACACAGCTCGGAAAACCGCAAATGTAGCGAAAACTTTGCATAATCATTTGCGACGTCGTCCACACTTGTGGGTTCGCGTATTCGTACGAATGTGAGTGACCGGCATAAGACCGCATTTAACGAGAATATCAGAGATGACGTCATTGTCTCACTATTTTTTTTTATGGCAATCATAAATTTGGAATTTCATCATCAAATCAAAATCTCACCAATTCACTGCACCATTCAACCATTGTTGTTTCGTATTGAAGACTTTGTGGTTTATTGCGTAGTCTAAAAATAACCAGTTCATAAAACATCGTGCAATTCTCACCGAATAAAAACACTGAAGTAACTAAGAAAAGTTTTGGGATACTATTACAGAACAAACAATTGTTTTTAGATTCCCCGTCATCATGACCCCAAATCTTCAAACATTCATCAACAGTTTTCAAAATCGTCTGTGAGTATGATTGTAATATTCTCTTTTTGCCAAAATTTTTTTTGGTGCATTGTGAAATAATTAAATATAAGGAATAGAATGTGACGTGTCCCATTGTTTATTACACATACCTACATCATTCTAGAACATTGTTGATTGGAGTACAAGGTACATCTTACACACGCGTAACTATTTGATTTCCGTTGTGTCTTTTACTGTAAATGACACATGATTTGATTTATTATCATTATCCATTGATCATTTCCGACTTTTCCAAGTACCAATGCCCAAGTATGAAGTAGGATCTTACGGAGAGGCCATAAAAATATGTTTATTTTAAATTAATTTAAATTCTGTTTAAAAAATGACTTTCAGAGAACCACCAGTACGTCAGCATTTAAAAAATGTTTATGGAACCTTGATGATGACATGTGGCTCAGCTCTGGCTGGGGTATACGTTGACATGTATACCTGGTTTCAAGCTGGAATTTTGTCTGCTATTGCTGGTGCTGGTCTTATGCTGATGCTGATTGCAACTCCTGACAATGGAAAGAACACAAATCTACGTCTTGGTTACCTCTTAGGATTTGGCCTTACTTCAGGTACCTTGTCAAGTTCAACTCTACTAATAGTTTGTTTAAATAATACACTAGAATTTTCACCAATCAGATAACCAAGAAGAATAAGGTTTATTCTCTTCAATGTTTATAGCACAGTTTATTTTCAGGAATGAGTCTGGGACCACTTTTGGAGTATGTGAGCTTTATAGATCCATCCATCATAGTGACAGCTCTCCTGGGTACTACATTAGTGTTCGTGTGCTTCTCTATTGCGGCTATGCTAGCTGACCGTGGTAGCTGGTTGTTCCTGGGAGGAACACTGATGACCCTGCTTACATCAATGTCACTTATGACTTTATTCAATA
Organism: Acronicta psi; assembly: GCA_946251955.1. Classification (NCBI taxonomy): domain Eukaryota; kingdom Metazoa; phylum Arthropoda; class Insecta; order Lepidoptera; family Noctuidae; genus Acronicta; species Acronicta psi. The sequence continues at coordinate 7,064,136 of OX276472.1, read as the reverse complement.
TCTTTATGCAATCACACTTCTTGCATCAAGTAAGTAAATACACCATTTTATGTATCATAACTTTCCGCCAGTGGCTTCGCTCACATGGTCTGGGTATTTCTTACAACTTTCACCCCCCCCCCCCTATTGTAACCCCCCTTTTTTGCAATAAAAAGTAGCCTATGTCCTTTCTCCGGCTCTAGCTAGACTGTGTACCAAATTTCATTTAAATCGGTTTAGTAGTTTTGGTGTGAAAGTGTGACACACAGACAGACAGAGTTACTTCCGCATTTGTAATATTAGTAAGGATTATGTTACCCTTTTAATCTATTACTATTAAATTATTTTAACACTGGCAGGCAACTTGCTTAATGGCTAGAGCCTAGCAAGTAGCTTAGGAAAATGAATGTTGTAGAATGTTAGCCATTGGCACAGAATATAACAGAATGGCACTCTCCGCCCCTCCCTAACGTCAGATACCTCAGGTCCTCTGCATTCTGCCGGGGTTCTTGCCAGACTTCCAACAAACCCTATGCACCTTCATGCACACATTTCTACATGTACAAACGTAATTTTCACAAGTTTGACATTTGGTATTGTAGTGTGCAGCAGTATCGGAAAGTTTGTATGGAGTGTCACAGGTGTGCCAATGGCTACACTGCACTTAATGCTTGAGATAACAAGTTTGTGCATAGTTTAATTTAAATCCAATGGTTCAAATTAAACTATGCACCATTATTGAAGCACAATTTTATTAGAAAATTATGATCCATATACCTATTATATAAGGATAACTAACCTAGTCATCTCAATCAGTAGTAATCATACAATGTATTATATTTTACAGGCTCATCTTTATCTTGGACTAATGCTAATGTGTGGGTTTGTCTTGTTTGACACACAACTTATTATTGAGAAACGCCGAATGGGCAGTAAGGACTTTGTACAACATGCTCTAGAATTGTTCATTGATTTTATTGGAATGTTCAGACGACTGCTCATTATTTTGTCACAAAAGGTAGGCATAATTTTCAATGTATAGGTTAATCCTATTCACTGAGAATACATCATTTCAGCCTTTTCATGATATAACTTTACCTTTCATTTCAGGAAGAGCAGAATCGCCGCCGCAAACGTGAATAAATAACACTACTACAAATTCCTTATTTACGCAAAACTTGACCTATGTTACGATACATTAACATATAAAGTACTCAAATGTTACAATGAGGAAGTTAGTTTCGCGAAAACAAGGACTGTCTGATCAAAAATTTGGGAAGAAACCTTCACATATAATTTATTTATTTCACATATACTTTTTTGTTGATTAATATATACCTATGATATTTAAAAATTTACAAGTTTAATATAAATAATAAAGTGGAGCCATTTGGAAATAATTCAATATTGTTTTAAGATGCCCAACCCTTGTCAATGATACCCTATTAGCCAAGTCTGGTCATTGGCTTTGCTGTCATATACAGGTAACAGGTTTACTGAATTAACGCAACAAATCCGTTCAAATTGAGCAGGCAACACAACACAATCCCAATTGAGAACCTCCGGTTTTCCGAACTATCGAATATAGCTTAACCTTGCAGATCGGTTGATCAGCGTAGTTACAACTTGGCCACGAGTCCCTTCATTCCATTAATATAGGTGCATAAAAACAATAATAATGCCAGTATGCTCTGAAACAGTACCCAGAGACAGGCCTCTACTCCCGCAGACCAGACGGTGGAGGTACCAGATGCCAATCGGCCCCGGGATGACCGCTTCATTGTCCTCGAAATTGTGTTTTTTTTTATTAATGGAATGAAAATCACGAAATCACAATAATTGGATAATCTACGAGAAAACACACACAAATTTCAAGCTTCAACTTAGTCGCTCAAATAGACCCGATTCGACTAAAACTTAAAAGTAAGGTCACAGTGCACTCAAACATAATTATTTAGCCTCATCAACTAAAGGTAAACATTTTTTGACCTACCTGAATAAGAAGCATCCCAACGGGAGATTAAGCGCTTGGCCAAGTTTCCGTGCCGGTGATTGTAATTTCTGATTTGGACCAATTCAGTGATGATGATGATTATACTATCATGATCAGCCTGTAAATATCAATACACTGCTAATAGTCCAAGCTATTTCTATACCTACTTTTACTGCATTTATTTATTTATTCAGAATTTTCAGAATTTTATTTCGATTCCAATAAAACACGATTTTACAGAATCGGTGTTTTAGTTACCAAACGTAATCATTATTAATAAAGGCTATTAAATATAATAGTATAGTTATACGTAGTTTATTTTTAAACCCACATAGGTATATTTTGTCATCATAATTTCAATTTTTTCTGCAGTTTTTTTTATTGAACGTGTAAAAAACATTATTTCTATCAACCCAAATTTGATGTAGGTACTAATAATTAAAAAGTCATTATTTCATTTATTTCGGATCGCGCGCGCGTTAACATTCACCACGGGGCGTTATAATCGCGTTTTTAGCAATACACTGCGCGCTCAAAAATGTGTCAATATCTGTAATAACATTAATAACCGATCATTTTCTAAATGAATGACCTACGTCATTTTATTTTTGACCTTGAGTGAAACCTTGTCACGATGTTTGTGCGTCGATGGACATGGGTGGACGAAGAATTTATTGGTATGTCAGAAGTACTCCAAGAGGAAGGTATGAAAATGTTATTTACCTTCTTTTATTTACTTTGTTTTATAGATTTTAATTTAGTTTGTAATTAAATAAATAAATCTATTAAAGACAAGACAGTGGTGCTATTTATTACTATTTCCATCATGGGGATGTATTTTGTTTTTGTCATACATAAATATTTTCTTAGCTATACCTATTTCATTGTTAGTCAAGATGCTTATTAAATTAATGACATTGGCCTCTCCACTTTGAATGTTTGTATGTGAAAGTGAAACATTTAATTTGCTTGTTATCGATCCATTATCAGTATTTTCTGGGTGTTCTGTTCTTTCTTTAGATTTTCCGATATTATACAGTTCTTGTGATACATTGCATAAAGAACATCTGAAATATTTGTGAGGCGGTGCTTCAGAGTGTCCACTTTTTACAACATACTCATATGTAGTTACTCCAAGAAAAAATATATAAATGTGAAAACAACATAAATGCAACAAGGCACATCCTATTACCGACGCCGTTACGAAAAATATGACTAAAAATGTTATAAACGTTATTGAACCTTTACAAAAACTTGGTGTCGTCGGCGTCGTGCTGTTTATAGAACTACAATAAATAAAGTTCTGCGCTTCTAAACTTAAATATTTTGGATTTGTAAAAAATATCACAATGTCTGCTGCACACAACGATGACGTAAAGGTTGATATCATCAAAGCCGTAGTGACGCATGCAATAAACGCTCCATAGTTCCTTCTTCCGACGCAGTTGTTAAGCCATTTGCAATGGTGATCAAAGTGGTCTACACATTTGTTACAAATACTGCAGTGTTTAGTTCTTCTGCTGCTTGTATGTACATTGCAGAGATGACATCTCCCATTTTCAATAACATGGGCGTGAACTTCTCGATCAAATTCGGGAACATTGTAAATAGGAAGCTTTCTTAATTCCGATTCACTGGGATCCATGAGCGATGCAAATAGATGCGATGATATGTGAGTCACGTACAACACTGTGAAAATCACTAAACACATGATTTTCAATTCATCAAATTGAATCTTGATCAAAATAAATAAGTTCAATGAACCAGTTGCTATGAAGACAAACCAACCGATGATTTGTTGGTGGTTCAGTGGTAGCTGAAGTCCATTTAACCTCCTTTGAGGTCGTGGCGACTGATGAAAGGTGCAGTACTTTTCCATCGATTATTATTAATTTTATTGTATTGGCAATTTGGCACGAATAACTAAGTAAATGTCACAAAAGGAATACCAAAATAATAATGAATAATCATTCAAATGTCCTAGAGCCAACAACACAACAATAACAAAGACTAGTGAATAAGGCAAATGTGTACTTATGTAAGATTTGTTAGCTAAGCTACAAGTTACTAGCTAGTCAAGCCCGATATAATGCGCGCGCATTCTTTTCAACCTTTTGTTAACGATTTCTATCCTCCTAGTAGGTACATAAAGTGTTGATATCAAGATTTCTTTTAAATATTTTTTATCCCGCTGCACTGGACGGATTCAGTGTCAATGGCAAATGATAATAAAATGAAATATTAAAAAAAAACAGGATTACGCATCGATCATTGAATGAACGGGCGTTTTTTTTCCAAAATCCTCTGTAGGGGTACCTACGGTACGGTAGGGGCACGGGGCAACTGGGATTGGGAATAAGACTACGATGTAGGTACGCTATGAAATTGAGCGATGCGCTGCTGTATGCTATATTCTACTCTATGCTATTTTTAACCGACTTAAAAAAGGAGGAGGTTCCTAATTCAACGTATGGTTTTTAAAACCCAATGTAGGTATGGTTTTCAAAAAAACCAGTCAGGTCAATTAAAGTATGTTACGCGATTTCTGCGTCAACTGTGGACCGATTTTGAAATTTCTAAAACTTTTTTTTTGGAAGAGTATAATTATAAATTTTATCGAAATCGGTTTCGAGCAGTTTTAAAAAAATCATCAAAAATGTCTAAAAAAATGATAGGTAGGTAGTTCTCGCCAAACTTAAGTATTGGCCGGCTGAAGTTGGCACGAGCTAACTTCAACCCAGCCGTAAAAATCGGAGAAAACTATTAGGAATCAAGTACGCAATCTGTTTTCCTACAATAAGCCACTTCTTTGTTTGATTTCTCAGTTTATGCTTTCTTCAAGTTAGTCTTAGTTTTTTAGACGATAATAAAATTATTTTCTTTCTTTTTTTCCTCTTTTTAGATGGTGTTCAGCTGTATCAGTCAGCAACTCACAGTTGTATTCCGTAAGTCCAGATTGGTTTTATGGTAGTTTTGTACACTAGCATCTTGCTGTTAGGATTTAGTTGTGATTGGCGTCCCAATAACCAGTTCAGTGACCAGTTTTTCATCTAGTTGTTTGCGCTTTGTCCAAATATGTTTTTGCTATGTAGGTAAGTTTCCTGTCTAGGTGCATGCTCATGAGGGATAAGTTTGCAGTTTAGCGTTACCGTTGGATATGTTTCTCTCCTAAGTGTAAATGTTACATATTATACCGATTTACTCTCATCTTATCAGGTGGTTTTGCAACTGTGCATGCCGTTTCTGGGTTGCTATGAGCCGACAGTAGAAGTACTTAGGCTGATATTCAGAAACGAGACTCAACATGAACTTATGCTTCCGTATGTCAAATTTGTATTACAATTTGACATACGGAAGCGTAAGTTCATGCTGAGTCTCTTCTCTGAATCTCAGCCTTACTGATGTTGGAAAATGTAATGCTGGCGGGACAAGCAAAAGAAACAATTATGTTTATAATTCAGTATTATTTTATAATTTAGACTAAACGAATCGCTTGTCAAGTCCCCGCCTGCAATACATAGGTACATCCGATTTTTACATACATACCATACCATCACGCCTGTATCCCCCGAAGAGGTAAGCAGAGGCATACTAATGTATACACACATTTCGCCGGTATGTTTAGGTCCCATGTAATAGGGGGGAGCCTATTGCCATCAACCGGGCACAAGTCCAGACTCGCAAGTTGCTATTAGAAATTCCACAGAAAAACCTAACAACACTTTGCTCGGCCCGGGGATCGAACCCAGGGCCTCTAGCGTAGCAGTCGTGCTTGGGACCACTAGACCAACGAGGCAGTCAGATTTTTAGTTAGTACTACTACTTACCCGACTGCCGAAGGAGGGTTATATGTTTGACCTGTACCTATGTATGTATAGTCCGTTTTACAATCTCAGAGACTAGATTGACACATGCAACTGTCAAAATTACAAATAATGGTACCAGCTTTTTTGTATAGGGTTGTACCTACGATACCGGTTTGTTGAATCGTAACTTTTAAACGATTAGCTTAAAAAAAATCTATTCCAAATCGTATAATTAAAGCCCAAATTAATTAAAATTGTCCGAATGCACAATAAAGTCTATGAAAGGTAAGTCATCGTAGAGTTTTAAGTACCAAATGACGTAAAATTACCTACTAAAAAAAACTAAGAAAGGACTTTAATAAATTTAGTCTTATGTTCCAACGAGGTAAAAAAGTATTAGAAAACTATATCAATCGCTGTAAAAAAGTTTTAGAAAACTATGTTGATTTCGCTGTCGTTATTTAGTCCTTCAAAACTCTACCTAATCCGACTCATGATTATTACGTTTTAAATAAGACCTACTATTTTTTTCAGGATAACTTAATGTAAAAAACCGATACTTCCAATTTATTAGCGATAATTTTCGATAGAGGCACATTACTATTTAAGAAATGCAAAAAACTGGTATCCCACGTAATGTCACTAGTCTCTGAGATTAAAAAACAGACTATAGATAGGTATGTCCGTTACCCCGTAGTGCCGTTACTATGTCCTAAATAGAGGTAGTTAAATTAATATGATTGGACAAAGACCTTGTTTTTAAATATTTTTCCCCGACAGCCGAAGGAGGGTTATGTGTTTGACGTGTATGTATGTAATTGTCCCGCTGCAATACATTTTCCAACATCACAGAGCTTGTTTTTAGGTTTTTAGCTATTAAACTTGCTACTCTAGTACAGAATTGAGTAAATAGGATTTTTTATGTTCTTTTCAAGTTCAACATTTTCAATGGGTAATTTATGGATCCGTAACGTTTTTAGTTGAGGCTGCAGATTTATAGAGCCAAGAGATCCATACAGTGCAATTTTTTTTGTTCTACGACATAAATTGACTAAGTTACGATCAAATTACTAGCAAAGTTCACCGATTGACCGCCCGCGGTAGCTGTGACGTCACAGTTGCCGCCCCGCAGCGCTAGGGCGCGAAGTGATTTTTTATGAATACATCAGGCTTAAAATAAGTAAATACATAGGTACACTACACGTAACAATAGGTACTTACCAATTTATTACCATATCAACTAAATAATAGGTAGGTATAGTAGCAGAAGGTTTAATACCTTTTAAACGAAGTTTTGGGTCTTTTCGCACGTTGGAAAATAGTTTTTCTGGCATTTTAATAGACGTATTTATACATTTCGGCACTGCACAATATTTATAAATAGTTAAAAAGCTGAATTAGACACAGATCAGGCACTTTGTTTCGAATTCAAAAACCGTCACTGTGACGTCACACGCTCCGCGGACATTAACTTTTAGCGGCATGAATGGCTCATCTTTATTACTCAATATCTTCGTAAGTAATGGGCCGATTTGGATAATTCAAAAAGATATATCATTCTTATGTCATGAAGAATAACGCGGATATAGTTTTATTGTATTTGCTATAACTGTAGTGATCCTCAAGAGCAAAAGAAAATTTTTAAATTGAAATGTTGCCTCAAGAGACTTTCCAGTTCCTCTAAATCAATTATATAAAAAAATAGGTGCTTTTGAAACGTTACACTAGTTGCATATGATGGCAGATGGCTGATGCTTCGTATAAAATACTGATATTCAGACGCATCTGGTTAGACTGGAAGCTGACCCCAACATGGTTGGGCATGGCAAAACAACATAAACAAAATATTTTATTTAAGTTTATTTGTGATTAGATTTACTATCGACATTATCTGCAAAGCTTTTAGCCATCTCACGCCTAGTATGTACAAGTATCCTGTGGCCCTTACAGTCTAAATCTTCTTCAAAACATTTATTTCTGCAACATTTTTTACACAGTAGGTACAGACATTTTCCACCCTGAAATAATATTTTATCAGAAATTAATTCTATACAAATACTTGCAAACCCATTTAGGTACCATGGTAGGTAGGTACTTGTAACAGCTAAAGTATGTACTAACTAGAGGATTAGGACAATTTTCATTCATACAAATTTCACCACTTCTACCAGTATTTTGTTGCATAACTTGTTTTTCTGGTTTTCGCATAATACGACGTATCTTTTTCATTTTCTTACGAGATATAGCAGTTCCATCAATATCCTCAAACATTCTTTTTTCACCAACACTATCCTGCAAACAATGACTAGTAATAATACTTATAAAATTATTAATACTTATAATTTATATAATAAACCTAATTTGTTTATAGTTGCTACAGTTACCTGAATCGCATTCAGTTTTTCCATTTTTTGTGTATGCTCTGCAGGTGACATTCTAACATATGGTTGGCATATCCATGGTGGTAATATTAAATTAAAATCAATTCTAGATATATTTTCACCATACTCGAAATTAATTTTTCCTTCATGATATGGTAAGTATTTGTCTTTAATATTTAGACATACTTTTCTGAAGTCTTTTAAGTTTTGCGCCGTAGCCAAAATTTGTCTGTCCTCATTATTTTCGTCAAATGAAAATCTAAAATGGTAAAAAATTATATTACAAAAAATATTTTTTTATAATAAAAAATAAGAGCATATTACTTACATTTTATGAAATATTTTAAATAGATGACCTCTTATGTAAGATGATGGGCATGGATACTTTTCAACTAAATCAAGATATTCTTGAGCTATCTCCCATGTTAATGGGTTGATTCCTTCAAACAGGGCAGGGTTTGTAAGGGTGCCTTCGGCACTCATTACACCATCTACTTTAGTGTAATTTAAACATCTGTAGACATCTTCTAGACATTGAATATTTCCATTTGCTAGCATAGGTATTGATATTGCTTCCCTAAACATAAAAAAAACACTTAATTACATCAAATGGCCAGGGCCAACTGAATTGGTTCTGATAGAAATTAATTTATATGCATATACCACCTACACCATGTACATAAGACTACATATAAGTTAAGGTGTCCGTTTCGACTGCTCGGCCAAAGTGTCGTAGAAGAAAAACGACTACGTCAACATTACGAAGGAATTTGTAAAACACTAACAATGAAAGTCGCAAATTCGTAGAAGCATTACTCAGAAAGTTCTATAGGTTTAACCATGGCCGCGCGGTCGAAACATGGAGAACCGCGCGGCCACGCATTTCTCTTAAACGGGGCATAGTAGAGGTCCTATTGTTTTTGCTAATTACTAATACGATTTCGAAGAAAATGTAGACAGCCTAAATAAAGCCCTAGTGTTTTCAGTTTACGACCTTCAGACCTTAAATGCTATGGCCGCGCGGTCGAAACGCATAGAACCGCGCGGCCACGCAGTTCTCATAAACGGGGCTTAGTAGAGGTCTTATTGTTTTTGCTAATTATTAATACGATTTCGAAGAATAAGTAGACATCATGAATAAAGCGCTAGTGTTTGGACTTTAAGACCTACAGATCATATAACCTATAATGCAAGTTAGAAGAAGGGTGACCAAGATTTATGGTGCGTCGATCAGACATGTCCAAAAGCGTCGTTTTTAGTTTGTTTTATATAGGTAACTTCTAAGCTACCAAACAACAAAACATAAAATTAAACAACGACTAAGAGCCGATTTCACCATTTAAATTAAACGCGACCAATTCAAGCTAATCTCGGTTCTCGCAGTTAACTGAGTTCAGGACGCAGGTTTGCATTTCACCAACATAAACTGAACTCAGTTAAGGCTGATCTTAGTTTAAATTCTGAACGCCCGATTTTGGACGTTTAACGTATCTGATCGCGATCAAGACCTGTCAAAGCCATAAAAGATAACCTAATTCATAATTTAATTAATTTATTAGAGATATTCTAATTATATGAGTAGTCTATATTATTGGGTTTCGGCAATATTTCAATAAAGCTCGTTAGAATTCTTAAAACACGATAATTAATAATTATGCAGAAGCGAAATGACATTATTTAATGGAGAAGAGAAACAGCGCCACCAGTGTCATAAAACGGAAACGAAACACGTACGTTTACGAAGATACTATCCAACAAAATGTTTACAAAGACATCTATGAGCTATCATAGAAATTTATATTTATTCAACGTAATTATATTGCCTACAAGCTGTATTTTTTTATTTTAATACTCTCTGAATTTACTCGAACTCGACTATCCTTAAAATCATCTCAAATCTCACTTAAAAATTATAACTTACCATTTTTAACTGCAAAGCGCATCGTAATTTGTCTATGATTGTCACGAACTGACAACATTTACATTCTATGTCAAAGTAAACTTAGTTTTCGTAAACACGATCAAAAATTTGCCGGTGAAATCTGCGAGACGTGAACCGAGATCAGAACCAACATATAAACTCGATTAAGCAGAACTTAGTTTTATTGAACTCAGTTCTGAATGCGAACGGTGAAATCGGCCCTAAATCATATATTGTAACGCTTGTATAGCTTGTTATTTTGTGTTTTATCTTTTTTCAAAGCTAAAAACATAACAAAACAAAAACAATAACAACAACATTTTTAAAAGATATAAATGTGTATTAATTAATAGACACAAAGTTTTACTAAAATAATGACTTTTTGCATAGTGTTAAACGCAGTAAAGTATGTTTATCGACCATATGGAGCAAATATTAAAAAGTATGCAAATTTATTGTTTTTAGACATTTCAATTTAGACATATAATATGTTTGGAATAAAAGCCTGGAAGTTACCATCGTTGTCAATAATTCCGAATTAAGACCTTGTTCTGAATGCAAAAACAGAAGCTGTAGCGGTTATATCCGAACGTCGGCGTAGGCCTTAACATGGTAAGGCTCCAAGGATGTATTCTCCTTCGTGGTAACTGCGCTGACGTGTATCCGAACGTCCTACCACGCATGCATTCTGCGCCGCCCAATCACAAGCCGGCCGGCGCCGACCGCGTCATATTGTAGGCCTATGATTGGCCATTAGTTAAGTAAGATAGAATATGGCGGATACTTAATTGCAAGTGTAAGACTGTGTCGTGTTTCTTTTAAGTGTAATAAAGTTTCATGACTTATGAACAAGACTCGGTCATGACAATAGCGTCTGGTGTACCGAACCAGAAGACGCAGGTTCGAATCCTGCCCACCAACCGATTTTTTCGTTCATTATAAAAAATAAAATAAAAAAAAGACTGTCATTTAACCGGCCCTTGGTATGTAAATGTATCTATCATTAGGAATGCAATTAATAATTGCTTGCACATTACTTTTTCATAATTATGGTCGCTTGGTCGATCACGATGCTCTTCGACGAAAGACTAAAAAAGGTTTATGTAACGCGGTTTAGTAACTTTTTTCGTCGATATAACTTTTTTGTAAAACGTTGTTAAACATTATTTTGTTACCTACCGTTACTACTATTTTAACTAACTCAGGTCTAAGTTTTCATAGAGTTAAATTAAATAAGCCCGAAAGAGCTGCTGTAAACCGTTGAGGGTTTCCTTCATTTGTCTCCCGTCTCCATCACCAGATCAACTCTAGGTGTCCATTATGTTGTAGGGAAGAACTATATAAATGTGCCAAGTCTCGTTACAATCGCTTTATATTAAATTAGTTAAATTTAAAATAAATTTGTTTCGCACCGACTCCAAATTACCTACATAGTTAGAAATTATTTAAAAAGAATACTTACATATCTTTTTGTATTTTTTTAAGCATTTTCCATGCTAAGCTTACAAGTTATTTTGAATGAAGGAAAAAATCGGCGGGCGGGCAGGATTCGAACCTGCGCCTTCTGGTTCGGTACACCAGACGCTCTGACCACTAAGCCACCGCTCGCTCGAAATCTTCCTTCACATTCTAATTTACGTCTTAAAGGTGACGTAGCGATATCTATTGTGAATGCTTACAGTTTAATATGTTTAGGCTTTGATAATGACCAGCAGAAGTTATCTCTCTTTGTATTTTTTTAAGCATTTTCCATGCGTGGACTTCGCGGTAGTTTAGCGGTCATAATGGCGTCTGGTGTGTTTAACCAGAAGACGAAAACGAAAACCAAATATGTTTAATGAAAGGTACTTCTAAAAGGTACTGTCTTCAGTAAAATTAATATGTCTTTTGACGTACCATAAATCTTGGTCACCCTTCTTCTTCCTTCTATTATGGGTTATATGATTCGTAGGTCGTAAAGATCAAACACTAGGGCTTTATTCATGCTATCTACATTTTCTTCGAAATCATATTAGTGATTAGCGAAAACAATGGGACCTCTACTAAGCCCCGTTTAAGAGAACTGCGTGGCCGCGCGGTTCTCCATGTTTCGACCGCGCGGCCATGACATTTAAGGTCTGTAGGTCGTAAAGTCCAAACACTAGGGCTTTATTCATGCTATCTACATTTTCTTCGAAATCGTATGAGTGATTAGCAAAAACAATGGGACCTCTACTAAGCCCCGTTTAAGAGAACTGCGTGGCCGCGCGGTTCTCCATGTTTCGACCGCGCGGCCATGGTTAAACCTATAGAACTTTCTGAATAATGCTTCTACGAATTTGCGACTTTCATTGTTAGTGTTTTACAAATTCCTTCGTAATGTTGACGTAGTCGTTTTTCTTCTACGACACTCTGGCCGAGCAGTCGAAACGGACACAAGTTAAGGGCAGCTTTAAATATGCAGCTTTTCTTTGTATGGCCAGATCAAACAAACTGCAAGGTCAACTGAATCAACACACATCATCATCATCTGTATTTTTTAAATGTGCAGTGCCACATGTTCATGTAACTGATTAGATAATATGTTTGGGTATTATAATGTAGATTTATTAATAACTAGCTTTTTGCCAGCGGCTTCGCCCGTGTGGTCTCAGTATTTCTTATAACTTTCATCCCCTATTTCAACCCCCTTACAGCCCTTTTTTCGCATTAAAAAGTATCCTTTCTCAGGCTCCAGACTATCTCTGTACCAAATTTCATTTAAACCGGTTCAGTAGTATGGGCGTGAAAGCGCAACAGACTGACAGACAGAGTTACTTTTGCATTTATAATATTAGTAAGGATTATGAAAATGCACACCTACCTTATTGCTTTTATATGTTCCCAATTAGCAATACCAGTTAATGGTCCTTTTTGGTCCCTTGTTCTTCCATGAACTGTGAGCATTTTACATCCTGCATTTTGTAGCATGAGAGCATAGTCCACAGATTTTTCTATGCTGTCGAAAATTCGCACTTTGCATGTTATAGGTACAGATACTGCTTCAGACATTGTCTTTACTGAAATTAAATAAGCCATGTAGTAGTCTTAATATAAATTAAACAAACATACAAATTAATGCAATTTATACCTATTGCAGGGTCTCTTGACAAAACAATGAATAAGTCAAACCATACAACTCACTCAAAAGTTTAAAAGTAATTTGGTAACATACAATTATTGTATTCATTTTAAGAGAACACCAGGTACTACTTGTTTAGGTAGAGAATGGTATTATAAAATGAGGTTGCATGTAATACATTACTGAAAACTGTACTGGAAATGGAGTTAGAGGTTTTGATAATCCAATTGTAGACAACTTAATATTTATAGATGGGATTTTTTGAATAAATACTTAAACAAATATTCTATTCTAATTTTCATTAGAATAACATAACTACATCATCAGTCTTCTTCTTTTTGTGTCAATGGTAAATCAATGTGTCGAGTCAATTTCATGTCAATAAATAAGATTATTTATAGAGTTAACATCATCAGTGAAACTCCAATACTGTATAACTAACACTTTATTAAATACTATGTTACTATTTTCATGTAAAAATATTATGTTATTATAGTGGCCAGATGTGGATCAAACCTTATTTGTAAGTATTTATAAATAATTAAAACATAATCAAAAAATCAAGTAAAGCTCAGTTTATCTTTAAGACCAAATGAGCACTACAATAAGAATAAAAGAAGTAGAAGCAGGACTAGTTACCAATTTTCTGTAGCAATTCCCAGTCGTCCTGGAGAAATGATCCATATTTTCCTCTCTTAGCTATAGACTGAGGACATCCAAGATTTACATCAATGGCATCACATTGTATTTCTACGAGTTTTGCTGCAGCTGCCATTACTTCAGGGTTATTTCCACAGAACTAAAATAATAAAATTGTAATTAACTTTAGTATAATACTTTTAAAATTTTGATATTTAATAATGACCTAGCAGTAATAGCCTAGGGATATGACTACTGGATTGCTAAGTCATAGGCATCGAGTTCAAATTTAAGACATGCACCCCTGACTTTTCGAAATAATTTGCGTAATTATCACTTGCTTGATAGGTGAAGGAAAACATCAGTTAGGAAAACCTGCATGCCTGAGAGATTTTCTCGACAGCATGTGAAGTCTGCCAACCCGCATTAAGCTAGCGTGGTTGAATATAGCCTTATCCCTCTCGTAGAATTAGTAATTAGTAGTTCTGCGAGAATACCCGTGCCCGGCAGTAGGACAGTAAATGGGTTGAATATGATAATAATGATCGATAATCGTCGTGACTATGATAATAAGTACTAACCTGAACAATAAGTGGACGATCCTTTTCACATGTCACCATGTTATCTTTCCTATACTTAGGATCTTTGGTAAAAACATTACTATGGAACATTGGAGTATAACATAACGTTGCTCCATGTCTGCGGCAGAGAAGGCGCCAAGCTAGCTCACTAGCATCAACCATAGGTGCGACAACAAACTTTGGTCGTCCTATGGATTCAAACCAGTCGTAAGTCATTTTACAAAAATAATAGCCACTGTACTATTCCAGCAATAATAATTTCAATTTGAGTTGACACTTTGACTGCTTTGACAGTTCACTTCAGTAATCAGTTGGTAGGGATGTTGAAGAATACTTGGAAATACTTGTCGATACTTGGAATTTTATATCGATACATCGAAATATTAAATATCGCACAATAATATCGATACATTGAAAAAATAATATCGATTTTATTTTTTCAATGTATCGATATTTTTGAGAAATAGGATTATTTTGACAAATAGTATTTTTTTTTGCATGTAGCATAATTTTTGAGAGTCTGAATGCAACCCTGGGACCACTGTTGGATTTCGTAGTATAATTATACTATTTGTACCATTATTTGATAATGTATAGTATGTAGTATCGTTATGCCGCTATACTACTATACAAGGTGGAAGGGACATCGACGCACATCCGAATACCATGAGTTCAGTACATGATTCTGGACCCCCCTGCGTTGAAATTTTCCGTAACTTTTTTCATCAATTTTCAAATTTTTTCTGCAGTTTTTTTTACTTGAACGTGTAAAAAAACATTATTTCTACCTACACAAATTAGATTTATAATTAAAAAACCATTATTTCATTTATTTCACTCAAAACAGCAATGTAAATAAAACTCAAAAGAGTACTCAGTCAGCTGTTCCGCTTAAAGTTCACTTGCAAGGTCAACGTCGGCCTAGTACCTACGACGGACGAGCGCTCCCCTATTTTATGCGCACCGTCAAAGGCGCCGACAAAGGCCGCGCGCGGCGCGTCGGCTAAATTCAAAGGAGCAGCGGCGTATGCAAAATTCTTTTGTATTTCGCCGATTTTGAAATTATTTTTTATTAGTTCCTAGTTTTCGCTCGTGGAGTGCAAACGTATGTGCAGTTTGTCGCGAATTTGCGATCTTATCGTAAAGGTATCAAAATCAAAAGTAACTTTCTTAGTGTGTGAGTACTTGTGTCTGTGTATTGTTATTGTTTTGATTGCGAAAAATTTTAAATGCATTCCGTACAATACTTTACTGCCCGTGAATATGGGAATTATGCTCATGTGCTATGGCGAAGCACATGGAAAAGGTCAGTGAGTTTATTAATAATACCTACATTAGGTACTCTGAATCTGTTTTATGGAAATAAGTTTATTTCCTCGCATTTTCATATCCTTTTGGTATAAAATACCTGTTATCGGTTATAAAATTAATTAACTTGATTTTATGATTGTGGTATCAACGTTTAGGTGATGTTTTGTAGGTAGGTATCACGAAAACAACGGTCGCGGACTCACGCCAAATCGCGGCGGTGACTTGTGTGAGTAAATAGGTAGGTAGTTGCGGATCGCACGCGTGATAACATTCACCGCGGAGCGTGATCGCGTTGTTAGCAATACACTGCACGCTCAAAAATGACAATATCCGTAACCGGTCATTTTCTACATGAATGACCTAGGTCATTTTATTTTTGACCTTGAGTGAAACCCTGTCACGACGTTTGTGCGTCGATGTCCCTTCCACCTTGTATGTTATCATGCGAACGGCTAGGAGTGGAATTCTTTGCCGGCTGCTGTGTTTCCCGATTCATTTAATTTGGGGATCTTCAAGGCGAGAGTGAACAGACATTATTTGAGTTTGCGTGCTCCATCCTCGGCAGCATGGTCACTTACCAGCAGGTGAGGTGCTGCAAAACGCACTCAAATTTATTATAAGAATAAAAAATAAAAAACTACACAAAAATACCATTATTTTGATGTCGACTGACTTGTATTAAGTGAGCCCTTTTCTTTATATTTACCCTAAAATACTGGGAATTTCTGTATGTACGGCAGCACCTGATCAGTCAGGATTACTATACTATGTATGTACCTAAGTACAAACCAAGTGTTGCCAATTTAGCGACTTCGTGGCTGGAAGTGGAGACTTTTGACTAAGTTAACACTTAGTTAACACTTAGTTAACACTTAGTTAACACTTAGTTAACACTTAGTTAACACTTAGTTAACACTTAGTTAACACTTAGTTAACACTTAGTTAACACTTAGTTAACACTTAGTTAACACTTAGTTAACACTTAGTTAACACTTAGTTAACACTTAGTTAACACTTAGTTAACACTTAGTTAACACTTAGTCAAAAGTCTCCACTTTTATTTCTGTCAACAATTTTTTTTTCTGTCGGTAACTCGACAGAAAAAAAAATTGTCGCCAAAAAATATTAGGACATTTATGTGGCCACTTTTGGAGTACCATCAAAATACCTTGAGCGTTCGTTTTTGAATTAATAAAATAAAAACAATGGTACCTTTATGTAGGCATACGACTTACGCCTCAACTGAATTACGATACGAGTTACGAAATATGTACGAATGCATTTTTACCTTACCTTTTTACATTTTTTTTTTTTTTTTTTTAAAGGCGTGACTGTATCATCTAAGTATGAATGCATTTAATTTTAATTCAAAACTAAAACTGTAAGTAGAAAAAAAAACTATTTAAATTGTTCTTTAAATTGGTCTTGGTGTGCAATAAAGAATATTCTATCTATCTATCTCATAAACATATATAATCTATCTAAAACGCCGAGAAATTAAACATATTAAAAATACCTACGATACAAAATACTTGAAACGTCAAACGTAGTATAATTTTGGGCAAATTGTATTATTTTATTTTCCATGTAGCATAATTTTTTGAGGGTCTGAATCAGTTGGATTCCGTAGTATTATAATACTATTTGTACCATTATTTGATAGTGTGTAGTATGTAGTATCGTAATGCCACTATACTACGCGAAAATACCATAATTTTGATGTCGACAGATTTGTATTAAGTGAGCCCTTTTACTTATTAATATTTACCCTAAAATGTCGGGAATTTCTGTATGTACGGCAACACCTAATCAGGATTACCCATAGATTGGAATTATATATCTATGCCAAATACAAACGTAGTGTTGCCTATTTAGCGACTTCGTTGCTAGAAGTGGTGGCTTTTGCCTGAGTGTTAGCGTCAGAAAAAAAATTGTCGCCAAAAATTATTTGTATTACACATTTATTTGGTCACTTTTGGAGTACTATCAAAATACTTTAAGCTCTCGTTTTTCAAAAGATTTTCGATATAGTGAGGTGCTAATTAATAGGAGTATTTTTAGTTACTATAATTTATTTTAGCTAATTATAAATCCTGTTATCTTTTTTTATTAATTCTGGGAATTAATAAAATAAAATAAAAATTATTGAACTCAACTGAATAAAAAAAAAATACGATTTACGAATGCATTTTTACCCTTGTGGGGAAAAAGGAAAACGTTAAAAAATTAAACATTAAAAATACCTACGATAAAAAACGTGAAAAGTCAAACGTAGTATAATTTTGGACAAATAGTATTATTTTATTGTCCATGTAGCATAATTTTTTTAGGGTCTGAATCCAACCCTGGCAGTGTTGGATTCCGTAGTATTATAATACTATTTGTACCATTATTTGATAGTGTGTAGTATGTAGTATCGTAATGCCACTATACTACGCGAAAATACCATAATTTTGATTTCGACCGATTTGTATTAAGTAAGCCCTTTTACTTATTAATATTTACCCTAAAATGTCGGGAATTTCTGTATGTACGGCAACACCTAATCAGGATTACCAAATACGATGTAAACGAAGTTTAACGAAGTTTGTCATATTAGTTTCATGCCAAATAGAAACGTAGTGTTGAAAATTTAGCGACTTCGTTGCTAGAAGTGGCGGCTTTTGCCTGAGTGTTAGCGTCAGAAAAAAAATTGTCGCTAAAAATTATTTGTATTACACATTTATTTGGTCACTTTTTGATTACCATCAAAATACTTTAAGAGCTCGTTTTTCAAAAGATTTTCGATATAAGGTGCTAATTAATAGGAGTATTTTTAGTTACTATAATTTCTTTTAGCTAATTAGAAATCCTGTCATCTTTTTTAAAAATACACTAAAAATGCAAATCTCTAGTATTTCTGGGAATTAATAAAATAAAATAAAAATTATTGGTACTTTCATTTATGTAATTAATACGCCTTAGCCTCAGATAAATAAAAAAAATATGTATGATTTGCGAACCCTTGTGAGGAAAAAGTAAAACGTCAAAAAATTTAACATTAAAAATACCTACGATAAAAAACGTAAAAAGTCTAATGTAGTATAATATAATATATATTTTAATATTATAAAGAGGAAATATTTGTTTGTTTGTTTGTTTGTAATGAATAGGCTCCGAAACTACTGGACCGATTTCAAAAATTCTTTCACCTTTGAAAAGCTACATTATCCCCGAGTAATATAGGCTATATATCATCACGCTACGACTAATAGGAGCGAAGTAGTAATGAAAAATGATGCAAAAACGGGGGAAAAAATTATAAGACCACGCGGGCGAAGCCGCTGGCGGGAAGCTAGTGTAGTATAATTTTGGACAAATAGTATTATTTTACTGTCCATGTAGCATAATTTTTTGAGGGTCTGAATCCAACCCTGGACTATATCTGCTAGGAGTAATATTGTTCTGTGACTATATGTGTTCTGTGCAAGTGTGCAACAGACAGGCAGTGTTGCCAACTTAGTGGATTTTCCACTAAAACTGGTGGTTTTGACCCGCCGTTTAGTGGCGAAATATTGCTTTTAGTGGCTGGTGGATTTTTCTAGTGGTTTAGTAGAATTCAGTTTCTGCCACTAACACGTTACGAAATATATTATTTCTACTTCATTGAATTTCCAGGAATACTTTTACTGTTAGCCAACACTGATCCGTCAAACGATTCACCCCACCACATCCCGCTCAATGCAATATACGCAGGGATACCCCGTAGAATATTTTAAAGTAGTAGTTATAGTTTATATGTGACAAACTTTCCGCCAGCGGCTTCGCCCGCATGGGAAACCTTTTTCCCCCGTTTTTGCAACACTTTTCATTGCTACTCCGCTGCTTTGAGTCGTAGTATGATAGTTTATAGCCTATAGCCTTCCCCGATCAATGGGATATCTAACACTGAAAGAATTTTTTTAATCGGTGCAGTAGTTTCGGAGCCTATTCAATACAAACAAACAAGCAAATCTCTCCTCTTTATGATATTAGTATAGATATAGATTTAAATTACAAATTGAGTGAACTCAGTCTCGGACTGCCCAGTGTGTCGAATTTTTGCAAGCGTAAAAATTATGCACAAACCACAATATACGCAAAAGTATCGGGATTCTTGGCTCAAATATTCTTATATTCAAATATTTTGATTTTTTCCCGCGAAATTCAAATTTTCTTGCGTTTTTTGCAATTTGCCGGTCAACCTGGCGGTTGTATCTCGATCGTAATATGAAATGCGAAAAAAAAAACGTATTTACATAATTTTAACCTTAAAAATTATCTTTCTAAGTTAAATTTCGTGCGGATTTGTCTGTTGTGCGAAACACAAACGGTGCGAAACCTGCCAATTGCAAAAAAACGCAAGAAAATTTGAATTTCGCTAGCTACCACAGCGCACCCTCTTTTAACTTGTTGATTTGTATATTGATTTATAATTGTTATTATGTTTTGAAATATGTTGATATTTATTAATATTGTATTATTAAATTAATAATAAAGAAACTTAATTACTTCCCTTTTTTATTGTAAAAGTTTGTTTAGTGGAAATTTTAGCGATTTTTAAAGTACATCCGATTTTTGTTAGTGGTTTTCTGGTGGTTTTAGAAGTTGAATCTGGTGGGAAGCCTGTAAAACTGTTGGCAACACTGCAGACAGGCAACAGCTACAATATAGTAATCTGTGGGCAACAGTGGCAACAGCAGTTTCTTTGCCTTTTTCCAAAACTTTTCGACTTTATGTTATTATAGAAAATGTAACAAAGAAAGAAATACAAATTAATCTAATTAAAACAAAACAGTCAATAATTGCAATACCCTCTAATAAAATTGATTCATGTGCCAGGCGAGGAAAAGACAAACTGGACACTTGAATGTTTTAAATGTTTGCTATCTAGGCCTCCATAACTTCTAATTTTTGTTGTGTGATTACAAATAATATACAATACAATAACTTCAATTTTCAAAAATCAAAGCCTGGTCTATGTGCACAACGTGCTAAACTAAATTATGGCGCACGATATCATGGTAAGTAATTACTTATAAACAAAATATGTAGAATGAAGGCACGGATGTATTCCATGTGTGTAGTTCTAACAATTTCATAAAAAATATTTCAGAGTCAGTTCTACACATGTCTTAACATGCCGTTACAAGAAAAATTGGAAGAATTGACGCGAATTATAGATCAGTCAACAGCAAACAAAGATCTGCAAGCATTGTTCCCCCAACTGATTAGTAATATATTTTCAAATACCTTCAACAATGGCTGGGGATTAAGGATAATTACTTGTGATGCTAAGAAGCATGCATTTGAAGGATTAATCAGTTTTTTTGAACCAATGGGGCCAATGTTCCGGTTATGCTATAAGCTTCTATCTGATCCACAGTTAAAATATAACTTGCCACTAAATGCCTTACCTGTAAGTATATAAAATGTAATTATATGTTTTCATCAGACTAAAGAAAAATGGTAGAAGCATACAACCCACATTGTATAGGTTATCAATTTCTCTGTTTTGACATGTTACTCCTAGCCTTTTTCCATGACATGTTCCTCCTAGCCTTTTTCCATTTCCATTCCAACCATGTTGGGGTCGGCTTCCAGTCTAACCAGATGCGGCTGAATATCAGTATTTTACACAGAGCGACTGCCATCAGACCTCCGCAACCCAATTTCTAGGCAATACCGATATTCAAAGGATAGACTGGTTGTCAGGCATTTTGGGTTTTTGATAAACTTTCAAATTGTTCTGAAGAAATAATTCCTGAAGTTTGATAGGTAACTGACCTAATTGATTAGCTTTTTATTGAAATATTTATCACAGATATCTGTGCTAAATAAACATTTTTGAAATGCTTTATCATAATATTATGTTTTAAATTATGTTAGTTATTGTTTGTTACCTGTATTTTATATTCTTTTCTTTTTGTCCCTGTAAGTATCTGTACATGATATATATTGTTTTTATTGGCAATCAGTTGCAAGTCTATAAGCAGAATAGCTTTCAGGCAAAGAGACCAATGTCTGTACTGCCTTTTTAGAGAACATCCTTCCTTTTCAGCTTTTTTAATGTTCAAGAAGGTTTTAAGGCTGAAATTCAGAGAAGAGACTCAGCATGAACTTACGCTTCCGTATGTCAAATTGTAATACAAATTTGACATACGGAAGCCTTACTTTACGCTGAGCATCGTCTCTGAATGTTAGCCTAAGAGATCACTTGTCAGGGGATTTGGATGTGAACCAAGAGCCAGTCAGCATATTTTCTTTTGAATTTGTCAATTTCAGTCTAAATATACTATACTACTTTTTTAATATGGACTTATTAATTTAGAATTTTGTGTAACTTTTTGTTTTCCCAAATATAATAAATAAATAACTAGACTAACTTGGAAGTAAAAATATTATGCAACCATAAATGGTTTTGAATTTTAGGTACTGATAGGTATAAATTTAATATTAAACACTGAAAAGTAGTCCACCTTTTAAACAGGTTTTTTTTATTTCAGATGGATTTACAGATGACCCTGGAAAGAGGCAGGTGCCCACAGTTTTACGGTGACATGCTAGTTACAGACCCTCAATCACTTAATGTTGTGGCTCTAGCACTCAGTATCCTTTAATAATATAACTATCTACACTTCAATTATAACATTTGAAATGTTAGAAAAATAGGGAAACTATTGGTATGACAGAGGAAGATGTAATTTTAGGAAAATACTAGCGGTCTGTCCCCGACTTCGCATGTAGTGACATCTTCCACCTTCATCGTCATATTTCAGTTATTATTTTTACACATTATAGTTTGCACAAAACCTTTTAAAGGTCGAAGCAATAGAGAAATTATTATTATAAAACATGTAGGCTTCACAAATAATACACCTAAACCTTTCTCATGAATCAATTTGTCTCAAAAAAAAGTGCAACTAGCGCACGGGTGCAATTAAGTGAATTTCTCGACGTTTCTCTATTATAATATTATGCAAGTATACAATATATAAACCACAATCTATTGCTGAAGACATTAAAATCCGTTGCGTAGTTGAAAAGATCCAAGCGCACAGTGGGAGTGACTTTATTTTATACTATGTAAAGATGTAGTAATGATGATTTGTATGAAATTATCTGCCAATTTAACAGGAACTTACTAGGTGGCGATTAAGAAAGCCCTTATACTTAAATCATGTAGAATTTTACTATTATAAATCTTTAAAAATTACCTACATAATAATTACTACTTGGCCTCTGAGAGAGTTCTAAAAAGCAAGTTTGAAGTTCTAAACAGATAAGAATACATTTTCCTATCTAATTTTAACAGATCCATTTGACTATTACATAATTAATTTTGCTCTGCATCTTGTTAGTAATGGCCAGCAAACAAGTTCTTGGGAGAACTGGAGCAGCGCATACTTTGCTTTAGCATGTGATTATCTCATGCACTTTTTGCCTGCAGATCCAAATATATCTGTGTTGCCACATATTCCCAACTACACAGGAAAAGTGCCCATGGCTGCACCTCTCCAAACTGCTAATAGGTACTTTCTTCTTATTCTTCTAGCTATTGTACTATTGAGAATCATAAGTTTACTTTGCTTTTTATTATTTAATTTAACCCGTGACCTGCTCTCGTATCACTTTGTGTACTATTGTTTATATAGGCAGAGCCTAGTAACTACGACGAATTAATTGACATCATAAAAATCGCTGCAAAAATGAGTATTCCACGTGACTTGCTGAAGCTCGTATATTCCAAGCCTAACGAAGAACTCTGCAGAACTTCGTGCTAAGTATGAGTTACTGTACTGCATCCTTTTTTGAAGGTCTGGTAGGTATTCAGGTGAAGCGTTGATGGACATACTCAGCAAAAGCCGTAGGTAAAAATGAATGTCAATGGTATCCACTATAAACATGACACACATTAGGAAAAACAACGGGCTACGGAAGGTAACAAATCTACTGGAAGGAATTTACCCTTCAAGCCACCTCCAGATCAAGTCACTGCTATTCAGGTAGCCTACCAGCCCAGCAGCTAAACAGTAAACCGACTAAACAGTTAGCAAAATAAAGTCCAGGAAATAACAAACAACAATGAGACCACCAATCACACCAGGACCCTTTGCCCTGATTCTGACGTCTGAATAATCTCTGCTATTGGGTATTTGAAAAATGGATAAGATACAAGTTGATGGCGTAGTGGTCGAACAGATAAAACACCTTGGACCAGTGATAGGCTGAGAAGTCTTGACAAATTATTTGCTTCTGCTGCTAGAGACTTCTTCTTAGTCGGCTCACTTCATTTGTAGAGCCAAATCTTATTCCTGAACAAGCAGGTATTAGACACGTGAGAGCTTGTTGTAGTCATACGCTCAAGCTTACTAACCATATGGAGGACTATTTTGAGAAAAACAGTACCATGCCATGTCACGTCAACAAGAACCATGCCTGTGCATGGTTCTTGTTGATCTTTCAATCGTCTATGACACTGTAAACATTGGAAGACTTCTCCAGAAAGTTCCTGGCACGTCAGTTATGGCTATGTGTTTCATTCCTGGAGATTAAGCATATATTCAGTTTTTCATCGCTCCGCTCATGTCAACTTCATCAAAGTGACATTGAATATGTCACTTTTTTGGCTACGTAAAATCCTCATGTAACTCCGTTACTTGAGAAGGTGGCAGGGTGTGTCGGACATCTACCGACTAAAAACCGCACTTGCCTTTACTTGCCCTATGCGTCATGGCCATGGGATCAGGAACATTAACCACGACCATGACGGGACTCAATGACACCTGCCGCATTATAACTGGCTCTCTTAAACCCACACCACTGAATAAATGTGAATCAAGTAATTTATTCAGTGTCAATCATTTATCAAGTCAAACGTCGCAGAAGCTATCTTCGCAGTACACAGGCCACCAAAGACTACCCAGCTGCCGCAAGACACCAACTCTGGATTGTATGTCACGATAAATTACTGCCTGGGCATTACTTACGGAGGCCAGTGTGGAAGTCGTTAAATCGATTTCTCACCCAGATAGCCAGATACTGAGTCCAATATGTGCAAATGCAGTGCATAGATCCAAATTTTTATTGATCAAAAGATTTGGATTTTTGGATTTGGAGAAGATTTGTTTAGCCACTGTCACGATAAGAACAACATACTGTTAAAATAAAATGAGTTATTTTTTAAATATTCGGTAAATATTCGGCAAATTAATCGAACATTCGGCCTAATACGAACATTAAAAAATCTGCCGAATAATACGAATATTCGGCCGAACATTCAGCGCATCTCTATTTTTCATAAAGTCACTAACTACTTGAATACTGAACTATATCTATTCGAATACTCAACTTCAAAAATGTATGCTAGCATTTTTTATTCCCTTGACATCCGCCGCAGCGCAGCGCTTATCAGTGTTTCATACAAAATAATTCTAACTCGATACGATTACGTTAACGTTAACTACTCTTACTACAGCGACTCGTGCTTGACACAGGGTGCTTCGCGGGATTCGTGCCCGCGAAGCACACCCCGAGTGGGGCCTCAATAAGATAAATTTTTACTAATAAGTATCAACAAATTAATAAAAGAAACAAATCAATCAGAATCTATTTCGACTACTTATTTTAAAATACTGGTGGAAACTAAAGGTTCATCGTTCACTTCATTTTCTAAAGAATTACAATGTTTTGATGTTTAGAGTAGGTTCAAAAACACTTTTAGAAGACTATTTTAATTAACATAATTATGATTATATACTTATTAAAATCCGTCAAATAACCGAGACCCTAATAGAAGGTCGAAACCATTGTTTTCTATTGTATTATTTTGATGCCAGTAAAGTGAGACAGTATAAGGTATAAGCCTATATGAGATTACCAACCAGTATTTTAATAAGGTGTTGATTTTAATTCTAATATATTATATGATTCGAATAAATTCCTGTGTACTAACTTGTTAAGAAAGGAAAAAAAATATTATGATGTACATACTCCACGTACAGTGTTCATATCGTCTTTTTCAGGCCTTTGTATTCTCCATCTTTGCTGCTAATACCTGACTTATCTGGATCTAGCATGAGTAATCAACATGCTACAACACAAAATCAGTCGCGTAATGAAGTTTGGCGCTCAGAAACAGTTTTACAAGTCTTCATTGATGTATGGATGAGTGTGGAGCAGTTCAGTGCCAGAAATGTTGAGGTAGGACATGGTTTAGTTTTCTATCAGTTTCTATACATTAAATTCTGGAAATATAAGATAATGTAACAACGGGTTTTCCTGCACGGTTAGACAGAGACGTACTTAATGTACGAGTACATATACAGTTCATTACATTATTACATTATTATCGAGCCGAGCAGCTACGTAGAAAAACCTAATAACAGTTAGCTCGACCTGGGAATCCACCCTAGGATCTCAAGTAAAGCAGTCATGCTGACAACCATGCGACAAATGAGGTTTAATATGCAAAATAATAAGCTAAAATATCACAGTTTAAGCTTATTATTTTGCATATTTAATAATCAGATCTCAATTGATTGTGACTTTGTTAATATTGTTTTGCAGTTTGCTTGTAGGAGGCCTATATCCAGCATTGGGATATTGAGATCTCTCTCTCTTCCTGGCTATTGAGAGCTCTGGTTAATAATATTATAATGTTATGAAACACTTTTGAATTCTAAATATAACTTCCTTCACATAACTAACTTCGCATTTATTTTACAGATGTACCAAAGAAATTTTTCTGTAATATCTTCAAGCCCAGAGCGAGTACGGACAGTAAGAGTTCTTGTTAAACATTTGCATTCATTTTCGGCCAAACACATATCAGACCCTGCCGTCAGATCATCAGCACTGAGAAAATATGCTCGACAGATAATGTGTGTTCGTGCTTACCATTATATTAAACATTTGGTTACAACATGGCCACTGGACGCATCCTTTAGGCTAGTCATGGAACTATGGTTAAGTTTTATACAACCTTGGAGATATGTTAACAACAATATTTCTCAAGAGCGGTAAGACGTTTTTAACTTTACTACAGTTCAATACCTACTGCGCCGCCCTTTAGTAATTTGGGATAATAATACAAGAAATAATCTAAATAGACAATTATATTGTTTAAGGTTTCCAGTTTCTAATAATAATCAAGAAGAAACAAACACGAATGCCCTAGATGCTAGTTTTACTCAATTCATTGCTGAAAATTTTCCATCATACACATGTATTTTTCAACTTGTTTTACTGAGATTCATGAGGCTCGATCTTACAGCTTATAAAAACGCTGTTATGTTGTTTAGATTGGGCAAGGTAAGTGCTCTTTTTAGATTTATACAAATAAAACATTTCGCCGAAAAGGGCTTGTAGGGGTTAAAGTTTGTATGGGCGTCCGTCATTATTAAAGATATAAAAAAAATATGCTTTATTTAGGCACTAAATAAAACAAGAACATGAAATGGGAGATGAAAGTTCGTATGGCACAAGGTATGGCATAAGGTCGTATTCCATGCAGACGCAGTCGCGGGCGGAAACTAGTCGGAACGGAATGTTCCCACTTAAATTAATTCATAAACACTTAAATATTTACTGACTGAATATGGATTACACACTTACCTTTCAGGTCTTTTCACAACAGCACCTGTATCCTATTTTATGGAATTTGGAACAAGCAATAACTGACAGTGGTTCTGGATTACATCCAAGTCCAGATACAAGTTACAATAGCTCAGGCATTGAACAGAGGTAATGTCGTATTTTTACTTCGATATTCGCGAGAAATTTTAAATAAACAAGGAATTATTTTTACAGTTATACATACAATGGAATTTCGTTACATAAATGGGTCACTATAGCTAAACAAGCTATATCAGAGTTCAATCTAGCTGCTAATTTCGAATATCAACCTATATGGAGCGATAGTATGCGAGCATTTGCTTCTGAATTAGTAAAGAGAATCGTCGCTGCAAAAATAACCGCGGAAAATAATATAGAGGAATTCCACAAAAGATTAAGTCTACGTAATCAAGGTAGGTACTGTTAAGCCGTTAGATGTAATTTATACAGTGAATGGAAATATGACATGTTAGAGATCGTGTAATCTAAACTGAACCCAATAACCACTTTTGCTAGACAAGCTCCGTTAAAAGTTATTATTGCAATACGTGCGAAGAAATCTATACTTAATATTATAAAGCTAAAGAGTTTGTTTCGTTATACGCACTAATCTCAGGAACTACTGGTCCGATTTGAAAAATTCTTTAATTGTTACATAGTGAGGAAGGAGGCTATATATCATCACGCTACGACCAATAGGAGCTGATTATAAATTAAAAATGTTGCACAAACGGGGGAAAAATTCAACTTATATGGGAACGAAGTCGCGGGCAAAGGCTAGTACATAATATCCATGCAGCGATTTGCCTGAACACTCGTCCGCGCACTAAGGCTCAGTCACAGGGCAGCAGCAGAGCAGGGCACAAAGCTCGTGCCCCGCGCGCGATCGCGTGGCCCTGACGAGAACCAGGACCGCGCCGCGGCTTCTTTTTTTCAGGAATCTTCATGTTTCAACTTGATGTTTTTTTATTATTTGTTAATTTTTTTGACCGAAGTAAATGTTCTCCAGTTTTATATATTTGAATGATATTTTCCTAAATAGGTAAAACCAGTTCGCTTCCGCTTGCCAATTACTGCGAAAAATAAAACACGAATCCAATTTTACATACTTTATTTATGATGTTATATCTAATTGTATACTTCAAAATAGCTGACTTTTCTAATAAAACTGATTTAACTATTACGTATGCTATGTTTAAAAAAAACAACAAGAGTGTAAAATATATAAGAATATAAACATACTTAAATTATATTATTTCCACTCTTCTCGCTTTTCTGTTTGCGAAATACTTAATAATCTCGTGTATGTCTATAAGGTTTAATATGGCTTCATCTATGGATATTGTTGCTCAATTTGTTAATCTTTCCTGGCTCATTGTTGAGCGCAGGTAATTTTTTGTAAGTTTTAATTTAGAAAAGGACCTTTCCGCGCTTGCTACGGTATTGCTATCTGGGTATTGTACCTACATACTTATCGATACTCCACTACAAAGAATATGTTGTTGTGTAAGTGTAACAAAAAAAAATTTCGATGGCGGCTCCTCTATTGCTTTGGCTCCTGTGTGCGCCGCACACTTCGCACTCAGGGGCGGCGCGGCCCTGACGAGAACACCGAGTGTATTGGCTCTACCTTCTTTGCATATGAGCTTAAAAGGCATGGTAGCCGCGTTCAGTTTTAGATTATACGATTTTTATTATTATATCGAATTAAATATTTAAAGCGGATCCATACTTTTAGGTATATGGGGTGCAATTAAGATATTTTTGATGATTGAGGATCAAGATGAGGAGGTAACTTTACTGGAAGAAGCTAAGAAAGTACCAAATTATTTGGCCACGAGCTTCCATCATTTTTCTCATATATTTGGGGTAAATACTAAATAAATAATTTTAGCTAGCAATATTTTCTTATGTGATTGCTGATAGAGTGATCGTGGTTCCAATAAGGTCCGAGGAGCTCGACTCAGACCGACCACCTAGTTCACCTATCCTATCGACATAAGGACCTCTACCACTCTGTGATCTTGAAACAACAAGCTAACACAGTTTTTTTTTCAGTTAAATGAACATTTATTGCTTCCGCCAGAGCCTATTATTGAGGAAAATTCTTTGGAGCATTCTTCTTATGTCAATACGACTAGTTTCCCACTTTCTATCACAAATAAGGTAAAATTTATTTTAAATGTTGGTTTAGTTAAAATTCATTTAAACTAATGTTTTGATTTTCCTTTTTCTTATAAGGAAAAACACTTACTTTTTGACGTAAAAGCTAGCTAAAGCTAAGCTTAAAAAAAAATATTATATTAAATTCTATCGGGGGCAAACAGGAATAAAAAGTTTGACAAATGAAACTGTTAGTGAGTTAATAAAGTTCGATCTGTCCCCCCGAAGGGACGGAGCAAGGGGACAGATCGGATAATCCCTGTTTCGTCACATGTCACTCGGTCGCCCGTACATTTGTTACCACCGCCAGCAGCGGCGCGGCGGCGCCTGAACCGATCTCGATCTCGGCGGGCAGATCGCGCGGCGCTAGAGCGGCTTAGTGTTGGTTTGAAATTATTGTCGATATTCTCGAACGAAATGTCTAACATATTTTTGATCTCTGGGCAAACGATGAGAATTCCTACAGCCGGACTTTCAAACAAAAAGGCTAGTTTTATCGGAATCTTGAAAAACAGAGACGATGTTCCGATAAATTCTTTGACTACCAGAATGAGTATAGAAACGAAAACTGGCGAATACAAAGTCGGGAATTGGAAATTACGGTGTAAATGTTAAAACGGCATTTTTGGGTTTACTGTTTAGTATGTAATTACTGCTAGGTCTGACATGAAAATTGCCACATTAAATTAAAATAGACTATATCAATTATTGTGTATAATATTTCTCAATCATTAAATCATATTGATTCAGTTCTATTTGTCTTTCTGAGTTCGGCAACTCCACAAATCGGTCGATATCTGGTGAAATGGCCGTATCAAAATTACACGTAAAATTGTTAATGAGCACGTAAAATTGTTAATGAACACGGAAATACTTTCATGCCACTAGTTTCGTAAATTCGGCTCTACAGTTTTTATGAATACATTATTTTTTGTGTTACCAGTTACGCAGCAATCCTACCAAAATCCACTACATGGGTGATCCCGATTTAATGCCAATTACGTCTTATGAGAGTACTATATTAGTAAGGATGTTGTACCAAATAGCTACAAGATTAAATGAAATCGTAAGTATTACAATTTTAAAGTACCTTTAAATTATGTTACAAGCACATACTCATACAGTTTTGTTTGTTGCCGTGAATAGGCGGCCGAATAAGCCACACATTTAGGGAAAAATATGTTTTCTGTATTTAGAATAACAAACAACACAACGTACAAGGTGTGTTTGTACCCGTGCTGTATGTTTAGGGTAAATATTTTAATATATTGTGGTTCCGATGTCAAATAAAAAAGCACTGAAATAGCCAAGTGTTTGCGCATGAACGTAAACTCCTAAATGCATTTTGAGAATGGTACGTTTTGCGATTTTGGTTCCACATATACAATTCTGCTTCTATCGCCGCGTACGAGAGCCGCTATAGTGCATCTCCGCTGAAACGCTTCTATTCTATCTACTGCGTACGTAAAACGCTGAATATGCTGCGACTAATTAGGTAACGAGTCTGTCATTGACCAATTCTTGGAATGTACAATTCTATAAATGACCGATTCTATAATTGATTATGTACTAACCTACTTTGATTAGGATTTATATCTTTACTAGCTTTCCTCCAGCGGCTTCGCCCGCGTGGTCTGGCTATTTCTTACAACTTTCATTGTGTCGTTTCTGCGGTCTTATAAAATCACCTGCGCTCGCTCTGTAGCCCCCGTCATCCCCTTCTAACCTAGCCTGTCCGAGTTGGGGTGCCCAACCAGCCCAACGGAACACATTTTGCAATTGGACTTTTTGGGAAATGGACATTCTGAACCTAGACCAATATTATAATGTGATTATGAATAAATATGGCACAGTATTTTATATAAATTTGTTTAATTTTGGAAATACTTTATTATTGGACCAACCGCGAATTGGACTAACTGCTAATTGCACCAATTCCACCAATAAGTGGACCAATCGCGCCTAAAGGAGCTGACTGTTGAGTTCTTTAGACTGCGATAGTAGGTTGAGTTTTTAATGGCACGGGCAATGTCACTGCCATAGGGTTCAAATTCAATAAATTTACGAGTTCATGAATGAACGGACTGTTCGAGGGATTCGAGGGATCGGATTATGTATAAGGCTTTTTCTTGGTGTGCGTTCGCGCAGCGGAATGTTGTTGAATTTAAAGATTTTAATTATGCAGATATTTAGTGTATGACGTCGTATAATTGTGTATGGTAAAAAAAAATTTGTGCACGCAGCCATTGTTGAGTAATTCACCAAAAACTGATTCCGCTGGGCGAACGTTGTCCTGGCGGAACTCTTTTTAATCCATAGACTTTAGAACAAAAAAGATGTGTCAAAAAATTAGTGTGTATTTGTGTGTAATTGTGTATGTATGAATAAAATTAGTGCATGCATAAACTTCGGAGAAATTCAAGTTTCCGCTACGCGAACGTTTGGCCATTAGCTAGTTTTCATATAAAGCGCTTACATAGAGAGCTGTTGATTTTTACATACATTGTTTTGAATTTGTGTGTATTTGTTTAAAAAACAGATTTAGAAAAAAACGTAGGGCTTAAAAGATAAAAATATAAACGTAAAATACGCTGATTAGGTCTTAGTTCTTAAAGTATGCACTTTGGGGTCTAGATTTTCACGTTTATACAAACCTTGTAAGTGTCTGCAACATGTTGCCAAGTATCAATGATGTTCCGTTAGTAATTAAAGAGTTATAGGACAATTTACCATGAATAGATCACTGTTTACAAAGCAGTCAAATATCACGACGTTCTAAGGGAATTGCATGGTAAAATGTATGCCAATAATTAGTGTATTCATTAAACTATTCACATGCAAAATTTCATGTCATTAAATTCAGTAATTAAAGAAAAACAATTATAATACTGACAAAGCATCGAAAACGTACATAACCCGACTAAGTTCAGATGGCTACAAAAAAGCGGCCGTGCCATATATCTAAGAAACATTCTTAAACTTCCAGTATAGCATTTATTAATATGGTACAGTTGCGTACACAATCGTTAGGAAAAAAGAAAACAATTGCATTTCTTGAATTAAAAATATTTTTTTAATAATAACGCCACTATCTACGATAAAAATAGTGTAATAAGCTACAATATGATAAATATTTACCGAAACAGTAGTACTTACATGTGGTAATTATATAATTTCCCTATGGGGTCTATAATTAGAATCCTGTTCCGTGAAATCTTTAATAGAAATTAGTTGTATTATTTTTGTCTTAAATAATATATCTAGATTATATCTCAAGTCTCAAGCGCATACCTACTTAAATAAAGTACCTACGTAAATAGTACCTACTTTCTGTCATAGTCAAATACATTTAAAAAAGTAGGTGTACAAAAATAAATGACCTATAAATTATATCGAAACAACAATTATGTTATCACCTGTACCAATTCAATACCGGTATTATACTGTAGATTTTGGGATGTTACCTAAATATATTGCACGGCCGCTTTTTTGTAGCCATCTGAACTTGGTCGGGTTATGTACGTTTTCGATGCTTCGTCAGTATTATAATTGTTTTTCTTTAATTACTGAATTTAATGACATGAAATTTTGCATGTGAATAGTTTAATGAATACACTAATTATTGTCATACATTTTACCATGCAATTCCCTTAGAACGTCGTGATATTTGACTGCTTTGTAAACAGTGATCTATTCATGGTAAATTGTCCTATAACTCTTTAATTACTAACGGAACATCATTGATACTTGGCAACATGTTGCAGACACTTACAAGGTTTGTATAAACGTGAAAATCTAGACCCCAAAGTGCATACTTTAAGAACTAAGACCTAATCAGCGTATTTTACGTTTATATTTTTATCTTTTAAGCCCTACGTTTTTTTCTAAATCTGTTTTTTAAACAAATACACACAAATTCAAAACAATGTATGTAAAAATCTACAGCTCTCTATGTAAGCGCTTTATATGAAAACTAGCTAATGGCCAAACGTTCGCGTAGCGGAAACTTGAATTTCTCCGAAGTTTATGCATGCACTAATTTTATTCATACATACACAATTACACACAAATACACACTAATTTTTTGACACATCTTTTTTGTTCTAAAGTCTATGGATTAAAAAGAGTTCCGCCAGGACAACGTTCGCCCAGCGGAATCAGTTTTTGGTGAATTACTCAACAATGGCTGCGTGCACAAATTTTTTTTTACCATACACAATTATACGACGTCATACACTAAATATCTGCATAATTAAAATCTTTAAATTCAACAACATTCCGCTGCGCGAACGCACACTTTTTCTTGTTTATATCTATACTAATATTATAAAGAGGAAAGATTTGTTTGTTTGTTTGTTTGTTTGTTTGTAATGAATAGGCTCCGAAACTACTGGACCGATTTCAAAAATTCTTTCACCTTTAGAAAGCTACATTATCCCCGAGTAACATAGGCTATATATCATCACGCTACGTCTAATAGGAGCGGAGTAGTAATGAAAAATGTAGCAAAAACGGGGAAAAAATTATAAGACCACGCGGGCGAAGCCGCTGGCGAGAAGCTAGTCGTAAAATAGGATCAAAATTAAGTGTTACCAAAACAGTTTGTTAAACAGATCATGGTCAGGTCAGCGTTGTTTTTTGTGTTAAAATCATCTGCAAGCAATGAGCCGTAACGAAAAGAATTTACGATTTGAAAATTGCACTATTTCAATATTTTTTACAAAATTTGAGCCAACTTCTAAACAATACAAATTATTTGCTTAAGCTTTAGTATATTGGGTATTTTTTCGGGCCAAATTAACAGGAGGATTCGTCTAACGAAATTGAAATCATCATCGAAATTGTTTTCAACACCATGGTTTTTTCGGGATTCTTCTACTTTTGTCCATAAAGTTTATATGGTTTGAATTTACAGTATGGGTGCCAGTTTACCAGACTTTGGAATAGGAACGATTTGTGTGGATTTATAGCTCGGGAAGTACTACAGAGTCCTTGTACAATTCATACATATGTGAAGGATGTGACGAATCATCAGAGTATTACAAGTCAAGAACTCCCTGCGCGCCTGTCCCTGCGACGTCTCGGTTCTCACGCGATTATCATATGGCTCACCATTGGTTACGTTATGATGAAAATGCTATCATTTAATGGTATGTTTTATATGTTTGTGTTAGTCGTTATGTGGATCAGCTTTGTTTTCGTTAAAGCAAGTTTTAAGATGTTAAGAATTAATTAAATCAAGAATAATAATAATTTTTCATAATGAAAAATGTTCTTACACTGAAATAAAGTATTTTTGTATAAAGTTGTTTAATTGAATAGAAACAACCTATATAACCTGCGTTTGACAATGCCTTTACCCATTTTCGGTCAGACAACCTTGGTGATGCAGAGATAAATAATTAAACAAAACAACAAACCGGCTTCAAAAACACCCGGGACCTAAAAAGCAAAAAATATGATCTCTAAAACTATTATAATATGTACAGTTCTCGCCAAACTTATTGTCCGGGTTGAAGTTGGCACGGGCTAAATTTAACCCGGCCTTAAAAATCGGAGAATCAAAAATATTGAAATAAAATTTCAAGCGATAGCCTATGACTTGAGCTTTCGTTTTTATTTAATAAAATCCTATAATTACCCTATATATTAATATAATTTTGTATCTCCGATTTTTACGGTCGGTTTAAAGTTAGCTCGTGCCAACTTCAACCCGGACAATAAGTTTGGCGAGAACTGTACGCTTGTACTGTTAAACTGTCACGTTACCACAAAACGTAAAATTTTTACATTTGATTTTGAACTTAACCTTCAACAGTTTAAAGAATAAAATAAAAGGAATTTAGTTAAAAATTCACGCAGAATCTCATCATTGAAATGACCTGACTCCTCAAACACGCATACACACCAACAGTGTACTCAATAAATAAATAAATAAATAAAAAAATTGTTGTAGAACAAACATTTTTGCACTTGTTAAGGATTTCTTAGCTCTATAAATCTGCATCAACTAAAAACTTTACGGATCCTCATTAAGTGATTGTTTATGCTACAGGCGCACATACAATGTTTTTTGAGTAACACGTTTTGCAAAACGTTACTCCAGCAGGAAACCTGCACATAACACAGAACACAAACACCCTAGCACCTAAGCTCTCGGCCCATACACAATAATTCTCTTTCCAGTCATTCGTTTAGAATTTCTATCGTTTTATCGCAATATTTAATCGTTTTTGTTTTTCGAAAAGGCAAAGCACACCAATTTTTTTATGTGGCGCACATATCATACGTCCCACTCATATCACTCTAGGAGACATTTTTTTAAAGGTAACGTACTCTCTTTGGGTAACCCAAATTCAACAGTTTTTTTATTATTTATTTTGCGACTATATTAATGTGCGTCCTTCGAAAAACTGAAGCGTCTTATTTAGTAAAGACTGATATTAAAATAATTAGAAACTATTTGTAAAAGATAACAATATAATTATCAAGACATTAACTTACCACAACTATTTAGTTGTGGTAAGTTGGAACAAATAACGTTATAAACGCACGACTGTGATTAACATGGCTGGACAAAGTTAACAATATTTCTTGAGGGTAAGTTTGGGGACTATATTCATGGATGCTAGTTCTTGAAAGAGCAGTTTGCAGGCGTACGGCATATCGACGCTGGAGACAGCGGCGGAGGAGCGGCAGGCGTGGCACCAGGCGCGGCTCGCCAGGCGCCCGCACTCTCCGCAGATATCCGCGCTGAACGCGTCTGACGCCAACATCAAGCGCTCCATCAGCAACATACTGCAATATCAGTATACACTTACCTTTTCATTACACGTCACATGTCATCCAAGTGACTATGCAAGATAGATCTATAAGTATTTATATAAAAAACAATGTAGAAAAAACTAAGGAAAAAATACTAAAAGCTTTTACAGTTCTCGCCAATCTTATTGTCCGGCTTTAAGTTGGCTACAATAAATAAAAACGAAGTCGTAGTCTGTCGTTTTAAATCATTTTAATCCAATATTTTTCGCTCTGACAACCCGATGAAGTTAACTCGTGCCAACTTCAAGCCGGACAATAAGATTGGCGAGAACTGTACTCGTCAATACTTGTTAGTTTGACATGTTTGAAGTAACATATTTATACCATTTACCTTGCACCATATCCAATAAGACAATCCCGTTCCATTTCTCCCAGACGAAGACCTCCATCACGCGACCGACCTTCAGTTGGCTGTCGAGTGAGGACAGCACGGGGCCCACGGGCGCGCGCGTGCATTTTATCTTGAACCATGTGTTTTAATTTTTGATAGTAGACCTATAAAAATAGTACTTATTAAATAAATGAGTTACATTGTTCTGTATTAACTTAATGTTTCAATTTTTGACGGCTCGATATTTTTGCACATAAACACTTTTTATGCGACTGGAACGGAAAGGTCACTTCAGAGACTACATTACGTTACGAGTATTATCCAGAAAATGTAGTTTTCATTTTGTATCGGCCACCATTGTCTGACCGACTAGTGACAAAGACCAACTCGTGTGTATTGCGTCTATAGTCAAGCGTAAATACATCGGAGGGGCGTTCAGTAATTCAGTTTACTTAATGTTTACATTAACTATTTCTTACCGGGCCAGAGTAAATATAAGCTTCCAAAGGCTCTCCAGTTAATCCAGAGTAAAATATATCTTTACCATGATAGTTATATCCATGTTTTTCTAACTCATTACAGACATCACGAACCTTAGAACCTCCAAACGCAGTACCTGCAATAAGAACAAAACGATACAACACAAATCTTAAAACACATAATCGTTCCTTGCGTCGCGCAGTCTAGTAGAAACTTTTTTTTTATACCACTAAGGTAGCAAACAAGCATTCGGCCGGCAAGCGGTTACCGTAGCTTATGGATGCTTACAACACCAGGGGTATCACTTGCACGTTGCCGACCCTGTAAAAATCTTTTTAAACCCTTTTTTCACCCCATGTTGTAGTCTCTTGGGAAAACTTCGGCAGGAAGCTGATTCCACAATCTGAGCGTGCGTAGGAGGAAATTCCTCTGTAATCGCACAGTATGAGACCAGACCGATGGCGACAGGAGCGGTAATACAAAGTAGCTGAAGGCACCATTTTAAACAATAGGGAATATGCGTCTGACTTAAAAAAAGGTCAAATATTTTTTTTTATGAACTTTATCGTTTTAGAATTATGTCTATGTAGATATTTTTTTATATTATTTCTTTTTTGATGAGAAAATAATTATTAAAAAGTCCAAAAAACTGTTGGAAATTTAAATCACTTGAAACGCAACACTATCGGTCAAATGGAATATGACGTCAAAGTCTACTAAAACAGTGTCTGTTGTACGTGGTTGTTTGGTTGAGAGAACGTAGACTTTGACGTCACGGCAAGCGCGCCAAAATCGCGGGTGTTTAAAATGCCAATATCTGTCTCATAATTTAATAAATTTTTTTTGTTACTTAATTTTAGTTTTAAGTCGCTGGAATTTTTTTACGGCTACATAACGATATAAAGTATCGTTTAAAAATATTTAAAAAAAATGTGCATATTCCCTATTCCTCAGAACACTGCCAGTTATACTGTAGAATACACACAGAGAGGCAGTCTCTCCTCAGACTTAAAGGTTCTAGGCCGTTTGTGAGATTGGGATCGTTGACAATCCTGACTGCACGTTTCTGGACCGAGTCATAAGGATCAAGCTGGTATGCTAGTGCTCCCGCCCACAGATGACAGCAGTACTCCAAATGGGGCCGGCCTTGCGACTTATAATGTAGCAGTCTTTGGCCCGCGGTGAAGTACCGTTTTGCCTTATTGAGTAACCCGAGTTTTTTGGACCAAAACTGGCACAGATGTTAAGGGTGGTGTTCTTAGTGGTGGTGGTGGTGTGGTGGAATTGAGGAACCACAGCAAAAGGGGTTTTCTTAGCGGTGAACCCGCGAAATTGTGTCTTGGTAGGGTTAAAACGAAGTAAGTTTAGTTGTTCCCAATCGGAGACTTTACTTAGAGTACTCTCGATTTCAGACACAAGTTTCCGGCAGTTTTCCTCCACTTTGGGATGTTAGCACGCCCCGTATAAGCAGCGTCCCCTGTGCTGTCCTCCGCATAGCACTGAATGCATATGTCTATAGACAGTATATCATTGATATGCAGCAAAAACAGTGTTAGGGACAGTACGGAGCCTTCCGGACGCCAGCGTTAACGTCCACAATGTCGGAGCAACTGCCATCCACAACGGCTCTTGTTCAGTTGGACCTTTCTTTTTTGTTGGACAGAAAGCTGGCTATCCAATTACACAGTCCCTCGGGTATGATGGTAACTTCGATAGAAGACCCCGGTACCAGACCCGATCGATTGCCAATCAAGTCGTGACCCTCCAGAACAAAACTAGACATAAAAATATATTATCATACCGTAATGAAATTTTCCTTCCATCAGGCCAGCTTTCCCTGCCAACAACTCGATAGTTTTCCCAACAGTCATTCTAGAAGGGAATCCATGTGGGTTCATGATCATATCGGGACAAATGCCTCTGTCGTTGAACGGCATATCTTCTTGTTGAACAATTAAGCCAGTAACACCTTTCTGACCGTGTCGGGAACTAAATTTG
This sequence comes from Acronicta psi, assembly GCA_946251955.1. NCBI lineage: Eukaryota > Metazoa > Arthropoda > Insecta > Lepidoptera > Noctuidae > Acronicta > Acronicta psi. The sequence goes on along the minus strand of OX276472.1, from coordinate 7,024,994 downwards.
TCACCAATCTCCGGAATTCGGGTCTGTCGCAGCAATATCTTAATCAGAAATGCATCTTCAGAGTTTGAAGATACCATCACTTTTTCTATGTACGATTCGACAGGACCTTTATAGGTGATAGGAACATCTTTGTAATCCACCTGTTGTGGTTGACCCTGCGTGACGGGATTCAGAGTAGCAGGAGGCATTTGCTTATTTATCAAAACTTGTCTGTTTTCAACCATTTCGCCGGGTGCAGCTATTCCATCCGTATCAAGAACTTCATGAGCTCTAATAATTTTTCCTGAAGTGGCATCTCTAGAAGGACCTAAAATCCTATCCGAAGTTTGATTACTATATCTCTTCATAGTAGTTTTGGCGCTTTTGTAAACAAGGCACCGGCCGTATCCGCGGTCAATAGATGCTCGGTTAAGTATCAGAGCGTCCTCGATATCGTATCCACTATAACTCATGACAGCCACCGTGGCGTTTTGTCCGGCTGGCAATTTGTCAAAATTCGTCAATTCTATGGTTCTAGTCTTAACCATTGGACATTGTGGATAAACTAAATTGTACATTAATGTGTCTATTCTGTTTTTCTGGTTGTAACCAATAGTTCCTGAAATGTAATACATTCATATCATTGATATAAACTTGTTAATTAGTAAAGTGTATGATAAATACCGATGTATAAAGGGTTAACTTACCCATAGCCTGTTTACCCATAGCACATTGGTAGGTATTCCTAGGGCTCTGATTGTGATGTGGGTAGGGGACTAGACCGGCACAAACACCCAGAATTGTAAAAGGCTCTATTTCCAAATGTGTAGTAACATATGGATCTATTTCATATTCAACAGTAGCTATGTGACTGTCATTTTCTTCATTTACATCTAAGTACTCAATCAGTCCATCATTTAAAAAATCTTGAAATTTTCTTATTCCTCTGTTTAGTTCATTTATATGAAATTGTTGAACTAATGGGTAGCCTTTCTCTACAATGATATAAGGCCTACAAAGTCTACCGCCGTCACTGCATATGTAGACAGTTCTCTGATTATGATTGGGGTAAATTGAAACGAATGCTGATATAAGACCACGTCGTCTGAACATTCTAAAAACCTTAATAAGCCTTTTGTACTGTCTTGAAACACCTAGTATATTACCTGGAATGAAAAACAGTACTATGAATACCAATAATTGCTTTAATAAATACCATTATACTTATAACAGTTAGTTATACAGTGGTCACCAGTTAACTGCAGTGTGGTTAGTAAACTACTAACCATTGAGAAAGACCATGTAGACACGGGGATGATTTATTTCCTCACCACCCAAAAGTCTAACATCTTCTACACCAGCATTACGAGCCAGCCTAGCGATGGGTTCTTCAGAACATTCAGTGGTGATGTGTGTCATTAGTGCCAAGTTCTTCACAAGACCGCAGGCTTCACCTTCAGGAGTGTCGGAGGGACACAACATGCCCCACTGTGAAGGTTGCAAAGAACGTGGACCAGATACTTTCCTAGTCTTTTCAAATTGAGAGTTAACACGCGTCATCATACCCAAGGCTGATATGTAGCTAAGACGACTTAAGACTTGAGTAACTCCATGCCTCTCCATTTTAAACCTTTTGATCGTCCAATTACCCTATAACATTTAAATTACACAGTAAATATACATTTGAGGACTATATACATAAATTTTAATTAAAAAAGACTATTTCAACCTACAGAAGAAATGGCGGCAAAAAGACCATTAGCTATCAAATCTGGCCTCATATGTTTGACGACATCAAAAGGTGCAGCTTTCACTTTCGGTATAATTTTGTCTGCTATCGATTTCAATTCCCAATTGAATCTTTTGAAAAGATCTTCAAACATTAAAGCAAGTAAAGAACCAGCTAGCTCAAGTCTCTTGTTGCCATAGTAGTCAGGGTCGTCGATAGCAGCTTTATTGGTCTCAGCTTCAATCACTCTTTTTACCATTATAGCAAGGTAGATGGCTTTTACATAGAAGTTGTAGTTTTCTACTGCAACATGTGCTAGAATTGTTGTTGCTAAAAGATCTCGGGCTTCGTCAATGGGAGTACGAACTTTGGCATTACCTGTCTGAAACCTGTAGCGTTATAAAACATTAAAAATTTTACACGAACTAAAATAAATGTAGGTTGATTATAAGTGAAATAAAAGAATACCTTTTAACCTTCAGCTTGCTTCCAATATGAGAAAGGGCTTGATTTTGAGTAAATATTTTTAAATTATGACAATCCATGATGCAAGGCGCCATCTTTTTAAGTGCTATATCATCAGTACCAATAAGTTGCATAATTTCTTGGTCACTACATATACCCATAGCTTTAAAGGCTACTGCAATAGGTATGTCCTGAAAATTATGATACAGGCGTAGATAGTCCTGCCTGGAATACTTTGTTGTTTTTGGATTTTTAGTTAGTATTTTTAACGCAGTTGAGTTTTTTGTTTCATTGAATAATTCTTCCCCCGAGGTGATCCCATTTAAATTTTAAAATCGGTCGAGCGGTTTTAAAAAAATAGACGAAAAGTTTTAAAAAATATGCATCTCCGAAACCTCGCTGTCTTATTAAGGCAGTGCGTTAGGTTGGCCTCCCCATATAATATAATAATTTTTAACAAAAATCAAAGCGCATCCAAAAAACACCTAGGAACTAAAAAGCAAAAAATAACAGGTGTGATAGGCTAGGGGTATAACCACTGGACTGCCAAGTCAAAGTTCCAATCCAATCCAAGGCACGCACCTCTGACTTTTCAAAATCATGTCCGTAATTTTATTATCACTCGCTTTAACGGTAAACGAAAACATCGTAAGGAAACCTGCATGCCTGAGAGATGATTTCTCGACGGGATGTGAAGTCTGCCAACCCGCATTAGGCTAGTGTGGTGCCAAATCCCTCTCATGCTGAGAGGAGACCCGTGCCCAGCAGTGGGACAGTATATGGGTTAATTATTATTAACTAGCTTTCCGCCAGCGGCTTCGCCCGCGTGGTCTTATAATTTTTTCCCCCGTTTTTGCATAATTTTTCATTACTACTCCGCTCCTATTAGTCGTAGCGTGATGATATATAGCCTATGTTACTCGGGGATAATGTAGCTTTCCAAAGGTGAAAGAATTTTTGAAATCGGTCCAGTAGTTTCGGAGCCTATTCATTACAAACAAACAAACAAACAAATCTTTCCTCTTTATAATAATAGTATAGATTAAAAAGAAGCGAGTTTCTTGATCTCTATTAGTGCTACTTTTCTGTGTCCATTCATATCTGATACTCTGGCTTTTCGGAGCAAATCTTTTTACTACGCTTCGTACACGCATGCCTATTTACCTAGTCCTGGTCCCTACTAAATAACTTTGGTTTTCAAACCGGGACAACGTGCTTCAAACCGGTACATGTCCCGGCGTACCGGGACGTATGGCAACCCTAACGTAGCATCCAATGCGGATTTTACCGTTGTCGGAACGCGACTTTACACCGGCGGCAGATGCGGGGAGCGGGGCGAGAGGAAGCGCCTCCGCGCCTCCATTTACCATTATTGTGGCCACAGACAGTTCTCCAAATATATACTGAAAATTGTGGCAGAGCTCTCCGCTCGAGTAGCACGTCGACGCGCGCGGTATGAACGTGGCCGTGCGCATCTCTAATATATTTTATAATACAAGGTGGAAGGGACATACATGTTATAAATGTAACAAGTGAATAATTATTTTATATACAAATCAAGAAGGAGATTGAATGTGTCTCCTTCAGTAAGAATCGAAAATAGGTATCTAAAAAGATCAACATAAAGGGATATTTTTTTGAGTTCAATTTATGATTTTAATACCCATACTGTAAGGGTATTAAAACATTGAAAAATGTGGGATTTAATTATTTTTATGAGGGTTCCTTTAAGACCACCACAGACATCCATAATGATTGTATAGGAGAATTTCAACTGTTAAACAAGTATGAGTTTTCTACAAAAAATTATGTACTTACATCAGATAAGGCATTGTGTCTTAATACATATTTCCCATTTTTTACGATTACATTAGTTCTAGTTTTTTTTTCATGTGTGGAACTAGTAACTTGACATTGTATTGCTCCTTTGAATTCATCTACAATCATGCGATTCCTTGATAATTGTTCTTGAATCAATATTACTTTCTCTTGGCCTGTAAGTTTTGTAAAAAAATATTATGTTTTCGAATAACGACGACGATGCAAGTTTCTTGCCTGTTGCATACAATAAAACTGAAGCAATAAATGACTTGTATGGTCTAAACTCCACGAAACATTATTGATTGGTTTAGTATTGTTTTGAAACAAAACTTTTCTTGGTGTAAACAGCACATGCTATAATTTACTGCATGGTGTGTTCTCTTAGAACAAATCGAATAGTCATTTTCACCTAGCGCCACCTAGCGTTGATAGTTGAAACACCTTAGAACAAATGGTTGACAATATTGCTATTCCTAAAAACCATATTAGTTTATAAAATAAAATATATAAAATATATTTATTTTTCTTCATAGGCTATTTTAAAATAAAGTAATCACGGGGGAATACAACATTTTATTTATTGTTAGCCAAACGATAAGACTTAGAAAATATGAACATAAGTATCTATAACTATACATATCTATCTATATATCAAGCGATTCGGAAATTCAACTATGAGCACCAGGTGGAGCCACTTTCTAAGGTAAAAGTTTTTCCTTCAAGATACCCATCTATATCCAATACTAGCTTCCCGCCAGCGGCTTCGCCCGCGTGGTCTTATAATTTTTTCCCCCATTTTTGCTACATTTTTCATTACTACTCCGCTCCTATTAGTCGTAGCGTGATGATATATAGCCTATGTTACTCGGGGATAATGTAGCTTTCCAAAGGTGAAAGAATTTTTGAAATCGGTCCAGTAGTTTCGGAGCCTATTCATTACAAACAAACAAACAAACAAATCTTTCCTCTTTATAATATTAGTATAGAAGTATAGATAACATATTAATCTATGATTTACTGAGCCAGGGCCGGATTTAAGGTAGGGGAAAAGGGGCTACTGCCCCGGGGCCTCCACATAAGAGGAGCCCCCACAATAGACTTCGAAAAAAAAAACTTTCAAATTCCACCTAGTAAACACTATTAAACAACTTTTCCTTTGATATATATTTTTTTCGCTGTTCTACCTTTACTCTACCTTTGTACAAACATGATTATGATTATATAGTTATTAAATGATGAAAAAAATCGGCTAAAAAATGAAGAAAACTGGCGGGCAGGACTCGAACCTGCGTTTTTTTGTTAAATACACCAAACGCTATGACCTTTAAGCCACCGCGAGTCCTATCCGCCATGAAGACATTTTCCTCCACATTCAAATATTCAAAAAACGATGGGTCAAAACTGTCTTTCAAAGCTTTCTCTCCTGAGCATTGAAAGTGACTTGCTTCGGGAACTGGATTTCGGCAAAATAATCAACGATTTTTCGGTGAAAAAAGCTCGGACGGTTGGGTTCTTTACAACTAAAATTTAAGTTTCTGTTCATTTATTTTTAAGACGTTTAATTTTTAAGTTTCAGATTATAATTTTATATATGTTTCTTAAATGCCTACTAAAAGAATTTACTTGGGTTTTCAAAAAAATATTTATTTTAAAAATTGACAGTTTTTTTTTCATATTATTTGTAAAATAATTTGGGGTCAGGGGCCTCCACTCCTTTGTTGCCCCGAGACCTCCACACCTCTAAATTCAGCCCTGTACTGCGCAATTCTTATATTCAACTGGATTCAGTACCGGTCCTAGGGCGGTGCGGGCGGTGCGAGCGGTGCGACCGCACCGGGCGCCGTCAAGGGGGTTGGGCGCCAAAATGTGAGACAAACGAAGCTCAAACAAGCGGGCGAGCCGGAATTTAAAAATATATTTAAAGTAGACAGCAAGCCGAATGAAAAAAAAACAATGATTTAAAAAAATTACGTGTCTGTACACTGAACTGATACTTTTACTGACACTCGTGTCTGTCTGTCTGTATACCTTTCAGTGCCACCGGGTTTGGAGCTATCCTAAGCGAATGGACTGATTTTGATGTGGGTTTTTATGTTATTAACTTGTCCTACGTACATCAATAAAATTACTCCAAAAACTGTTTTACGGTTGGCGTACAAATTGCTTCCTAAATAATTATAATTTCATGAGCTTCAATCTTACTTTCAGAACCATCCTACAATTGAAAACCCAACCTACCAAATTTTCGAGAGGCTTACATGAGGCTCGGCTAGGCGCTACGCTCGCTCTTAGAAAAGAGGTAGGGCACGGCCATTTTTGGCTCAAAGCTGGAGCAGCCCATCTGGGGAAGTACCCCACCTTACAGAAAACTGCAGCCAAATAACACACTTTATTGTGTGTTGTGTTCCTGCAGTGAGTAAGTTTGTCAGAGCTCCTAAGGATGCGCTACGCTGGTAGCAGGAGAAATATTCCCTCAAACTGTCAGCGCAGTAAATCCTCCTTAAACCTCTAATAGGTTTATATGGAAGGCAACGCGACAGTGATACCTCTGGTGTTGCAAGCGTCCATAGGCTACGGTAAAGGCTTACCATCAGGTGGGCCGTATGCTTGTTTGCCACCCTAGTGGTATAAAAAAGGCACCTGGAGGTAGTAAACAAACTAATTGCAGTTACTCTTCTAACCCAGCCTGTCCGGGGTGGGAGGCCCGAATTTTCGAGCTCGCTTTGCTCACTCTTAGATGAGAGGAGGTAGTAACAAACTAATTGTAATTACCATTCTAACCTAACCCGCGGTGCGTGCCCAATTTTTCGAGCTCGCTTCGCTCGCTCCTACTTGAGGCACCCGGAGGTAGTAAACAAACTAATTGTAGTTACTCTTTTAACCCAGTCTGTCCGAGGTGGGTGGCCAAATTTTCGAGAATGTAGCTACTCTTCTAATCCAGCCTGACCGGGGTGGGTGGCCCGAATTTAGGAGCTCGCTTCGCTCGCTCTTACGGTATGAGATAACTGGAGGTCTAGTAACAAACTAATTGTAGTAACTCTTCTAACCCAGCCGGTGCGGGGTGGGTGGCCCGAATTTTCGAGCTCGCTTCGCTAGCTTTTAGGTAACACACCTGGAGGTAGTAAACAAACTAATTGTAGTTACTCTTCTAACCCAGCCTGTCTAAGGTGGGTGGCCCAAATTTCCGAGCTCGCTACCCTCGCTCTTACATGAGACAACTGGAGGTAGTAACAAAGTAATTGTAATCACCCTTCTAATAACTTACTGTTGTAGTAGTAAGAAATGAGATCACATTAACAGTATTACTACGGGTAGGTAATATTTCCATTGGCAAAAAAAAAGGTTTTCCGAGCTATGGGGCGGCAAACCCGGCTTGGGTGGCAACTCGACCACATGAAACTCGGCCAATGGTCGAGTAGCCACTTTTTGAAAACATTAGGCGTCGAATCGGCCATTCGACTACCAAAAATCTCGACCAATGGTCGAAAGGACACCTTTTAAAACTGTTGGTGGTCGAGTCGACCAAAAGGTGGAATTTATCAAATAACTAAATAAAATGTAGGTAATAATCAAAATTTTGATGTATTCCAGGAATAGCAATGATCCGAAAAGCAATTGACCTTGAGTGAAACCTTGTCGCGACGTTTGTGCGTCGATGTCCCTTCCACCTTGTACATATTCATTTACTTTTATTAATGTTTGCATTGAACACAGAATAAATAAAAGGTGTCAATCATTATTATTATTATTTGTAATTTTTCCACCACATCACAATATTGTACTCGCTGATTAAACGAACTTTTCTATGATTTGACATTTTTGACAGCAGAATAATCGGAGGCAAGAGGCAACCTGAGGCAACTAATTTTTTTAGGTCGTTCATTTTTTTTGTTTACTTTTGGTTTCCGCACCACCTGAAATTTTTATTAGGACCGGCACTGACTGGATTCATTTGCAAACATGACTACATGAGTGCAGTAGACGGGTTCCTTGTATGTTACGTGATTTCTCAATCATTTCTGAACCGATTTTGACAATTCTTTTTTTGTTTAGAAGGGTATGCACGTGATGGTCCTAAATATTATCGAAATAGGTCGAGCGGTTTTTAAAAAACTAACAAAAATCTAAAAACAGTATAGATAGATGATATTTCATTTAACTCCGATCAATCCGATCCAATCAACGAAGATCATATAATATACTTAAATTAAATTCCATAATAAAGTTGTATTGGTGTAAACAATACACATTTGCAATTATTGCTTTTCAAGACTTTCATTCAATAATTGCATCCCAAATATCCATACAAACTGTTGCTTACAATTCTTGAAGGTCAATTTTATTATTGCACGAAATTATTGCTGTTGTATGTACAAGTAAATGGTATCATGTAAATGGGCCTGCTATCATTCATATTCGCGTAACGCGCACACCCGGTTTTATGAGATGTGCTGTTAGGTACTCAAAATAGATTTTCTGGCATTCGGTATTAGGTTAGGGACAACATTGGAATAACCATAGATACAAAATAAAATGAACAAAACCGAGGGTGTCATCGTAAAGGAAGTAGTGTGTGTAAATGATCACTCAACTAGACTAGCTTTCCGCCAGCAACTTCTAAATTATAGACTATGTTACTCGGGAAAGGTGTAGCTTTCTCATGGTGAAAGAATTTTCGTAATTGGTCCAATTCTTAGTTGAGTTTACTCATTACAAATATACAATAATAATATCGATTTGTAATAGAATAATGAACAATTGATTAATACAAATCACCCATCCCATCGCTATACCATTAATAAATGCACCAGATGATTTGTTTTCTATTATTTATAAATAGTTACATTCGATTTTATTAAATAACTAACGTAGGCTCTAATAAAGATGGTTTGACTTTGAAGTTACTTAAGGCTGGAGTCCATATATTGATGTTCATAATCCTTTATAAGACCATGCCGGTGAAGGTGAGAAAACTACTAATCTAAATACTACTGAGGACATCCCAATCATATAACCTGTATTGAATAGATAATAATTATTATCCCCCCCCCCCCAATCGGCCCTAGACCCCTATACCATATATTTTTTCCCTTTGGGCCACTAGGTGATGAACATTGTATATCTTAATGATTAAACACAAATAGAATACATACCTCTAATGATAAAATAACCACCAGGATCATGTGGACACTCATTTAGTTGTGCTAGCTCAAAATCCGATTTATTAGTCAGTACACAGTTTGAAGAACGCAACATCAATGGCATTCTGTAATTACAACAAAAAATGAAGTAAGTTTTTAGATATTAAATTGAATCATCATCTTATTTCCTGTGCAGACAAAAATATTAACTGTCCCTTGCAGATAGAGTATTTAAACACGATACATATAACATATTCACAGTTTCATGGCAATTTTAATGCTATGTAAGAACTAAGAAGGCAGTGGCGTAACTAGGGTGGGGCAGGCAGGGCACGTGCCCTGGGCGCAAAATCGCCAATCATAAATATTTTGTAAATCCAATCATACAATTTTGACCAGCATCTTATACACTATACATAATACACTCAAACCCTACACCACAGTCTATGTATACTGTGCCTCAGTGGCGTGCGGTCCATACATGCAAATAAGCACTGCATACCCTGGACATTCTGGACTGGATTCACTGTACTAAACTTCTAAATAATAAATAGCAAACATTATTAAAAATTAATCAAGAATAATCAAAATCAATAATCTTATTTGGTTTCCGCGCCATCTATAAATTTTTCTGGGAACTATTTGGATTGAGCTCGCCGCCGCGAATAATCATCGCACAAGTGGCTCCCCTAGAACCCGTGGCAGAAGCAGGCAAATTTCTGCTTATTTGCAGTACAATAAATGTTGCGAATTCACGCACACAGTCACACTTTTTCTCTGTACTACACAACAAAACTTTTAGCTGTGTGCGAGTTTTGGAAGCATAGCTTATTTGGCAACCCGACCAAATTGAAAAGCCGTAAAGGCACCGCGTAATTGTTCATTGCAAAGGGTTGACATAAATTGTAGGTATAATATTGTATTATTTCGTAACAATTGCAAAGTTTTTTAACGCCATATTGTTTGTTATTGTTTTGAATGAACTTTTGATTATTTTTCTGTGCGCAAGTGATTGTGTAAATAATTATTTCGTGAGTTTATTGTAAAAAATTGAAAGTTAACCTGTGAGACCCTGTGTTAGTGAAGAGTGTGTTTATTTATGTACATAATTAACATATTATATTAACTATACCGCTTTTTCGACGTTATCTTTTGGGGGAAAAGTTAAATTGATTGCAAAGGGAAGGTGTGTACCCGGGTTGAATTAAACTAACAAAAGGTACCTACTACTCTTTATTTTTTATTTTTTTATGATACCTAATTTATATCTGGTTATTAGATTGTGTACACAAACACATCTTACAGTTTCCCTTGCATTTTGTTTACAAAAATATCTCATGGCCCTTTCAAATGCCACTTTGGATGTATCATTTATGCGTTTTTAGTACCTATAAATCTCTTATTTAACTATTCTTAATGGTCGCAACAAACATCATGCGAAGCCAATGGCACCGCGCGTAAGAGTAGGTATGGTGGTCTACGACCAAAACAGGCTGAAACTAAGTAGTTACACACTTATAAGTTTTTTTATTTTAGTTGTGCATACCCGGTATGAAATGTCTGTGCACGCCCCTGCTGTGCCTACACGGTCATAGTTTGTTGTTTGCCTTATACATATTAACTTCCATTTTTTTTTCCAGCCCTATGGTTCTGTCTGATTTGATTTTTGATTGATTTTAAAAAACACATTCTTCTTATAGATCCTCCAACCTTCCTTCATATTCCCCCAATGGTGGCCCCAATTTTCGAGCGCGCTTGGCTCGCTCTTACTCAGACAAGTGTTGATAGTAACAAACTAATTCAAATTACTTTTCTAATCTAACTTGTCCCAGATGGGGTGCCCAAATTTTCGAGCTCGCTTCGCTCGCTGTGTCATAACACAACTAGGGGTCGTAATAAACAAATTTTATAAATACCCTTATGATAACTTACTATTGTAGAAGTAAGAAAAGATATCCTATTAATTTAACTTATCAAGTTAATTTACTAAGGGGCGCAAATATGATGCGTGCCCTAGGCGCCATTTTCTATCGGTACGCCCGTGTAAGAAGGCCAGGATGAATGATAACCCTGCACTGTAACTAAACATTTTTAATGTTTTTATTCCTCTCTACTTCTACATGAAGTTGCAATATAGACATGAATAATAAATGGATGTTCTGAGGGTGAACCATCTGGGCAAAGTAGTTGTGCAAGTGTAAAGAAGCAGCAGGAATTATTTTACATACCTCCCAATCAACTGTTTGTTTTTTATAACCCGCTGATTGCCCCTTATGTACTCTATATCCACAGTAATTGGTGCTGAATATGTCATATCCCGGAGCCTACACTCATGAGGAGTTGTAGGTTTGGTAACATTGTACCCTTCTTCTAGGTCTGGTGTTCCAACGTACGCATTTAGATATTTAATATAAAACAAAGGGTCAGCATCACAGAACACTTTTTCATTGGCTTGAACAATTTTTTTTATTTCTACATTGATAAAATAATTAAATGAATCAATGTGTTGTTTAACTAAACCTTTCACTTGTAAAAAGGAAGGTACTAGTTTCCATTTGTCCTGAAATTTAAAATACAGATGTGTTAAAATATGTATTACTTTATTTTAATTTTATTATCAACAAGAATTGAAAAAGGAGTTTATTTTAACGTAACTGAATTATGTGAACTAACCTCTAGAGTTTTTACAGGATCTCTCACACCTTTAGAGGAATCCCAATCGTTTTGTCTCTTGTTTAGCTCCCCCATGTTTAAAAAATAATTCCAATACGGGACCTAAATATACAGAAAGGTACACAGTTTATGAGAAAATAATTGGTAAGGACAATAGTCGATAACCTATGCGTTAACCTAACCACAGATTACTATATTGTAGCAAGCTAAACCTAACCAACCAATTATTAACAAAAATTACAGTCAACCACAACACAACAAATCTGGACCACAGATTATTATATTGTTGATCGAATCAGAATAGCACAGATTACCAGAATACCATAGCAGATGACAGCAGGGTTGGATTCCGACCCACAAAAAATTATGCTAAATGGACAATAAAATAATACTATTTGTCCAAAATTATACTACGTTTCCGTTTAACTTTTCACGTTTTTTTATCGTAGGTATTTTTAATGTTTAATTTTTTGACGTTTTCCTTTTTTCCCACAAGGGTAAAAATTTATTCGTAATTTTTTTTATTCATTTAAGGCGTGACGCGTTTTAATTACATAAATGGAAGTAGGTACCAATAATTTTTATTTTATTTTATTAATTCCCAGAAATACTAGAGATTTGCATTTTTTAGTGTATTTGTAAAAAAGATAACAGGATTTCTAATTAGCTAATAGAAATTATAGTAACTAAAAATACTCCTATTAATTAGCACCTCCTTATATCGAAAACTTTTAAAAAACGAGCGCTTAAAGTATTTTGATGGTACTCCAAAAGTGACCAAATAAATGTGTAATACAAATCATTTTTGGCGACAATTTTTTTTCTGACGCTATCACTCAGGCAATAGCCACCATTTCTATCAACGAAGTCGCTAAATTGACAACACTATGTTTCTATTTGGTAATCCTGATTAGGTGTTGCCGTACATACAGAAATTCCCGACATTTTAGGGTAAATATTAATAAGTAAAAGGGTTCACTTAATACAAATCGGTCGACATCAAAATTATGGTATTTTCGCGTGGCATAGTGGCATTACTATACTACATACTACACTCTATCAAATAATGGTACAAATAGTATTATAATACTACGGAATCCAACACTGGATGACAGTGACAGATCATCAGTACTGCATTTGGGTATGTTCAAAGCGATAGTACAAAAAATTGAAAATAATAGTATTTGTACAAAAATTATAGTACACTTTATAATTTGGATCAAAAGTCATTAAAATTAATGCAAAATTTATCTCTTCCAAGTTTATCAGTTATTCAATTTTTTTCGATCCTCGTAAGGAATAAACTCAGTATAATTACCACTTTTGTGCTACCGCCTTTGAATTGTGTTGCCGGTTCATGTCTTATCTGAGTTAGGTTTATTTACTAAATATTCTATACTCACAAAGACGAGACTTTTCGTTTCGAAGGGCACTTGAGGAGAGAAGACGTGAAGTTATGGGATTGATTTTTAATTTTGTGGTTTTTTAATTATTGGTTTGGTGGTTTTTATATTAGATATTAATGTAATTATTAAAATTACATCGTTGTATAATTTGGGAGGGTCGATCTCCACAGCAAATAGCCTTATGTTTTAACTCGTTGTATAGTTTTAGCACCTCGACCAGTTCGGGTTGTGGCGTTTTTAATTGTTTTGCTAGCCATATGATATTGTGAGTACTGGCCATTCAGTATCAATAGACACTGCAAGTCTTTGTTTAGTTACCTTAGTGACCAAAATAACAGTCATGTCAGATAAAATAAAATAACATAAAAATATACTTTGGTCATGCATTTCTATAATTATCGATAGTTAAAGCCCTAACAAGTGGTAGCAGAGCGTGGTTCACACAAAAATAAAAATGGCATCAACTATGCCTACGAGATATCACACCATAGAACCATTGACCAAGACTAATTACGATACATGGTACTTGCAGGCACAAGCGGTCCTAATTAAAAACGATTTTTGGGAACGATTTTTGAACATCGTAAGCGGCGAAAAACGCTACCATCAGCTGCAGATGCGGCAGCAAGATCAGCGTACAAAAAAAGAGGATTTGAAAGCAAGAGCTGAGATCCTACTTTTATTATCACCATCAGAACTTAAACAAATTAAAGTCTGCACGACATCAAAAGCTGTATGAGACAAATTGAGAGCTACATATCAAAGCAATGGGCCTGCGAGGAAAGCTACCTTGTTTAAACAGTTGGTCCTAAAGCAAATGACCACAGGAGAAGATATACGTGACCACATAAATAACTTCATAAACATCGTGGACAAACTTGCTGATATGAACATAAAGGTTGCTGTCACTGCTGAGCATAATGCTACTCTACAGTTTGCCTACAAATTTTGAGAAATTTAGAATAGCCATTGAATCTCGAGACACCCTGCCTGATCCTGGAGATCTTATAGTAAAGATTTTAGAAGAATACCTAGCAAGGAGTGGAAATAAACAGCCTGAAAGCTCAGAAGCATATAATATCAAGAAACACAAAAATAAATTGTACTGCAAGAGCTGTAAAAAGAAAGGCCACACTATCGAGACATGTTGGGGAAGAAGAAAAACACAAATGAAAAAGCTGAAGAAGCAAATATCCGAACAATTACAATGTTTGTTTGAGCACCGTAGATTCAGATATTAATGAAGATGTCTGGTGTCTAGATAGCGGCTGTTTATCACACATGTGCGGTAATAAATCGATATTTTCTACCATGCATGACCCCCGAAAATGGCACCCTAAAGTTGGCATCCCACACATTTACTATTAAAATTAAAGGCATAGGAAGAGTTACAGTCAGTACCGTTGATAGTAGTTATAATTTCAATGACACCCTTTATGTTCCTGATATATCAGTAAACCTTTTATGCGTCTCCAAGATAACGGAAAGAGGAAATAAGGTCGTTTTTGAAAAAGAAAAAGCATATTTCGTAGAAAATACCGGCAAAATGACAATGACTGCTCGAAAGAGAGGTGGACTTTATTACTTTGAGTCTAGACAAAAAGAAACTGCAAAGTACACATAAAAAAATAGCAATGACATTATGGAATGGCATCGCAAACTAGGCCACATAAACGAAAGAGATTTAAAAAATATGGCAAATGACAACCTTATGTATGGTTTTAACTTAAATGATGAAGACATGGAAACATGTGAGACCTGCATTAAAGGCAAATTGTCCAGGTTACCGTTCATAAGACATGATCTTTACACTACCGATAACCTGGAAATAATACATAGCGACGTTTGTGGACCTTTTGAATGTGATACGTTAGCAGGATCGAAGTATTTAGTTACTTTTACAGACGACTATAGTAGTTATTCTCATGTATGTTTTATCAAAAGGAAGAGTGACGTATTCAAAGTTTTCAAAGAATATAAAAATTAAGTTGAAGCTTTAAATAACAAAAAGATAAAGAACCTGCAGACCGATAATGGCACCGAATATCGCAACAGGGAATTTGATGATTTTCCCAAATCGCATGGCATCCAAAGAAGGTTGACCACAGTCTATACTCCTCAACAGAATGGGATTAGCGAGAGGAAAAACAGATCCTTGTTAGACAAAGCAAGGTGTCTCTAGATAGAGGCCAAGGCACCTAAAAAGCTTTGGGTGGAAGTGGTAGCAACCGCAAACTATCTCATTAATCGTAGCCCTTCGAAAGCGCTTAATGGTGAAACACCGTTCCAGAGATGGCTGGGCCGAATACCATGCGGACATCATCTAAACGTATTTGGCAGGAACACCTTTGTTTTAAGAAAAAACAAGAAAGGCAAACTGACTCAAAATGCCAAAGAAGGTGTATTCATGGGGTACTCGATGACCTCAAAGGCTTACAGAGTATACATACCCGAAGACGATGATGTGGTTACAAGCAGGGATATAAAAATCATAGACATGATGTATTTCACAAAACAAAGTCAGAACTATGATTATAATCTAATTAATGAAAAAGAACACTCTCGTATACCTTAAAAAGAAAATAAAATTAAAGGTAATAATAAGAAAAATAAAAGGGTACAACCAATAGAAATTGAAATAATAGAAAAGGAAAAGGAAAATACCTTGCAAAATTTCAATGAGCAAGAAAATGAAGTTTCTTCGGTAGAAGAAATAGAGTCTTACGATGACGCATCAGAGGTTGTAGAAATACCTGAAAATGGTAGGCCGCAAAGAGAGAGGCGTCCGCCTGCCTGGACCAGAGATTTTATACTGGACCAGGCTGACGAAAGTGACCTACTGTCTGAGATATCCAACATATCTGATGATAATGAAAATGATGAATATTGGCATGATGCTATAAAAGCCGAGATGAGAGCACATTTTAAGAACAGAACCTAGAAAATAGAAAAGAAGAACAAAGATATGAAAGAAGTGGATTACAAAATGGTTCTCAGAAACAAAGTAGGACCTGATTACAGCATCACAAAGAAAGCCAGACTCGTAGCATGGGATTTCACTCAGCGACCAGGCGTTGACTACAATGAAACATACGCTCCTGTAGCTAAACTGAGTTCGATAAGATCTGTTATTGGAATTGCCATGGAAGAAGGCCTGAAATTAAACCAGATGGACATCACAACAGCGTACTTGAATGGTGAACTAGAAGAAAAAATAGTAATGAAGTATCCTGACTTTTTTAGAAGAGTATCTGACCAAAATCATGGTTGAAGAAAGTAAACAAGAAAATTTAACTGTTTACAACAAAACAATGAGTATGCTAAAAGACATAAAAAACAACCCCAAAGGGAGAGTATGTCATCTCATAAAAGCTTTATATGGACTCAAACAGGCAGGGAGGCAATGGTATAAGAAACTCGACACAGAATTAAAGAACATAGGTTTCAAAGCATCAGAAGCTTACCCATGTCTATACTTACTAGAGAAAAGAGGAGTTAAAATCATAATAATTATCTATATCGATGATTTATTATTTGCCTATTCGTGTCCTAAAAAGCTGCAAGAAATAAAAGACCTGTTAAATACGAAATTTGAGTTAAAAGACTTAGGAACACCTAAACGGTTAATAGGGATAGACGTTACTTATAAGGGAGATGAAATCAAATTGAACCAGGAGACGTTCATAGAAGACATTTAAAAATTTAAAATGGAATATTGCAAGGTCACGTTTACACCCATAGAACCAGGTCTTAGACTAGAAAAAAGAGAAAAAGATAAAAGAAACGATCAGCCCTACAAAAATATGCTGGAACGGCTATAAGCTGGATGTCGAAGAAGTAAAAGATTGTAGCGCTATCGACTGCTGAAGCGGAATATGTCGCCTTGACTGAAGCTGCAAAGGAGGCTATTCACTTGAGAAATCTATTCAAAGATTTTGGGGCCAACTATGAAAGCATAGTCATATTGAACGACAATCAAGCCACTCTAAAATTAAGGCAGAACACAATGGTCACTTCCAAGTCCAAACATACTGACTTAAAAATGCACTTCATAAGAAATTGTGTAATGGAAGGCGTGATAAAGGTGAAGTATCTGCCAACAGAAGATATGGAAGCAGATATTCTCACTAAAGCCCTAGCCGGCCCGCGTCTATTGAAGTTGCGAAGCGGCATAGGAGTTCTGAACTCCTAATGACCAACAACGACATTCCAGTGAAGAGGAGTGTGAGTACTGGCCATCCAGTATCAATAGACACTGCAAGTCGTTTTTTGTTTAGTTACCTTAGTGACCAAAATAACAGTCATGTCAGATAAAATAAAATAATATAAAAATATACTTTGGTCATGCATTTCTATACTAAATTATCGTTAAAACCCTAATAGAACATCTCCTTGTTTTACAGTTTTCAGCCATAAGTCACATTTTTCATTATATTTTTCAATACAGTGCCAGTAATAAACACTTTCGCGCACTTTGTTTAAACAACAAATAAAACCGTTCACAACTAATTGTTCTTTTCCTTTTCGAGATTTAATAACAGTACAAGAAGGCATTATAATTGTAATTATTTATCAAGCCAAGCAACTGGTAAATCTTTTTTGTATTTTTTTCCTTTTATGCAATGACATTAGGTACCACATTAGGTACATAGTTTAAAAAGAGGCTTTTATAGTAGAGTAACTCATTTTATCAGAATTATGATTGAAACCTCGATGATCTCAAACAGTGCGCTCAGTGAATATGAATATACACATAAAATATTTTTTTTTGTAATTTTTCTACCTAAATAATGTAGAGGTAGCATCGTTTCTCAGATATGTCATCGATTTAAGATATTGTCGAAGTACAGCATGTCGGAGTAATGTACGTCGAAATTGACTCAATATCGTTGAACTCGCATCGTTTCCTAGTTAAGTCATGTCGAAGAAACGCTTTGTCAGAGTACAGTAGTGTCGGCCTTAAGCCATTTCGAAATAAAGTATTGTCGAAATGAAGACGTATCGGAGTTGCGTGTTTTCGAAGTAAAATCTTGTCGGAGAAAGATTTGTCGGACTTCAGTTTTGAAGCCGATAAATTATTTCACAGCAAAAAATCGCCGCTTGCATTCGAGAAACTCTCCTAGTGTAACGGACGCTTAATGCATGTTATATCTGAGAACTCTCTCAGATACAACGACAGCCGCAATGTACCATCGATCGATTTCCTATAAGTACGATTGTGCAACGCCGCGTCATTGATTCATCAAAACCGATCGCCCGTTTGATGCGGGGCCTTTTTGTCACCTAACATCGAGACGTTAAGACATCCATTGTTAAGACCTAATTGTTATACCTTGAATAAATAGTGTTTAATAGTTATTTGTTATACAAGAGTGCAAAGTTGCTTTTTAACCGCGTGCTCAATTTTGATGACCGAGCAAGCGAAGGATTCTAAAATTGAATCACGAGCGGAGCGAGTGATTCAACAATTAGAATCCTGAGCGTCAGTGAGGGAATTAAAAGAGCACAAGGTGAAAAATCTTTGCACTCGAGTGCAACACGTAACTTTTCATCCCACCTCAGCGAGGAAATGACTAAAAAAAACATTTACAACCACAAGATACTTTTATTTCAGTTTAGGTATTAAATACTATATGATAGGTAAATTAGGTAAGTTTTACAGAATACCTATTCTTTAAATTATAACAAATAATACTAGGTATAATTAAGAGAAATTGAAAGTAACGTTGCTACAATTACTTGAGTGTAATATTTTTGTTAGGTATTATTGTAATGTTGGTGTTAGTGACTTAAAAAAGTACACCAAGAAAGTTCCGATAGGCTTGTTGAAAAAATATCGATACATCGATATACTGATATATTTTTTTAATGTATCGATATTTTTGAGCGATATTTAATATTTCGATATATGTTAAATTCAAAGTATCGAAAAGGTATAAAAATCTATATTTTTTACAGACCAATAAACATTTATAAGTTTTAAGATTATAAAATCCCAAAAAGGAATACTTTTTTTATACTAACATCTTTTTAACAAATTATATTTCATGTATTTTTTGTTTTTGGTCGACTTGATTTGTTGTGTTATAATTTGGTTTTTAAGATATATCGCCCATATATCGATATTTTTAAATAAAAATGTCAGTATCGATACTGATATTTTCTAAAAATATCGATTCGACATATATCGATACTTTATTGCGTTTAGACTCGGAACCTAGGGAAGGTTCCAAGTCTGAGTTTTTAACAAATTAAAAAAAAGTTGTATTGAAAATTCGGCGCCAGGGGGGTA
Organism: Acronicta psi; assembly: GCA_946251955.1. Lineage (NCBI taxonomy): Eukaryota > Metazoa > Arthropoda > Insecta > Lepidoptera > Noctuidae > Acronicta > Acronicta psi. The sequence continues at coordinate 7,005,488 of OX276472.1, read as the reverse complement.
AAAGCACGATGTTCTAAATTCAATTTACTTTGTCTCTCTAGAGGATAAAAACGACTTTTGCACTCAGATATCGAAGAGTAAAAATACTCTTTTCGAGATGGTGGGATGAAAAATATATTGTTTTTTTTTTGGTCTCCACCGCTGCCCATCTCGTAATTTGCATGATAGCATTTGGCATTGTTATTGTTTTTCGTCGTAGACAGACTGCCTTTTTTAGTGAATTGTTTTGTTTCGTAACTTTGTATAGCAAGTAGAGTAATGATGGTCACTCACATTCATACAACGGGCCTACAGTTTGAGCTTGTCATGCTCACTTCAATGTCCTGCTGATGGTGGCGTTGTGTGTCAAGTCGTTTTATTCCCTACAACGTGGTTGAGTCAAACGGCGCCGATACACACGTCATACTCGTGAACGGGTGCTGTCTGTCGGGGCTGGTCAGCTCTCACTGCCTATGGCCATCTTTTTAATGTTAATCTTAATACTCTTTGAATCACACACATCAAACTGCACTATCCTCAAAACCATTCACAGCAAAATTGTAACGATTTCTATTTTAAACATGAATTTAAATGTAAATGTGAGTACTATGTAGGCTAGTTTAAACGCGTTCTATATTGTCTGTTTTGGGTATTTCATATTCCCATTGGGGGTGTTACTTTTCTCCTTTGTCACTTTTATTTTATCATGTATACTAACATAATCTATAAGTTATATTGTTACTAACACTCTATGGATCTGATGGTCTGAAAATAAATTATTTTATTTTATTTATTATTATATTATATGACCTACACAAATGTCTTGCTGAACTGGTATAGTCGAGCTACACGATGACTGTTGCATGCGTGCCGTCAGTTAGGACTGGTTAACTCAAAACTGTTTCAGATTTTGCCCTACATTGTTTAACTCGCATATCCGATATATACTACGTTTGTCTGGACTTTAAAAGAGACCATGATTCTCTGAGTTTGTTTCGGCGTTTCTTCTCAGAGGTCGTCAGTTAGGAAATGCCGGCGACATCTAGCATTAAAAAAAATGACTTGTAAAAGTGTCTTTAAAGGATCTACTTACAGAAATAAATATCATTTCATTTCATTTCATTTCAACCAAAGCGCGCGACATTTAAAGATATTTACTAAAATTTCGATTAAAATACATTTGTATTATATGAAAAACCTCTTGTCTAGAGCCAACCCAAGACTGAATGCCAGGAATCATACGAATGTGAGTGGCCGGAATTACAGTAGCTGTGATCTGTCTGTCAGTTAGAGATGAGTCGTACTACTTGAAACCCGTACTGAGGCTTACGAGTACGAGTACGTGCAAATATTGGCGCCAAAGACTAGCTCCATAAGTATTAAGGAGTACGCGTCCAAGTAAAACGGACTTTTTAGTAAGCAAGCAAGTCGCGAGTATTTTGAAGTACGCGTCTGAGTGTCACCTTATCGGACTTTTTTAGTAAGCTAGTCGCGAATATTTTGAAATACGCGTCTGTGTGCCAAAATACGGACTTTTTTATTATATTTTTATGATTAGTTATCTGATCTGTTAGATTTATTTATAATAATGTTTTTTATTTAATTAATATAAAAATAATTCATAATTATTTATGAAAATATGTAAAACCACAATAAAAATAAAATCAATCGAAAATGCTTGTAGATCTTTTATTAGAGACTTAACCAAACGTATTGATTCCAACACCGATCGGGATTCACTTTACTCATTGGATACAAGTGTCGAACGCGTCTCGCAACTTTTCGAAAATTTTGAGTTCAATGTATTTAAAAAAAGTCTTAAGTCTTGCACGATAAAGTTTTTTTTCATTTGGCATTTTCAAGCACCTCGGACACACACATGGGTGTAAAGGCGTGAGACTTGTAAGTGTTACGCGTATTAACGAGTAAGGAAACGCGCGTTTATGGTTTGTGTTGGTGGGTGACTTGGCACTCGGACTTGAAATACTTCTAAATACTCGAAACGCGTTCGTACACAGACGCAATACTCGTACGCCATACTTCTTCGTCGAAACCTAGTCTTGAAACCTGTGACAGTTTATACCCCTTATTTCTACTGTCAGCAGGGTTGGATTTCGTACTATAATAATAGTATTTGTACCATAATTTCAAGCTTCGTACTATATACTATCCATATCTAAGGATAGTAAGCAAAATACTATAATTTTCATACTTTGCATTAATGACTATGCATATATACAAGGTGGAAGGGACATCGACGCACATCCGAATACCATGAGTTCAGTACATGATTCTGGACCCCCCTGTGTAGAAATTTTCCGTAACTTTTTTAATAAATTTTCCAACTTTTTCTGCAGTTTTTTTACTTGAACGTGTAAAAATACATTATTTCTATCTACCCAAATTAGATTTATAATAAAAAAATCATTATTTCATTTATTTCACTTAAAACAGCAATGTAAATAAAATTTAAAAAGAGTACTCAGTCAGCTGTTCTGCTTAAAGTTCACTTGCAAGGTCAATCAAGGGCTAGTACCTAAACAGGACGAGCGCTCCCCTATTTTATGCACACCGTCAAAGGCACCGACAAAGGCCGCGCGCGGCGCGTCGGCTCAACTCAAAGGAGCGGCGGCATCGCCGCTTAAAATCGGTGAAATGCAAAAATCTTTTGTATTTCGCCGATTTTGAAATGACTGCAAATGTATGTGCAGTTTGTCGCGAATTTGTGATCTTATCGTAAATAATATAATATATAAATATCGTAATTTTCTTAGTGGGTGTGTACTTGTGTCTGTGTATTGTTATTGTTTTGATTGCGAGCAGTGTTGGATTCCGTAGTATTATAATACTATTTGTACCATTATTTAATAGTGTGTAGTATCGTAATGCCACTATACTACGCGAAAATACCATTATTTTGATGTCGACTGATTTGTATTAAGTGAGCCCTTTTACTTATTAATATTTACCCTAAAATTTCGGGAATTTATGTATGTACGGCAACACCTAATCAGGATTACCAAATACAAACGTAGTGTTGCCAATTTAGCGATTTCGTTGCTAGAAGTGGCGGCTTTTGCCTGTGTTAGCGTCAGAAAAAAAAATTGTCGCTAACAATTTTTTGTATTACACACATTTATTTGGTCACTTTTGGAGTACAATCAAAATACTTTAAGCGCTCGTGTTTCAAAAGATTTTCGATATAAAGAGGTGCTAATTAATATTTTTAGTTACTATAATTTCTTTTAGTTAATTAGAAATCCTGTTATCTTTTTTACAAATACACAAAAAAATGCAAATCTCTAGTATTACTGGGAATTAATAAAATAAAAATTATTGGTACTTCCATTTATGTAATTAATACGCCTTACGCCTCAACTGAATAAAAAAAAAACGATTTACGAATGCATTTTTAACCTTGTGGGGAAAAAGGAAAACGTCAAAAAATTAAACATTAAAAATACCTACGATAAAAAAACGTGAAAAGTCAAACGTAGTATAATTTTGGACTAATAGTATTATTTTATTGTCCATGTAGCATAATTTCTTGAGGGACTGAATCCAATCCTGATTGCAAAACACTTAAAATGCATTCCTTACAATACTTTACTGCCCGTGAATATGGGTATTATGCTCATGTGCTATGGCGAAGCACATGGAAAAGGTCAGTGAGTTTAAATAATACCTACATTAGGTACTCTGAATCTGTTTTATGGAAATAGGTTTATTTCCTCGCATTTTCAAATCCTTTTTGGTATAAAATACCTGTTATCGGTTATAAAATTAATAAACTTGATTTTATGATTGTGATATCAACGTTTAGGTGATGTTTTGTAGGTAGGTATCACGAAAACAACGGTCGCGGACTCACAGAAATTCGCAGCGGTGATTTGTGTGTGTAAATAGGTAGGTAGTTGCGGATCGCCCGCGTGATAACATTCACCGCGGAGCGTGATCGCGTTGTTAGCAATACACTGCACGCTCAAAAATGACAATATCTGTAACCGGTCATTTTCTACATTAAAGACCTAGATCATTTTGTTTTTGACCTTGAGTGAAACCTTGTCACGACGTTTGTGCGTCGATGTCCCTTCCACCTTGTATAAACCATTTGTGATGTATTGCGAATAGAATAAACTATTACATTTACTATTACAATAAACTAGTTACGCGTGCTGTGGTAGAGGGAGCGGTAGAGAGACGTGCGACACTGACATTGAAGTTGACAATTGACAACATGATTTATGATAATGCACTCTCTCTCTGAGTCTAAGGCTAACATTCAGAGACGATGCTCATTGTAAAGTAAGGCTTCCGTATGTCAAATTTGTATTACAATTTGACATAAGAGAGAGAGAGAGAGTTCATGCTGAGTCTCTTCTCTGAATCTCAGCCTAAGACCCCAAGCGACACCACGTATAACAAAACTCATAAATAATAAACAAATGTTTATTATTTCATCCCAACACCATTTCAGGATTTATTAGGATTCCAGGACATTCCAGGATATATAGGACACAACACTATTTACTACCAATCCAATATTTAAAAACCACAAAATTAAACAATAAATTACTTAACTTCACGTCATCACTCGCTCACTCCTCAAGTGTTTTCTCGAAAAGTCTTGTCTTTGTGAGAGAATATTCAGTAAATAAACCTCACTAAAATAAGATACAAACTGGCAACACAATTCATAGGCGGTAACGCAAAATGGTAATTGTACTGATTTTATTCTATATTTCTATTATGCATCAAATAAATATTGAATAACTAATAAACTTGGAAGAGGTTAATTTTGCATATATTGGTATTAATTTTAATGACTTTTGATTCAAATTAATAGTGTGTACTATAATTTTTGTACAAATACTATCCTTCTCAATTTTTTGAGAAGTTTTGAACATGCCCAAATCCAACCCTGACTGTCAGTCTGTCTGACTGTATGTGCTATTCTTATTGTGATTAGATTTTTCAGTCACTAGTGTGTGTAAAAAATAAAATTATGATCATTACCATCAATTTCGAAATTCCGGCTGCCTTTATTGTGAAAGATAATTTCAAGACAAGAAATTAGAACCACTATTTTTTTAATTAAAATGTATTTGTACGTAGTATAACACTTTTTTCATCAAACATCAAGATGGTTTTCGAGTCCATACCTCGTACAGTTAGAATTCTTCTATTAGGTGAACCTGGTGTCGGAAAAACCTCACTTATACTTTCTTTAGTAACTGAAGAATTTACTGAACATGTGCCACCGAAGGCTGAAGAAATTACAATTCCTGCGGACGTTACACCAGAACAAGTACCAACTAACATTATCGATATTTGTCGTAAGTATAAATTTTTGAGTGAAGAAAACAAGCCTATTTATAAAATTCATTATAATGCAATGCATACACGTAACGGATACCATAATTTCGCAAATTGTCTGAACCCTATTTGCCAATACTTAAAACTACATACTGGCAAAAAAGTATGTGGAAGAAGTCAAGAGGTACCTGCACTCTGTAATTTCTACCTACCCCTGTTGCTAAAACTCATGAGTGCATGTATGTAGTGAAAAATTCAGTTTCAGGGTGTTGTCAAACTAATTACTTAAACAACAAACACTTACATAACCAGTTATAATGTATTGTTTACCACATGAAATAATGAGTTTATAACTTACCTCTAGTTTGGATTGAGGTTGAAGTTTTCAACATCTGTTGTTTAACAGAAATTAGAATATTCCATTTAAATTGCTACTGTTATGTACTTAACCAATTAAGTACACAACAGTAGAGTTGTAACTTTTTGACCATAGGTACATTAAAAAATACATGAATATATGTAACTATGGTCAAAAAGTTGGCCAACTTTATTAAATAAGTTTGTTATGATACATTATTTCAGTTGCAGAACAAACATTGGAGCAGGTAGGAGAAGAAATAGAAAGGGCTCATGTGATATGCATAGTTTTCTCAGTGGATAGACAAGAGACGCTGAACAAAATAGCAACATATTGGCTGCCTTTTGTTAGAGAAAACTGTTCTGAAGATTACAGGAAGCCTGTCATTCTTGTTGGAAATAAGATTGATCTAATTGACTATTCTGTTATTGATGTAAGTTTTATATTCCTGTATTGTTATTAGTTATATAATTTCTTTGCAAATTTATTTTATTTATAAATATAAGTAAATTTGATTCTCAATCTCTTTGCTTTGCAGTAGGACAATAATTTATACTTAATTATTTACATTATAGAATATTTGGGACATAGCCGAAGAATATCCAGAAGTGGACAGATGTATAGAATGCTCAGCGAAATCTCTTATAAATGTGTCTGAGATGTTCTACAATGCACAAAAGGCTGTGCTACACCCTATCAACCCAATTTACAGTATTGAAGAACAAGAGGTAAGAGTATTAACCAAGATAAGTGGTTAAACAATTTTAATAACCAGTAGGTTTTTATATGATGTCAACTTTAACTTTACACATTATAGGACATATGTGTATTTAAATATATCTATTGAATTAATTTTACTAATTATTTTTGTTTGATGAAAGAATCTTTGCATATTTGGGAACTGGTAGGGACCTAATAATTACGGAACAATTAAGTAACACCCTACCCTTTACTTTTTACGAGAATATCGACCAGATGGCTATAATTTGTATTCGACCAGATGGTTATAATTTTTATAACTTATGTTAGGTACCTATTTGTTAATTAATAAGTGCTAATTATAGTAACCAAAAAATTACTATTTAATTTAATTGATCTCATCTACCAGTCTAATTTGTATTTAAGTAAATATTTTAAAATAACATCGTGTTTTATAAAAAAATACAAAATTTCTCGAGAGACTCGAGAAACTCGAGAAATCCTTGTCGAGAATTCTCGTGACTCGGGAAATAAAAAAGGTCGAGAAACCAGAAACCCTAGCCAGACCTAATATCCTCGGTGACTTTTAGCAAAGCAGTGGACGTGCTGTGTCTAGGCCGGAAACCTGATTATAACGGCGATAGTAAATTATTTTTAAAAACATAAGTTGAGATTTGTATATGTGCAACTGCTTCTAAAACTTTAGACTGGAAAGGATGGATTGAGATGGGCCTAAAGTGGTTTACTAGACTGGGATTGGAGATTTTTGGGAGAGGAATAATGTGAGCCTCTCGCCAGACTAGTGGAAAAACCCTTGTTTGTAGGGAAAAATGTATTATATGCGTTAATACTGGTATTATAATATCAAGAATATGAGATAACATAGTCCTACCTATATCGTCACAGCCCACTGCTTTAGATTTTATAGAATTAAACAATCTAAGAACATCAAGGTCAGTCACGGGTGAAAACGTAAAAGAATCAGAAGGTAATGTTGGCATGGAAGTAATATCAAGAATAGTTTTGTTTTTAATATTAGAGGCAAGAGAAACTGATGCGAAAAAATGATGATTAAGATCATTTAAAGATATGCAAGATGGGATGTTACTTGAAGAAGACTGAGTTATGCCTAGGGATTTCATAAACTTCCATATATCGGCCTGCGAAGAAGTAAGAATATTCTCATGAATATAACGGCGTTTAGCAACTCTTACCAATCTTATCAATCTTTTGTATTTTTTAAGCATTTTCCATGCCAAGATTACAAGTTATTTTAATGAAGGAAAAACTTGGCTGGTGGGCAGCATTCGAACTTGCGTCTTCTGGTTCAGTACACCAGATGCTTTGACCGCTAAGCTACCGCGAGCCCTGCTCGCCAATCGAAATCTTCCTTCACATTCTAAACTTACGTCTTAAGGTGACGTAAGTCTTTCTGTATTATAGTAGCGGCAATAATTTTAGTTGATTTGCAGCTTTGTATAACAAATGGATTTTATCTATCAGGTTAAGAAATAATATCTCAAAAACTTTATGTTACTTCTACAATACCAAGCACAGCTCTTTCCATACCTAGCTGGTCACTCAGCTAGGTATGGAAAGAGCTGTGCTTGGTATTGTTTATATTTAATTAAAAGACTTTTGTCTTTAGGCACTGTGGTATAGCCAACAAAAAGACACTGCGAAGTTTCTCGAACGCTGCCCAGCCGAGTCGGATTCGAGGAGTGACCTCTTTCTCGAAGTTGAACCTACCTAACTGGATGGTTTGTCCTAGATAGACATACTCTTCAACAACTTCGAGAGCAGAGTTCCCAACGGATATTGGGATGGGCACGACATGGTCGTTGTACATGACTTGCTAGGAAACTCGAACGAGCATTGTGCTGAGCTCTTGCAGCGATTCTGCCATGACCACGATATCGTCGGCAAATCGAAGATCACTCATCTTCATATACTCGCCATTGATTGTTGATGCCTCCCTGAATCCTTTTCACTACAGGAACTTGAATGCATCTTCCATTGCAGAAATTGCAGAATTGCTAAAACCTGTTTACAATGGAATTGCCCCCATACACTGTTGTTCTAGTCGGACCGACATAGTGGCATTTTTGTATAAGCACTAACGCTTGGCACCGCTGCAGAGATTGTAGCACCGCCCAAGTTGCAATTGAATCGAACGCTTTCTTATAGTCCACAAACGCTAAGCAAAGTGGCAGATTATATTCCTCGGTCTTCTGTATCATCTGCCGAAGCGTATGGATGTGATCTATAAGTACTAAAACGTTTTCGAAAACTGGTTTCCGATCTTGAGCGCGGGTTTGATGATTCGTGATGACCCTTGAGAACAACTTGTAGACATGACTCAGAAACAAGATGGGTCTATAGTTCCTCAATAGGGTGTTATCACCTCATTTGAAGAAAAGCGCCACCATACTTCTGTTTATTATTATGGACTTAACATGGACTGTTTCGTTTCAGTAACTATAGGTTATATGCAATAAGCTAACATACAGTTCGCAGTGGCGGCGTAAGACCTAAATTTTATGTGGGCAAAATTCATTTTGCGGGGCCCTCTGCCCTCTCTTAAGTAATGCATAATTTTTCGGGGCGCGAGGCCCCCTTGGTCGCGAGGCCGTAGGCGGTGGCCCACGTCGCCCACGCCTTACGCCGCCACTGACAGTTCGTGCCAATATTTATTCTAATATTTTTCTTTCTCCGATTTTTACGGCTGAGTCAAAGTTAGCTAACGCCAACTTCAACCCGGACATTAAGTTTGGCGCGAAATTGTACATTAAAACTCTATTGGATAGCCGGCCAGCGTCCATACAAAAGTGCCCATCATTCTAAACTGTCAACTTGACAGCTGTCATGTACCTCTAGAACAAATTTGAACTGAGTTGTGTGGGCTTTTGATGACCTCCTTTAATTAAAACACTGTATTTTATAGCTTACGGAAAAATGCAAAAGAGCTTTAACCAGGATTTTCAAGATCTGTGATTTAGATGGTGATGGCCTCCTAGATGACTATGAAGTTACAATGTTTCAACGGAAATGTTTTGACTCACCATTGCAATTGCAGGTAATATAATACATATTAAATGTCTGGCAAATTTTTCGAATGAGTGGTATGGTGGTTTCGTAGGCTCGCGTCGCCGCAAGTCATGTGATATCACAATTGTATAATATATACTGAAAAAGTAGTAATGTATCTGTGATTTTTTGTAACTTCAAAAGTTTCACACAGTAACTTTATCCATTAGTGTCGGCGCCGACACCTGGGGGTCTACTCCGAAGTGACAAATCCGAAATATCGGCCGATTGTTCGGAGACGCCTTCGTGACTCGTTTAATGTTAATTAAGTGCCCGACCTTGAGTTTATAGCTAATTACAGACTCAGTCGGACACTTTATGAACAACTCTGCCAGGAGATAGTACCCCTGTTACCAAGGAAGCGAACCAAATATAGCTGTAACGATAACGACAGACGAGTTTGGGTGCATCTAAAGTATTGTTTGATGCATTTTGCAATAAAAAACACAGTATCACTTGTTTGTTTACTTCTTCTTTGACTTAAGCCACTGGACAGCTGTCAGCTGTGTTTTTTATAATTTGACCATCGGTAAAGACAATCATTATGCCAACTACAATTTCATAGATTTTTTATAAATCTTACACTTTTTATAGGTAAAAGTAATGAATTAAAAGCGATTTTCAATTTCCTTATTAGATAAAATTATAATCGTCTGTAATTCAACAGTTAAATTACATCGAAATGAGTAATGACAATGAGAAATGAGTAGTGCGTTCAACGTTTCATATCGATGAAACGTTGAACGCACTACTCGCTTTCGTTCAGTCCGACGCTCATTCGATGATAACGACCAAACTGAGCAAATCCGAACTTTGTTCGTAGTAGGACAACAATGCAAAGTTCGGTCGAGAATCGGTCGGGCCCGAACATTCGAACTTATCACTTCGGAGTAGACCCTCTGTTATCACAGCCGGTCGTGCCTACTGGGACACTTCTGTGCATGTCTGTTCTGTGTACTATTAATATTTTGATTGATTAAAGCACATTAATAAAATTATTTCAGGTTTTAGATGAAGTAAAATCAGTAATTGCTCAAAATATTGCTGGTGGTATAGAAAATGATTGTATAACAATAAAAGGGTTTATTTTCTTACATTGTTTATTTATACAAAGAGGAAGGAATGAAACAACATGGACAGTACTTCGTAAGTTTGGCTATGAAGAGAATTTGGAATTGAGTCACAGTTATTTATATTCTAAGTAAGTTGTTTTTATTTATAAATTTCGATAGTTTAGTAGTTAATTGCATAATATGTTAAATATAAATTCTTGTAGTTTCGCCATGTCCTTTGTATTTATCAGTCGATACGTTTGAAGAAATATTTATAGGTTCATAGGTATTTCGACAAAAATATTTTAAATACAAGAAGTATACAATTAAAAATAAGTTGAGTTTTTGTTAGTGTTGCGTGTACAAAAAATAAAAAGTAATTAAAAAGCGCTTGGTGTTATTTTCTACCTATTTTAGCAATTCAGATTTACGATTATGTAACTTAGACTACAATAGCTTCGTAGCTAACTTTTTGATCATCAAAAGTTCTTGGAATCTCTATAAGAATGTAAGAAAATTCAACTAAAAATATTTTACTATTATACATAATCTCCTTGCACTTCTATAAAGTAAGAATACTGCTTTCCTAACTTTCTTATTCCTTGTCCAAAAAATCATTTTCTTGACTCCCCGAAAACTCGTCTACGGTAGCCATAACCGCGTCATCATCGTTCAATTTCTTCCCCCGGATATGTTCCTTTAATTTCGGGAATAAGTGAAAGTTACTAGGCTAAGTCCGGAGAATATGGACAATATGGTGGGTGGAAGCCAGCACTGTGGATTGTTTTAAACGCAACTTTTGACCGATGAGTAGAAGCGTTGTCGGGGTGAAACAACATGTCCAACGTCAGTCGTCCTCGGCGTTTTTTATAATTGGATCGCGCACTTTTGATATTAAATTTGTGTAATAAGATCCTGTAGTCGATCTTCCAATGTTGGACCGTTTTGATGTTATCTGCCGTGACAGATGTTGACGGCGGCCCAGAACGAGGATCATCTTCACAGATCAGTCTACCTCTCTTAAATTTAGCAACCCAGTAAGCGACCGAAGAATAGCGTCTTTAGGCCCCAATGTTTGCTGAAAATCCAAAAAACATCCCCTGTGGACATTTTTTTCAGGCAGAGGGTGTTTTATGACTACAACGTAACTGACTTTTCTCCATAGTTGAATGTTTTTAACAACTACTCGCACAAAGTAATTAATAACAATACGATCAAATCGATTGAAATTTCATATAAATTATATAGCATTTACACTCCAAAATTAATATCAAACTACCGCCTACAATATTATATAATTATGCGATTCTAAAAACTTTTTGATTCAATTCAATTTCGTATATTGTAATGAAGGTTAAACGCTTTAAAGGTATTATGTTAATTATTTCAACTTTTCAACCAGTAGTTTAAATAATTCCCGGCGTCCACTACTTTAACAGCATGGCTATGAGAATTTTAAGTTATAATACATATTATCGTTCATCACCTAAACCTACATTTATTTTAATTGCAGTGTTAAGGTACCTGTAGGTTGCACATCTGAACTATCATATAAGGGTCAGCAATTTTTAACACAGTTGTTTGAAAAGTACGACAAAGACAAAGATGGCATGCTAAACCCAACAGAATTAAAAAATGTATTCTCCTGCTGTCCTAGAATACCATGGCATAACCTGCGATATACTGTGCCTACAAATGATAAGGTATTTTAATTTTAATTTATCATATAAGTATATCGATCCGCATTTTATCTATTTGAAATGCGCGTGCACATCTATTCGCATTATCTCATGCATCCAGCAACACACCATCACGCCTGTATTCCTAAGTCAGCCTTAATATTATTTGGGACTAACGGCGCCCCGCGGTTTTACACGCGTAGTTCGTAGCGTGATGAAAAATAGCTTATAACAAAACCGCCCACGATTAATATAGGCACAGACCTCAAGAAAATAGTTAACATAATATTTTAGGTATTTTATTAAGAGATTAAACTTTTATTTCACGCATTTTTAATTAGATTTTTTACTTTTGCGTCAGTGCGTCATAAACGCATTTGATCCTTGACCACTTGTGTGCTCTCGGGATAATTATTTGATTGTTTGTATTGCAGGGATATTTGACCTTACAAGGTTGGATGTGCCGTTGGACATTAATGACATTGGTGGACTTACAAAATACAAGTGCCTATTTAGCTTACTTGGGATTCAATTTTCTAGAAAATGAAACGCAAAAAACAGCTATACACAGTAAGTTTACCTAAGCATTTAAAGTAACCCCGGTCACTCACATTTACTTACACATGTGAAGCGCTGTCATTCATTCGCAAAATAAGCGAAGGATCGAGGTTCGCGCGCTTTGATGTCCGTTAAAAACTGACACAGCTTGGAAAAACGCGAATGCAGTGAAAACTCTGCATAATGTTATACTAAAAACTTAGAGTATAGGGCTATAAATCTAATCTAAATTTCTTAAATAAAAGTTATTAATAACTTTTATTTAAGAATTTCTAAAATATCTCTAAATTCCTTAATCTGTATAATGTGACAATACAGATTTATGGCGGTATATCTAGGTCCCTCAGTTCATGAATGTTTTCGAGATATTTGTAAAACAATAATTTATCTAAATAAATACATAAAATCATAAATACGACTTTACTATATTTTGTGAAGCCGGGTCTTATTCTCCCAAGATTTTCTTTCTGAGATTTCGACCACTCTGAGATTTAGGCTATGCCACTTTATGTAAACGTCTGGGTTGAAAGCCCAAATTATTTAAGGTGGAAGCTCCGACAGGCCGTCCATACATTTTTCGATCAGTCTTTTCGCTAAACATAGACACTCTTTGTTCAAACCGAATCATTTTATACCTTTTCTACAATTAATTGTGTCCGCAATAAATATTTTTAGGAAATAACTACATTTATTTACTGAGAAAAACAGTCGAGAAATTCAGGCAAAATTTACAACTTTCTTACATGTGTGCGTGAGTTTAGATAAGCAAACTAGCGCCAAAAAAGCGTCATCTGTACTATATTGTAGTCTTTGAGCGCCATGATTGCGATAGTTTAGAGATTAAATGCTAGATGGCGTGCTGGCGTTACTATTATTTTGTTAAATCAATATAATACGTATTATAATTGATTTTTATTTCCTTTCCTACCTTTCACAAACAGGTTTCAACGAAAAAAACATTATAATAACATATTATAACATGTAAACAATTTTTTATGAACTTTATTCGTAAATTGTATACCTATATGATTTTTGCTACGTTGCCGTTCTTCGCAACCGTGACCTACCGCAGAAGAAAACGTTGCCGTTCTTACTTCTTCGTTCGCTCGATTGAAATGTAACAAAATACAATTTTCAAGCTTGCTTGTATGCTATAGTATTGTCACGCGGATTTTCTCGCGTGTTATTTTGCGATTGAAATTCAATATCTCTAGTAGGTATGTATTTGATTCCAATTTAATATAATTTCATATAGGTAGGTATACTACGTGTTTTGAATAAATTAATATTAATATACCCACAAGTAGTAATGATTCAAAATCCGTAAAATAAAAGGTAGGTATACTATCTTTCAGCGATAATATTAGTAACAGCAAGGTGGCCCGTGAGTTGGATTTTAGGCGCTGAAATCTCGTCACAATAGGTACTTATTACTTACATACGTCTCAAATAGGTTATTATATGATTATATTATTATCAATTATTGTATTATTATTATTATAATACCTATTAATAATTAACCCACCGAAGTAGTAGCAAAATTAAGTTTGCAAATATTTGCAAAATCGAAGTACTTATAAAACACCTAGAATACCTTTTACGCATTTTGTGGTTTCAGACAGACAAACATTATTTTTAGTTTGTTTATACAATGTCGTGTAGGTACTCGCCGCGTGTGGTTCAGTGCAGCGTCACAGTATACATAGAGGGAACAGTAGCGAAACTAAGCCTAGTTGAAGAAATAAATACAAGACGCTACATTGAAGCAGTAGGGTTGTAACTCTTAATGTTTTTGATATTGTTTTTTTTATTGAATCTTTTTTGTTCTGTACTGATCAATCTATCGAATTGAAATAACTAGCTTACAAATACAATATAAATAGGTAATCTAATGGCGTCTGTTAATCTCAGGCATGGCAAAGGAAATGGCAGTAATTTCAAAATTCTAATACTTACCTACTCTTTAATCTCTGCATCTACACATCAAGCTGCATCATCCTCATTACATTACTATTCACAACAATTGTTACTGTTACCACCTTCGATCAATAATAGTACTAGATTTCCGATGTGCGCTTCAAAAATGGCCCGAAAAATAATAAATTTAATAAAAAAAAATAATTTTAAATTAGTATCGTCCAATCATAGCCATCGTTAGGACGTCGAAATGCCGCAGTCTGCCTTCAAAAAATGTTCAAAATAGCTTGTCAGGCCAATGTTTGCTATACGCAGCGCACCAACAATTGTAACAAATATCGACTATTTCAAATATGATTCTATTTTTTTATTACTGCGTCTAGTTTCAAAATAGAGTAAGCAGGAAATTGTCAACAATATTATTATCCTTGTTACTTAGACTTAATATAATAATAAGTTTAATTCTAGAATTTTTTTTTTGTTATTATCTGGGGGCACGGCAGTGCCCCCGCCAATACGAGCAAAAAAGTGGCACGGCCGTACCATACTTTTCTCGAAGCAATTCAGGCCCCAGGGTTTTCGACCCCCTATAACTTCGTTGTTGATAAAACTTTAAGCCTGAATTTTCAGTAACCAAGCAGGCATTGTATAAATACAGCATATTTCAAATTTCAGTCAATTTGAATCAGTTGTTTAAAAATTATAACTAGTCAAAGTTTCGTAATTTTGTCACTCACTCACTGACTGACCGATCATCAAAACTCTAAGGCACTTCTAGCAGACATAGAAGCTTCAAATTTAGAATACAATTAGTGTTTAGTGTATAAATCAAGGGAAAACTCAAATATTTTAGAATTTCGTTCTAGTTTTCTAGATACACTAACTGCATAAATAACTTTGTAATCCTATTTAAATGTATAGGATTACAAAGTTACATTTATAGTAAATGAATCAGTGTACCTGTATCTATCTATACTATATATATATTATAAAATCGTAAAAAAGTCGTGTCTGTGCATTTCGGTTAGAGTATATAAACGATCGCGAACCCATAAAAGAACCCATAAAATCCACAAAATTAATGAGCTTAAAGTAATCGCTCAGCTGTTGCGCCAAAAGTTAAAGACAAAACATCTAAAGAAGAGTCATAACAGAACATACCATCACGCCTGTATTCCCCGAAGGGTTTAAAGAGTGTAAAAAGTGCGAATGAGGATAAGCCTCATTCGCACTTTTTCAACTTAAAACCTTGCCATGGTGGATATCCATTCTCTGTTACGAAATTGTTAGTATTTTTAACATAATTTTCCTTCCAATCTATTGAATAAGTTAAACATTATGCTATCAACATAACTTATTTAGAGTTTGAGTTTGTATCACACGCTTGATCGAATTATCTAAACTTATGTACTCAGCGTACTGAGACCAGAGTTCACTTCCAGGCTAGGCCGCAAGGTGTCTATGTCTAAATATATAAATTGTATTAGAATAAAAAAATCATTCCTCAACCCCCTAAATTAGGGGATAAAAGTGTACATGGGGCTTTCGTCAGGTTTCAGAATATTTAAGGTTCTAATAATTTTAATAATTTTACTATTACGAATAATAATATCACGCCTGTACTCCCCGAAGGATTAGGCAGAGGTGTACATTATATACACGCACATTTCGCCGGTATGTTAAGGTCCTATGTAATAGGGAAGCAGCCTATTGCCATCAACCTGGCACAACTTCAGACTCCGAGTTGCCATTGGGAATCGCGTATGCTATCACCATACTACCATACTCTCTAGAGTGACTATTTGTAAGGTGTTTACCTTATAAATTTTGACTTTAGTAGTCGAATATAATTGCCTAAGAGGCATATATCGCCCTGATCTACTTATACATACATACATAATCTCGAAAAACATAACCCTCCTTCTGGCGCAGTCGGGTAAAAAATATTGTCATGAGCAACTTACAAAAAGAAGTGAAATCCCACCAAAAACATTTTCATGTAAAATGTTGCCAAGACTATCAAAAAGTCATCAGATCTCATGTGCCAAACTTCTAACTCTACAGGCCCAAACTCTACAAGCCCTAATTTTACAAACTCTACACCTCAGCCAAAATTTGTGGCTTGGCCGTTTTCGTTGCTACAAGAACGTATAACAGAAAAATAATGAACATTTTTCACATAACGCCCATGATGTGACGGGATGTGACAAACAAGATCTATTTCAATCTTCTTTATACTTTAGATCCTTACACAACCGGCATTAGATTACCGTATACTAAAAATGTGAAGGAACTTGATGAAGACACCTTAGATCTTTTGAAAGTGAACGAATTATTTTTAGATCCCGAAGTTCATCAAGTATAAATAACGTAACATTTAGTAAACATTACAATTAATTAATCTGTGTTCGATTCTAATCACATATTTTTTTAAATATGTTTTTATTATTTAAATTGATTGGTATTTTGATGTACTATTTTTTTCGATATTTGGTTTTTGTAAACATTAAAATAATAGTATTCATGGCTAAAAAAGAAACATTGAACATTTTTGATAATTTTGAATTTGTTTTTTTTTTTGATGAATGGTTTTAAATTTAATCATAATAAATTACATTCCATTTGCCATACAAGCCATATACACTATTCTATATTTGTGCAAAATTTTAAAATATAATATTCAGAAATAAAAAAGTTATTGATTTTTAATCAGAAACAGACCTTTATTTTTCATAGTGGGTCGGTGCGGTTGTTTATTTCGAGCGTTTGTACCTACAAACGTACTAAAGTCCTAGTTTCCGGACTGTTTCTTTTATTATAGACTGTGGCAGCGTGCAGCAGACCTTGACATAGGTCAAATATGTGGGTGCGTTCAGAAAATTGATTTACGGAATCATTGCATTTGTTCAGAAACAAACAAATCATTGAGTTACTTACAAAAAATTAATAGACGTGATTTATTGTTTGTAATTAAATTACTTTTATTAATTATGTAATATTTTTTCTTATTCGTCGATCAAGGAATATAAAGATAAGTAAAATGTTACTTTAATTTTTATTGTTTTATTTTCTGTTATGACTGTTATGAGTTTAGAACGTACCCCTGCAAATAATCTTTATAATCTGTAATAATAATATCATATTCTGCCTATTCTAACGGATTCTAGTTAGAATACGACTGCGAATTCTGCGATCTCATTACATGGTTGTGAAATTCGATATCATTCAATTTTATTCAAATACCGAGTGTGTAAAAGTAACATCTTCTGTTGTATTTAATTTGTGTGGGCAACTGTGACGGCTGGCAGCTACTACACTCAAGCAGCTCACATAACAAGTCTCATGGATATTCCGACAATGTCGGCTAATAAATTTCGTCGTGTTGAAAAAAAATTAGGCAGTGTGTGGTTTGAACATTTGACAGAGGAAATTAAAACTGCTGGTGAACAAGAAAAGTCAATTGCTATTGAGAAAGGTCATGTGTCTTCAGACGGTGTTCCATATATTACTGTTTATGTAGACGGAGGATGGTTGAAACGGTCATATGGCCATAACTTTGATTCACCTTCTGGTATGGTAAGTATTTTACTAAATACAAATTTGGTTCTGTAAGACTTTTTTAGTTTGTGCAATATTAACACATGTTCCTTTTCAATAGGCCTGCATTATTGGTAAAGAAACTAAGAAATGTCTATTTCTTGGTGTTCGAAACAAATATTGTTATACATGTCAATATTATGAAACAAGAAACATGGATATGAAAGCACATAATTGCTGCAAAAACTTTACTGGACCATCTACAGCAATGGAATCACAAATTATTGTGGAAGGCTTTCAAAAGAGTGAAGAAATACATAAACTTCGCTATTTGAGTTTTATTGGTGACGGAGACTCCTCTGTATTTTCAAACTTGAAAGAGAAAGTGTCATATGGAAACAAAATAAAAAAAATCGAATGCAAGAATCATGTAATAAAAAACTATACCAGCGCACTCTACAAGGTAAATAAATATATCAAATATGTTTAGATATCTCAAAATTTGTGAATCATAATCTGTATTCATATTTGTATGTTCTTTATTAGATCTTGGCCAACACTAAGCTTCCACTTTATGGGCGAAATATTTTGAAGCCAAAGGTGATGAGGCTTACACAAGTGGCACGGAAAATTATAATGTGTAGCAGTGAGAGTGCTGCTATGGCAACTGATTTGAGAAATGGCCCGCTCCATGTATTTGGAGTACATGAAAACTGCAAGGATTATTATTGCAATGTCAATAAAACGGATGCAAACAGAAGTGAAAAGAAACAAGAAAACCTTGTTGAAAGTCTGAAAAATACTGCTCCAGAGGGGCTCTGATTTATGCAGCCAATGAAAAAATCGCGTTGAAAGCAGGTCGTTTGTCAAATGAGACAACAAATGTGGCTGAAAACTTTATGAGCATAATAAATAAATTCAACTGTGGAAAACGAATTAGTTTAGGAAGAGGGGGTTCTTACCAGCGACGCGTTCATGTGGCAGGTAAATATAAACACTCATAAATTGTTAGTAGGTACTAGTGATAGATGCTTTGATTATCATGGTACAGTGTTGTTTCTTTGTATGTTACATAATCATCTATTTATATTTTATTAATATTTTATATAAAACAATATTCTGTCTTTCAGGATTATCGCTTGCTACTGGACACAAATGGCAAGAAACAGCCTGGAAAAAGCAGACCACACAGAGCCCAGGGACACATTTCAAAAAATACATAAAGCGGAAGGAACAAAGCAGAATACGACAGAAATCTTCGACGCGTAAACGATTGTTTGCTCCAAGAGAAAAAACCCAACCGGACAAGCACTATGGACCTGAAGCTTGTGATCCAATTGATATTGACGAAGCACAATTGAGAATACAGTGTGAAGAACGGTTAGCAGAATTCCAAAAGTCACCAGAAAACATATCTCTGATTGAAATGTCTACTGTAGGGCAGCATGAGAATGATTTATATACTACTCATAGAAGTGACCGTTTGACTGCTAGTCAATTTGGAATGGTAAGTTTATGGTATAATTTTGTTATTAAAAATGGTTACTTACACGCATTTCATAATTATCCATTTCTGGTAACATTGTGATATTTTATTGAATATGTAGGCATTGATGCTGAATTAATTTTACTACCCACATTTATTTATCTGGACTTTTATGTTTACAGTTTTGCAAACGCCGTACTACCACTCCATGTCACAATCATGTGAAAGATATTCTATATAAAAAGAATATTTGTACAAAAGACATGTTATATGGGCAGCAAAATGAGAATGTAGTAAAAAGTATGTTCATGCAACAACATAATAAAATTGTTAGGCCTTCAGGTCTTTTTATTGATGAAGAATTTGGATGTTTAGCCGGCAGTCCAGATGGTAATTTTTTCTCTATCAAGCTTCAATTTTATTTATGTATTTGGCAAATATGGAAAATTATAATGCTAATTATAAACGCTACAGACCAAGTATTACAAGCACTATGGGCGATCGCATGTCTTGTATCCTTCCAACTTATAGCTCCATTTCAGTGTATTATATTTTATGACAATTTATTACAGGTATAATTGAAAATGAGAGAGCTGTTGTTGAGATCAAGTGCTTTCCATCATTGGCGAGGAAAAATCAAAGTCTAGAGGCAGCTGCACTAGAAAAGAAAAACTTTGCCCTAAAATTAGACAACAGCATTTTAGTTATGAATAAAAAGCATGATTATTACTATCAAGTAAGTAAATTGATAATTGTATTGCATGTCCAGTTTATAATTTCTTTCAATGTCTGTTTTTCTTTTATTATAATTAAAATATACTATTTCAGGTCCAAGGGCAAATGCGTGTTAGCAAAATGGAAAAATGCTACTTTATATGTTTCATTTCAGTCACTGAACCTTTGACTGTTATAGAAGTTTGCAGAGATGATGAATTTATCAACAATATGATACCAAAGCTATTAGACTTTTTTTAAAACTGTATTCTGTCCGAAATCATCTTGAGACGTGTTCAAAAAAATGCTAAATGTATAGATTTGAATGGTATGGCTACAATCATGCTATACATTTTCAGTATAAGCTGACCTGTATTGTACGGAATTCTTATACAATGCGGGATCAAATTACACTGGATGTGTATAGATGGTGTAATTATGTAGCCGTGTACGAAAAACTTTCGTAGTTATGCGTGCTTGGACATTATAAATTATTATTTCACCTACCTGGTTATAATCACATAAAAAAATGTATTTTTGGTTAGTTATCTCATGTATATGTATTAGTTTCTTACGTCTGTTATGTATAATTTCTGTATTATTGTAATAATATTTGATGCAATTATAATATTGTATCAGGCATCATGTGTCACTTCAAATTCTTTTGTTTTGGTGATTAAATAGTGTAAGGCGATAAATAAAACAATATCTATAAACTGGACAGTCAAGTTTTTATATCATGAACAGACAGCTGTGCTGCTGGGGGAGTTTGTTGCGCCATTGTTTCTTCCCAGCGAAAGCATTAGGAAGTGGTGAAGGGTTTTGGGGGACTGATTCTCAGCCTAATTTGAATAAAAGACTTGATTTTATATGAGAATACGTTTTATTTTCCTATCATACATACATATAACTCATGCCTTCTTCCCATTGAGGTAGGCAGTAACTACAGAACACCACCTGCTTCGATCATTACAAATACTCCTCTTTTACGTTCATACAGATTAATCAATGATAATACACGCATGCCGGTCGCGAGTACTACGTACAGTATTCACACCACATATGCTTCGCAAGGAACATTTCATTTGTTTCCTATCCTAATCGTTTTAAATATAATTATTGTAGCCGGCGGCGAATTTTTGAAATACACGCCATCTAGTGGTCAAGTTTCTAACAAGTTTTTCTCGTCTGTGTGCGTGTGTAAAGTGTGTAAACGACCTATATTCAACGGCAGATATGTTATGTGTCGATTTGGGTGGATTTTGAGGCAATGTTATGAACAAGTTCAATAAAGTGTTATATTTGAGATCAGCAAAAACTACTTCTACGACTTATTAATGTTCTAGTTAGACATAAAAAAAATAAACTGTAAAATGTTGACTACAGCGCCATCTAGCGGGAAAATGGCCGGGAGCAGACCGTATGTTCCGCCTTAATCATAAAAGTTTTTAATCATTCACGTTTAAAAAAATCATGGTCAAGTTTTTACATTTGTTTACTTATTTCCCTTAAATTCTCATTATGTTACCCAAGGATAAAAAAAATGGGCCCTCTATCCAGTACATAGTTTTTGTTAGTTGGTCGTGATCCAGCTAGGTATCAGTTTGACCAAAATAGTGACATATAATCTATACATAATTATAATAAATCATTCATGTGTGTGAATATCTTAATGACTTTTTTTCAGTTCTAATTGTTTCTGGTAATTTATTATATTTTTTTTGTTGTCATGACTAAAGGGCTAGTTGAGTGTATTTTTACACGACTGACTTCGGCAGATCTAATCGTGTTTATGTCGTAGTGTCAAAAATATAAAATGCAAATGCAAATTTACATATTTCCAAGAGACATATAAATACATATAAGGGTACAGTTAATATGTTATATTTTATAAAATAAGGCTTGTAACCGTCTGTTTGTTGTATATTTTCTAGATTTGGACTAGTTTTTTTGAGCTGTAGGTAAAGAGTTTTGGTGCGTCTGTTCTATTACCCCACAAAAAAACTATGCCGTAGCAAAGCCATGCATAAACGTATGCTTATTTTCTAAAGCGGTCAGGTAACATATTATATTTCGATATTGACTGCACTCTTATCTAAGCGACGCGTTTTAGCTATCTACAACCACGCGAACGAAGCTGCGAGCACAGCTAGTTTGTATTATATTATGTACTTAGGTACTTATAATATTTTAATACTACTTTAAAAATACTTCAAATAATGACCGAATAATTTCACCTCGTACCGCGTTAGCAACTCCTGCAGAAGAGATGTACCATATCGAATAATTTTTATTTGATGTTTAATTTTTTTCAGTAACTCGCGAAAAGAAAGTTGATATTGCCAAGAAACAATCTAGTCGTAATGTTTACCAGTGTCATATAATTGGCCCAAGGACTTGTGGGAAGACATCTATCTGTAGAAGCTTCCTTGGCATAGCACATAAGGTCTGAGATTCAGCTACCATTTCATACATATAAATTGTGTTCTACTCTGCAGCAGAGCCACCTTTTAGAAATTGATCAATTATATCATAAAATGAATGATGTACGTCAAACGTACATAATGTACGTATATCCGATATCACTGTACGTGCAATAAGTAACGATAAAATAGACATTTAATGTGGAGAGTATGCTCCCCAGCAGAGCCACCTAGTACTCAGGAAAGAAAAACGCTACTGTTTTTTGATGAAAACTGTTGTACGAATAGTGTTCAATACGTACGTGTTAAAAAATATCAATATTATCGTCTCGTTTTATTTATTTTACTTTTCTAAAATATTCGTAGAAAGCGCCTAAGTAGTTATTTTGTGTCAGCAAAATGTTTTGTCACTTTGATTAGGCGCGCAATACAATACAATATTCAACATATTTTTAACCGACTTCCAAAAAAGGAGGAGGTTCTCATTTTGACATGTATACATATTACATACATACAGGTTAAACTGAGAACCTGTATGTATGTTTGTCTGCGATTATCTTGCGTTTGGCTGAACCGATTTTGATGCAATTTTTGCGACGGACGCGACTATGGTCACGGTCAAACGATTCTTTTGAGACGACGGCGCCATCTGGTGACACTAAATGAAACCAACCACACAGACTGGATAGGACGAGAGTTACACTTTTAGAGTGAAAGCGCGTGAACCCCAGACCTTCGTTATATTATGTGTTCGTCATATATTTGTTTATAAAAGCTGAAAGTTTGTCAGTGCATGCTCCCACCACAGGTAAGAATGATGAACCATTATGAAGTTTGAGGTACCGTGGCTTTTGCAGGTAAACGTACTTAAAATGAGTAAAATACCGATCTTAATTCATCAAATATTGAATTGTGATTTTTTTTTAAATGATCGTCATTAATTGCCAGACAGAAACATCGTGGAAGGCCCGTGCCATGTAGTGTCTCTTTGCAGGGAGAGCTTTTGGTGTCATTTGAAATCCTAATCGTTTACTTATCTCCTTGTATACACTGCTCTCACTTGATGGGATATTTTTTTATTGGTAAATAAGTGAAGTCAATAAATGCTATTTTTTGTTCTTCTAAGGAAACCGATAAACGTAATGCACGCTTCATTATACTTTGAATGTAATAATGTAACATAAATTTCCAACAATTCAATAAGTCAAGTCAATAATGGTGTCGAAACTGACGTATAAAAAAATTTTGATGTTTTTTATTACAAACCGCTTTTTTGTAGTATGGCACTAGTTATATCTTTGTGCCTATTTCAGGTTACAAACCGCTTTTTGTAGTTTAAATGAAATGTCAAAAAACCCAAACCATAAAAACTAGGATTAAAAATAATATGTTGAATATTTGTATTGTATTGCGCGCCTTATCAAAATGCTACAAAACATTTTGCTGACACAAAATAACTAGGCGCTTTCTACGAATATTTTAGTAAAGTAAAATAAATAAAACGAGAGGATAATAATGATATTTTTTAACACGTACGTATTGAACACTATTCGTACAACAGTTTTCATCAAAAAACAGTAGCGTTTTTCTTTCCTGAGTACATGTACTAGGTGGCTCTGCTGGGGAGCATACTCTCCACATTAAATGTCTATTTTATCGTTACTTATTGCACGTACAGTGATATCGGATATACGTACATTATGCACGTTTGACGTACATCATTTTATGATATAATTGATCAATTTCTAAAAGGTGGCTCTGCTGCAGAGTAGAACACCATAAATTAACCTAATCTACTGCAAATGCGATTGACTAACTTTTGTTTTAGAAAATTAAGCCGCATGCTAATGAGCGGGGTGACAGCAATACTGCGGAGAATAACTGTATAAATACTGTGTTGGTGTATGGTCAAGAAAAGTACTTGGTATTAAAAGAGATACCCATAACCCGTGTCTCGGATCCACTGCAACCTCACGAAGTCAATTGCGATGTTGCTTGTCTCGTGTACGATGTGGCTGCCAGCCGATCGTTCGAGTATATCGCTAGGATATATATTGTAAGTTAAATTGAAATATTAGAATGTCTACGTCTTGTCGTTACGTTAACTATGTTTAGAGTCACTGTACGCACCTTATAAGTTTCCTTTATAATGAGCTGCTTTGCCTGTACTCTATATCCATCTTACAACAGATATTCTAGGTATGTGATAAGCCACTTGCTACCAGTTAATAATAAAACACTAATAACAGTAGTTAGAATGCTGGCCTGTCAACAATAGTACTGTCGATTGTCAACGCTAAATGAACGGCGTTTTTAACCCAATCGGGACTGATCAGGAAACTCGGGAATAAACCGAAATTATGCCTATAAGTAGATAGTTAGTCCTTGTCAAGTTACTCATTATATAAATAATAGTATAAAAAACACCCGACTACGTTAAAAACTGTACTTACTAAACATCTAAAAACAAGCTCTATGTAGGTAATACCAGAAATGAAGCACTTGAATGTTGGAAAATGTATTGCAGGCGGGACAGGCAAAGAAAGCTAAGCTTTGTTTTCTTCTTAATTCAGTATTGTTTATAATTTAGACAGAACGAATAGCTTGTCGCCGCAGTACAGATTGTCAGGCAATCGCGTTAGTTTAATAATTCATTTAAAGTACGGACTTTTTAGTTTTTTATATCTTGTGTGTCACTTTCACAATAATTAATACGAATCTAACGACACCTTTGAATCCATCGAGCCGTTCAGGCTGCAGAGCGAGCGTGCCTAACAATTGAATTTGGCGCTAAAAATAATATTCATCATATTTTGTTACTTCACAAACAACAAAATAACTCGGTGTGACTCGTGTTTTCCGTCTCTAACATCACTTCGTTAGGTGTCGATTATGTTGTAGCATGAAATTAAATGAAATAGGCTCAAACACTACGTAGCTGCTAGAAACCGTTGAGGGTTTGCTTCGACTGTCTACCGTCTTCATCATCAGATCAACTCTAGGTGTCCATTATGTTGTAGGGTCATAAGAACTACATAATTATGTATGCAAAGTTTCAAATAAATCCGTCGTTTGGAAAGGGGTGAACATCACGTTGAAGGATTCTTTTACATAGTTTTATAGATACATACCAAGCTAATAAAAGCGTATTAAAAATCAGCTGTCTGCCAGTGAAAGTCCCGTCAAATCGGTTCAGCTTTTTCGGAGACTAGCCTGAAAAAACAGAACTGCTCATTTTTTAGTTGAAGTTTTGTAATCTGTTATTTTGACATTACAAACAGGCATTAGAACTTTATTTATTTAAATAGATAAATTAAATTTCCGCAACGACACCACTTTAGAACGGTTCTAATAATTTAGTTGTTACAAGCTTGTATGTTTTGTTTGTTTAAAATCCTACTTCCACGAGTTCCATAAATTCCTTTATCTAATCCTTTCTTAAATTTCGAGACAGCGAATTGCATTTCAACAATGCGTCACCGAGGGGAGCTGGAATTAATTCTGATTCCAAGAACTGTTTTGTCTAACCCTACATTACCTAGTATATCATTGTTAAGTTACACTTATTATTCCACAGAAATACTTCGCCGAAAGTCATATTCCTGTATTAATAGTAGGAACTAAGGGTGATGCACTAATTGCACGACAGGAGTATATCCTTCAGCCAGACGTGTTCTGCAATAAGTACCAACTACTGCCACCACAGTTGTTCAACATTAAAGAAAATAAACATGACATATTCATAAAACTTGCCACCATGGCTGCATTTCCGTAAGTAAACCCATATTATGATTGCTTTTACTATAGTCCGAGAGGGGAGATAAAAGGCTTTCTAAAAGTAGTTTTTTATAATATGCCACATTTGTGGTAGGAGAGAAATAACCTCCCTACAGTCAATTCGTTGGGTTTTAGGGCAGGGGTGGTATTCATTCTGTATAAAAACTACAACATCGCAACTACATACGATGATCGAGGGTTCGATTCCCACAGGACACAAATATTTGTGAATAAAAATGATTGTGTTTATATGGGTGTTTCTTAAGTTTTATAAAAGCTTATATTACAAAATAAGTATTATATAATATATTATATCAACTATTTCTCAATGGCACAAGGCTATTTCAGATCGAACGGCTTTAGTTAGTTGTTCCGATAATTTTGAACACTTAGTAGGTATGTCCCGATATATCTGATGCTGGCTGTACAAGCTACACGCTTAGTTTGGGACTAGATGGTACTGTGTAAAATGTTATAAAAATATAAAAAAAACCTATTGTATGTGCGCCTGTAGAATAAACATACACGAGTAGCTCTTTATTTGTGCGTATTTGTGGCAGAATTTAAATTTAAATAAATATTCTTAAGTAATCGCGCCTTTTTTGAAAACACGAAAAAATATCGTAGCGCCTAAATACGAAACGGATCTTCTTGACGCTTTCGCTTATGTTATAAACCATAAAAAGTTTTTAAATAAACTTGTTATTGGCTTGAAGTTGGTTTTTAACCTGAACAATCCATTGCTCATTGAAACGGGTAACTTCAGTCCTGCCAGATTATGCCGGGTGTACTGCAACGAGATATGAGTAATGAATAATGATATGCACAAAAAACGGTAAATATGTTTATTTCACCTTAAAAAAGAAGTCACAAATACCGAAGCTAGATTCGCTCTCAAACTGGAACGTGTGTTTGGGTAGCAAACCTTGCAACGGCGCTGATATAAAGATCAATTTGGCGGTGTTAAATGTCATCTACAGTGTTACCAAATTCAAAATAATGTGCCTAACTGGCATCTTTCTAACTTTAACACATCAAAAATGGGTAACAAAAACTGAAATACATTTTTGGAACTTTTTCTCGGACAAGTTTAAAATTAAAATATCTTATACAATTTAAAACAAATTACTCTAAATGCAATGTAATATGGACCTTTTTACCGCAAAGAACGATTTCAAATAAAAATATCAGTATAGTTTCTTTGAACTTTATCAAAATATTCGAGGTTGAATTAACGGATCGTAAAAAGGGGCATGCCAATTTCTATACATTGCAAATTTCAATGGTTTGTATTTAGTTATTTTTTTTAACGAAGCGTTATAGTATGTGTAATTTTTTAAATATTTTATGTTAATATGATTATTAAGCATGCTCCTAAGCAAAAAGGTAACATACATTTATATATTTTACAAAAGTTATTCATCTACAAAGTCGTGGGACATCCCACAAACACGCAGTGGCAAAAAAAAGAGAAATGCTCATATTCAAATTTATTAAGCACTCACAATTTTTTCTGCAATGTAATTGGGAATATATTCGGGCATAAATGAATTTTTGTCCAGTTTCCGGGTTTTTTTTTCGATTATAAATACTTTGCCAATCTCTAATCGGGAGTAGGTACAATAAAACTGTTAAAATTGATGTAGTCATTCGTTCTTTCTTAGTTCGGGACCCCGAACGAATCCGTCCGTTGGTGATACGGAGTAAGAAACGCCCGTAACTACGGACTTGTTACTAGTACGGACGTGTTTAGGGAGTAGACCCCCAGATCTAGATAGTCCTAGCTGCCTGTTTGTACTGTGTCTTAATTATCAATTTTAATCCAATCTTATTGTCTCTCCAATTTATGTTGGCTAAATATCGGAAAGAGCGCTAGGTACCAATTTTGTTTGAATGATTTGTTAACCAATTTAATATTTGAACAATTGAATTATACTTAAAGATAATAAAATTATTAGATGTTTGTTATTTTAATTATCTTTGTCAGTCAATTTCAAGCTGCTTGGATTTTATTCAGCAAGCACAGGTTAGTATAAATTACTTTTATGTAATCTTTCAAAATTGTTATCATATTCTAACGATTCATTGGGTTTCAGACATTTGAAGCACTTTACCAGTTTGACGGGGGACAATTCGTCATGGTGGAAGGCGGGAATTGGAGTCGCCGCTGCTACTGTTGTGGGCCTTGTCCTCATTAAGATATTTAGCTTCCAGAAACGTTAAATTAGAGTTACAACTTTCTTTTATTTAATGTACATAAATAAATATAATTTGTTATGTATTAAAAATAGTAAGTAGGTACGTACTTATTGAATTAGATGCTTGAAAAAATTATTTGATTTTAGACCAAAGAAAATCTTTTAATACGGATAGTATATTTTGTTTTCAGTTGTAAATAAATATTTGATTGCAGTTAATGCGTTTATTATAGATACAGATTCTGAACCTGTCTAAAAAATAAGTTTTGTTGACTGGCTTGTTGGCCACCATCAGTGATTTTAATTTCGATAACATAATTCGATGCTTTAAAAGTTATGTGTTTCTAAGTGGCCGATCCAGGTGAATCTCCTCAGCTTGGCCACATTTATATAAAAATCCAGGGCACCCAGGGAAGATCTGTTTTCTTCCAAATTTAGTTGCTAATTAGTCGCCAAGTCAAAGTTTTAGTCGGGTCTTAGTTTAGAAGATATAATAAGTTCAATTTTAAAGGGATATAGTCCAAGAGCTTGATTTTTTTATTTATTTATTTAATTCTTTATGTACATAGGTAATGTACAAAGGCGGTCTTAATGCCATAGGCATTCTCTACCAGACAACCTTAGGGTGGTGGAGAGACGATCACGGTAGATGTACTAAAAGGATGGTAGTAAGAGGCATGAGATGAAGACAATTTTACAGATTATAAGCTACATAAACTTACATAAGCATTACATAGATACGTATTTAATATACATATACAATACATATAAATACAATACATAATATATATATGCACTCACAAAGAAAAATCAGTGCCGAGATGAATCTAGCAGAGTTTTGTCGAGAAAGTATTTGCACACATTGGTTTTAAACGATTGCCGACTGTTAAGCATTCTAATGTCAAGAGGGAGAGCATTCCACAATAGCATAGATTGAACGAAGAAAGTAGAGTGTATAAAATCAGAGCGATGAGAAGGTCATTGAAGAAGACGATTATTTGTTGATCGAAGGTATTTATTGTGGAGAAAAGAAATATACTGGAAATGGGTAGATAAATAAGACGGAGAATTGGAAGAAAAAAGTATAAAGTAGTCAGCGCCCTCGAGTTTCTACGTTGGCGAATAGGCAGCCACTTCAAGTTTAATCGATATTCTGAGACATGGTCATATTTACGGAGATTGAAGACGAACCGAATGCAATTGTTGAGAAGGCGGTCCAATTTGTTGAGTAGGTCTGCATTCAGGTCAAAGTAACACACATCACCATAGTCGATTATGGGGAAGATTAGGGTCTTGACAAGCAGTCTTTTTAGACGATAAAGAGACCTCAGGGTTCCTGTCACTTTTTGGCTGACACTGGACACTTGAGATTGCCAGTTCAGAGTGCAGTCAAGGTGTAAGCCAAGATCCTTGACGCTAGAAGTTATAGGGATGGTTCTGCCATTGAAGGTTATCGGTTGAGTAGTAATATTGCCCAACTTAAAGATATTACGATGACTACCTAAAATAATAGCCTGGCATTTATTAGGGTTCACTGCCAAACCAAACCTATTAGCCCAGTCCCTGATTGACTCGAGGTCACGATTCACAGCCTCAATCGCAACCGACAATTCGTCCACTAGCTTGGGAATACAGCTGTAAGTCATCGGCACAAAGATGATACGCACACTGAAGCTTTTGGGTGATCAGATTAATAAAAATAGTAAAAAGAAGAGGAGATAGTATACCGCCTTAGGGAACGCCAGTATCCAGGTTGCACCAGGATGAGAAAGATTCCTCAACGTGGAATGATTGCTGGCGACCTCGAAGGTATGATGAGAACCATTCCAGCACTTCAGGAGAGATTTCAAGATAGGAAAGGATGGATAGAAGGATATCGTGATTAACTGTGTTAAAAGCGTTGGAGAAGTCAACCAATACCAACACAGTTACCTTAGTGTCTTGCATGCCGGTCCGTACATCGCCAATCACTTTAAGGAGTGAAGATACGGTGCTATGGCCTGGCCTAAACCCGGACTGAAAGGGACTTAAGAGTTTATTAACATAAATAAAGTGGGAAAACTGTTTATGAACACAAGCTTCAAGAACCTTAGATAGAAAAGGAAAAATAGAAATTGGGCGAAAGTGACTAAGAAGAGAAGGGTTGGGAATCTTAGGCAAAGGCAAAACACGGGCTTTGCGCCATGCGGTTGGAAAAGAACTGGAATCAAGTAAAAAATTTATGATGTGAGTAATTGCGGGAAGGAGGTGGTCTAAAATTGTGGTGATCATTCTCCGACTAATGTTGTCACACCCCACAGCTTTTGATTTAAGGGAAAGGATTATTTTCTTGATCTCATCTGAGTTGACTGGAGAAAAGTGAAAGGGATTAATGTTAAGACGCGTTAGATCAGCAATGAAGTTAATAGTTTGACATTTGGTTAGACGATCTAAGGGAACAGAAGTGGAGAAATGATTGTTGAGATCGTCTAAGCCAATAGAATTTGGAAGGTCTAAAAGTCTCTGCTTACCGATACCTAGAGTTTTAAGAAACTTCCAAATATCGGCCGAAGAAGAATAAGTGATGTTGTTCAGAATATGGCGGTGTTTAGCGTTGCGTATCATTTGATTACACCGATTCTTAACAGCCTTAAAGAGGGCACGATTATCCTCGCTACGATCCTTTCTGAATTTCCGAAACGCACGATCCCTTCGTCTCATTGCCATCTGGATACCTCGTAGTCATCCAGGGTGCAGGTGGCCATTTCAGCTTTTTTATTGGAGCATGAGTATCATAAATGTTGGTCACCACGTGATTAAAAATTCGCACCTTATCGTCTATTGTAGTGGCTGCCATCAACGGCTCCCAGTCAAGGACAGATCAAGACGAAGTTTATCAACGTCCATCCGGGCAAAGCAACGCCTGTACAAAACCCTAGGCTTAGTTTTGGGAGGTTTAAGAACATATGCCAGAAAAATAAGGTCGTGGTGGGAAAAGCCAGGAGCAGCAAGCTGTCCATGGGAGGAAACGTGGGATGGGTTGGAGGTGAGGTGATGGTTAAGTCGAGCCAAGTGTCTTCGCCCATAGTGTTGTGGTCAGTGGCTTGGAGGGGTAAAACATGGAAGCTAGCTGACTCGATGAGGTGAAGGAGTTTAGCGGATCGTGGGGAGTTTTGAGAAAGGAGGTTAGTGTTAAAATCGCCCATGATGATGTGATGTATATACTCAGAACCCAAAGATTCTAAAACCGAATCTAATTCGGTGAAGTTGTCAACGGTAGGGGGACAGTAAATGACACCAAGAATTACTTTAGCTCCTCTGACACAAATCTTTAGAAAGAGATACTCCGCAGAAGCGGAATAGTCCGTAGGCGTCACATAGCAGCATTTATGTGACATACATTCAAAAGCCGTCCCTGTTGGTCAAGTTTATCGCGCAAATTATTACCAAGTGTGTCACTCGCCGAACAGAAACTATCTTCGCTAGATACGCTAGATTCATTAGCAGAGAGAAATGATTCTTCATCAGATAACATTAATGATTATAGATAAATAAAAATATATATAATATTATATATAAGTAAATACAAGTAAAAAAAAAACAATAATGCAAGAGGCTTGTAGCTAGATCGAACTTTACGAAAAATATATCCAAGAACAAAATATTTTTATAAGTATATGTAACATAGGTACTTCTAACTTTTTCGGTCTAATCCTTAGAAATATCAGACAGAGATAAATTCTCGATTCCATGCTTTTCTGTTCGCTCAATTAAATTACTAGGTTACAGTGGTCTCTTCTTTAAAAATATTAATCCGTGCTCGTGTACAGTTCTCGCCAAACTTATTGTCCGGGTTGAAGTTGACACGAGCTAACTTTAAGCCGGCCGTAAAAATCGGAGAAAGAAAAATGATAATTCAGTACTCAGATTTATTTCCAATCATTGTTTTATAGTGTTAAGTTTTAAACTTCACAAAATACTCAGAACCTCCATGTCTTGGTAACCGCTCATTCTAGACCCCCGGTTGACGAAGGTAAATTTGTTGCAAATTACCTCTCCTTTAACCCCTATATAGAAATAAGTCGATTTTCCCTGTCACCTGTATGTAAGTCTTTTGTCGTAATTATGTAAAATCTTTTGTCGCGTCTGGCAATTATTTATAACCGCCGTTTTCGTTTGAGATTTTCATATAATTATGTATTTAATATTATCTAATCAATGTGCTATAAAAATTTCAGCGTGCCTAAAACATGTTTTTAGGCATATTTTTTTACAACTTCAGGACGGTCTGGGCTTAATAACCGTTGTAACAGTCTGGGAATGTGATATTTGAAATCTGCGAATGTTAAACTAAAGAACTATAATAATTTCATGGTGCCTAAAACATATATTATTTTGCAGAGGTCGTATACTGAACAGTAGCAAAATAACCGCTACCTACCTTGTAGCCAGACTCTCGATTTCAGTATCAGCAACTTTGAAATTACACAGTTATAATGATTTGAAGCTGCCTAAAACACCAGGCTAATACGGTCTCGTCTTGGTAACATTTTACATGAAAATATTTTTTTCATTATTCTTTTACGCAATATTTCGTTCAAATTGGTTTACTATCAGTTATTAAAATTTTACCCATTAAAAATATTGAACTTGAAAAGTAACTGTTGAAGAGAATATCTTGTTAAGTTTAAACGGTTGTGGACTAAAGTCTGTTTTTTAATCTCAGAGACTAGATTGATACAGGCAAATATCAAAATTACAAATAATGATACCAGCTTTTTTGTGTAGAGTTGTACCTACGATACCGGTTTGTTAAATCGTAACTTTTAGACGATTAGTTTAAAAGATTTTTTATTATTTCAAATCGTATCATTAAAGCCCAAATTAATTGAAATTGTCCGAATGCACAAAAAGTTTATTAAAGGTATGTCGTCGTAGAGTTTTTAAGTACCAAGTGACGTAAAATCACCTACAAAAAAAAAACTAAGAAAGAACTATAATTAATTTAGTCTCTTGTTCCAACTGGGTAAAAGTATTAGACAACTATATCAACCGCTGTAACAATTTTTTTCAGGATAACTTCAATATAAAAAACCGATACTTAATTTTAATAGCGATAATATTCGATAGTGGTACATTACTATTTCAGAAATACAAAAAACTGGCATCCCACGTAATGTCACTTTAGTGTCAGATTAAAAATATGAGATTAGAATGATTTAAAACGACAGCCTACGACTTGAGCATTTGTTTTTATTTACATATTACAATCTAAAATTTTTCTTTCTCCGATTTTTACGGCCGGGTTAAAGCTAGCTAGCGCCAACTTCAACCCGGACAATAAGTTTGGCGCGAACTAAAAGTTTTCAAGTTTCAGAATTGTTTTGTTAGTTTTGTACTGATATTAGCTTACATAACAATTTTCAGCTTTATAGGACTTCAGGAAATACCTAAGAGTTTCCATGTTTAGTGAGTCAGTGACGAAATCGGGTTTTTTTTTAGATATCAATAACATCTAAAGTATAAGAGCTATGCAATTGAAACTTTGTGTTTAAAAAGTCTACTACTGGCATCATATTCCGAGAATTTTGTTTATCTGGTATAATCCAAACCCAAGTTATGGGGGTTCAAAAAACGACGAAACGTTTCGAGAAAAGATGTCCGTCAGGCTGGCCGGCGATTTCTTTCTCAGTCAATTCTGGACTGATTTTGAAATTCGTTTTTACGTTTGAAAGAGTATACCCTCGAGGTTGTCCCATATAAATTTTATCGAAATTGATCAAGCAGTTTTAAAAAAATCGATGAAAAATTAAAAAATGCATACATGGATATATTATGGCAGTGCTAACTACTAATTTAATTTGACTTTCATTGTCTGTTTGGCACCGACTCCAAATTAGTTAGAAATCATATGTACGTTATTTTTTGCTTACCACCTAAACCCTTGACAACTTTTGAACCTGTGACTGACTAATTCTTATTTGGTGTTTATTTTTATGATATCTAAATTAAAATCCCTGATGGTTGCCAAGCCAGGGTTAACCACATAATTATGTTGCCGGCACCTATAAAACATGGGTGAAAGATAAACATATTTCACAGAATACATTTATTAACTCATTTAATGAATGCATGTCAATTTTTACAATACTTAACTATCCTTAAATATTTTGTATTAAAAAAATTGCATACGCAATAATTAAAACTTTACACATCAAAAGTACCTACTTGCTCAGTAAAGGAAACATATCGTCTTAGCTTCTCTATATCATTTTATTTGATTGACCTATAGCAAGTTCTTGATACACTGACACGGTTTTTGACGTTCGTATAAAATGAAGTTGTTTTGTGGAATCCATCACTTACATCCATGATTTTGGGATACCAGACTAATTTTCACAAACTTAAAAGCGGTTAACATGTTTTACAAAAAAAAATGAATTATGTGCATTAGCCGACGTTACAGTGGTTAACAGTTGCACAGCGTCTCTTTATTTTGCATGGGTACTTAGTAGTCTTTCCATATGGAGGTGCTTAATTCGTTAAAATTGTAATGCATTTACTACAAATTTTAGATAAAATTAAAGATTGAAATGCAAACCCAATTTATACATAAAAATTAGGACTATATTAACTATTCAATATGGTCTCTGGCGGTCCCTGCTACTGAAAAGAAACAAATATGAATTAGTAAGTAGTAGGTATAAACAGATCCTTAACGAAGCTGACAACTACATATTCATCAAACAGAACCTATTAAAAGGAACATAATCGCAAGAGAAATTCTTAAATTTTTTGCCCATGTAAAAATAAACATTCAGCAGCGCGTAATTAGATGCGCGTAATTAAAAGCTCTTTTTAATTTTTTCCCTAAAACGCAATAGGAAAAAAAAATAACGAAAATTAGTCAAAAAGTGGGTATCAATTGTTCGTTTTTTAAAGCCCTGTAACTTTTTTTCCTATGCGTTTTAGCGAAATATGAAAGAGACCTTCTTCTTCTTTCCTACAAGATAACGAAAAGGGAAATAAAAAAAAATGATTGTCGACGATTTACTATGAAAAAAAAAAAAAAATTTTTTTTTTTCAATGTGCTTTAAATGGAAAGGGGTCCCCATGCGCCAGTTCAATTTAAAAAATATCAAACTGTTTTTATTCTGACGCAGTCTAATGTTTAAGTGAGTTTAATTACCCGCCGTCACTCCTCATTGCGCCGCCCCCGCTACCACGGTCGCCACCACTACCGCCGCCACCGCTCCCGTAGCTACGACGGTCGCCACCGCGGTCACCGCCTCGGTCACCACCGCGGCCACCGCCTCCCCAACCGCCGCCACCGCCACCTCTACCCCCGCCGCGACCACCACGTCCCGGTGGGCCGCCGCCGCCGCCTCCCCCACGACCGTTTCCACTTGATGGTGGTCCACCACTTCCACCACCGGCGCCTTCTGGTTTCTCCTCGTTACATCTATTGCAGGCTTTCCTCCATGAAAAGTTCGTGTTTCCACAACTGGGATTAGGGCATCTCCAATCGCCAGCTCTATTGCCAGAAGGCGGCCCGCCGCCGCCGCCAGCAGCACTGCCGCCTCCGCGGGGTCCTCCTCCACCACCACCGCCACCGCCTCGTCCTCCGCCGCCTCCTCCTCGTCCACCGCGGAAGCCTCCACCGCCTCCTCCTTTGTTGCCACCCCACGTGTTTTGTCGTTGAGCAAGAGAGACTTTAATTGTAGCTCCATTAAAATCTTTACCGTCGAACCACTGAATAGCCGAAGATGCAGCGTTAGAGTCTTCGTAAGTGACAGTGGCTTCTCCTTTTGGCTGCCCAGATACTTTATCTTTGTACATCCATACCTTTGGTCTTTGAGTTTTCTTGTCGGTCTGTGTGTAATACAATAATTAATTACTTATAAACGCCCATAGTTTTAGAATAAGCTGTTCACGCATTCTAATCCGAGAACATATTATGAATTTAATATAATTTCATCATTTTTTTTGCGAGAATTCAATTTTGGGCAAGTTTCGAGTCTGCGTCCTACCAGATAGCCACCGAACGCTTTAGCCACTAAGCTACCCAGACGACGATGCTATGATGATATTTTACATTGTACATCTTAGGGTGATGATGTCGCAACATCGATGTATTGATATCACATTGAGAAGTCATCTCAATGTAATATCAATACATCGAAATTGCTACCTTACTTCCATTAGTTCAATGCCAAACAATGTTGCCTTACCTTTTAACCAGGTATTAACCAGGTAACTTTTAATAAACGTTACAAATTGTAAATTGTAATTATATTTTAGGCTAGCTGACGATTCGGACACAGTGACCGAATTGACATTTTTTAATTTCAATTTTTTTTTCACTGACAATAATTTTACAAGCCATAATATATTTTTACAAGTCCCAAATCTTCAAGTCTCTTTTTAATAAAAAATATAACTTACAAATTAACCTTGGTGGCAAACTGACAAAATTGTAAAGTTGTTTACATATTTCTGTTTAATAAACATTTTCTCAGAATGCTTAGTTACAAAATTGTAGGATTATGACGTATAATAAATAGAACCCTGTTATTGTTTTTGGCATCAACGCAACATTTTAAACTTTTTTAATACTTTTTTTAACAAATTCAATTGAGAATATCTAAAGGTACTCTATCAGCATAAAAGTAGTCAAAATATTGTCTTATGAATTTGAAATTAGTAAGTTATGAATATTACCTTAATAATGCCAATAGATCCAAAGTGTTGGCATAACTCATCTTCGGTAGTAGAAGGGTTCATTCCTTGGATGAAGATGGTGTCTTCTTGCGTTACCATATCACCCCCACCTCTGTCTCCACCGAATCCACCGCCGCCACCTGAAGATAAATATTGATTTAATTACTGTTTTCACAGGGATGATTATTTAATATGGGCGTCTATTTCTTTTATTCTCTAATACCCTTTTTATAGTAGTAATGTAACTTTAATGGTTTAGATTTAAGTAACATAATACAATAACATACCCCGTTGCGATTATTTAAAAATATATTTTACAATAACTAGTTTTTTTTTCATTTCACATTACAATACCATTGCAAATTCCCTAAAGTAGTAGATACTACCAACATATAAACCTATGTACAAAAAGAAATAGTTTTAGGTAGTAATAATTTCTTAAAATTATACTTTTATTGCCGAATGACAGAGCTGAGGCACGAGAATATTTTAATAGCACACACAGTAACGAGTACTTACTGAATTAATATGACAAATTGTAAGCGAGAAAGATATATTCAAGAGAAATTGGTGTTTCGGTTTTGTAGAACGTGAAGTTTGATCTCTGCACACTGTCAGTTTGACAATTCTAAATATAGGTACATTATGATTTGAATTAAGTAATATGCTTTCAGTAAAATTATCATTAACAACCGCTAATTCTGCATACTACAAAATTCTGTTTTAAGACCCGTACTGTACGCGGAGTATGCGAAACACGGCGCACAGGCAGGACAAAGATGGCGCTTTACGAAACAGATTTTAACCGAATAACTCTTTCTTGTTTACGATGTGCCATATTAATCGCCGAATTCTGAACTAACGCAAATAACCGTTGTAGATTGTAAAATGACGTAACAATTTCCAATAGGTAACACATTCACTTAATTCCAACCAGGGCTGCCAAAATGATAAACATGTTTCTGGTATACGTATACGCTCCATAAAACTTATACTAATACCACGCAAACCTTATCATAATATAACCAATTGCGTTGCGCTTCACAACGCAATCTAATTGTATAAGTATTCCAACCAATATAAGCTCCAGGGAGAACGTTGCACTAATAGTAAAACCAAAACTTTTAATCAAATTAATA
This sequence comes from Acronicta psi, assembly GCA_946251955.1. Classification (NCBI taxonomy): domain Eukaryota; kingdom Metazoa; phylum Arthropoda; class Insecta; order Lepidoptera; family Noctuidae; genus Acronicta; species Acronicta psi. The sequence goes on along the minus strand of OX276472.1, from coordinate 6,966,869 downwards.
ACGTTGATACCTTCAAACGTATGTTGAACCACCATTCACACTTTTGATAGAACAACAAGCAACCTTGCGCAATCCACTTACCCACAATGTTGCTTTACTTTTTTCGTTGAATGTAATTAATTGCAACCGGGAACTGCGCTTTCGTGTGAATTTTTTTGGGCTATCATTTTTTTATAACTACAAACCACCTCTAAACTTAAGGAATTTGTCAAACTCCAAAACCCATAAATATAATAATTACTTATAGATATATATATACAGAGAATATTTTTCCGTCGACGCAATCCGTATAAAAATAGTACACAACCACAGGTCTATTTTACCAGTGAACCAATAGAATACCAGGTTTGGCAGCCCTTAAAATAATTACAAATTAATAAAATGTTAACAGCACCGCTCGCTCATCGCGAGGAGCTTTACCTTTATTATAACCACCCCCCCTGCCGCCGCCACTAAAACAATAAGAACAGCGTTTAGTACACTGGGCAGGCTGGGGACACTGTGCGGCCGCGCAGATGGATTGACACCTAGGTACGCTAAGTGACCTTTAGTCCATGTGTTGCATCCTTTTCTTTACCATAATGTTTAATACCTTGAAAATCTTAGAACATTGTTGGTTGTTATTATTATTACAATATTTATTTAAACATGCATGCGAGCGTTATAACAGTATTCAAGAACCTAGAAATATATGTAAAACAATCCAGTTTTTTCTTTCTGAATTGCATTATTTTTCAAAATTGTTCCTACAAGTTCATTTGAAGAATGGGATTTCGAGGCGAATCTGCTTAATGGTTTAATGGAATTGAGAATATATCTTTTTCAAACACGCACGAGAAGATGAACCAGTAAAACCCGCCGCAAAAATCCTATTCTTTAGAATGATTGGGTGAAACTGTAAAATAATGATAATTATGCTTCTATTTAATTTTATCCATCAGATGACGCGACATTCCGTAACTAGTTTTTTGACAAGTAGACAAAATGATTATAGTCCGCGCGGAACTAGTTGGCCGCGCCTTAGGTATGTGAACGGTGGGACGGCGGGGCCGGGTCGCCTGCGCGCGGTGGGACGGAGGGGCGGGGGCGCTTGCTTTTGTTCACAGTAACCCGCCGCCTCACCCACGTCCCTACCTAAGGCGTTGCCAACTAGTTCCGCGCGGACTGCAGTATTGACATATTTGCCACATAGCTTGATTTTTTATTTTATTCTAGATGTCCTAGTGCACCATCTGGTGAGTAGTATAACATACATGCTTATTATACACTTAGGTACGTCCCCATCCCCGTACTCAGAGATATTCCTTGAATTTAATAAAAGATTGAACATATTACATATTGCTGTTAGATACGTCTTTATACAGGATGTTTGGCACATGGACTGACACAATTTTTTGGGAAATAGGGGGGGTCATTTGCTAGGTTTCAGCACGAGATACTAAGTCCTAAGTGTCATGGTTATTGAGATATGATTTTTTAAAGTTTTCTTTGTTAATCACCCGAAATTTCACCTGTAGGTCATCATAACTTTTTTGTTTTTAGGTATAGCAACACCAAAGAAGTGTTATTTTACTGATAAATGTTTATTTATTCGATATAAATGACTTGATAACATTGATTTCTATAAAATGACTTATGAGCTCCCAAAGTATTAAAAACTGTTTACGTGTAGAAAACTTTTCAACTTCTAAATTCATTTAAACAAAAACTAAAAGCCTTTGTGAACTTAGTTTTATTTAAAAAAGTTCTCCAGTTAATACCCTTTCTAACAGTATACTACATGGTGTAGAAATCCTTCATAATGTGGTCAATATTAGAGATTTTCCTGTATAACCTTATCATAATATAAAATTGACTGCACTAAGTTATTGGGCCAGATAAGGTGCCGCGCCCCCTCGAGATATCCTCGTCATAGCACAACCCCACTATGCCCATCGCTACGGCGGACGGTTTTAGGTGCATACTCCCAATACCATGGATGTGTAAAACTCTGAACAGCTGTAGTGATATGATTGACATACATCATGACGGTATTGGCAAATTTTACAAAGTTATGGTCAATCGCTTCTCACAAATCCGAGACCTGTAATAGTGGCCGATAAGTAATTTTAAATTGTAAGCACATTATTGCATTGTAATATAATATATATTATATATATACAGTCGTGGTCAACTAATTACGGACAATCTCTAGTTAAGCCAAATTGTGTTTTTTTTTTTCCAACGAGTTAACAATATTCCATATCCTTTACATGTAAGTGTAATTAGTCATTTATGTGCGCGATTATACAAACAATAACAACTTCTTAAACATTAAACCTCTTGACAGTATAGCTGATAGATTATCATAGTGCTATTTGTTCAAAGAATGCTGGCTGGCCATTTAATTAGGGACACTGAGGTATTGCGTTCTAATTTCAAAATCGGAATTTTAATACTTTTTTGTTTCTTTTCTTATTGTTTCGTGGTCGTTTTGGCGGCAATCCAGATTTTTTATTTTAAGTTTTGAGAATTATCTTGAAGAAAAATGGGCAAAAATAAAAGTTGCGATCCAACACTACGAAAAATTATCATGAAGTTTGTCAAGCGTGGTTGATCATACCGAAGGATAGCACAACATTTAAATTGTTCAAAAACGATGGTATGCAATGCAGTGCAACATTTCAAGCGCTATAACACATCTTTAAATGTGTCCAGAACAATAAGATCAAGACAACGACTCCGCAAGAAGATAGTATGATAACCAGGTTAGCTAAGAAAGATCCGTTTCTAGGCTCTATTTTAATTAAACACGAAGTGTTTGGGGCAAACGAAAGAGCCGGTGTATCTGCGAGGACCGTTCGACGACGTTTGGTAGAAGCAGGGTTGTTCGGAAGAGTGGCTCGCAAATTACCGTTGTTGAAGAAAGAACATAGAAATGCTCGTTTGGCGTTTGCACGTAAATATGGACGTTGGACCTACGCCCAATGGCAACATGTACTTTTCTCTGACGAGACCAAGGTTAATTTGATTTCTTCAGATGGAAGGCAATATGTACGGCGTCCTGTAAAAGCGGAAATGAATCCAAGATTCACAAAAGAAACAAGTGAAACATGGCGGTGGAAACATTAAAATGTGGGGTTCATTTTCTGGACGTGGAGTGGGACCTGTGAGGAAAGTTCAGGGTAACTTAGACCAACATCAATACAAGGCAATATTGGAAGAAACTATGCTGAGGAGCATCTCCCATTATATGGACGTTTCAGCAGGATAACGACCCGAAACATACCGCCCATTTAGTCAAGTCGTTTCTTACTAGTCAGTCTGTATCGGTGCTAGATTGGCCAGCAAATAGCCCGGACCTCAACCCAATTGAGCACCTTTGGCACGAAATCAAGAAAAAAGTTGCCACTTATCGTAATACAAATTTGGATGAACTTCATGAAGCTTTTTGTGAGGCATGGGCAAACATTCCTATCGAAACATGTCAGAAACTGATAATGTCTATGCCACATCGGTGTTAAGCGGTAATTACTAACAAAGGTTTTGCTACTGGGTACTGATTTTACACGTAATAAAATGGAGCTGTTAAAGATATTATAACACTGCAGATTATAAGTTTTGTTTAACTGTATTTTTCATTATACTTTACTGTCCTTAATTAAATGTCCACTACAGAATTGTACCTTAATATTTATATACATATATATATACAGTCGTGGTCAACTAATTAGGGACATTCAAGATAGTGAAGGGCTATAACTGGTTATGTACATATAAATATAAAACCCTATTGATTTCTCAGCACCTATTATTTGCATAATGTGGTCCGATTATTATGCTATAAATGGCTGTAAATAAAAGATTAAATAAATAGAAAAAGTATTTAATATCAAAGATTAAACATGTATTAAAAAGGAAAAGATTTTTTCCTTCATTAAAAATAACTTGTAATCTTAGCATGGAAAATGCTTAAAAAATACAAAAAGATAATGTTATCAAGTCATTATTTATATCGAATAAATAAACATTTATGAGTAAAATAACACTTCTTTGCTGTTGCTATACCTAAAAACAAAAAAGTTATGATGACCTAAAGGTAAAATTTCGGGTGATTAACAAAGAAAACTTTAAAAAAACAGTAGGTATATATCTCAGTATATAATATCTCAGTCTCGTGAGACTTAGAACTTAGCATCTTGGGCTGAAACATAGCAAATGCCTCCCCCTATCTCCCAAAAAATTTTGTCGGCATGCGCCAAACACCCTGTATATATACAATATGTATGGGACACACCGACACAATATCCCTGAATTCCTGGTATACGTGGTATAGTACACTCGTTACCTCAAAACTTAAATAAGACAAAATTGTGGGAAAGAAATACGGTAGATTACAAAATATGAGATGCGTCTGCCTAGATTAATTAGGCAGCCATTCATAGATGTGTCTCTGTGTGCATCAGTAATACATCTGACATAAATACATCATTTACTAAACTCACTGAGCACAATCAGAATTTTGGAAAGGGTTCATAATGGAGAAACTTGTAAAATAATCATAAAATAGTGTAAATTAATAAAAATGTTTAGTAACGGAGCCGTAATGCCGGGATGTAACAGTAAGAATGATTAGCAGACAATAAAAAAAAGATAATTGTTACGACCCTGGAGGTTCACTGTTTTTCAATAAATTAATTACATCGCGGTCTACATCCATATACATAAAATACACCAACTCAAAATCAATTGACAATTCAACCTTCCCTCCGACCGTCAAACCTTCGTTTCATGGCTATGTAAGGCAATAGGTATAAGGCCTGTTGCAGTGGCTGAAGAGATGTACCCAAATTATCATATTGTTTGTCATACCTATTCAGTTCATAATAGGCTCAAAAGTTTATCGTAAGTTTGCAAACGTAATAGGTAGAGGTTATTAGTTGAACGTAAGAGGTTTTTAGTTGAACAATCCCTACTGACGGCACGCATCCATCAGTCATCGTGTAGGTCTCAACCATAATCTAGGGACCTCAACAACCTGTCCATGGGCGTACCCAGCTTTTGGCCCAGGGGGGGGCAGTTGAGGGATTTCTTACCCCCCCCCGGTCCCTATTCTCACTAAAAGAGGCCGTGAAATTTCAGCAGAATTAAAAAAAAATGCTAGCTATACGTAAATATATCAGAGTAAATAATATGATAAACCGATTTATTTTGTTAATTTGTTGCTACCTATTATATTATGACCCCACGTGGAACGAGCTTAGAGCCAGCAACAAATTTTAGAACTGGAAATCGGATGAATTTTAACAGGTGCGCTTATAGCCGATCATGGTAGCCTAACGCTCGATTTTACCAAAATAAATAAATAATAAATTATTTGCAGATCTACTTAATTATTGGCTAGCATGACCGACCACGACCCATATAGGGATATCGGTCAGAAATTCACCCGATCTCCGATTCTACATTTTGTTGATGATTCTGATGCATTATGCATGCTTCCTCTACGCTGCAATGGTTATTGACGCCTGGAGAGTCAGCATAAAAAAATAGAACCGGACGTCGGATGATGACGAATGATGAAATTTATTATTGTTGCCCGGAAAGTCTGGGGAAGTACCTCCACCTTACAGAAAACTGCAGCCAAATAACACTCTTTATTATGTGTTGTGTTCCTGCAGTGAGCAAGATCGCCAGAGCTCCTTCTAAGGATGCGCTGCGCTGGCAGTAAGAGGAATATTCCCTCAAACTGTCGGCGCAGTGAATCCTCCATAACCTCTGACGTTTTTCGGGTCGGCAACGCGCGAGTGATACCCCTGGTGTACCAAGCGTCCATAGGCTATGGTAACCGCTTACCATCAGGCGGGCCGTATGCTTGTTTGCCACCTTAGTGGTATAAAAAAAAGTCATCAACAAAACTCAGAACCGTAAATCAGCCGGGATAACATGCACGCCGCGAGAAAATTTTGTCGACCCTTATGTCGTGCTTTTGTCTCGTTTTCGCACGAGGAAGAGCGAGGCAAAACAGTAGACAAAATTTTGTCGTGGCGCGCATGTTAGCCTTGCAGATGAATTTGTAACCGGTATTCTTATAAGCCAGTCATGCTAACTCAACGCTTGATTTATCCGGGATTTATAAATAGAAAAAAAAAATTGCTTAACGTAACAATGAAAATTTATGACTAAGAGTCAGCAAACGAGAAGTCGAAGACTTGGGCCACCCACCTTGGACAGGTTAGGTTAGAAGGATACTTACAATTAGTTTGTTACTAGACCTCCAGTTATCTTACACAGTAAGAGCGAGCGAAGCGAGCTCTAAATTTAGCCACCTACCTCGGACAGGCTTGGTTAGAAGAGTAACTACAGTTAGTTTGTTTACTACCTCCAGGTGTCTCATGTAGGAGCGAGCGTAGCGAGCTCGAAAATTTGAGACACCCACCTTGGACAGGTTAGGTTAGTTAGAGTGGTAATTACAATTACTTTGTTACTACCTCCAGTTGTCTCATGTAAAAGTGAGCTCGTAAATTGAGGAAACCCGCTTAGGACAGGCGACGTTAGTGGAGGGGGTAATTACAAGTAGTTTTTTACTACCTCCGTGCGGCTAGCGCTGCCCTTTGGAGCCTGGCGCTCCGGGCTTTTGGCTCTTTTGGCCCTAGTCGAAATACGCCACTGTAAAGGTTGGATGAGTATACGAACCGGTATCCTTATAAACCGATCATGCTAGCTTAGCGCTCGGTTTTTAGGGAATCAACAAAATCCAATATAATAATTGTTTTGCTCAACTTGGTTAATGACGCCTTGAAAATCGGCAATAGGATATCTTCCCGGGATCGCACGAGTTTCTGACCGGTGTGTTTATAAGCTCGTCACTCTCGATTTTTTCAAAACAAATAAACAAAGTAAAGCTAGCATTGTTGTCAATTTTGTAAGATCGGTTTAAGCAACAAAATCGTTTTTGTAGCAACTAATTGTTGACAAAGCAACAAATAGTGAATATTTTTCTATTTTGACAATTTGTCACTGCCAGTGTTATTGTAACTTGTGAGGGCAAGTTTGTTCCGTCCTACACACAACACGAAAAAGGTTTTTTTTTATCTTACTATAACTTTTATCTACGGAGCATCCAAGTTCCAGGGGGGGGGAGGTGCCCCCCCCCCTGCCCCCCCCCTGGGTACGCCCATGAACCTGTCACATCACGCAACAAGAAGCTGTTGAAATGTAATATTGTTTTATTTTTAACCAATTGTAGTTAATAATAAAACTAATTAAATTTTATTTTTAACCAATTTTATTATATTTCCACATCAGGTTGCATCAGCATAATATTAATCTAGGCATGATGACAGTAATTAAGAATATCACATAAATAATGTGTTTATCTTATAGCTACTTTAAATTTTCTTCCACCTGCTTACCTTTTGAATGTTTACCTTTGCCACAGTGTAAATCTAACAGTGAATCGACTCGGCCTTCTAGACAGGTCAACGATGAGGTGCGGTGCGGGGCAGAGCGGCGGCGTCCCCCACCGCTTTTTCGGTACGGAGTTTTAAGTGTGGCTGTCGCGCTCTCGCTAATATTTCCTATTTATGGCGATGCGACAATTTTTCAATAATGCGGTCTACATGTGGAGTTTACGGTTGTTTGTCGGCATCGTAAAGCAGTAAAAATTGAAAATGGAAACTTGAGATTTTTAATTCGTTTGTATGTGAGGATGCGAATCAATAATTATATTGTGAAATTTAACAACCAAAAATTAAAATCGTCAAATATTTGTCAGTTAAGCATCTCTAAGTGGTTAAATAAACTGAAGATTTTATTCAGCGTTTTATTTATTTACTTCGGCCTGTCGCGAAGAATAAACATTAAATCGCGAAGGCAACATCTTGCTAAACATCAGTACTACTACAACTAACACTTGGATTAATTTGAACTTACAAACATATCACATGTAACAACGTAAGTACTTGCAAAATGTTTTTTATGCAACCCTAAGCTATTTTCAGTGTCTAGTCGATTGTCGGCATTTAGCGTCCACACAAAGAAGATGGCCCACTATTAGAATTTATTACACTATGCCTTTGTACTGTGTCAAATATGTGTTTATTAAATAAATTACTTACTAAAAAAAGTAGTAAGGAAACACGTCAAAATGATTGTTCTTTTTTTAATAAAAAAGTAAACATATTGTATAGGATCAGGATTGTTTGTCTGTCTGGCACCACCCAACGTTATTTGAAGTCAATTCATAAATTTCTTCGACTTTATCAGTTAACTTTGGTAGCTTTTATCTTGGAAACAACGCTTTACGAGATTTTATGTCATGTTAATGCCAGCTATCGAAATATATTATAGGTCGCACATTTAAATATTTTTTTAACGGCGGACGCTAATGTTGCCAAAATATCCTCCTATCCAAACCCCTATAATGTTAATTGTTGAAAATAGGAAATCTTATAATGACAACATCTTGAAGATACATAATAATATTATAAAGTCCGAATGAACATCTAACATGTATAGCCATTATTATTCTTGATATAAATAAGTGCTTGACAGTTTCTCCAATATCCCAAGTCAAGTTGAACATTATAATTCAATATTTTACAGAAACTACAAGACGCTCAACTTGGTTATAATCATGACCAAATTCAACCTTAAGTGCAAGAAACTGAATTGAATAGAATTTGCTTTATGCCTTGGGCTATTATTGCTGCTGGCAATGTATCCCAATCTCTGGGCAAAATAGGATCATATTAAAGAAGTGGAAGACATAAGTAATTATTGATTTTGTAAATATTTATCTACATAAAGTATTATGACACTCACCCAAATCCTCCATCTCTATTCCCCCCCTCTCTATTGTAGCTTCGATCACCTCCTCCATACCCTCCTCGGTCACCATTGCCTCCCCCACCTCCAGAATATCCTTGTCTGTCACGATCCCGGTCACCACCATAGCCAGAGCTTCCACGGTCACCACCACCATAATAACTGCTCCCACGTTCACTGCTGCTTGCATTGTAACCAGTGGCACTGTTACGATCATAACCTCCACTGCCATAGTTGGAATCATAGGTTTGACCATAATTGTTTCCTTGTCCTTGGCCAGCACCATAAGAGTTACCACCTAATAATTATAACATGTTTTAATGAAGCAGTAAGTATTAAACCACCTATTTAGCATAACTTTGGAGCAGGGAGAGGTCCCTTTATAGGAAAAAAGGCATAGACTTAACCCTACAAGGCTCCACACCACAACCACTTTTAGGGTTCCTACAGCTCAATAAAATATTAGTTGTGACATTTTTTAGTTTTTGAAGGGTACACTGCAAATATAGCAATAACATAATTCAAAAAATTGCGTATAGATGTCATATCTGATCCGATTACTGTGAGTAAACAGCGAAATTTTGACCGAAAGTTTGCATTTGACATATGAGGTATTTAAAAAAAATGATAAAATGCCAGTACAGTTAGGTTTTGATTCGAAAAAAATGTTACGTGTAGCAAGAAAGTGGGTATTTTGCCGATGTAAATTAGTTTTTCTATTATTCTATTACATCTATTGATAAATTTTATTTTTATCTTTGTTCCTAATGTGGTACGTTAAGCTTTAGCGTTCCTTTTTATGAATATGTACGTACGAGAAATGTAGTTTCGAGTTTTATTTCTTATAGATTATGTCCAGCAAACGATTGCGTGGTGGACAAATCGAAGATATCTTGGGTATACCATCAGGGAGTGAAAATGGCGAAGACTTTTCTAAAGCTGGAAGTGATAAAGCCATGAAGAAATATCAGTCTACCGTCACCACTCTCTGAATCCATTAGCGATATGGAAAAATCACTGCAGAGACGTCTCCCTTTGTCTTCCATACACATTAGTTGCCCACGTATCAAGTGGGCAACTAATATCAAGCCCTAAGCCTATTATTTCAGGTGTTACTTTAGGTGACCATAGACTATCACGTGAAACGGGACGATCATCAATTTCCGTGAGTATTACTTTTGCTAACAGCTTTTGCTGTGAGCAAATGTTTGGGAAAGGATGTTCAGTTCCCTTTTCTGAAAGATCTATAAAAAGATTAGGTGGCGAGAAGTTTTTTCAAGGAATGGCAAGGCATGAGGATGGCAAATGTTGATGGTACAGACATCGTAATAGTGATGTCTTACGATAAAAAACCAGCTGTCTTATCATCATCTTTTGTGGGCCAAGAGCCAATACAATCAGTAAAGGGGTACGGCTAGAAGGTAATATCCCTAGATTGTAAAAATATATGAGTAACCAGCATACAGGTGGAGTTGACCTACTGGATTCGTTCCTAGGTAAATATCATCTCCTCAATGCGACAGTCATAGATAGCTAGTTGCTGTACAGAAGAGTTGGAGCTAACACTAACTCCACTAAAGCTAAATGACTTCAAATTTGACTTAGCAAAATTGTCTGAGCATGTGTGGACCATTAAGTTTGCTTGATTAAATTGATATGAAGAAAAAAAAGCCGAAAACGGCAGTCCTGCCACTTCGTGGAGTCAGGTGTGACAGGTTTGAGAATTTTCCTATTTGGAGTCAAAAAAGGCAATGCTATAAATACCCCGGTTTCAAAGGAAAAACATTTATATATTATATTTATATAACAGAAACTTTCAACTTAAGGTTATTAAAAATATATTTTATTTTATAAATATTTTGTAATATGTTCATTTTATTTGCCAAGTTACACTTCAACATAATTGAATGGTAAAGATATTCCTAAAGTGATTCAAAAGTTCTAGTTCAGTGTCAAAAAATGATAGTTAAAGCTCAGTGTACCACATATGGAACTGAAATGAAAAGCTGTTTTTCTCGTAAAATATTGGGTTGAGATTTTTTTATTTTTTTTTCCTTACTTCTAATCACTAGAACCATCACATATATTTTTATCAGCCACAGAAAAAAAGCCTTGTAAGGTTAAGGACAAGCCAAGATTCTAGTGGCTAAGTAAACAACATGCTAATCAACCAATTTACCAGATTGTTCCCATAGAAGCTGAATTCTTCTACCTTGTTTTTACAACATTTTTAATTGAAACTCTACTCTTGTTGGTCGTAGTGTGATGATATATAGCCTTCCTCGATAAATGGGCTACCTAACACTGATTTTTTTTTTCAAATCGGACCAATATTTCCTGAGATGAACGCGTTCAACCAAACCAACAACCTCTTCAGCCAGTGTGTGTACTGTGTAGCTGAGAATTAAGATTGTCACTCTTGGGTAAACGTACCTACCTAAGTTTTTTAGTAGTACCTTTAAAATAACCTCACCCGAACTTGGTTGATTCCAATCTTGACTCTGTCCAGAGCCATAGCTGCTTTGGTAACCTTGTCCAGTTCCAGCGTAACTGTTGTCACCAGAAGCCAAACTAGGTGGTGGCACTGAATATTGTGCAGAGTATCCGCCGCTATAATCACCCGCTGTAAAATTTAATACCATTACATTGTTAGATTTTTATAGAAACGTGCTGCTTGAATACATGAAAATAAAAACTCACGATCTCCCATTTTTAAAATGCAGTCTCAAAGAAAACAATCCTTTTGAAAATGCAATTGCGATGGTGCGATGCCACGCCACGCTCGACGTTAGGTTATAGGCAAGGGGTACCTAATGTAAATTATTGCAGTCGCCAACTACCATGAACCAATCAACCAACAGGGCAATAATGGCGGCAAGCAGCAACAATGGCGCCGCGCCCGTCCCGCGTCTCTTTCACTATCAGTGTTGCCACCTTGTTTTATGAAAGGGGGCTAGCAAGCACCCAGAAAAGGGCCATATATGCAAATAACAAAGCATTGAAACCGCAATTATTACCTCTAGATAGATACAAAAGTCCTTGTCCAAATGAAAAATAAATAAAACTAAAACATTTTAAAATGTTTATCCATGCACCATTCCAATGATTCGGGGTTTGATTTGAACAGACGCATGAAGGGCCTCGATTAAAAATCGCAATCTTCCTCACTCTACCAAGATCTATATTTCTAATCTATATTTCTGGTTGATTTAAATGATGATTTTGAAATTAAACACTAAAACAAAATTAGAGCACCCGGACTGGACACATTACATTATAATTGTAAAAAGTCACCCCATTGAATGAAACTGTTATAATCTAATAACGATTACATTTTAAAATCACTCGGGTCCCTCTCATACTGACCCGAGGAGACCCGTGCCCAGTAGTGGGACAGTATATGGGTTGATTATTATTATTATTATTATTAATAGTGGCGCACCTTATTTTACAAGTTGAGTATTCCCCCGCTAAACAGCGGTGGGGCTACCACAGTGTTTTCATAAAATAATACAAAATAAAAATACCGGGTCGCCGATGGTCAATTTGTACCACAAGGAGAGCAATAATCACCTGAAATAACCATGTTAAGAAAGGTTTTAGTGATGAGATGCAATTATTAAATGAAACAAAAACCCGACTTCGTAAAAAGTACTAACTAAAAACCTAAAAACAAGCTCTGTGATGTTGTGCAAGCTGTTCGTTCATAAATAAAATTGTTTCTTTCCTTGTCCCACTTTTTAGGTTTTTAGTTAGTACTTTTTACACAGTCGGGTTTTTGTTTCATTTAATAATTGATTTTATTTCCTACTCTTTTGTTTATGAATCATCTTAGAATCACTAGATAGAGCCTAAATGATAATTTAAAATGAAAATTGATACAACTAAAGATCATTTTCAATATCAGTTCGCAGACGTATAAAATCTGCAATTCTGTTTTTTTTTAATTTCATGGACCCAGTGACACTCGTGCCATCAAGACGAATCTAATGTGGTTGAGCCGTTAAATAGTTACGACCGGAAATAAGAACGGACATACATACATACATACGCGTCAAACACATAACCCTCCTCCTTCGGCAGTCGGGTAAAAAGGGCTAGATTGCCCTTTTGGGGTTAAGTAGTGAAATATGGAGTAATTCAATACGAAAAAGAGCTTGATCTAGCCCTGAGAGGGCTGAGTTGGCAGCACTGGGGGCAATTGACAATTATTATACTTAAAGGACATTGTATCCAGGGCCGTAAAAAAAAAAAGTCTTCTTCTTCTTCTTATTTATTTACAGTGTTGCCAACTTAGTGGATTTTCCACTAAAACTGGTGGTTTTGACCCCCCGTTTAGTGGCGAAATATTGCGTTTAGTGGCTGGTGGATTTTTCTAGTGGTTTAGTAGAATTCAGTTTCAATTACTGAATATGATATCACTCAACAACTAACACGTTACGAAATATATTATTTCTACTTCATTTCATTTTCAGTAGTACTATTTACTCTAACTGTTTAGCCAACACTGACCCGTCAAACCATTCATCCCGCCACATCCCGCTCAATGCAATATACGCAGGGATGCCCCGTAGAATATTTTAATGTAGTAGTTATAGTGTTTAGGGATGCACTAGTCACACTATAGCAAGGAAACCAAACTGACCGTTGAACTAATTTATTTTGAACTTTAACTTTCACTACACACTTTTTTGTTCTTCTTCTTGTGAACTATACTTTTCTTCTTGGCTTTTGGTTTTAGACTGACTCACAATACATGACACTGCCCGGGTCATTGAATGGCGGAGAATCTTAACACCGCCATTCAGAAAATGACGTCATTTGGACAGTGCCATCTATTGGTGAAAATAAGTACTAATTTCAACATATAGTTTATAGCTTATATATGACTAGCTTTCCGCCAGCGGCTTCGTCCGCGTGGAATACCTTTTTCCCCCCGTTTTTGCAACATTTTTCATTGCTACAGCTACTCCGCTCTTTATAGTAGTAGTGTGATAGTTTACAACCTATAAGTTTTCCCCTATAAATAAATGGGCTATCTAACAATGAATTTTTTTTTTATCGGTGCAGTAGTTTCGGAGCCTATTCAATACAAACAAACAATCAAATCTTTCCTCTTTATAATATTAGTATAGATATAGATTTAAATTACAAAACTGAGTGAACTCAGTCTCGGACTGTTCAGTGTGTCGTATTATTCTCGCGAATTTGTGCAAGCGTAATAATTATGCCCAAACCACAATATACGCAAACGTTTTGGGATTCTTGGCTCAAATATTCTTATATTCAAATATTTTTATTTTTTCTCGCGAAATTCAAATTTTCTTGCGTTTTTCGCAATTTGCAGGTCAGTGCCAGGTTGTATCTCGATCAAAATATGAAATTCGAATAAAAACGCATTTACATAATTTTAACCATAAAAATTATCTTTCTAAGTTAAATTTTGTGCGGATTTGTCAAAACACAAAACCAGAGGTGCAAAACCTGCAAATTGCAAAAAACGCAAAAAAAATGAATTTCGCGGGCTAGCATAGCGTATCCTCTTTTAACTTGTTAATTTATAATGGTTATTATGAAATAATATATGTATTATTAACACTTTATTATTAAATTAATGATAAAGAAACCTAGTTACTTTCCTTTTTTTATTGTAAAAGTTTGTTTAGTGCAAATTTTAGTGATTTTTAAAGCACATCAGATTTTTGTTAGTGGATTTCTGGTGGTTCTAGAAGTTGAATCTAGTGGGTGAGCTTTTTCACTTTAAATGGTGCAGGCTGTTTTTTGGCTGTCCCATGACAAAAAATAGACGAAATAAAATATATTGAACATATATTTCAAGAACATGCTTTTACGTTGAAGGTATAACTAATGATCTGTATGGTTTTAATTTTAGGCTTCTGAAAGACCAAAGTTTCAATTTTATTTTATTTAAAAATATATCAAAGATATGTAAAATCCTGATGTCCCAACGACAGACAGCCCCTTAGAATTAGATTTTTTTGAAGTTTTTTGTACAACGAATTGCGTATCGATAATTTATTTTTATTGTGCCATAGTTATTTATGCATTTAAACTAAGTATTTCATATCAGTTATTAAATCATAATTAAATAAATTAATAAAAAGCTTGTCTTACAAATTCGCAACTACCGGACATGTCTGGTTAGTCACGCGTTTTTCTATAAAATTACCCATAAAATCGGGCTAATTCGGTCTTTCTGGCAATCCCAAGCACAAATGTCAAAGTCGAATCGCCAGTTTGAAGGTAGTCACGAAACGTGTGTCCAGCTGTGCGGTGGCCTCTCTACACCAAAATTTTGGTAAAAAAGAATCTGCTGAGGTTAGTAACGATTTTTTTTGAGATAATGTAAGTTTACCATTATATCCTTTTGAGATACATATATTATATATCCCGTTGAAAGCATATAAGTAAAATTTGGTAGGTTCTTTATAATGTTTAGTGAATATTTTATTTTTGTTTTAATAACGATCTAGATTCGTCACGTCTTGTTAGTAACCGTTACAATAGCACGGACAAAAATGTTACGAAACGGACATGTAAAGCTTAGTACTCATCAACTGAATTGAAAAACCGTTGAAAAGAACACCAAAAGAAGAAATCGGTGCCTCTACTTGTCAAACTAAATACGGAAGAAACAATTTGTCAGTTTTGAAATGTACTGCGTGTAAATAGTAAAGCTGTACAGTTAGGCAAATGTATACTTTGCAAGTTATGGTATTGCTCTGCAGGCTCCGGAAGCGAGATCACAATAGATCTTATTTCTGATACTTGTCTAGAGCTAGATATGAGCGCCGCGCCGGCGCGCCGCCGTCGCCGTGAGTTCATGTCGGCGCGCCGCCGCCGAGTGTAGCACGCGGCGCGCCGCCGCAACTTGCTTTCTCGCGCGCACGACCGGCCCGACCGCGTCCATCGCCGCGCCTAGAGTTGCCAGGCGTCCGGATAAACCCGGACATAGTTAGGCTTTTTGATTGCCTGTCCGGCCAAAATAAACTGGCTCTGATAGGCTTTTTACATATCGCAAACGAGCGAGTACCGAGCGTAGCCGAGCGAAGGCGAGTCGACTTTCGGACGCTCCCGCAGTCCCGCCCGCCCAGGGATGTCCGGCTTTTTTACCCAAATGTCCAGCCTAACCGGCTGGTCTATCCGGCTATTATAATTGTCCGGTTTGGCGACCTGGCAAACCTAGTTGCGCCAGTGACTTACACATGGTAGTACTGCAGGTCACGGAAACCGTGAATCGTATCACAGTCGAGCGCTTACCTGTAGTAGTACCATATGTGAGCGGAGTCACTAACAATTAAAACAAGCCGCTGAAGGAGATCAGTCAGTTTTTACCACCTGTGAAGTGTCACTATCTCTACATGCTGCAGGAGTATACAAGCTTGATTGTGACTGTGGTCTCTCTTACATAGGCCAAACTAAACGAAGCGTAGGGACCCGCGTAAAAGAACACAGCTAATGTCAAACTCCGCCGTTCCGGAAAGTCTGCAATTTATGAACCCTTGACAAGGCCCAGCATTACATCAGATTTAATAAACCACAAGTCCTCGCAAAAGTTAACCGATTCCTACCCAGGATGATTCGTGAGGCTATTGAAATTAAAAAAACACCCAAACAATAGAGGAGATGGCTGGGTCCTACCACCTGCTTGAAACCCAATTATAGATTCATCATCAGCCCGTATTCGTTCACTGCTGGACGTAGGCCTCCTTTAGTGAACGCCACAGAGCTCGATCTTTAGCTCTTTTCATCCAGTTGCTGCCAGCTACCTTCTGCAGGGCGTCACTCCACCTGGCCGGCGGGCGTCCTACACTACGCCTGCCTAGACGCGGTCTCCACTCAAGAACTCGTTTACTCCAACGATTGTTGGTTATCCGAGAGATGTGACCGGCCCATTGCCACTTCAACGTGCTAATCCTTTTAGCTATGTCGGTTATTTTGGTTCTCTGAAGTATAACCTGGTTACGAATTGTATCCCTCAGAGAGACTCCGAGCATAGCTCTCTCCATAGCTCGCTGTGCGACTTTTAACTTATGGACCGGTCTCGCCATGATGCCATGCCGAGTGTCCACGTTTCAGCTGCGTAGGTCACGACTGGTGGGACGCGCGCATCGAAGACTTTCGTCTTAAGGCAATGTGGAATGGATAGCGAGTAGACTTGTCGAAGTTTACCAAATGCAGCCAGTCCATCCTAGCTGAATCGTCCTTTCGGCTTCCCTCTCGAAGTTGTTTCTACCTACTTGTATTGTCTGCCTAGGTACACGTATTCCGAAACCACTTCGGACGACCGGTCTCGGGGTAATAAGGTCGTTAAACATAACCTTTGTTGTATCTGTGTTCATTATAGATTCAATTAAATCTAACACCAAGCCTAAAACTGCAAGACCGAGGGATACGGTGAGCTCGTTCTGCGTGAATCGGATTGCCAATAATTAACAAAAATGTAGGGTAGCTGTTAGTAATTAAAACGTCAAGACGCCTACCACCTTAGTCACCCGTGACCATGGACGCTGTAAAGGGTCCGAAGCGTCGGTATTCAAATAATATCAATATAACGCGATAAAATCCGTAGTTTTAATTCAGTTATGTATTTTGCAGACTACATAAACTAATAAACGGCATTTTTTTGTATGTCTTCTTATGCATAATTAAATATTTTATTAGGTATAATATTTTCTGATCCCAACTTATTATTTAGAATACTGCAAAATTGTAATCAAAAAATTATGTTGCTATAAAAAGCTTTTTTGGTGACAACAGTATGATTTTCGTTATGCTATTTTTAAGAAATCTCTCCCTTATTAAAAACACTATGACCCACGGCCGGCCACGCCACGCCGCCGTGACGCCGCCGCCGCCGTGGAAATTTTTTGGCCACGCCGCCGCCGTGAAATTGGCCATCGGCGCTCATGTCTAGTCTAGACACTTATGTCAAATAATAACTGATTTTACATGGGGACATTATATAAACATATCTCATTTTAACAACTAATATTTCATATGTAAGATTTTGACCTTACAGTGAGCACTATTCTTAATAATTCTGTTTCGTCACGTTACGTGTCCATTTAGTAACTGTCCCAAAATAATTTAACCGTATTTCTTATACAAAACTTCAATATTAACGCTAAATAAATAATGTATATATTGTAAGTCGAATAAAAAAAAATACAATTAAGATTCTATTATAATTTTAGCATTCCTTTTATGATAAAAAAAAATATACGCAAAATAAAATTTGCATTTGGATAGTTTGTTACGATTCTGACCATATTGTTGAATTTTGATTAAAAATAAATATCTAATCATCAAGTTTTAATATTTAATTGCATGAAACAACTTAAAACTATTATTTAAACTTTTTTTTTCATATTTCCATGACAAGAGTTAATTTTTAATCGCAATTTGCATTTGTTACTAACAAGACCAATTTTTGCCAATCAACTTCGAAAAAATTAAATTAAAAGATAAAAAACACATTTTTGTATAGACCTTTTGTATAAATCACATAAATTATAATATTTTTTACAATTATTAATTGCTTTTAAGAGCTTTAACCGTAATATATTTTTAAAGACTGTTTTTATAACCTGCGCCATTTAAAATGAAAATGCCCGGGTAGCTAGTAAAACTGTTGGCAACACTGTTTATTTATGGCAATTGGTGCCGATGTCGACAATTCTGCCAATGTCAAAGTGGATAGGTACATTTAAATAATATTACAAGTAATAAATTGCTGTACTTTGTAAAATATTTCAAAAACAAGCAAAATGGCGATCCGCCACAACCATGTTGGAATTCTCAAAAAAAAAGTCAATTGTTGAATTGTATCCATGGAACTAATGTGTCAAACTTCGTTTACATCCGGAATGCGTACTCGGCATAACAACTCAACGTAAAACCGACCTTACTACTATCTGTTAAATTTTATATCTGAGCCGAAACAGATTACGGTCAGATAGAGAGGTTAGGGTAGGGGCATAGATATATGCGCGGCGATGCGCTCGAGGAGTGGGCAGTCGCCACGGGGCTAGTGATCCTCAACCGCGGGACGGTGCACACGTGCGTGCGGGTCAACGGCGGCTCCATCGTTGACGTCTCTTTTGCCAGTCCATCTGTGGCGCTCCGCACTCAGGGCTGGCGGGTCTTGGAGGGTGTGGAGACTCTCTCCGATCACCGGTATATCCGGTTCGGGATATCCGCACCCTCGGCGTCCCCCAGTGGCGGGCGCCCGAGTCGAGACAACCCCACGGCCCGAAAGTGGGTCCTGACGCGTCTCGACAGAGACGTCCTAATGGAAGCCGCCATCGTCCAGAGCTGGTTCTCCTCACCTGAGGGCCCGCTGGACGTAGACGCCGAGGCCGACTGGTTCGGGTTCGCAATGTCGCAGATTTGCGACGCGGCCATGCCCCGGGCCAGGTCTGGTCCTCAAAGGCGTCAGGTTTACTGGTGGTCCCAGGAGCTGGCGAGCCAGCGCACGGCGTGTGCAGCTGCCCGGCGCAGCTATCTGCGGCAGCGGCGACGACGGCCACGCGACCTCTCGGCCGAGGCCCGGCTGCGAGAGGCTCACACAGCGGCCAAGGAGGCCCTGCAGCTCGGCATCAGCCGGGCCAAAGAGGTCGCAAACGAGGAGTTTTTGCGCCTCCTAAACAGTGACCCCTGGGGGCGTCCCTACAAGCTCGCAAGAGCCAAACTGCGGCCCTGGGCGCCCCCGCTGACGGAGACGCTCGAGCCCACTCTGGTCGACGATGTTGTCACGGCGCTGTTCCCGGACAGAGCGGGACACGACCCACCGTCGATGGGGTCACAGCGAGGTGGAGACGAAGAGGCGCAGGAGGAGCCCATACCGGACGTGACGGAGGCGGAGCTGGCGGTCGCCGTCGACCGCATGAGCGCCCGGAACACGGCCCCTGGACCCGACGGGATTCCCGGCCGCGCGTGGGCGCTTGCCCTTAGGGTTCTG
The DNA here is from genome assembly GCA_946251955.1 of Acronicta psi. Lineage (NCBI taxonomy): Eukaryota > Metazoa > Arthropoda > Insecta > Lepidoptera > Noctuidae > Acronicta > Acronicta psi. The sequence continues at coordinate 6,947,077 of OX276472.1, read as the reverse complement.
GGGCCCAGAACGCGCGAGCTTTTTTCCGGGTGCTTTCGCCAGGGTCGATTCCCAACCCAGTGGAAGACGGGCAGACTGGTCCTCCTTCGGAAGGAAGGACGCCCCGCGGATTCACCTTCCGCGTACCGTCCCATCGTGCTGTTGGACGAGGCGGGAAAACTCTTTGAGCGTATTGTCGCCGCCCGCCTCGTCAAGCACCTGACGCACGTTGGCCCCGACCTGTCCGACAACCAGTTTGGTTTCCGAGCGGGTCGCTCGACCGTTGACGCGATCCTGTGCGTCAAGGCCCGCTCGGAGCAGGCGGTGGAATCCGGGGGGGTGTTGATGGCGGTGTCTTTAGACATCGCCAACGCCTTCAACACTCTCCCGTGGAACTGTATTATGGCGGCTCTACAACATCACCGCACACCGCCATATCTGCGTCGGCTGGTCGGGGACTACCTCAATGACCGTGCAGTCACCTTTGCGGTCAGGGACGGTACGCGAACAAGACCAATGTCTTGCGGTGTTCCACAGGGGTCCGTGTTGGGGCCCCTCTTGTGGAACATCGGCTATGACTGGGTCCTCCGCGGGGCCACTCTCCCGGGTGTCAGCGTCGTGTGCTACGCTGACGACACGCTCGTCCTGGCCCGGGAGAGCACATACAGGGAATCTGCCCGTCTGGCGACTGCCGGAACCGCCCAGACAGTGGCGCGCATTCGCCGCTTGGGGCTGGAAGTGGCGTTGAACAAGACGGAGGCGATCTGCTTCCACGGTCCGCGGAAGGCGCCTCCGTCGGGATCCCACATCGTCATCTGTGGGGTCCAGATCGCTGTCAGGCCCGAGCTGAAGTACTTGGGCCTAATACTGGACAGTCGGTGGACGTTCAACGCCCACTTCCAGCGCCTTGGCCTGCGCCTTTTGAGCGCGGCCGGGGCGCTTGGACAATTGCTGCCGAACCTCGGTGGCCCTAACGTCTCGTGCAGGAGGCTATACCTGGGGGTCATTCGCTCGATGGCCCTCTACGGTGCCCCTGTCTGGGCCACCGAGGTAACGGACCGCGGCGCTGCTCTGTTGCGGCGGCCGCAGCGTGCGATATCCGTGCGAGTCATCCGCGGGTATCGCACCATCTCCACGGAGGGGGCCTGCGTGTTGGCCGGCTCGCTCCCTTGGGACATCGACGCGCGGGTCCTTGCGTCACTCTATACATGGCGCAAGGACACGCTGGAGCGTAGGGGTGGGTACGTCCCGAGGGAGCTGGAGCACCAGAGGCGGCTGCTGCAACGGGCAGCGCTAGAGGAGTGGTCGGCTCGGCTGAGCCGATCGAGTGCAGGCGTCAGGACGGTCGAGGCAGTCCGTCCTGTTTTGACGGACTGGGTGGGCAGGCGTCACGGCGTGCTGACCTTCCGGCTGACACAGGTGCTGTCGGGGCATGGATGCTTCGGCAGTTACCTGTGGCGCATCGCCGGGAGGGAGCCGGACGCCCACTGCCACCACTGCAGGAATTGCCCCGAGGACACGGCGCAGCATACGCTCGCTGAGTGCCCCGCCTGGGCAGAGCAGCGCCGTGTCTTGCGGGCTGCAATAGGGGAGGACCTCGACCTCCCGGCCGTCATCACAGAGATGGTCGGGAGTCCTGACGCCTGGCAAGCGATGGCGGAGCGTGAGAGGGAGTCCGCTGCCGCCACCCTGCCAATCCGCGCCCGACGTACTGGGCGCAGGAACAGGGCAAACCGTGCCCTGTTCCAACCACCTTAAAGTGGCCACGGGCGGCAGACTTGGGGAAGTCTGTCGCCCAGCACTATGGCCCGAGTAGGCGATGCGGTCGGAGTGTGCCGCGTCCCACTCAGTGGATTGGCAGGAGAGGGGGGTGCACACCACACGCACCCCCCGCACAGAGCCGGGGGCCGCATAGGCGGCCCGTCACCGCCGGGGTCACGGAAGAATGTCCACACGTATCCGTGACCCCGGCCCTAAGGTGATGAGGCGAACACCCGTCTGTTTTTAGTGGGTAGACGTCCTTTTCAGGGCGGAGTCCCACACACCGCGCCGTCCTCCCCGGGGCGGCGTGACGGTGCATAAAGCATTTTCAGACGAAAGGGGCATAGATATATGAGGCGGAGCGGGAGAGGGAGTCCGCTGCCGCCTCCCAGGAACAGGGCAAACCGTGCCCTGTTCCATCCACCTTAAATTGGCCATGGGCGGCAGACTTCGGGGAGTCTGTCGCCCAGCGCTATGGCCCGAGTAGGCGATGCGGTCGGAGTGTGCCGCGTCCCACTCAGTGGATTGGCAGGAGAGGGCGGTGCAACCCCCCCCCCCCCCCCAATAGAGCCGGGGGCCGCATAGGCGGCCCGTCACCGCCGGGGTCACGGAAGAATGTCCACACGTACCCGTGACCCCGGCCGAATGGTGATGAGGCGAACACCCGTCTGTTTTTAGAGGGTAGACGTCCTTTTCAGGGCGGAGTCCCACACACCGCGCCGTCCTCCCAGGGGCGGCGTGACGGTGCATAAAGCATTTTCAGACGCAAAATAAAAAAAAGGGGGCATAGATATATAATACATATCTATGCTCTTTGGGTAATATAATATATCTATGGGTAGGGGCGGGATTGTGTCTCGTTTTAATGAATTGCCATACAAGAATTTTCAGATCGTCTAGTAGATTTGCCACGAGGATAGGGTATCTGATCCAAAAAATATTATCGAGTAATAATAAGGAGTAACATTTACTTCATTGCTAGATAAACTGCTGCGTAAAATATCTTTTTTATAAAATAACTAGCTTTTGCCCGCGGCTTCTCTCACGTGGATGAAGAAACAAAATTGAAAGAAATCGATCCCGAATAAGATAAAAAGCAGCTCACTATAACAGTTTCATCATCCTCCTAGGCTCCTAGCCTATGCCGAAAATATGTTAAGCTCCGGTTCCAATCGAAACAGATATAAATATCTTACACAAAGCAATAGCGTTCAGACTGGTTAAAACAGATAGGTATCCTAACTTTAAATTGATCGTCTGGTTTTTTGGCATTCTGACTACGATTCACGATTTTCATAGGTTTTTGTATGGGGTCTACTATGCCGAATCAATTGCAATGGCAATTAAGAAATGTCTTAACGTGCTATATAAGGTACAGAGGGTCTCGATGTCTTAAGAATGGTCACCCGTCCATAGTCTAACCGCAGAAACCGCTGCTTAACCTATCGCTCAGCGTAGTTTTTACTTCGCCAAAGTTTTTAGCTCGGTTTGAGCAACTGTAACTGGTACTGGGGTACTTTATGAGGTACTGAGGTGATACTGTTAGTGAAACTGTGTTGTTCAAATTCACTCCAAAGGAAAATGGAAACTTCAGTTAGTCCCAATAACTCGTAATTCTAACCAAACTTTACAACTATTGTTTAATTTAAGTCTTATACCACTTTAAACGTTTATAACTAATCAACAATCAGGATTTCTGCGTATATGACAACTTAATTAAAGAACCAACAATAATGGTCCCTTATATCAATAGGAATACATACTACAGAAAGGTCAAGCTCTATCTCAGCATCTACGCAACCGAGTGGAATGAGATATACCTCATTTTTTTAGTTGATCGATGGACTTTTAAATAGAAAATAAAAAATCGAAAACCAACAATGATGATCTCTTCTTTCTATGGGCTTGCATACAACAGAGAGGTCAAGCTCTATCTAAGGACTTATACAAATAATTGAAAAAAGCTTTACATCAGTTTTTAAGTTGGAAATTATGCTTTACAACAGTTCACAAAATTCAAATCTATTCAGTAGGTTTAGCGCCAACCCCTAACAAACAGACAAACAGACAAGAATTCTAAAAATCACATTTTTGGGTTCGCGATCGTTATATACTCTAACCCAATTGTTTTTTTTTAAATATCTTCAATGTACAGAAACGACTTTTTTACAATTTTATAATAGTATAGATAGAAGATACAAAAAGTCATAAGTATTTTTTTTTGAGTAAAATCTTAAATATAATAAATCAATATAATCAATATAATAAATAATATAATAAAACCTTATAGATTTATGGTTAGTTTTGAAAATTTGATATGACAACTTCAAAACAATGGCAATTTTCGTTCCGTAATTTTTGTTGTTATTTTATTTGTGAAGAATGTATAAAATAGTGAAAAGGTGTTGCGTAAAAGGATGCGGAAATGACTCTGTCGGAGTTATACCGGCTCCAACAAATCCATTCACAGGTTACAAACTTAACCCACCAATGGTAACGTAAATGTCTATGAGACCGGACGTATCGAAAAATTCCAACTATTTCACTGTTCAACTGTTGTTTTTTATTATTCTGTTTTTGTATTATTTAATTGAAATCGTATAAACACTAATAAACGAGCTTTGTTATTAATAAGATGCCTTTGTTCTATTATCAATGTATTTTAATAACCAAACCAACAACCTACTTATACTAAGTAATCATGATTATTCATTTGCTGAAAATGTTGGTAGTTAGCATGAAGGTATAGGTAAAAATGGAGACCACACTCCGAATACCTACTTGAAGCGTAACTTATGTATCGCTATCTCGCTTACTGTGGATAGACCTTCTCTTTCGAAGTAGGGTAACCTTTGTTTTATTTTACCTAGGATATTACGTAATTGCTTTCCATTTAGTGATTTATTTAATTCTACAACACTATTTTTAATAAAGGAAAAAATCGGCTAGCGGGCAGGATTCTACAACACTATTCACTTCTAAGACTTAGCCCTTAGCTTAGGATTGATGAAAGATGTGTATAAGTGGAAGTTGGGATGTTCCTGATTTTTTAAATTTGGCTGTTTATCATCTTCAATCACGCAAAAAGTCCTATGTCGTATACGTATGTACATATTTAATTATGTTTTTGCGACCAGGGGGTCTGTAGTCTATTGAATGTAATTGTTAAAATTTTCACATAACTCGGCGCTACTGCAGTGCCCCTGTATTTTTATAGATTTCTGGGTAAGTCAGTGTAAGTTTTTTACCACTGTGGAAGTTTTAATATCATGTATTTCTATCTAAGTATATCATACGGGGTTATACTAGAAACGGTAATATGTATAAACCCCTAAAAAAAACACTTTCTAAATTAAAATCACTTTTTAACTTTTTCTAATAGACATGACTAAATCAACTCATATAGGTAGTAGGTACACGTTATGGAATCCGAAATCTGTCTTCTCCCATTACAATTCCGTAGACGCTTCTGAGCCAGAAAATTTTGGTTAAAATCAAAATCATTTGAATAATAATTGTTTGGCGTTTTATCTTTATACATACACAGACTCGATGTATATTATAAAAAAAATGACGAGAATTATGGAAGGAATATTTTGATAAGTGTTCCCGGGAGAAAGGTATCTGGTACAAAACGATTCAGCCACAACCCTTTAAACTGCATTGAATTACATAGTTCATTAACTAATATGTTAAAATCATTGTTCAATCGTTATATGAAGTAATTAATTGTTACCGTTGTCCAACTGGTCCACACTAAAAAGAGAGGTCGTTCCACACAGAGTGAGATACGAGATACGTAGGTATTTGACTCAAGCTGTTGTTCCAAGTGTGGCCTCCATTTTTACCTATACCTTCATGGTAGTTAGTATACGTATATAATTAATTACGAAAATCCCAGTACGTGGGACCGGGGCTACTATTAATATAATTAAAATTTACGTCACAAATGGTGGGTTGAGGGGCCTACTGGGTGATAATGTTTTCAAATTATGTCAGACTTTAAGGACATGTTTTGACGACATTCAAAAATATAAGTTATGTCGAGTATAATTATTTATTGATGATTACGAACGGCCAGTTGACTTTTTGAGACGACAGTGGACGGCTGGCCGATATCGCGCACTACACTTTAGCGCATTAGACATGGTATAATGATGATTTTTCAGTAACATCTGTTTATGAAGTTATTAGTTTCGTGGAAGTATTCTTACAAGTTTTAAAAAGCAATACTAATATTTTATTAGGTTTTTATATCGAAAATCGTTTTAATATTAATAATTTGAGAATGTTAACTCTCATATTTCAATAAAAAGACAATAAGTAAAGTTTTATTTTCTTCTAATGATTGATTCACCAATCAAACTTTATATATTGTCGGTGTAACTGAACTGTTTTACGGCAAGGACTGTTTTACCGACTTGAAAAACGGATTGAATCCATTTTCTTCGTAAAAGGCGAACGGTAGGCTTTTATGGGAGTTTCGTATAGGTAATAACATTCGTGTTTTAGGCTATTTATTGTTTTAATTTGGAGGTAATATGATAGAGAACTGCTTCTAATTAATTAATTAATTTGCGTATTTTTTTGTTTTAATTTATAAATATTAATTACAACTAATATTACTACTATTACATTACTCTGGCTGATTATTATTGGCATTACTTCTGATTTTTTTATAAGTAAAGTCATAATTACGGATATTTCATACGTTTTATTTGATATCTCAATAAAATAAAGTAAAAACGATTATTTTTAAAAATCCATTTTTTTTATTATAAAGATTGATTATTTAGTATCCAATTTATTACAAACAAAAATAATCGATTTGTTAATAGTCGATTTTTTTTGTTGGATGGCACATCCCTAACACATGCTGTAAAGTAAATGTCAAAATTATGATAACCAGGGTTGGATTTCGTACTATAATTATAGTATTTTTACTATAATGTCATGCTTCGTACTATATACTATTCTTAAAGGATACTACGAAAAATGCTATAATTTAATTACTTTGCATTAATAATTAATATAAAAACCATTTACTACCAATCCAATATAAAAGAAACCAAAAAAATAAAAATAAATCAAATAACTTCACGTCTTCTCTCCTCGAGTGCCCTCCGTAACGAAAAGTCCTGTCTTTGTTAGAGAATATACAGTAAATAAACCTTATTAAGTTCATAAGACATGAACTGGCAACACAATTCAAAGGCGGTAACGCAAAAGTGGTAATTGTACTAATTTTATTCCTAATAAGGATCAAAAAAATATTGAATAACTGATAAACTTGGAAGCGGTAAATTTTGCATGTATTGGTATTGATTTTAATCACTTTTGAACCAAATTAATAAAGCATACTTTAGTTTTTGTACAAATACTATCCTTTACAATTTTTTGTACTATCGTTTAGAACATGCCCAAATCCAACACAGATGATACAGGTCTCGCCAAACTTATTGTCCGGGACGTCCGGGTTGAAGTTGGCGCTAGCTAACTTTAACCTACCGTGTATACCCAAAGATTACAAGACTATGTCGGATTACAAAGATTTCGCTACATTCGCGGTTTTCCGAGCTGTGTCGGTTTTTAACCCACATCAAGCGCGGGAACCCATAGATATGTGCGACCTCAATCCTCTGAGTTTTTTAAATCGGACCAGTAGGTAGTTCCCAATTTTAGCGCGTTCAACCAAACAAACTTCGGCTTTATAATATTAATACAGATTTAAATAACTATTTCCCACATGATTTTGCTGGGCTTTTGAACACTTCAGCCTCCATTGCCTTGATAGACAAACTATCTACATAATATAACTTATAGTTGGTATGGAGGCCTCGGTATGCGAGTCTGACACGCACATGTGCGGTTTTTTTAAATCATAAGAACAATTTGCAATGAAATTCATTAATGCGTATTTCACTTTTATATATGTATTTATTATGTATTAAGTATTTTTACTTGAAAATCAGTCAAGTATATTACACAGTAGGTACCTACCTAGCTTAATTTCAATAATTACAATTGCCTCACATTTAATCAAATCATTAACACTTGATAACTAAAAACTCTTGAATATGTTGATTCACTATACATACTCGTACATATGCTATAATTCGAAGTAACACATCGCGGGAATTGTGCTGAATAAAGTGAAGCATTCATACTTCAGTATAAAGATGGATTACTTATAGCTATAGGCCGGGCCTAATTTTAATACAATTAGGTACTTAACCGAAAGACATTAGGAAAACAATTGTTACGACCCTCTGTGGGTCACTGTTCTTTAATTAATTAAAGCTAATCTACAAATTACACATTTTGTATACAGATATTCTACAAATTACTGAAAAGAACCTTATGGAAAGTAGAAATATCAGGTTCGACATTTGAATTGGTGCTATATAATGCAGGCTTGTTACTGCTCCTGAAACAAAAACGATGAAACATAAATTAAAAACGTAAATAATTTAAATACCGAGCTGTAAACTGAATCACTTTCATATTTCTGAATCTATATCAAGTCTTTCAATTAAAGTAATTAATTATGTTTGAAATCATAATTATGTGTAACTAGCTTTCCGCCAGTGGCTTCGCCCCCGTGATAACTTTTCCCCCGTTTTTGCAACATTTTTCATTGCTGCTCCACTCCTATTAGTCGTAGCGTGATAGTATATAGCCTATAGCCTTCCCTGATAAATGGGCTATATAACACTGAAAGAATTTTTCAAATCGGTCCAGTAGTTTCGGAGCCTATTCAAACAAACAATCAAATATTTCCTCTATATAATATTAGTACAGATAAAAGCAGTAGATACCGGGTGTCTGTATCTGTACATTAAATATACGTAACAAAAATGAGTGTGGGCGGTAAAAAAGAATTAAAGAACCAACAAATTTGCTTTTGTAAGCCTGTAGGTTTATCTCTGAAACTACTGAACGGATTTTCTTGCGGTTTGGGATGGCATTTGGCCTGTTTCATTAAAATAGTATGACAGTGAAATAAGTTATCTAAATTAAGTCTTATGAAATAAGTCTTTTAATTATTCGATTAGGTTATCACATTAAATGGTACAGCGTTTATTTCAAGCAGTTATCAGGTTATTCCTGTAAAAACAGGAAAAAATATGAGACTCAAACTAAAAAAATAATACGGCATAAACAACCCTTGATAATATTAGTTTACTGACGTAAACTCACGTCAAAGTCTGCAACGGCGATGCGGAACACAGACCGAGCGGCAGTATCTGTACCAAACTGTACCTACCTCCCAATTACAACAATACTAACTAACGAAAAGGTCCTGCGGTTAGTAATTACTTTAGCTGTGCAAGTTTAAAATACATCATACATCAACCACGTATTCTACATACGTGGTTTCAATAAAGGCTCCAGTCTAGCAGTGATTAACAAACGAATTCAGTATGTTGACAGTTTGCGGGCACGAACCTCGCGAGGCCCCCTTTCAGTATAGGCGCCTGAGGGAATCGACTATGCAAAATGAGAGGACCGAAGTCTGTATACACTTTACAGTTTTGAACTCTGAAAACTTTCCAGATTAAGAATCTGGATATTGCCAGGGAGTTGGCTGGTCCTTTTTTTATACCCCATCCTATCAGGTATCAAGTAAATGGATTGAACAAATACTTTAGAACTATTTCAGTGATTGTTTTAGTGATAATACCCCATTGTTTCCTATGATTAAAGATACTTCAAGCTAGTCTATTGAAAAAAAAAACAAAAAGTTAAAAATTAATATTAGAATTGTAAAAAAAATACAATTTACGAAAAGGCAAATTTTAACAACAATTATTAAGTCATCCAAAAACAAACGATAATTCAATCATTTTTATTTTTACAGTCGTTATTTATGCAATTGCACAACCAAATACAATTAGGCTGTATTTTTTTGCAAGAAGAAGGCTTTGTTTCACAATTTGATCTAGACACGCGGCAGTGTGTCAAGCATGGGCGTACCCAGGGGGGGGGGGGGCAGGGGGGGGGGGCAGGGGGGGGGGGGCAGCTGCCCCCCCCTGGAACTTGGATGCCCGCGTAGATAAAAGTTATAGTAAGATAAAAAAACCTTTTTCGTGTTGTGTGTAGGACGGAACAAACTTGTCCCCCACAAGTTACATAACACTGGCAGTGACAAATTGTCAAAATAGGAAAATATTCACTATTTGTTGCTTTTTGTTAACAATTAGTGGCTACAAAAACGATTTTGTTGCTCAAACTGATCTTACAAAATTGACAACAATGCTAGCTTTACTTAAGGATAGCATAAAAAATAGCTAAATACTATATAATCAGGGAAACAAATAGACCAATATTTGTTGCTGAAGACCTCATTAAAACAACAATTAAAAAAATAACCAGAGGTAGCAATTATTATTGAGCAACAAATCTTTCAAAGATCAGATGAGTTTCCAATCGGTATTATTAACCGCTCAAGCTAGCTTAACTTTACATTTTTCTTGCTCGACGTGACAAACTGACAATATTAATGCCTGAAAGACATTTTCTTGCTCGACGTGATAATAGTGATGCCTGAAATCACCAAAAAAATAAAATAACCAGAGATTGGATGAATATCTGACCGGTATTCTTATAAACCGATTATGCTGCGCAAATAATTTATATTGTTTATTTGTTTTGGAAAAATCAAGAGTGACGGGCTTATAAAAATACCGGTCAGAAACTCGTGCGATCACCGGAAGATATCCTATTGCCGATTTTCAAGGTGTCATGAACCAAGTTGAGCAACACAATAATTATATTGTATTTTGTTGATTCCCTAAAAATCGAGCGCTAGGCTAGCATGACCAGTTTATAAGGATACCGGTTCGGATACCTATCCGACCTTTACAGTGGCGTATTTACACTAGGGCCAAAAGAGCCATGGCCCGGAGCGCCAGGCTCCCAGGGGCGACGCTAGCCGCACGGAGGTAGTAAGAAACTAGTTGTAATTACTTCACTAAAGTCACCTGTCCTAAGTGGGTTTCCTCAATTTACGAGCTCACTTTTAGATGAGACAACTGGAGGTAGTAACAAACTAATCGTAATTACCACTCTAACCTAACCTGTCTAAGGTGGGTGGCTCAAATTTTCGAGCTCGCTGCGCTCGCTCTTACATGAGACACCTGGAGGTAGTAAACAAACTAATTGTAGTTACTCTTCTAACCAAGCCTGTCCAAGGTGGGTGTGGCTGAAATTTTCGAGCTCGCTACGCTCGCTCTTACATGAGACACCTGGAGGTAGTAAACAAACTAATTGTAGTTACTCTTCTAACCAAGCCTGTCCAAGGTGGGTGGCTGAAATTTTCGAGCTCGCTACACTCGTTCTAAAATGAGACACCTGGAGGTAGTAAACAAACTAATTGTAGTTACTCTTCTAACCAAGCCTGTCCAAGGTGGGTGGCTGAAATTTTCGAGCTCGCTATGCTCGCTCTTACTTGAGACTCCTGGGAGGTGGTAAACAAACTAATTGTAGTTACTCTTTAACCAAGCCTGTCCAAGGTGGGTGGCTGAAATTTTCGAGCTCGCTACGCTCGCTCTTACATGAAGCACCTGGAGGTAGTAAACAAACTAATTGTAGTTACTCTTCTAACCAAGCCTGTCCAAGGTGGGTGGCTGAAATTTTCGAGCTCGCTACACTCGTTCTAAAATGAGATACCTGGAGGTAATAAACAAACTAATTGTAGTTACTCTTCTAACCAAGCCTGTCCAAGGTGGGTGGCTGAAATTTTCGAGCTCGCTATGCTCGCTTTTACATGAGACACCTGAAGGTAGTAAACAAACTAATTGTAGTTACTCTTCTAACCAAGCCTGTCCGAGGTAGGTGGCCAAATTTTCGAGCTCGCTTCGCTCGCTCGCGCTGCTGTGCTCGCTGTGTGAGATAACTGGAGGTCTAGTAACAAACTAATTGTAATTACCCTTCTAACCTAACCTGTCCAAGGTGGGTGGCCCAAGTTTTCGACTTCTCGTTTGCTGACTCTTAGTCATTAATTTTCATTACTACGTTAAGCAATATTTTTTTCTTTTAATAAATCCCGGATAAATCAAGCGTTGAGTTAGCATGACTGGCTTATAAAAATACAGGTTTCATCCGATTTACGGTTCTGAGTTCTGTTGATGACTTTCCGGGCAACAATAATAAATCTCATCATCCGTCATCATCCGACGTCCGGTTCTATTTTTTTATGCTGACTCTTTTAAGCGTCAATAACCATTGCAGTGTAGAGGAAGAAAACTCTTTTATTTGATTCCAGAAAAATTTCGAGTTAGACTAGCATGACCGTTTTATAAAAGGATACCGTATAGTCAGAAACTCTAAGAAAAGCTCCGATTCTATATTTTATTATGGACTTTCCATGCATCAATTTTTATGAATAAAATCGAGCGTTGATCCAGCATGACCGGGTTATAATGCATCAGTAACCAACAAAATGAAGAACCGGAAATCGGGTGAACTCCTGACCGATATCCCTATATGCCGGTCATGCTAGCCAATAATTAAGTAGATCTGCAAGTAATTTATTATTTATTTATATTGGTAAAATCGAGCGTTAGGCTAACATGATAACAACTTTTATAACTTTTAGAATCGTTATATCTCAGAAACGGTGGCTCGTATGAAAAAAAGTATTAATACATTTTTTATAGATAATTTTATGATCTACAATTTTTGTCTGAGGTACTTTTATGATAAAACTTACCGTTTTGCTGAAAATCGCGAAAAACTTATTTTTTTGACCTTTGACCTTGAATTAAATTTTTTCCTTACAGGGGAATGATGGGGAACTTCTAGACATTGTTTGTAATTATGTTTTGAACAACTTCACAGAAATTCAGCTTGTTGGGTCTTTATGTAACTTCGAATGTCTAAATTGACCGGACTATAGCATTCTTGTCGATTTTTTGAGATTGGTTTGAGTAATTTTTTTATTCTGCTGAAACTCCACTGCCTCTTTTATGGAGATGAGGGACCGGGGGGGGGGGGGGGGGTGTAAGAAATCCCTCAACTGTAATAAATCCATAATAATCAAAATCAATAATCTTATTTGGTTTCCGCGCCATCTATTATTTTTTCTTAGAATTACTTGGAATATTAGCTCGCCGTCGCGAATTCATCGGCGATGAATTCGCGGCTCGCACAAGTGGCTCCCCGAGAACCCGTGAGCATAAGCAGTACTGAGGCCTGCTTACGCTACCATACGATTTGATACAATGTAGCTCGCGAATTCACGCACACAGTCACACTTTTTCGGTGTACTACACAACAAAACTATTAGCTGTGTGCGGGTTTTGGAAGCATAGCTTATTTGCAACCCGACCAAATTGAAAAGCCGTAAAGGCACCGCGTAATTGTTCATTGTAAAGGGTAGACTTAAATTGTAGGTATAATATGGTATTATTTCGTAACAATAGCAGTTTTTTAACGCCATATTGTTTGTTATTGTTTTTGTTTTGAACTTTTAATTGATTTTCTGTGCGCAAGTGATTGTGTAAATAATTATTTCGTGAGTTTATTGTAAAAAATTGAAAATTAACCTGTGAGACCCTGTGTTAGTGAAGAGTGTGTTTATTTATGTATATTTAGGGGAAAAGTTTTATTGATTGAATGTACTAAAATAAGGTAATACCTACTACTCGTTATTTTCATACATTTTATGATGCCTAATTTATACCTGGCTAGTAGGTTGTGTACACAAATATAACTTACAGTTTCCCTTGCATTTAAGTAGTTTACAAATCAAGATAAAAAGATCTCATGACCCTTCCGAACACCACTTTGGATATCATCTATGCATTTTTAGTATAAATCTCTTGTTTAACAATTCTTAGTGGTCGCAACAAACATCATGCGAAATTGCGAAGCCAATGGCACCGCGGTGGCGCGGTCCGCCTCGCGCGTAACAGTAGGTATGGTGGCCTATGACCGAAACAGGCTGAAACTAAGTAGATACATACTTATAAGGTTTTTTATTTTAGTTGTGCATACCCTGTTTGAAATTTCTGTGCACGCCCCTGCTGGCGACGGTAGTCGTCGTCGAACCATTCTGAGCCACTTTTGAACCCTTAATAACTCAAGATCAAATTAACATAAATAAATGAAAATTGGCTTATTTACTAAACCAACTTAAATTAACTAGAACCTATAAATAATTAACTAAAAACTTTAATTATACTTTGTTCGATGTGCGGCCCCGGTTTCGAATACAAGTTATTAATCGCTTCTTTGCTTCGGTTTTTGTGATTCAGCCCTTCGTCCTCAGCCGTGTATCTCCGGGAACATACAGTGTCAATTTGTCTGCTTTTTTTAATGCTGGCAGTTTAGAACGAAAAGTGAATTCTAATTCACCTTTAGCTATGTTTGATAAAAATCGGTCCAAGACGCCGCCTCCACAATTTTTTTTTCATTTTGTGTCCGGGTTTTTAAAATCTTAAATTTAGACTTGTTTTAAATAGATTCGGTCACCAAGCAACTGCACGAAATAGTTAAAGTATTTTTTTTGTCATCTATCTATCCATCTATACAGTATATAAAAGGCAAAGGTGACTGACTGATGTATCACCGCACAGCTCAAACCACTGAACGTATTGGGCTGAAATTTGGCACATAGATAGATATTATGACGTACTAAGAAAGGATTTTTCAAAATTGAACCACTAAGATGATAAAATAGGGGATGAAAGTTTAAATAAACGCACAGGCCAAACACTTTGGGCTAGAAATTTTAAATTCCACACACGTATATTCTTAAGACGTAGGCATCTACTAAGAAAGGATTTTTCATCATTCAACCCCCAAGGGGATGAAATAGGGGATAACAGTTTGTATGAAACTTTTTACTGCTTGGACTTATTATTGGCATTAAATTTCGTACGAATTGAGTACGGAATTAAAAATAATGAGTAACCTAAAAGAGACTGCAATTTCCCCTGAAAAATGTGCCATGACCATTAACAAGTCACAGGGTCAAACCCTTAAATACGCAGGGGTAGATTTAGGGTAGGACTGTTTCTCTCATGGCCAATTTTACGTGGCATGCTCACGTTTTAGCTCACCAAGTAGTGTACCTCAACCATGAGTTCTATCGTATGGCTTTCGATAGGTTTTTTACACATCGAAATGCTGTAATCTCATAGCAGATTTTAGTTCCTTACGTAACCGCTACAGGCGCTGCGAGAGTTTTCCATACAAATAAGACCGTAGAGATTTTTCATAAAGAACAATATACATAAAGGTTAAATAAGTTCTAAAGTAAACGTGCGCGAGCGAAGAGCGAAGCGCGAGGTAAGACTTAGGATTTTATATAACTACTGCGACAGCGACACTAACGAAGTGATCCCTGGGATCTATCTTAAAGTCACGGCAGTATTCTGTCTATCTCTCTCTCTGGGGTCGGTCCATCATGTCTGAGGATCGTGTCCGTCTATGCCTTTCGATAATACTAACAACATATATTTTTACCTGGTCGCAGAAGGTGATCTTGGAGTTACAAGAAGGCAATTCATTGGCTGACCATCTAGCTGCCTATTATGATATAAATCAACAGCTTTCTGAGCATCTTCTTGAGTTTTGTAAATAACTTCTGCAGTTCCAGGCCGAACCAATCGTGACTCCAACATACCCCCAACATCTCCAAACAATTCCTTAAATATAATATTGTCAGCATAAATTAATATTTTAATTAATGATAAGAACACATTCGTTGTTTAGGCAGATACTTAAGTGCTAGAAAATTTATAAAAACTCATTCGTATTAGGGTAGTTTAGGTACTTAAGATACTTAAGTGCTAGAAAATTTTCCCACTGCCAATTAAAAATATTATATCCGGGGCACTTCACGCAAAGTGAGTAGTGAAGCGAAAAAATTACAGGATTATGGATTTTGTCCCACATGAGTTCACATCCTTTTCTTTTCCGTAAATTGTAATTCAGACATTCAGGTTAGATAACCTTAATTATAATTTACGGAAAACATAAGAAATGACATTAGTGGTCGAATCATCCACCTTACGGTGTCAATCATTTGATCTCGTCAATTGTATTTATAAACAGAAACTTTCATTATACCAACCTCAATATCCCCAGCAGTGACAGTATTGCGTAAGTTGCTCACAATAATTCTGTATTCTAAATGCTGTTTTTCCGATTTTTGGACCTTTGTATCACTTCTAAGAGCAGCCATAGGACGTTTTTTTAGAATTGACGTTGGCCTTGGTGGACTTTTGTCTTTTTCTATTACAGCAGCTCTGAAATTGTTTTATTTATAGTATACACATATTACTCCCTACGTATGAACATTAACAACAACACAGAAAATGTGCGGTCAGAGAAGCAATCGCCGCTCTTGAAATAACATTTATAGAGTTGCATCGAATATTCGGTAACCAATTTCTTGACCAAAGAGGTACGCCAAGTATAATTCGATGAGATTCGAGAAGACGGCGTCTGTGGTCTAGTGGTTCGAGTACGGACCGGTGATCACGAGGTCATGGGTTCGATTCCCACAAGACAAACATTTATGTGATGAACTTTGTGTTTGTCTGGGTGTTTCTTATACACCGTTATAAAAAATACCTTAGCTATTTTTGATCCTATGAATCAGAATCAGGAACCGAATTTTCTTTTTCGTTATTTTGTCATTATAATGACCGAAATATTCTAAAACGATAGAGCCTAAAAAGTGAATGACCTTAAGGTAAGTGCCCCCGTATGGTCGGCCGTACACTCGTAGGCACCTTTACTTAGATACGTGTGCGAAGACGTTTCACTATCACGCACACACACACACTACCCAGCGCAGGCCACGCGGGCGCACGGGGTAGAAATACTAGGAGCGGTGTGCGGGTGGCAGGGGGCGGGCCACGGGCATGCCGGAACTCCGGAAGTAAACAGTTTCCGAAAACCTGTGACGCGAGAGCACGCGTGTCGGTAATTGCGCTCGCGACATTTTTATACGTAAACTGCGCACGGGCGTTATTTGTAACCGCGAATATTACGAGATGGTGCGAGTGTACATTCAAAGTGGTGAGAGTCTCTACGAAGCACGTAGACTTTACGAAGCTGAGAGCATCCCTCGGGTACGGACTCAAGGACTTGTTAATGCAACAGTGACTCACGCGATGTTACACAATACTTAGTGAATACGTTAACCGTTGGATAAGCCGTGGCGGACCCGTGGCTTGGCCTCCTAGGTCACCGGACTATACACCCTGTGGGGGGTTTGTGGGGTGAAATTAAACGTCACGTGTATCACGACGATATACAAAATCTAGACGAATTAACATCGAATTAAAGACAAACATAATTAGTGCATTTGACGCCGTAAAAAGTGACAGTGCAGTGCTTATAAGACTCAGAAGAAACGTTATTAAACGAGCAAGATTGTGTATGAATAGAAATGGACTTTATTTCGAACAATAGCTGAAGTATTTATAAGTAAGAGATTGTAAATAAGTACTGTAAATTATTTCTCATGTTGATTATTTGTTAATTTTTGTACTATGATTGCATTTTTTTTAAATACGTCTAAATGAACCATAAAAGTATGAAGGGAAAATTGCACCTTATTACAGACGCATAGGTTAGATAATTGAATAGCGGACGGTGCGCATTTAATCTTCACAGCGCTACTGCGCGCCCGCGCCGCGCCGACCCGAGCGGGCGGGGCCGCTCGATTACAAGTAATAAATAGGTAGGTACGGCAGTACCGTAGGCCTCGGTTGTTGACCGCCCGTGCGGTGGCGAAAAAGCTAGTGGTTTTTAGGCTAACTTGGATACGGTCTAGTTTTTTTATTTTATTAATTAAACGAAATAAAACGAAAAAAATCAATTTTTCTTTTAAATTAAGAACAGTTTTTTTTTAAATAGCTAAGGTATTTCTTATAACCCTGTATATCATAAGTATGTATTTACAAAAAAAAAGAATATAAGTATTATATCCATTGTCTAGTACCCATAGTACAAGCTCTGCTTAGTTTGGGACTAGATAGAGCTGTGTAAAAATGTCCCAGGATATTTTTATTTTATTTAAATTATATTGTTGGGTGTTTCTGTGAAATTCCCAGTAGCAGCTCGGAGTTTGACTTTGTATCCGGTTGATGGCGATGGGCTCGCCCTGTATTACATGGGATCTAAACATGCCAGCGAACTATGAAAGTACATTAGTAAACCTCTACCTAACCTTTCCGAAAATACAGTCATGATGGTATGTCTATGTAAATAATAACCGGAGCTGCTGAGTACTTAGCAGCCAGTTTGCTTAAGTAGTGGGCAGAACAGAAAATATTGAAATTTCGTCATAATTACCTGTGAATAGTGGCCATTCTGTTTTCACGAATATCATTATTATGAGCTATTATCTTGAGCTGCAAGCTGGCTTTTCGAGATAGTGATGATGGCTTCGGTGGCTCATATTCATCTCCCATGGGGTCATCAATTATTTCCAAGTCATTTTCTACAGTTCTAAGTATTGGTTTTGGTTTTTGTTTATTCTTATCTTTAAGAGAATGTGTCAAATATTAACAGTTTCATGCAAAGTTTCTTGTCAGAAAATCATACTGAAGTAGTAAAATAATTACCGATAAAAATTGCCTTCTCAATAGATCTGCCCTCGGAAAACCTTCCTGCGTTTATTTGTCGCCTTATGCCTATTTTAGATGTATTTAAGGGCTGGGAAACTACTTGTCTTGAAGAATCTGTGAAAACTATACAATATAATTAACCAACTGTTCAATATTATTTGAGTTATACTTATTATCATATACCTACTTACTAAGCTGGGAGTATAAAACTTGTTTTGTTAAAAGATGAATATCCAATTAATTTACACCTATGTACATTTCTTCAAAATAAATCAAAATCTTTGTTTGAACATAAGTTTTAAAAAGATAATGTATACAGACGGGCAATTTAATTACCTGCATCCTTATAGCAGGTGAATCCGATCAGAATTAGGAATATACAGGGTGTTTGGCGCATGGACCGACACAATTTTTGGGAGGTAGTTTTTTAATTTACTAGTTTTTTAGTAAGTTGAAATTTATCCTACACTCAAACGATCTTGAAGACTGGAAGCTCATAAGTCATTTTATAGAAGTCAATATTATCAACTCATGATTCATATCGATTAAAAAGACATTGTTGAGTAAAACACTAACTACACACTAATTTGGTGTTGCTATACCTAAAAACAAAAGTTATGATGACTGGGTGAAATTTCGGGTGACTCACAAAAAAAATGTCAATAACCATGACATTTAGGACTTAGGCTAATATTCAGAGGAGATGCTAATAAGCATGGATGGACCAACACATTTATTTGGGAGGTAGCCCCCTACCTCACAAAAAATTGTGTTGGTCTATGTGTCGGTCCATGTGCCAAACAGCCTGTATAATATACCCATATCAACAAAAAAAAAACTGCTTAATTTTTCATTTTCACTATCCCTTTAAGTTCGTATTTAAAAGACAGCGCAGTTGTTGAATTTATTGTAGCTATACTTCAAAAGGCAGTCCACTCTGCGGGTGACCGGGCCGGTTGAAGAGCGTGCAGACGTCCTAGAAGACATAGTGGTCACGATCCTCAGCATTGAGGGACCGACGAGATGGATGGATGGATACTAGGTACGTATTTATCTATCCAGAGATACCAAGAAAGAGGGCGCGTCCGCTGCCACATAAGCCAATGTACGGCAGTGATGCATAGCATTCAGTGATAATTTTGGTTAACTATTACTATTTGATTATTACTTTATAATGGTTTTGCATAAAGATACAAATTACAAATTATGTTATAATGTTACCAATACTACACTACGTTGAAGCAGAGCAGGTAATTAAATCGCCACCTATACATATAATACGAAATACGATTAATTCGACAATATTATCTGGAAACTGTGTGAAACGCACACATAAACATAATACTGTTAAACACTTATTTAGTTAAACTTAGTTATAGATGATGTTGATGATCTTATAAGAACAATCACAACTTCATTATAACTATGTTTATTATACCTATTTTACGTTATTTTATTTTATTTCGTAATAGTACTCCTGCCGGGCTAACATGCACGCCGCGACAAAATGTTGTATACTCTTTTGTCTCGCTCTTTCTTGTGCGAAAACGAAACAAAAGCACGACATAAGCGTCAACAAAATGTTCTCGCGGCGTGCATGTTAGCCCGGCTGGACTTATGACTACAATAGTTTTATAACTAATTCACAAAAATGTAAACTTAATTTCTAGTTCCAATAAACTTTGTTTTTGAATAATGTAAGTACAGGGCCGAAATTAAGGGAGGGCAACAGGGGCTACTGCCCCGGGAACTCCACAAAAGAGGGGCCCCCACAATAGAGACTTAAAAAAAACTTTAAAGTCTACTAGTCGGAATTTAAAGTTTTTTTTAAGTCGCAATCTATAATCTCTTTAAACAACTTTATTGATTTTTTCTTTCATTTATAATTTGGGGCTAGGAGGGCCTTTACTCCTTTGTTGCCCCGAGGCCTCGCCACACCTCTAAATCCGGCCTTGATAATGTACAGTCAGCAACGAAAGTAGCTGAACACTATGAAATCTTCAAAACGCTTTATCATCTTTAATATTCAGAATTCACTGACCCTTGAAGGCGGTACAAATTCTCATAATAGAGGACAGTTATATGTTTTACCTTAGTCAAAATCTAATGGATAGTTTTGGTACTGTGATGTTTTTAAACTTTCGTTGTGTTCAACGACTTTCGTTGCTGACTGTACTTCTATATTTATAAGTCATATTGTTTTTATAACTAATTCACAAAATTGTAAACTTAATTTCTAGTTCCAATAAACTTTGTTTTTGAATAATGTACTTCTGAACTATTTATGTGTCATATTGTAATTTGTTATTTAGGTATTTTTATTTTTTATTATATTTCAAATAAAGAATAAATAACTTCCACAATCCCTTAGGAAAAAGGACCTTGAGACTGATTGGTGGCAAATCTTATTTATTTATTTAATGTACAAAGGAGACTGCCTTTATACACCCTTTGTACATTAATATGCCTTAGGCATTCTCTACCAGACAACCTTAGGGTGATGCAGAGACGAAAATGTGGTAGATGCACTAACAGTAAAGAGGTGAGAGACATGAGGTGAAGACTATTGCCTAAATACTATAGACATATAAATTTACATATTTAGATATTTGGAATATATACAATTATTGTGTTACTCCCATAATTATTATGTCCTTTTTGATCTGTGCTATAAGCAGAGATCGGCGAAGGTAGTGCTATTCACGGGAATTAGTGACCATTAACTTAACATGGATATGCCGTCTAAATCCCGGCATACATGTTACATACTAATTTATATCACATTGACGAGCAATTGTAAAGTAATTGTAGTTGTACACATCACGCTTACGCGTTGTACATATCATGCCACCTGTTTCGGGTATAATCAGATCCTACCTATTGACCAGTAAGTAATATGGCAAACAGCACTGTGCGGGACCAGTTAAACCAAAAATAAGTAGTCTGATATGACGCAGTGCATATTCATGGTATTTAACAGTATAACTTCATTTACATCAACATTCCGAAAAATATTCCCGTGAACCCCGAAAATCCCGGGACATGTCCATATTAACATAATCATTCAGGGTCATTGACCGAAAATAGCACTGCCTACGCCAATCACTCGTTATAAGACTCCCTTTTGCCACCTTCCTTTAATTTATATATTTATATAAAAGACTAGCCTTTACCCGCCTTTGCTAGCCTCATCCCCATAGAAGTTGAATTTTACCCTCGTTTTTCAAGATTTTTTATTGATACTCCGCTCCTATTGTTTATAGCGTGATAATATATAGTCTATAGCCTTCCTTGATAAACGGGCTATCTAAGACTGAAATAATTTTTCAAATTGAACCGGTAGTTCCTGAGATTAGTGCGTTCAACCAAACAAACAAACTCTTCAGCTATATAATATTAGTGTATATATTATGGGTGATTTATTGATGTGATGCTAAAATCCTACAGATAATTTGAATATAAACATTTCATATAAATACACTGATAGGTACCTATTCTCATAATATATTATAAATCACATACCTCTTTCTTTCATTGGTAGTGGTCTAATAAATTTTCCTTTAGTGGTAAATGTATTTCTAATTGATCCAGAGGTTCTTGCCTGTTAAAACAAAAAATAATAATTTAGACCTAATATAATTAGGAACACCATAATTTACTGTAAAATTAACAATAAATAAAAAAGCAAGCAATTTAATCTCATGTCCAACACTAATAGAATCTCTGTGATAGTGTTGACAAGACCATAGGGTCTTGACGGCACTCTATTACGACTGAGATTCGCTATTCAAATGGAACAATTTACTGTAGTAGTACATTTTTTTAAATGTTTAATCACACATAATAAATATTTACTATCTAAATCTACTTAGTATTTTGAATGAGTATCAATATTATTCAAAGCAATGCACCAAAACAACAAATGCCAATAAACAACCCTTTTGTTTAAATGTGATACCTACTCTGTCTTGTCGCAACTTTTCTAATTTTATTCTTGCATCCTTCTGTTTAGCAAGTTGTGCTAGTTTTTCCCTGGCATCAGTAATTTGAGTTCTTTTTTTAGAAATAATCTTATTTCTTGCATCAATTATTGGTAGCTTATTAGGTTGCTTGGATTTTATTTTATTTCCTGCCCTGTGACAAAGCAAGTTTATAATTATTCAATTCAAAGTACATACCTACATATTTTCGTTAAGATAAAATATATATAATATGCAGGAATCGTAGCAAGTGCCGTTCTGCTTACCTCTGTGGGAAAAAAGCGTGAGTGTATAAAATGATGATTTTAAAAACACTACCTTGTATTTTCTCTTTTCTTTTTAATAATATCTTCTAAACTCATATCAACATACGAAGACATTTTCCACTACGATCCAACAGCCTGGAGCGTGAAACAAGCCGTAGAAGTGGAGCAAAACAATGGATTGAGTAAAATAAGATTCACTAAAATAAAAACTTGGAGAGTCGCATACAAATTATTCACAGTCACCTTTTACTAAGACTAACGTTTATTTTAACCATAGAAAGTACTAGGTGGTACTAGGTAAATAAACACGCTCGCCAGCTTGCCGATTCACGCATTGGATTTGACGAGATAACTAGTATCCTAGTTTATTCAGATTCATCGATTGAAGATCAGAAAATACTAAAATAGTCAATAGAATTGACCAAATTGACCACAGATTACTATAATGTAGCAAGCTAAAATTGACTGACTCTGAGTGACTGCTTTCTTGCTTCATGCCACCAGGGTTGGATTCAGTTTTCAGCCCCTCAAAAAATTATGCTACATGAAAAATAGGTATTTGTCCAAAATTATACTACGTTTGACGTTTCAGTTTTTTTTTTATCGTGTAGGTATTTTTAATATGTTAATTTAAAAAAAAAAAAACCAAATAAATGTAAAAAAATTTTTGGTGAAATTTTTTTTTTCTGTTGCTAAGACAGGCAAAAGTGTGAGGGTTTTAACTATCGATAATTATAGAAATGCATGACCAAAGTATATTTTTATATTATTTTATTTTATCTGACATGTAACTAAACAAACAACGACTTGCAGTGTCTATCATAGATTTATAATCCATAGATTGGCATTGTCAGTAAAAAAATGAAACTGAAAACCAACTGTTTATGTGTGTGTGACATGTTAATGTGTGCGTTAAAAGTGCTGCGCCTGAAGTTAATAGGATTATTATCGATATCGATAACGGTGGACGATATCTGTTTTACTGCTGCATACAATATTATTTAAGTGTGGGGAATAGCAATAATGCAACAATATTTTTTCTTATTTGTCCCACTAAATGACTAAAATATGGGGGAGATCAGTGGCATCCCACTGGTCAAGTGAGAATACACAAACCATGTATCACCAATGTAATCAAAAATCTTGGAGAAGGCCAGAAAAATCCTTAAATAAAACACAGATTTCACAAATATTTACTATTCATATTACAATTATTACTAAAAAATATGTACAGGTAACTTTCGTGTACAGTAAAATATCTATAAATAATTTTATAATCTTGGCTGTACATATTTAAACACTCATTTTTCAATATATTTATGTAAATATAAAAATGTATATTTCTTATTTTCTTACGACAAATAGTTAAAACAGAACCACTTTATAGTTTTCGCCTTGTTTTACCTCCTGTTGATAAGCAGTGCTCATGGTAGTGTTAACTGCTTATTGTTGTATATTTGTGCGGATTCCAATTTTGTCTATTTAACATGCGCAATCACTTTTTACTGGATTTATGGGAAATCTGCAAATAATGACTTAATCTCATAAATTCAATTCAAAGTAGGTATCTACCTACCTAACTATGAGATTTTGTCAGTGCATGAACTTGCGAAATCTGAATTTGCGACTATGGTCTAAATTGCTTACGTAAATTGGTTTACCTTCACTAAATGCACCTCAGACTCTGAGTGGCCTTTATGATAATCGACAAATAATATTATATTATACCGACATGTTGTTCACCGACCACCAAAGTCGATAATCGACACCATCAATATAAACAAATCAAGACCATCACTAAAAGTGAGGTTATAAATGCCCTCATATTTCCGTATTTGTTATTTCTTTAATATTACTGTTTCGTGATCTCTAATGCATTTTAGTGATCTAATAAATAAATTTAGCATTATATTTTCTACAAATTTAACACATTTACGTAACAATTATTAAGAAATAATGAGAGTAAACAAAAAGTAAACATACCGATTAAATTAGTAATCCTGTAGATTTTCCATCTTTTGAGAATTACAACCTGGTACTGCACAAGTTACCATCGTAATCATATGAATATTACACGGATACACACTTAACTACACGTAAATAATCCAAAAATTTCGCAGGTTTACATTTGCCAGAACCCCTATTACCGCAATTGTATACATGTAATGTCACGTTTACAGCGTCATTCTCTTTTTCTTTCTAACACACCAAAGTGCCATTAACTTCAGTAGCTCTCTTTTACTCAAATGCCAATCTATGGAGTATATTATATAATATCTATGATTGATACTGGATGTGAGTACTGGCCACTCACAAAAAGTCGCCACTTCTAGCGACGAAGTCACTAAATTAGCAACACTAGGTTGCCGTACATACTCACTTCATACAAGCCGGTCGACATCAAAATTATGGTATTTCGCGTAGTATAGTGGCTTAACGATACTACATATTAGTAACGGTATTAGTATACTACGAAATTCAACCCTGCATGCCACTCACGTCCACAGATTACTATATTGTAGCAAGCTACTCACGTCATGCTTGATTGATTGATTAAAAAAATACAATCAAATTATATTAGCGATGGGCAATTATTACTAAAAACTATCGAATTATTCGATAGGGCAAGTTAACTAGTTTAGTAATTACCAAATTGATAAATTCATTCAATTGTTTGATAGTCTAATGATAGACTAGTTCTAAACGTTATTACTAATTCATTCGATTGTTCGATAGTCATACATACGATTGACTAGTTCTAAACGTTATAATAATAAATAATAAATATCTTGGGACATTTTTACACAGCACCATCTAGTCCCAAAGTAAGCAGAGCTTGTACTAATGGGTACTAGACAATGGATATAATACTTACATATTTTTTTTTGTAAATACATACTTATAATACATAAAAAACACCCAGACAAACACAAATACTTATATTCATCACATAAATATTTGTGTCCTGTGGGAATCGAACCCACGACCTCATGATCAGAGTCCGGTACTCGAACCACTAGACCACAGACGTCGTCGTCGTTATCACTAAATTTCATTCGATTGTTCGATAGTCATACGAGTGATCGATTGTTCGATAGTTATTCGATTGTTTTATCCGGGAAAAGCTGCACGTCCACACGGTCGGGTATCGCTCCGTACGGAGCGGACGGATTTTATTGCTAGTAACTTATGGATTTGTATCAATTTGTATTTTTATAAAATTATCTATAATCTCAAGTCATCATGCCAAAATTGAAGGTATATTGAAAAATATAAGATGTAATAACTACTGATTTAACAGTCCACCGCCAGAGAAATATTTATATTAGTGTAATATGAACCTGTTTGTTGTTATAAACTGTACTTTGAAGCTAAGGAATGCGATAATAATATTACGAATAAATATTAAGGTTATAGATTGTTTTTTATTTTAGAATTTAACCCAACAAATTTATCAATCCGATCCTCATGGTATTTGTATCGATCTACTAACGGATCGGAAGCCATTGTATCGATACAAAAATCGGTTGGATCGTATTCCTTTGTATCGATCCACACAAGTATCGGATCGGATCGAACATCCCTAGTTTACACTGCTCAGGAGTATATTTTATATCTATGACACTGCCGCATATGGATGTTGGAAATTCAAAAAGTATTGATATTTATCGTATCGATATTTAAAAAAAAAATATTGATGTTGATATTTTCAAAAAATATCGATATATCGGTCAACTTAAAAACCATGTAGTAAAACAGCCAAAAAAAAAGGTAATTTGTAATCTTCTAACTTAAAAATGTTTATTGGTCTGAAAAAAATATCGATTTTGATACCTTTTCGATACTTGGAATTTTATATCGATTTACCGAAATATCAGATATCACTCAAAAATATCGATACATTGAAAAAAAAAAACCGATATATCGATATTTTTTCGACATCCCTACTGCTGCAAATGCAGAGTTTAACACAATTAACACATTACATTACAATATACTAATCTGTGATTATCTATCACTGCTATAAAATAATTATGTGAATGGGTGTCAATGTTGAACTATAGTCCGTTTTTTAATCTCAGAGACTAGATTGACACATGCAACTGTCAAAATTACAAATAATGATACCAGCTTTTTTGTATAGGGTTGTACCTACGATACCGGGTTGTTGAATCGTAACTTTTAGACGATTAGCTTAAAATTTTTCTATTCCAAATCGTATAATTAAAGCCCAAATTAATTAAAATTGTCCGAATGCACAATGAAGTCTATGAAAGGTAAGTCGTCGTAGAGTTTTAAGTACCAAATGACGTAAAATTACCTAACAAAAAAAAACTAAGAAAGGATTTCAATAAATTTAGTCTTATGTTCCAACGAGGTAAAAAAGTATTAGAAAACTATATCAATCGCTGTAAAAAAGTTTTAGAAAACTATGTTGATTTCGCTGTCGTTATATAGTCCTTCAAAACTCTTCCTAATCCGACTCATGATTATTACGTTTAAAATAAGATCTACTATTTTTTTCGGGATAACTTAATGTAAAAGACCGACACTTCAATTTATTAGCGATAATTTTCGATAGAGGCACATTACTATTTAAGAAATGCAAAAAACTGGTATCCCACGTAATGTCACTTTAGTCTCTGAGATTAAAAAACAGACTATAGAGAAACTAGAAAATAAAAATCTTCCACCAAGCAAAATTAACTAATAACTACGATATAATACGTAATCACTAAACATTACCAATCCGATTGCCTGTATGACGAGAAAGATGGACAAAGAAGATGGTGAAATGAGTGATGATAACGCAATGCTTGTTGATGATGTAAAAGAACCCATTTCTTATCATAATGAAGATTGTACAGTGGTAAGCAAGTAGTGTACCATTTCTAACGTAGAAATGGCATTTGGTTGATTCTAAATAACAGCGGAAGTATTCGATTCGTCTGTCCTTGCTGGATCAAAAAAAAAATTAAGATATTCGAATAATTATTCATTTTGCTTTGCATGTCAAAATATAAAATTATTTCTGTCAGGTTTAATAATATATCTTTACTTTTATCAATTAATTCATAATATCTTGCCTCACACATTATCTTAAAAATATAGATTGATCAGTAGTCTCGCGTTTCATGGCTTTGTGAATGTTTAATATTATAAACTTGCCATGTGGTGTGGTATTTTTATATAAGCAATGAGGAAATGTATTACATTCTTTAATTATATTTAAATCCTCATTTACACACTGTGAAATTATGGTTCTCTTGCTGAAGTCCACTGCATTTTCTTAGTAGGTATTTGACTCCATACATACCATCCGAAGGCTGTATTTTTTTGTATTTGCTCTGTATTTTCTGAAGGCTTAGGCAGAGGTTTACTAATGTGCACCCACAGTTCGCCACTTAAACATGTCTATGTCCCATGTAATAGTTAAGGTATATTTTATGATAAGGTATTTAACTTACTGCTGTTGCAATTTTCAGGTGTACAAAGCTGCTAAATCTGGATTGATAATTGAAAAATTGGAAAAGGTTGATGCTACAAAGATAGAGGAAAGAGCAAAGAGATTTGGCTTAAATCTTACTGGCAATAGGGTTATTACACAACGACAAATAGATGATCTTTATTCAAATTTTGGTATAGAAAGTGGAAATGAGAGACATTTTCGTTTTGATGCCATCAATTTGAATGGTGTTGATGGACTCACTACAAAAGAAATATTTCAGTATTTAGAAGATTATAAGCCATTATCTTTAGAGTGGATTAATGAAGCTTCATGTAAGTGTAGCCACATTGTTGCCCAAAAGATTAGAACACTAGGAGTAGAGAATGTTTAGTCCAAAACTGCATACCCCTTCATCTTCATTGTGTTTTAGCCTTACATGTAAAAGAGGTGTATAGACGCAATACACACAAATTATTGTTCGCCATAATCTAATGACACTTAAACATAGATTAATTTCTCCTCAAAAAGCAAGCTAATTTGGGCCTTTTGCTTTCAGGTAATGTTGTTTGTCAGGATCATATTTCAGCAGCATTAGCATTGTTGGTTCATTCCAGGGAAATAAAAGATGAGAATTTTAAAGAAATTCTAGCAGGCAAATCAAATAACCATTGGCGAGAAGGAATGCCACATCCAAAAAAAGATTTGATTTTAATGAGATTTGCCACAAATGGGGACAAAAAAATTATTAAAAAGAAATCACAAAGTCAAAATATTGATGAATATTATGACCAAAGTATGGAAGCCATATCCAAGAATCCATGGGGTGATCTATGTAAGTCATGGGGAGTTTATGATCACCAAGAAGTTTTTCAACAGAAGCCTAGACATAGGATTGAAGATGAAGATGTTATTGATAAACCAGATAAAACTTTTAACTTAAAAAATAAAAGTTTAGCTAGCCGATTAGGAAAGCGTCATTTTGGTGGTGATGACTCCAACAATGAGAAGGCAGCAGACAGTGATTCAGATTCAGAATGGAAAATTAAATCTAAGACTCCTAGAATGAGGATGCATGCAGATGATGAAGAATCTAGACAAAAAAAGAAGATATATTCCAAACACCCAGATGGATATTCTGCTTTGTCAATTCAAGTAGAGAATTCTCTTAGTAATTATGGTAAAAGGGAACATACAAAACTATCTGAAAAATTTAAAAACCAAAATTCCTACAAGGACAAGAACAATATACGGTCTAGATTAGGTGAAAAAGTTATTCCTTCACAAGCTAATGAAAGCCTTTCAAGTGATGAGTCATCTGACAATTCTGATAGTAATGTAATGAGTAGAGTACATAAAGTGAATAACACTAATAGTGTATGGTCAAGATTAGATATGAAACCCAGTAATATAAGTTCAAGTGTCCAGAGTGATTTGCGGCAAATATTAAAATCAAAAAAGCACAAGAAATCTGATGATCTAAGAGATAAATTAGGTCAGTCAAAACAGAGCAATCTAAGAATTGAAATTGATAATAACTATGCACACTTATAGTGTACTTATTAGCATAATATTTATTGATTTCAATGAACAGGACCTAAAAAACATCAATTTAACTATTAATCAATCCATTGAATAAAAATTTACTATTCAATTAAATATCCAGAAAACATTCATCTTATTTAATTATAATCATATTTTTTTAAAACATGTCTGATATTATATCGATTCTTAGATGTAGCTGTTTCACTTGTATAAACTTTTATACGATTGAAATTATGTCAAAGTAGGTATGAATGAATTATTATTAATGCATTAAATATATTTTTTCGTTAAACAACACATCTTTGTTTTATAGCCACTGTAAAAAGGATGTAGGTATGTCAATAATGTGTTTTATGTGTAAGCATAGAGGGTCATATTATCTTATTATGTATTTACATTAATTATCAGGTGTGCATTAATATTGATGTTAGGTGCAAACTATAGGCACACTTCCCCTTCATATTTTTTTTTACTTCAACTACGCAAACTATGGCACGTATATCTTAAAAATGTCCCCATTTTTATGAAATTGTATTATTTCATGTGTACAACTAATCACTCGAATGTAATTTAGCTCTATGCAGTTTTTGACATTTCGATTTTGATTTTTGCGTACTCTATTAAATAGAAACAAACTAAGCTGTTAATAGCCGCGTACTGATCGACTTAGCAGCCTCTCGGAAGACAGTCCGGAAGTGCCTTGCTTGCCCGAGCCACAGAACAATATTACTCCTAGCGGAGGCCCGAGCCTGCGCCCGCATCGTCGGTAGGTTTTGACCTATTTGTTTAGCTCAAAGGCGCCTCAATAGGTTTGGCGCTCGAACTCAAGACCATTTTGTTTTGCGTAACTTGTCCGTTTGTTTCCGTCTTGGATAAAGAACATTAAGAACGCGTTTGCCTAATGCAATAACCTAACCTAAATTAAAAATTTAGTAAACCTCCGACACGAAATGTCATGGGCCATTTTGTGGTGGCGGCGGCCATCTTGGATTTGAAATTTATCATAGTGTATAGTATTCTCCTAGTTAAGCTCTTTCATTTGATACCCATATTGAGGGAGTTGTGTAGAGCGAGGCTGCTACGCGAGGTAATCGTCGCGCGGCAAACGTCCGAAGCCGCCTCGCGAGGCTGCTCGGTTAGTCAGTATGCGGCTATTCGATATATTTAACAGTACATGCTACATACAGAACGGCCTTGTATGAGACAAAATGTCCCACATGGTGGGGTGTCGCTAGATATTTTTGGCCACATCGGATGAATTCGCCCGATATGTTCAGAATATGAGGCTTGAAGCATCTGCTTGAAGCTACCTGTGTCTGCTTGGGCGACTAGAAAGGATTAAAAGAAAATAATATTTGTATAAAACAGGGTTTTAATCAAGTATTCAAGGTTTTAGTCACGGAAAATATCCATAAATAGTTCTCAAACCACTGTAATTATCATTAATTTTTCTAGAGCAAAAATACCAAAGTACTGATTTTTTCCCCTCAGACAGAAAAAACCTATTATGTCTTGATTATAATTATAGTATTGATACACAGTAAAACAAGTATTTCGACTATCAGACATGATGGGAAACATCGGCAATGAGGGTAAAACTATACTATGTTTTGCCGTTCAATTTGGTTGGAATCATTAAGCTAATATTAAAGCAATTAACGAAGCAAACCTGCAATGTATTCTAAATAGCTTTATTGTTTTCAAATCGATTCATTTTACAGTAATCATAAATATAAATTTAAGAATAATTTATTTACCTATATATTTATTAGAAAGATAGCATAATAATTATTAATAATCATTTTCGTGTTAGGGTGTGTTATGCCGTCAAATTTATTTGCCAAATCGTCGGGCATACTGCAATACCGCGCTTCGCTTTTAAGGCCTAACGTTGGTTGAATAACATTGAATATTAGGCCATAAAGCTAAGTATTAGTTACGCGGTATTGCAGTATCTCTCTTGATATATAATAATATGACCAATATACTATTTGTAAAAGAAAATTGACCAGAGGCATACCATCTTTATCTATTGCAAAGCTTCGACGGTAATGAATTATAAGATTTACAAGTTTATAGACTAATTAGTGGTGTAGATAATAATATTATGTAAAATTGTCTTAATTTTGTATGGCTATAAGTAGAAAATAAATATTATTGGTTATTAGTGTCAGAATTTTATTTATATTTCATTTCTATGTAAGAGTGATTCATCTGGATTACTACAAGTAATAAATAACTTTTTGATTAACATAATCCAAATTGCTATGATTCATGGTGTCCACCCTACCCGCATGTTACATGTTACATAACCTGTGAATAATAGCTTATTGGCAGTTGCTATTAGTGATGAAAGGACTTCTTTAAATCTTTACTAAGAGGTTCAAGGATTAGTCGTAAAGAACTCTAGTTGTTTAACAAAGCGCATCGATATATTATGAGACCATAATAAGATAAAACTTCAGTGTATGAGTATACATATTAACAAATCATTGTAACATTGTTGTTTCATTTTAACATTCGTCTTTTCTTATGACTTGAGCTCTCACATTAGCCACAAGTCGTATTTTTAACCCCCGACGCAAAAACGACGGGTGTTATAAGTTTGACGTGTCTGTGTGTGTATGTGTGTGAGTCTGTCTGTGGCATCTTAGCTCCCGAACGGATGAACCGATTTTGAATTTGTTTTTTTTTATTTGAAAGGTGAATTAGTCGGGAGTGTTCTTAGCTATGTGTGATGAAAATCGGTCCAATATGGCCGCCGCTACAAAATAGCGAATAACATATTTTTTCACAACTCCCTCAATATGGGTATCAATTAAAAGGGCTTAACTAGGAGAATACTATACACTAAGATAAATTTCAAATCCAAGATGGCCGCCACCACAAAATGGCAAATTACGTTTCGTGTCGGGGGTTTTCTAAATTTTTAATTTAGGTTAGTTGGAGTAGTCTTGAAAATCGAGGCTAGTCTTAACTATAGAGGTTTAAAAGCCTCGAGTCCTTTCATCACTAGTTGCTATAGTAAAACTATTAGTTTGGACGCTGATGGCTCATGTATAGCTGAATTAACTGCTTTAAAATGTCTTTTTATATATACGCTGGATAGATTATTAAAATGAATAACTAGTGTAAATCTAACAGTGGATCGACTCGGCCGTCTAGACAGGTCAGTGCTTTTTCGCAAGCGGCCCGTCCGCCCGACCTACCGCGACCTGCGCGTCAGTACACAGTTTCAAGTGTGGCTATCGCGCTATAGCTAATATTACCTATTTATACCGATGCGACAATTTTTCAATAATGCGTTCTGCATGTGGAGTTTACGGTTGTTTGTCGGCATCGTACAGCAGTAAAAATGGAAAATGGAAACTTGGGATTTTTAATTCGTTTGTATGTGAGGAAGAGAATAAATTATATCGTGAAATTTAACAACCGAAAATTAAAATCGTCAAATATTTGTCAGTGAAGCATCTCTAAGTAGATAAATAAACTGAAGATTTTAACCTGCGTTTTATTTATTTACTTCGGCCTGTCGCGAAGCATAAACATTAAATCGCGAAGGTAACATCTTGCTAAAAATCAGTACTACTGCAACTAAAACATAGATTAATTTGAACTTACAAACATATCACGTAAGTACTTGCAAAATGTTTTTTATGACAACCCTAAGCTATCTTCAGTGTCTAGTCGATTGTCGGCATTTAGCGTCCAGGTCCACACAAAGAAGACGGCCCACTATTAGAATTTATTACACTATGGTAATACTAACAAATCAGTTTTGTTAAATTATAAGGTTAGTTAAGTCACTGTTTTGATAAAACTATACATTATAAAACTTAAATGTAAATTTATGCGGGCTTAGGCGCAAAACGTCTCTTTCGCAAAATGTCCCCTGGTCGTAAAACGTCTCTTTCGCAGAATGTCACTTTCGTAAAATGTCTCTTTCGCAAAATGTCGCGCCAGGGACTTAAGAATAAAATTTAGATTTTTAAAACAAAAAATCATAAATATAAATTTACTTAAGTATGTATTCCAAATAAAAACAATATCAATAGGTATCAAACATTTTACACACATTCAAAATTTAGATCAAAAGAATCAATACTGTTAGTAAACATATCCAACGATACTATAATAGGAGCTATTACTAATAGTAACTAAACATTAACTAAGTATAGCAAACGAAAATATTTTTTATACCATTTTTAAAATGATAAAAAAAAATATATTTAATATTAAAATGTCAAATAAATAAATTTTGGCATTATAATTTACTTGAGTTATTATCAAGTACTGCGAAAAAAAAATATTTTAATCATTTTCATAAATGATTAACATAACATTATTTAATAAATGATTTTTTGTTTTGAAAATCTAAATTTTATTCTTAAGTCCCTGGCGCGACATTTTGCGAAAGAGACATTATGCGAAAAAGACATTCTGCGAAAGAGACATTTTACGAAAGAGACATTCTGCGAAAGAGACATTTTACGAAAGAGACATTCTGCGAAAGAGACGTTTTGCGCCTAAGCCTTTATGCGATGTTGTATTAATTGCAATCAACATTACAATTAATGTCTATGTGGTTTGATCATAACTTTTAAATAATTATGCAATCCCACTAAGTGGTAGTGTATAAATAAAGATAGTCAACAGATCAACTCTTTAAACAACTTTTTATATCTCTAATAATTCTGGCACGATATTTTCACATTCCAGATAATGAAATTATTACAAACTTGTTCTTACAGTTCAACTTTTGTAAAAAAAATAAACATCATTCTTCACAATGATTTTTAAAATGTATAATTAATATCTTCTGTACTAATAAACTTTATATAATGGTCCGAGGTGGTGGTCATATTTTTTTTAATAAACGTGTTATACTGTATTTAACTTAAACTGATGTTAGCTTTTGGCGTGAAAGCTTAGTACTGAATAAGCCAATAGGCTTGTGACTGATTTATTTTAATGGACTCATAAAAAGTTGACCATAAAGCCAAACATAAAAAAATAATTAAAATCGGTTAAAAACTAAGGAAATGATATGCTAGAAAGAGAAGTCACTATGATAGTGCGCTAACGTCAAATCGGCAATTGCCATTCAAATTCTATATTATGGGCCTGTTTCACCACTTCATAAGTTCCCGTTAAATTACTTGTCAGATAATTTTATACTTCCATTCCATATGTTCCATTTTTTTATTTATCCGGCGGTTAACGGCTATCTAGAGGTGATGAAACACGCCCTAAGAATCGTTTTACGGGAAAGGGTATCTCTCTCTCAATTCCCATCAAAAAACTAAACGCTAAAGCATTATACGTTAATCAAAAAGGTGATTAACTTGTTAACCTTTAGCGTTTAAAGTTATCTTTACATAGTATAAAACAAAGTCGCTCCCGCTGTTTGTACGCTTAGATCTTTTAAACTACGCAACGGATTTTCATGCAGTCTTCAGCAATAGATAATTATTCAAGAGGAAGGTTTATATGTAGTATACATGCATATTATAGTGGAGAGAAGTCGAGAAATAAAAACCCGTGCGAAGAGTATGAGTATGGAATAAGAATCCTATAGAGTCTGGCAAAACAATATTTAAAGTTAATTCAGATTTGACTATTATTTATTTATATTATTGTTAGACGAAGATGACATCAAATGACAGTTGGTGGGGCGACGCCTTTATAAACGGTCGCGCGCTCAGTTCAGTCTCTTGTTGCCGCTGGACTCTCTCGCGAGCGGAAGCTCTGCCCGTTTGATCAGCCAAATTACCTAACTTCCTGTTATTGCTCAGGTTGATTAATTTTAGACTCTGTAATCATTTATTTGTTAAGTTTAGTTTCCTTCATTGTTTGCAATTTTGTTATTAAATTAAATACTAATGTTGTAGGTTACGTAATAACTCTTTTTTTTTTATTCCTTTTCCACCTCTGATTCCTAATATCAGAAGTGGGATTGGAAAACTCGCGTGTCCTAGTTCATACATCCTGATTTGATATTTTGGCTGATCAAACAATCGTCGACACATTTTTTTTTCTTGTGTACAACATACCCACGTTAAAAAAAAAAAAAAAAAAAAACCTTGTTCGTGTTTCACGTAAGTGATAAAAGGAGTGATAAAATCTTGTGGTTAAGTACAACAACGGTTCTGGTGAGTACGTTCCAATTATAAGTACGTTTTGCATTATTTTCATATTTCGTTGTTTCGTCGTAACTACTCTGTCATCTAATTGTTTTGCCTAATACATCGATCTGAACTACGCATATTTGAGAATATCTGCTTAAAACATGCCTAATAAACAGCGAAAAAGTAGGAGCCGCTCTCGGAA
The DNA here is from genome assembly GCA_946251955.1 of Acronicta psi. NCBI lineage: Eukaryota > Metazoa > Arthropoda > Insecta > Lepidoptera > Noctuidae > Acronicta > Acronicta psi. Next base: position 6,911,178 of record OX276472.1, on the reverse strand, counting down.
TCGCAGCTCGCACTCTAACCAACGTGATTCGCGTCGCAGACGATGCAGCCCTTCTAGCAATATTTTAACCGAAACAATGCAACAAATTTTTAATAGATTGGCGTCACTGGAGGAACAACATCACCCAGCTTCGTCACAACAAAGAGAGCTGAACGGCTGCGCTCCGGCTGCGATAGTAGCCGCGTCTGCAACGCCGCCGCCGCCTTCGCGATCGAGCATGGCTGAGTCAGAAGGAGCGCTTCACGGGTATGCGGGACGTCAGGCGTCGGTAGCCCCGCCCTCTCCAGAGCGTCCTGTAAGCGCTGCGGTGGACCACCCCAGTGCAGCTGATCGTATCATTGATGCTATACGATCCATCAATATACCGGTGAGATCTAACCAATCTTATTATATTTCCAATTTTGATCCGAGTGTCAATGACATGGAGACCTGGTGCGAGGAAGTGGACCGTGCCAAGTCTTCTAATCATTGGCACGACCATGAATGTCTGTCTCGTATTGGCAATTGTCTAAAAGGGGATGCTAAGACGTGGCTTAACGAATGGGTAACGAACGACCGTAGTTGGAGTAACTTTAAAAAAGAATTTAAGCCTTTGTGTCCTAGAAAACCAGACATAGCGAATATCTTATACGAAGTTATGAGTACCAACTCTGATAAGTTCCCTACATACGCGGACTATGCTCGTCGGTCTCTTTTAAGGTTACGCATCGTTAGAGGTCTAAGTGACGAACTGATAACGGCAATAGTAATACGGGGCATTACTGACCCGCAGATACGTGCGACAGCAACTAACACCAAACTAGCGCCAAATGAGTTAGTAGAGTTTCTTTCTATTTATGTTAAGCCAGGTACCTCCAATTCTAACAAAAACTTGAATGGGCCTCGTCATGATCGTTCGCTTAGTACTAGTCATGGGGTAGGTGATCGCAAACGCCGATTCGAATTCGGTAAATGTTTTATATGTGGTAAATCGGGGCATAACCAGTCTAGCTGTTTCAAAAGGCCCAAGACAACCCCTAGTAATGACACTAACACCAATAACAACACGAAAAACTTTCCTTCTCAAGGTTCAACGAAATCTGAACCGTGTAGTTTCTGTAAGAAGCCTGGACATAAAGTCGAGACTTGTTTTGCAAAAATAAAGTCTGAATCTCGAAACACCAACAATGTTAACTTTTGCCGGGAAAACCTTAGTAGTAAACGTAACGATATCGTTGTAGCCGTTATACAAGGGATCCCAGTTGATGTTCTTATTGATTCTGGTTCAAGTATTTCACTAATTTCTGCCTCTTTGTTAAAACATTTTAAATATGCGTGTAAGCCCGCCTTCAGAGTTCTGCGAGGCATCGGCGGTCAAGAAATAGAGTCTACTTATTTTGTAACCTTACCAATAGAATTTAGTGAAATAACTCTAGAAGTAGATTTGCACGTAGTCCGTCCAGAGTTTATGAACACACCGATTATTATCGGCACCGACGTCTTGAATCGGGAAGGTGTCGCGTACTTCCGAACTCGTGATCAGCAGTGCCTTATCTCTGAGTTTAACACCAAGCATGATGTTTTGACTACTTCTCAATGCCCAATTAGAACCGACTTGACTGGTGTAGAATTACAAGAATTACTTGACATGGTACACGAATTTTCAAGATCTTTTATTAGTGGTACGGCCACTTCGACCGTTAATACCGGTAGTATGTCCATTAGACTAAATAGTAAAACACCCATCTGTTACAGACCATACCGTTTATCCTATACTGAAATTTTAAAAGTCCGCGATATCATTCGTGACCTTATCGAAAAGAACATCATACGAGAATCCGAGTCGGAGTATGCAAGCCCGATATTGCTAGTCAAAAAGAAAGACGGTTCGGACCGTATGTGCGTGGACTATCGTAAGTTAAACGAAATTACGATAAAAGATCGCTTTCCCCTGCCACTAATAGATGACTGTATTGACCGATTAGGTAAACATAAGTTCTTTACCAGCCTCGATATGGCTACCGGGTTTCATCAGATAAGGATGGACGAAAACTCAATAGCGTTCACGGGATTCGTGACACCGGAAGGGCATTACGAATATTTGAAAATGCCTTACGGTCTGGCGAACGCCCCGATCGTTTACCAGAGAATAATCTCAAAAACGCTTCGTCAGCACCTTGAGTCTGGTGAAATCCTGGTCTACGTAGATGATGTCCTGATACTAAGCAATACGATTGAGGAGGGTTTAACGAGATTACGAAATGTACTCAAAACTTTAACAAATGCAGGATTCTCCATCAATTTAAAGAAATGTTCCTTTTTGTCAACTAAGATAGAGTATTTGGGACGCACCATAAGCCAAGGTCAGGTACGACCGAGTGAACTGAAGGTTAAAGCTTTAGTTGATGCACCTATTCCTAAGAACCTTAAACAAACTCGTCAATTATTAGGCCTAGCAAGTTACTTCCGACGATACATACCCAATTTTTCTGTTATGACTATTCCAATAACCAAACTAACTAAGAAGGGCGTGCCATTTACTTGGGGTAGCGAACAAGAAAAAGCACGGCAAGAAATTATTGCACAGCTTACGAGCGAACCCGCGTTAGCCATTTTCGATCCCAAGTTACCCACCGAAGTCCACACGGACGCCAGTTCCATCGGGTATGGTGCAGTGCTTCTTCAAGTTCATGATAACGGGCATAAACGAGTGATAGGATATTTCAGCAAACGAACCCAGGGTGCTGAGCCAAGGTATCATTCCTATGAGCTCGAAACCCTGGCAGTCATCAAAGCCCTGCAAAATTACAGACACTATCTGGTTGGCGTTCATTTTATCATTGTGACAGACTGTAACGCTCTAAAAGCAACACAACAAAAGAAAGACTTGATACCACGCGTGGCCCGATGGTGGATATACTTGCAGGACTTCGATTTTACGCTGGAATATCGTAAGGGGACCTCTATGTCACACGCTGATTATCTGAGCCGCAATCCAGTTAATGTTTGTGAAGTTCGTAAACAGCAGAATTGGGCCCAGATAGCGCAAACTGGAGATGAGGAAACCCAGCGTCTTATTGGGAAACTGTCCGAAGGACAGTTAGACTCAAACCATTACGTTTATAAAAATGACCTTTTGTACTATAAGTATTGTCCAGTAGGAGAGGAGCCTAAACTTCTTTGTTTTGTACCTAAAGGGCATAGGCTCAGCTTACTTAGGATATTTCATGATGAACATGAACATCCGGGTGCCGACAAAACATTGGAGCTTATTAGAAAGCATTTTTGGTTCCCCTCTCTCAAGTCATTTGTTAAAAAGTACATTGACCACTGCCTGATATGTATAACGCACAAAAAGATTCCAAGGGCTCCTCACCAATTCATACATTCCTGGGAAAAACCATGTAATCCCTTCGAAGTTATTCATGTAGACGCATTAGGTCCACTGCCTCAGTCAGATGGTTATAAGTACGTTTTAATTGTCATAGATGCTTTTTCGAAGTATTGTCTATTATACCCTATGTTTAATCAAGACACTAGCGAATTAAAACGACAATTTTACAACGTAATTTCTTTATTCGGAACTCCCAAGCTAATCGTAGCAGATCGTGGTCGGATGTTTCAAAGTTCCGAGTTTACTAAGTTCGTAGCAGAGTTAGGCATTGACACTCATCTCATCACGCCAGAGATGCACCACTCAAACGGGCAAGTTGAACGTTACTGTCGGACTCTGCTAAACATGATTCGCATCGAGTGTAACCACCGACAGAGCAAATGGTCAGGCGTTATGTGGCGGTTACAATTAGTCTTGAATATGACTAAACAAAAGACCACCAGCTTTTCGCCTCTGAACTTACTCGTTGGAATTGAGGCGGCTACACCTGTAATACGCAATCTCATCCGAGACATCGCTTTGGAAAATGCACATCCAAACCGCGAGTCATTAAGGGAAATGCATCGCCAACGAGCCTCGGAACGCCTACGAGCCAACCAGAGTCGACAAGATGAGTCTGTAAACTCTAACCGCAAGCCCCCTCGAACATTCGAAATTAATTCATTTGTTTTTGTTATAAAACAGGCACAGACAACTGGCAAGCTCGACTCATGCATGCGCGGGCCATACCGCGTGGTCAAGGCGCTCCCCCATGGTCGGTACGAACTGCAGCTGTTGGCGGGTTCGTACGGAAAATCGACTCAAGCTGCGGCAGAATTTATGGTGCCGTGGCGAGGGGAGTGGACTCCGAAAACATGCTCTGCATTTTTCGAGGGTGAGCTACCTTTTGTCCGTGTGACACGCTAACGTCGTGCCTATGTCATACGGATGAGTATGTATTTCTACATGTGTATAATACGCTAACGTAGTGCCTATGTTATACATATGTAGTCGACACATGATATGCTAACGTCGTGCCTATGTCATGTAGCCGTTTGCGTTAATGATTATTAACACTGTCCTATCCGTTTGTACCTACTATATGAACTATGCTAACGTCGTGCCTATGGTTCATGTCTAACTGTAACGCTGTGAGTAACTATGCTAACGTCGTGCCTATGGTTTACTACAGTCGTATCAGTAAAATTGCATTATCTACTTTCAGATGTAAAAATGAGTTTCATAGATATGAAACTCGACAAATGACTGTGTTATGAATGTGCCTATTTTGCTTCCGCTTTCAGATGCAGATTGCAATGACGATGATGCGGAGTCCACGCATGAACGAGCCACAGAAGGCGATGACATGCCTTCAATGCCAGTACCTGTGCCCAGCACTTCCGGTGCGGCTGGGAGCTACCAGCCTGAAATATGGGAGGCCGAGAACGTCCTCCAGTCAGGAGAGGCCGTGTTAGACGAAGATGACATCAAATGACAGTTGGTGGGGCGACGCCTTTATAAACGGTCGCGCGCTCAGTTCAGTCTCTTGTTGCCGCTGGACTCTCTCGCGAGCGGAAGCTCTGCCCGTTTGATCAGCCAAATTACCTAACTTCCTGTTATTGCTCAGGTTGATTAATTTTAGACTCTGTAATCATTTATTTGTTAAGTTTAGTTTCCTTCATTGTTTGCAATTTTGTTATTAAATTAAATACTAATGTTGTAGGTTACGTAATAACTCTTTTTTTTTTATTCCTTTTCCACCTCTGATTCCTAATATTATATTATTAACTTGAACGGTAAAACTTAGCGTATACTGTAGAAACCTGAAACTACGAGATTATTATCTGTCAATTTTTGATTATATTAATGTCAGCTATTAAAATATACAGATTGTATCAGTAGTAGCCGTTTATATAAAATGACAGGAGTCAAATCTTCAAACCGATTTAAGTTTGTATTTTGTCTCATTTGTTTACTCAGGATGCGAGTAGTATAAGTTTTACCCTGTTTTGTCTCGCTTCGGTCTAGATGTTAGTACAACGAGAGACTGATAAAAACTATGTTGGGCGGACGCACATTATAAATAGTTTATTAGTAAGGGCGTAAGAAAATAATAAGAAAATATTTAGTGGAATGTTTCAGTCTTACATTATAAGTACTTTCCGTATGACCGCCTTGCGTTATCATAGCAATAACAATACCAAAAATGGTACAATTACGATTGATTAAAATAAATAATAATCACCATGTCAGACAAAGTAAGTAGGTTCTTCACTTTTTTTCCTTATCTTTCTCCTCCTTGCGGTCACCTGAATCTTCTTTTTTCTTGGCTATCAATGTGTGCTTGGCTTTCTTTAATTGTTTTTTAACTTTATCTTTTACTTTATTTTTTTTTGGCGTTGGTAATACTTCAACTGATTTTATCGATGAACTATTTGATTCACTATTCCTTTGTGCTGAAATGAATAAATCCAATGTATTTGGGTCTTATTACTCCGGTGCTCCGGCTTATTGGTCCGGTACTCGTTCGGTCTAGACCACAGACGTCGTCAAAATAAATAATTAGAAAGCTAAACAGGTGACACCGCTGACGGAAAGCTAGTATCATATTAAATTAAAAGAGAAAAATGCGACGTTAACTAGTAGAAGTAGTAGAACACACAAATTGCCGACATTATATTCCTTCTATTCTATCTCTGCCTAGTTTTTAACCAGCTTTAATAATATAGTGAAATTTCATTATCATATTAGCCTACAGAGGTCCACTGCTGAACAAAGGCCTCCCCCCATACTTCCACAAGGACCGGTTGTAGGTCACCTGCATCCAACGACTTCCAGCAACCTTTATCAGGTCATCGGCCTTTTTAGTGTGCCTTTAAATTAACGGATTTTTTTGAAAAATAACAACATAAACACAACACCGGCGAAAGTTTACTGAAAAGCAATTGCATAATAATAATAAGACTAAGCTACAACAATACTTCTAACAATATGGGTCTGTACCCTGTAGTGTATTTTACCTCTCTTACTAGCTATTGAAGCTGCAATAGCAAGATCTTCTTGGCGTTCACGACGCCGTTCTGCATCTATCTGCTGTACCAACTCGTCGCGCATGCGGACAATTTCTACAAGACGTAGCACCAACTTTTCTTCACGGGCCTGAAATAATCATTAAATTTTTTTCACCAATGAAGTTTTTGTAGTTAAAAAAGGCTTAGTTTGGGTGTCGGTTTGTTAATCTCACTTTATCGGCATCGATACGGTTAACAGCAGGTCTTGATTGTATAATTCGAATTTCATGTTCAATATCAGCTTGTTCTTGTTCCAAACGTTGTTGTCGTCGTCTGAAATATGGAACGGAAATTAATACTATACAACTCAACATGCCGCTGCCTGATTTCAATCAATTTCAATAGTATTCCTTAAAATAAGTTTTATTTATTTCAATGAGATTTAATACAGTTTTTATCAAAATAAGGACATATTTTTTAAAGAGAAGCAATTCATTCAAATTCAACCTCCACCGGCCGCGCTGAGTTTGTGTTCATCTCAGAAACTATTGTTTTGACACGGTACCACTACGGGACACGGGTAATAAATGTGTGTACTTACATATACATTAATTCAGTTTGTTTTCTGAATAAGTCATTTTTTTCATTGACTAGTTCACACAGTTGAATTACTAAATCTTCGACTTCCTCTTGCGGCACCATATCAGCTTCATCGCCTGTAATCGAAACAACCATTACTTCAGTGGTATGATGGAGACTAATAATTAACAATAGACATAAATAAAGTAGCAGACACAAGAGAATAACAAATTGTTTACCCCCTTGGGAGTCATGGTCTCTTTAACGAATTAAATAAGTAGGGTCAGACCTTAACAGACTGGTATCAAAAGATTTAACATAAGACAGCTGTTCTCAAGGTGCTGATCAAATACTTAGATATTTGTTTTTTTTTATTATGTTTCGATAACCCATTATCGATCGAGAAAGTATAATGTAGTATTGAGAATTGACTAACTTATCTTGTCCATTTAGAATCAAAACATATTTCAAAAGAGGTAAGAAAGAATTGGTGCTCTTATAGAAATAAATATGTGCACGAATATTTTTACCCTCACACTTGTCGCGGATCATTCGCTCGATGAGCACTCCTTGTCGTTCGAGGCCTAGCTGTTGTGTTTCCAGCAGGTCTAACTGCACCTGCAGCTCTTCTGAAGACATTTGGAGCTTCACTTCGCGCCGCTCTGGGAGGGGCAGACCTGGTGCGGGACCTTTTGTCTTACGCCCTCCCGCTATTGTATAAATATTAAAAAAAATAATATTTTTATGTATGTTGCTATACAAAATTCAAATAACAACGCATTGCTGCCCAGCAGTGCGGCATTATATGAGTTGATTTTTTTTTTATAGATAATTATTACGTGAGAATGATTAATTCATTTTCACGAAAATATAATAAAGCTAGATTAATAGTTTCAATTGCTAATACTATTAAGATTTCTATTGATACTAACAAAATACCTACCTTAGGAAGGAATTCTGAATTCATCATCTTCCTCTTCCTAGCCTTTTCCCAACCATGTTGGGGTCAGCTTCCAGTCTAACCAGATGCGGCTGAATATCAGTATTTTACACGGAGCGACTGCCATCAGACCTCCGCAACCCAATTTCTGGGCAATACCGATATTCGAAGGATAGACTGGTCGTCAGGCTTTTTGACTTCTGACTACCACTAACGATTGTCATAGGTATTCGTATGACAATCGGGACCGACGGCTTTACGTGCTCTCCGAGGCACGGAGGGGTCTCGATGTGTTAAGAATGGTCACCCATCCATAGACTGACCTCGGCAAGCGTAGCTTAACCTTGCAGATCGGTTGATCAGCGTTGCTATAACTTAGCCACGAGCCCCTCTTCGGAAGGAATTTTGAATTAAACAATGATTATTAAACCTAAAATCCTAAATCCTACAGTCGACGGTAAAGAAAAATAATATCTTCTACGACCTAATATAATGTAATCCTCCTTCTTTTTTAAATTACTACGACATATTGAAGGTACATAAAAATAAAGAAAAAATATAAATACTTTTAGCATATTTTTAGTTGTAATAATTATGTGGTATTGAGTTAATCCGTAGTAGCTTCCGGAATAAAAGATTTGCAAACTTTTTACTTTAGATTTTAAAGTATTATAATATGTAGTAGTAAGTAAATGATTTGTTCTGTTCTAAAACTAACTGCGGGACTAAGATACTAACGGAAGCTTAAATTCCTGGATCTAGAAGTTTTAAAATTGGCTGGTAGACATTTTTGTGCGGCTTTTTCTAGCTGGGCTGACTAGTGACTGGGTCAGTAAATGGTCAAAATTAGACGTAAAATATGGTGGGAATTAGTAGGTCCGTTGTTCTAATAAAGGCAGACTTAAAACTTTTAAAACCATGGTGGCCCTGTTGGAGTAAAATATACAATTGCAGCCAAAAGACTTTTTCTGGCTATGAAATCACTACCTACATCTCGACAACCAAAACTATCTACCGAAGATCTGATTGTAGTTATTAATTGGCCAAAATTAGTCGATGGTATGATTAAACTTACTTTTACCTCATGATTACAGACTCATTTATCTATAGCTCAAACAAACTCTGTACGATCAGAATTGGAATCGATGAAAAAAAAAACAACATTTTTGACGTCTGTGTCGGTTACATTTTGAAGGGCTACAAAGGGCTTTTTCATACCTTCGAAATTAATGCTCCTTATTCCAGAAGTGTTGATGCCTTTCTCCATGGAGCCGCCTTCACCCGACAGACTATCAGGAGGAGTTGGTGCCGGCAATCTCCTTTTTGGTGTTGGTGTAACTTTACCAATCGATTTCTGTAAAATTTAAGTACCCATACAGTTTCAAATTGAACACTACCTTACTGAATAAAGTAACATTATACTAAATAAGTGAAAACTGAAAGATTTCCTGACTTCATTTATTTAAATCTATAATAGATAACTTTAATATTCTGGGTGATATTTTGAGCATAAAAGCTTCTAATTATCACAATAATATTTTATTACATATTTTAATCATTTATCTGGGTTTTGCGATGACAAGCTATTCGTTCAGTCTAAACTATAAACAATACTGAATTATAAACAAAGTAGTTTCTTTGCTTGTCCCGCCTGCAATACATTAACCAACATTCAAGTAACTAGGTACTATGGTATGTTTTTTTGTATGATAGTTACGTGATTTCTCCGTCAATTATAGACCGATTTAAACATAAATTTTTTGTATGTTTATTTTTCGTTTTTCAGTTACTTTTTTCGTTGATATTTTTTTTTGTTAAAAAGTAATAATTCTTTGTGTTTAATATCGATGTAATTCCTTAATTACCTCACTTTAAAGTTATCATGAAGCTAAATGAAATAAGCCCAAACACGAGAAAGGTGCTGTAAACCGTTGAGGATTTCCTCCATCCATCATGTTGTAGGATCATCAGAACTACGTATGCGTGCCAAATTCACCACAATCGGTTCACAGGAGAAAATTTGAAAATCCAGAAACCAATCAACGAAGATCATACATTTAAATTAGTTGGCACCGATTCCAATAGCATTTTCTTTTGCGTTTTAGTTCCTAAGTGTTTTTGAAGTAGTTTGATTTTATTTTAAAATAATTTATTTTTAAATTTATGTGGAAAATAATGATCAGCCGGGCTAACATGCACGCCGCGAGAAGATTTTGTCGACGCTTATGTCTTGCTTTGGTCTCGTTTTCGCAAAAGAAAGAGCGAGACACAAGAGTAGACAAAATTTTGTCGTGGCGCGCATGTTAGCCTGGCAGATGTATTTTGTTTACCTATAATGAGTAACCAAATGAAGAAAATGCACTGCTCCAATGAGACAGCGAGGTGACACCCACAGTACAAACAGGAACAGTAGGGTAACTAAGCATAGTCGAAGCAGTACTAGTACTAGAACTATATAGATCTTTAACTTTGTGATTACAGCGGAACCTTTTACAAGTTTCGGCGGGAGCATGCGAGCCGCTGTTGGACAAAAACGTTTTGTGCGTTCGTCGGTTAAATAATAGTAAACAATAGCAAGAAGGGAACTAACTTGATCAGAGTTCATGGTGGAATTGTATGAGCTGTAGGAAGATATGCTAGCGACGTCGTCCATAGAGGTGGAAGGGTTATGGAGCCGTGGCGCTTCTGATATCGAGATGGCCGGCGGCGGCGGAGGCGCCTTTGCCTTTTTCCGCCGCGGCGTACTTCCAGGAAGATTTGGAGTACTTGTTGCCATTGAAGATCTATACATCGAACTGGAAATCCATCAGATTTTATATAATATTGAAATTGCAATCAATTAACGAATTAGCAAGGATAGCATATAGGTAAAAATAATATACCTCTTAGTGTCAGTTTCATCTTCATCTGACGATGGTTCTTCTCCATCAGACCAGAAAGGATTAACAGCAATAAGCCTTTTTCTAAAAAAATAAGTTATTTAAGACTTCAACCGCGTAAAACGGAAATTTAGAATTTAAATTACTAATAACCAAAAACAATCTCTGTGTATGAAAATGTAGGTATTGCAGGCGGGACAAGCTATTTGTTCAATCTAAATTATATACAAATTATTTCCTTGTTTGTCCCGCCTGCAATATATTTTCATACATATTGTTTTTGTGAGATTGTTTTTAGATTTTTAGTTATTAGTAAGTACTTTTGATGCAGTTGGGTTTATTGTTTCATTTAATATTTGATTTTATTTCCTACTTTTAGTTTGTAAATCATCACAGAATGGGTCGATAGATCCTACATGATCATTTGAAATGAAAAATGATACACCTTACGATTATTTTTTCATTTGAATCTAATGATATATATAATTTATCTAAATCGGTTGAGCCGTTAAGTAATTACGAGCGGACATAGGAACGGACATACATACACGTCCAACAGATAACCACCTTCGGCAGTCGGGGAAAAATCAACTAAATCAAAGATGGTCAAATATCAACTAGTTTAAATAAAACAGAGATGTGATTAGTATTTTTTTTTCTCGTAACCGCGACTACTACGATAAAGCAGTGGGAATCGAACCCAGGACAGCAACTAGGGACAGCTGGATCTATGTTTACATTATTTAGGGACGAATGGGTCACGAATGGGACGAGTGGATATGGGTCGGCTAATGTAAGAGACGGGGAGGATATCATTGTATTTTAAAAGCGCATATTTTGCACAGAGTAACGCGACAATTAGCAGTCGTGCGTTTGTGTAATAATCTGTGTACTAGATGCGTGTCATGTCGTGCCGGTAACTGAGGGACAACTTTGTGTCTATTCTATTGCGTATTTTTAGAATAGACGATCTCTACATCCCGTTTGCTGTGGCTCCTCAATTTCTCGATGCACCCCTTACCGTCTCTAATAGCCTTGCATCCTAGGTATCAACATCTCCAGCGACGTACAGTTCCGTTGTCACGTGGAAGATAAGGCCAAAAATCTCGGTGTGCTCAATAAGGCCAGGCAGTACTTCACCGCGGGGCAAAGAGTGCAACTTTATAAGTCGCACGTCCGTCATCTCCGGGCAGGAGTATCTAAGTACCAGCTTGGAACCTTTGACTTGCTGCAGAAACGCGCTGTGAGGATTATTGACGATGCAAGACTCACAAGCGGTATTGAACCCTTAAGTCTAAGGAGATACTTTGCCACGTTTTTTGTATCTACCGCTTGTATAACGAAGAGTGTTCTGAGGAATCGTTTCCTATTTACCACCATCGCACTTGCACGCTATCGACAGAGAGTACATCAGTGGCGTGCGGTCCATACATGCAATAAGCACTGCATATTATTAAATTAAGCACTGCTATTTATTATTTAGAAATTTAGACTCTAGGGGAGTCTAAATTTCTAAATAATAAATAGCAAACATTAAAAATTAATCAAGAATAATCAAAATCAATAATCTTATTTGGTTTCCGCGCCATCTATAAATTTTTATGGGAACTATTTGGATCGAGCTCGCCGCCGCGAATAATCATGGCACAAGTGGCTCCCCTAGAACCCGTGGCAGAAGCAGGCAAAATTTTGCTTATTTGCAGTACAATAAATCATGCGAATTCACGCACACAGTCATACTTTTTCTCTGTACTACACAACAAAACTTTTAGCTGTGTGCGAGTTTTGGAAGCATAGCTTATTAATTGGCAACCCGACCAAATTGGAACGCCGTAAAGGCACCGCGTAATTGTTCATTGCAAAGGGTTGACATTGTAGGTATAGTATTGTATTATTTCGTAACAATTGCAAAGTTTTTTAACGCCATATTGTTTGTTATTGTTTTGAATGAACTTTATTTTTCTGTGCGCAAGTGATTGTGTAAATAATTATTTCGTGAGAGTATTGTAAAAAATTGAAAGTTAACCTGTGAGATCCTGTGTTAGTGAAGAGTGTGTTTATTTATGTACATAATTATATTAACTATGCCGCTTTTTCGACGTTATCTTTTGGGGGAAAAGTTAAATTGATTGCAAAGGGAAGGTGTGTACCCGGGTTGAATTAAACTAACAAAAGGTAATAGGTACCTACTACTCTTTATTTTTTATAAATTTTTATGATACCTACCTAATTTATATCTGGTTATTAGATTGTGTACACAAACACATCTTACAGTTTCCCTTGCATTTTGTTTACAAAAATATCTCATGGCCCTTTCAAATGCCACTTTGGATGTATCATTTATGCGTTTTTAGTACCTATAAATCTCTTATTTAACTATTCTTAATGGTCGCAACAAACATCATGCGAAGCCAATGGCACCGCGTCCGCCTAGCGCGCCGCCCACGCGCCCGCGCGGAAGAGTATGGCGTATGAAGAGTATGGTGGCCTACGACCGAAACAGGCTGAAACTAAGTAGGTCCACACTTATAAGTTTTCTTATTTTAGTTGTGCATACCCGGCATGAAATGTCTGTGCACGCCCCTGGAGTACATAGTAACAACCTAGAACCGATGTGGACGCCTACCAAACGGTTTCAAAGGCATTTCCATTCATATACGCTTAGGTTGTGAAATGAGCTCCCTGCGGTGGTTTTGGTGGTCCCTAACGCGTGAGTGATGATTCTGTGTTGGAAACGTCCATAGGCTGTGGTAACCGCCTACCATCAAATGGCCGCATGCTTGTTGCTGTTGCTGCAAAACTGTAATAGAAACTATTACAAAATAAAAGTTCTTTGAAAATGATGATACTTACATGGGTGTTCCGGTTACATTCTCCGGCTTAGCTGTGTGTTGTATTGGCGGAACGTCGTCATCTTCTTCATCACTACTACCGAATGGATTTGTGCTTACGTTTTTAGGTGGTGATTGACGAACATCCTAAAAAAATATTGTTTTTGTTATTTAAAAATTATTGGTTATCATTGCTTTATTGCTTCAACGCTTTCAAAGCCGATAGCAAGGTGTCCTTTTGATTATTTTGGTAAGTGGCTCTAAATTTTGACAACAGGCTATTATTTAGCGAATTATCCATTTGTATTTTGAAAGCAATCGGTCTATATATAAGTATTTCGCGACCTGTAGAACAATCTGAAATCCAGCTCGAAATAAAATGTAAAAGACTAAGTAATGTACATATAAGATCTGAAAATGTTAATATGGTACATTTCGGTTGAATTTTGTATGTCATTTAAAAACATACAAGATAATATAGCCTTGAAACCATTTATTGTCCCGAAACAGTTCGGTATCTCACTAGACCGATAATATATGAATTTATATTAGACCATATCAAAGAACGAAGTGTTATGGACCTTGCCCATGTAGACAGTGCAGTACAGTAAATAAAAAGAAATACTTGTTTTAAAACATTACCTCCTCTTCGTCTTCAGAGAATGGATTTAAATGGTCTGGATATTCTTTAGTGTTTGGTTTGCTTTCTTTTTCTTTTTTAATAACAGATGCCAGAGCTTTTTCCAGAGCATTCTGCTTTTTTCTTCTAGGAGGAACACTTATACTAATTTCTTGGTCTTGTTGAATCTCTATAGATTGTTCTGATAGCGAAGTATGGTCGATATTTGATGAGGAATTATTGGCTATCCTGTTGTCATCTGTTATATTGCTATTGTCTGTATGTACAATGCTGCAGGTATCTTTATTTTCTTCTACATTAGTCATATCATGTTTATTATTTATACAGTCTTGGTCTTTGTTCCTAGTTTCCTTTACATCTACATTTTTTGAATTCATATCAATATTCATAGGGTCATCAGCTAATTGCGTTTGAAGGAAATTAACTTTTTCAATATTACTTTTATAGACTTTTTCTGGAATATTGTTACTAAGAATTTTTTCATTTTCCGTTTTCACATGTTCTTGTAATTGATTTGAGTCAATGTTATTGTGAGATGGTGTTATAGTGGAGCGGATAGTAGTCAGTTCTTCAGTTTTATTAGTAATATTGTCTTTTAAGGAAATATTTGAGAATTTGTGTTCAATACTAGTTTCTTTTTCTATATTTTTCTCAAACATGTTTATTTTTTCTACAAATAACAACTTTGAATGAATAAGAAGTAATAAAATATACCTATGTGTGTAGATAGTTATGTCGGTATGTTATGGATATATTAACACAACAAACTTAACAAAAGCAAAGACCCTCATAGTAAGAAAAACAAAGTATAGCCCTGATTCACATTTTTAGAAGAAAAGAAAATAATAAAAAAATGGGAACTTATCTAATTGAATAAACATTTGCCACCTTATGAACTTATTTTTTATTGGAGGTAGAAGCATTGACGTTCGGTCTATGCGACACAGACATACTCCATCGAAAGAGCAATATTCATGCGAGATTAATTTCGTCACCTCCATAATTGGACGTATCGTCACTGTAGTGTCGTGCCGTAGTGCATTATGTTAGCTTCACATAGAAGCATAAGAAAACAAATACTTCACAAAAGTATAAACAACTAACAAGACTAAAAAAAGTGTAGCACTTGCGAAGGCCCTATCGTATCGTATAGTAAGGTGTTTTGGTTTGGTTTCACTCTTACCAAAATTGACTTGTTACCACTATCATTTGAATGTAACCATACATAGCCATATGTATATAACGTACTCTAAGCCAACCATACCCTTGATATAATTAGCATGAAGAAAAGTATATTTAGTGGTGCATTAACAGAAACAAAGATTTTTTTTATGTATAAATATGGAATAGGTACGAATATTCGGCTATTTATGTACCTTAACATGTTTAGAGACTAAAAATACTTGTTATTTACCGAGATTTTTTCGAGTCAGTACATGTTGATTTTTAAATAAAAATTGCTGTTTAGCCCATTAGGCCCCATGCACACAGCGATACATACAGCGACGACATACAAAACCGATCTGCAGGTGTAAAAAACTGCTATCTGGTTCTGGGACCTATATGTTGCTAATTAAATTAGTGAGTTGGGAACTCAGGATGTTGTTCCTTGATTACTTAATTAGGTAAATGGTTAGTGGTTAGTGACATTTTAGCTTAATTTATTACAATATTTTTGATGCACTCACCCAAAATAGATTGTGGTCTTGATTTATATTTTGGACTAACTAACTCCTCATTTGAGGCTATTTTTGTCTCAAGTGATACTTCATCAGTAAATGCCAGCATTCCCATTTGATCATGAACATTATTATTAAGATATTTTGATAAATTCTTTTCATTTTTACAACTATCACAGGTGAATTCAGATCCTTCAAGAATCTCAAAATTCTTAACATTTAAATGTCCTAAGCATTTAGAACAGCGGAAACATCTTCTGTGGTACAGTTTGTGAGAGACAAGTAGCCGCTGGGCAAGGTACACAGGCAGGCCACATGCTGCACATTTGTCTAAACCCGTCTTGCCAAATCTTATGGGTGCCTATAAAGTATTAATAAAGATAAGTGTGAGACAGTAAGAAAGAATTGGAGAAAGTAAACACCAGCTTCTCTGCAAACATTATACACAGATATTTGGAAAGTAAAAAGTAAAATGACAAAAACATTGTGTTGGTACTAACAGATGATTCCATGGTGGTTGCTTGGGGTGATACCTTAGACTCGCTTTCGGCTGTTTTTATATTTACTGAAAACAAATGTTAAACTAATTAAGAAAATATATACAACTAGAGGTTCCTCGCGGTGTTACTCGCATTAAAAAAAAAACATAAATACTTTTTTGTAAGTACTGTATACTTAATATATTATGCATTTAGTGAAAAGCTGTTAATTTGAAATTACAAACAAACACTTCAATTTTATTTACTTGTATAAATTTATTACAGCTTGATTTTAGACTGGGGTTCAAGCAGTTGTCATATTAAAAGCAAATCATTGAAAAGAATTCATGCTGTTATTTTAAAATTTTAGTGATTACCATTGAGTTACATTAATTATGGAAATTATTTTAAATTTACCTGTATGCCCTAAACGTTGGTAAAACTGAGACAAGTAAGTCAATATTGATAATCGGTCAGGCACATCATTTTCAACCATGTCCTCTGGGTCCAATAGTGCAGGAATGCCCAAGTGCTTCTCAGCCACATTGTAAGCCAGTTGATTATTTTCATATATATTTTCAGGCTTCAACTTTGACATATCACTGGAAAATAAGACACAATATTTCCAAATTTTACACATTTTTAAGTTACTTTTAATATTACAGCAATCAATCTGCAAGGTTAAGTTGTGCTTTCCGTGCTTAGATTGTGGATGGATAACTATTCTTTACATGTTGATACCACTCTATGCTTAATTTGCAGAGCAGGTAAAGCTGTCGGTCCTGGTTGTCATACTAACACCATGACAATAATTATTGATAGTGGTAAATAGTCAGAAGCCCAAAAAGTCAATTCTTCCGTTATTGCTCACAAATTGGCTTGCGCAGGTCTGATGGCAGTTGCTTAGCCTATTGGTATTTAGCTGCATCTGGTTAGACTAGAAGCCGATCCAAACAAGCTTGGGAAAAGGCTAGATTTCAATATGTAAATCATATAGTTGAACAGAACGAATACACAGAATTAATAACTATGAGAGCTATGACTTACATTAAATCTGGCCTAAAATGATGAACCAATGCACAAAATGCTATCCCATTTCTCCATGATGTCGTCATGTTATCTATCTGCACTTCAGGGCAGTCTTTGACTAATCGCTTACACCATAACTCTAGAGCTTTAGTGCCCTTTCTCTCAGACATTTTTAAAAACTTTAACTTTATGACCAATATAAAAGGATCATTTGAGTGAGTGTATGACTCATTTAACTTTACAACTGAAATAACAATGTGCCATTATTATTGTACTAATTGCAGTATATAACACAATAATTTTTTTTATCAGATACAAGGCATTGAGTTGTATATTTAATAGAATTTCTAATAAAATGAATAGTTTAAACCAAGTACAAGTACAAGTACAAGTGAAGTTAGTGTTGTTGGCAATTTGTTGGTTTGTCAGTTTTGACATTGACAATAATTAACAATTTGTTGATTGGGTTTTTTTTTTTTATTATTTATTTTACGGCCCTGGATACAATGTCCTTTAAGCCTAACATATTATCATTCAGTTACAATTACAATATTACTAAAGTTACAATATTACTAAAGTTTTCCAACAGTGTGAGCAATAAATTTATACAATGGTTTATAGTAATCAGGCTTAGATAAAATATGTTTTAAATCCACTGGTACTTCTACATTTAAATCTGACACTAGCACCAAACGTTCAAAGTTAAACTTTTGACACTTCATTACAATATGTTCAAGGTCAACGACCTCGTTACACTGATCACAAGTAGCTTCCGTAACCGTTAAAATTTTGAGTCTTGCAAGATGACCTGGAGTTTTACAGTGTCCAAATCTTAATCTGTTTATAGTAGTTATAAAGTTTCTGCTGTTAGCATCTTTGTTTTTATGATACCAAGGTCTTAGCGGCGGGGACTTCTGAATTTCTGTATACCACTTGCCTTTGTCTAGACTAATGATCTTCCAGTAATCATGCCACAGTTTATTCAGATTAGCAGATAATAGTTCGTAAAAATCTGTATATGGAACTTTTAGTACATTAAGGTGATCTTCATCACACTCTCCTCGGGTTGCTCTATCTACAACTTCGTTTCCAGTGATACCACAATGAGATGGTACCCATTTAAATTTTATACACTTGCCTCTCTGACTTAAATCTAACAAAGTTTGTCTTATTTTATACAAAATAAAGTTTATATTATTAGTAAAAGAATAGTTTTTTAAGGCTAGTAAAACACTTTTACTGTCCGAGACAATTAAAATTTTTGAAGTATTTAAATTATTTACATAAAGTAGTGCTCTGTATATTGCATAACATTCAGCTGTGAAAATGCTACATTGGGGATTCAATTTAAAACATTTGGATTGTTTAATTTGTGGATCATAATATGCTGAAGTTACTCTATTTTGGGATTTGGAGCCATCTGTATATAGTTTGTATATATTTGGTTCACTCTGTAAACATTCTAAAAATTCAAACTGATTATTAACCTTTTCCAGATCTATAATGATTAAATCATTTTTTATACAATTGAAGTCAATTGTATACAGTGGTAGAGAATTACAAAAGTTAATATTACTGCATATATTTCTGACATACAATGTTATAGATAGAATTTCAGGTAAATGTTCAGATACAAGCTGTTGAGCATTTATGTCAATACTATTTGTTAAGCTCTGAGGAAGATCTTGACTTGGTAAGATTCTATCTAAAACAAAAGTATTGTTAGTAGCTAATAATTTCAGACAAAATATTTCAGCTATCTGTAACCTTCTTAATTTGAGGGGCATTATACCTGATTCAGATTCCATGGCATTTATTGGTGTTGAGCACATGGCTCCAGTTATTATTCTAAGTGCTTTATTTTGTATCAAGTCCAATTTTCTGAGATGGCTGATATTTGCATTCATGTAAACTATGGAACTATAATCAAAGTGACTTCTTACAATACTTTTATATAACATAGATAAGATCTTTGGGTCTGAACCCCAATGAACACCTGCTAGAGAACGTAATATATTTAGACCTTTACAAGCATTCTTTATGATATAATTAATATGTTGTTCAAAAGTTAACTTAGTATCCAAATATACACCAAGAAATTTCTTTTCATGAAACCAACCTAAATGATTATTGTTATAAGATACTGGATGAATTTC
Organism: Acronicta psi; assembly: GCA_946251955.1. Taxonomy (NCBI): domain Eukaryota; kingdom Metazoa; phylum Arthropoda; class Insecta; order Lepidoptera; family Noctuidae; genus Acronicta; species Acronicta psi. The sequence continues at coordinate 6,891,603 of OX276472.1, read as the reverse complement.
AGCAAATTCAATATTTTTTTTAGAAAATATCATGGCACCACTTTTGTTAATATTAATGTCTAACTTTAAACTATCATAAAACTTTTGGACTTGACACAACCCTTTGTTCAAATTTCTGACAGCCATATTTACATCACTATTTACACTATATACAACAATATCATCAGCAAACAATAAACATTTAACAGAGGGTTCTGTTAAATATTCATTAATTTGTGAAGTATATATACTATATAACAATGGGGAAATTGTTGAACCCTGCATTGTACCCTTGAAAACATGTCGAGGTCCATGTAAAATATTATTAAATTTGACATACATTATTCTATTATATAAAAAATTAAATATCCATTTACAGATTTTACCTGGCAAACCTATATCACTGAGAATCCCAACGAGTATAGAAGGATTAACATTATCAAATGCACCACTTATATCAAGAAAAGAACAAACTGTAAAGGAGTGACTATAGAATGAATTTTTGATATCTGTAATAAGGGAAGTAAAATTTTGAGCTGCATTTCTACCTCTGCGAAAACCAAACTGTTGTTTAGGTAAGATGTTGTGTTTTTCACTATAATATTCTATTCGAAATTTTAGCATACATTCAAATAATTTACCTAAACAGGATGATAATGATATTGGTCTGTATGAATTGAAATCATTTGCAGGCTTTTCAGGTTTTATGATTGGAATTACATATTGTATTTTCCATGAATCAGGGATAGTTTCAGAGATCCATAGTAGATTATAAATTTCTAATAATATTTGTTTTGCTGTAATGCTAAGGTTTTGAATTAATTTATATGGAATGTCATCATGACCAGGTGTAGTGTCTTTTCTAGATTTAAGAGCTATTACAAATTCTGTATAAGTAAAAGGTTCAGATAAGAAATGACTTTCAGTGGTCCCTGGCAATTCAAATATGTTTTTTAACCTTGTTGTGTCAATATCTTTTTCAGGTGGAGATGTAGGAGCATATTTGTCCAAGAAAGATGGGATCCATTCGTCATTTTTTGGAGGTCCTGTATGTGTCACACGCTTAAATCTACGAATATAGTTCCAAATCATGCTAACAGGTGTGTATCTATTGAATGCTTCACATAACAATCTCCATCCAAGCTTCTTTTTCTCCCTTAGTATTTTTTTTTTACTAGCATCAACCTTCTTGTATTGTATGTAATTATCTATTGTAGGGTTAAATCTATAATTTTTCCATGCTATTTTACTATTGTGTACAGCTGTTGAACATTCATTATCCCACCAAGGAACTGGTTTTTTCATTTTATATGATTTTTTGTTTACAATTTTGGGAATACATTTTTGTTTAATATCATACAAAATATCACAAAAGCTATTATATGTATCGATTACATTACCTGTTTTTAAGTTTAAATTACTAAAAGCTTTTTCACTTTCAGAATGAAACTGAGACCAGTTTGCCTGATTGTATATGAAGCGCTCAGATGGATAACCTACCTCATATTTTTCAATAGTTGTCTGAATATTTATAATTGTTGGTAAATGATAACTTCCTATTGGATCGTCATATACTTTCCAATCACACAATGGAGCTACAGTGGGACTCACACATGTTATATCTATAGCAGATGGATTGTTACGAATAGATCCTATAGTCGTTGGTTCACCTGTGTTTAAAATGCATAGATCACATTGATCTAGTAAATTAAAAACATCATTACCTCTAGAATTTGTTGATAAACAGCCAAAGGCGACATGATGTGCATTCAAGTCACCTGAAAGCATGATGGGTTTAGGCAAACTATCAATAATTTGTTTGAGTTTATTAAATCTAAATCTACCACTTCTTGGTGGACTATATGCACAAAGAAGAGACAAGTTACCTATATTCGTTTTAATATTAATAGCGACCGATTGAAGATATTCATAGTAAGGAGTATGTACTGCTTTATATTTGAAAGTATTTTTAATTAAAATAGCGACACCACCATGGCCATTAGGTCCGTTCTGTTTAATGATTTCATAGTTTGAAACACTGAAATTACTGTTCTCTTTAAGCCAGGTTTCATTCAACATGCAGATGTCAATATCATTATCAGAAAGAAATTTAATTAACAGTGGTTTTTTATTATTAACACTCTGAATATTAAAATGAGCTATTGTGATATAAGTCTTGGTGTTAGAATTCTTGTCAAACTCACTATTATCCATATTATAGTAAGTTTGATAAGAAAACATCTTTTATTTTGGTCAAGGTCATTGCTTCTGTTCCAGATGAATTTGCTAGTGCTACTAATGACCTAACTATGGCATTTAAAATAATTTCGTTACTAGCAATCTGTTGGATTTCAATTTTTTTATCTATTACATTACTATTTTTATTTACAGGAGTTACATTAGTATTTACATTGTTATTTACAAGAGGATTTACAGATTTATTTACAAAATAACTAGCAGTTTTATCTACTGTTTTAGTTCTTAGTGGTGGAAAGTTATTATCATCTTTAACTAATGAGGCAAATGTACGATTTTGGTTTGTAATCAAGTTACGTTTATCTTCAATTTTCTTCTTTTTAATGGGACAATCCCGAGATATGGCAAGATGAGCCCCGCCGCAATTAATACATTGTAATGTATCCACAGTACATTCCTTATAAAAATGATTTCCTGAACATAAAGAACACTTCTGTTCACTTCTACAAATTTTCGCCGAGTGATTAAATTTAAAGCATTTGTAACATTGTACAAGGGGTGGTACATAAGCATTTACTTGGTATCTGAATAGATTTAAAAACACATATTTTGGTAGTGTTGTTGTAGAGAATGTTATTGCCACTGTATTTAGAGGAATCAGTTTATTTTCTGTACTATCCCTTTTCATAAATCTTTTGATAGATATGACATCAGCATCACATGTAATATTTTTGTAAATCTCTTCATTGGATATGTCTATAGGTACAAATTTGATGATACCCACTTTCTCTACCAAATGGGCGGGAATGAAGGCACGTAAATTGAATTTTATTAAAAAACTGTCCAATTTTAAAAAGCTATTTGCTGTGGCTGCTTTTTTAAATGTAATACCTATTTTGTAGGCATTTATACGACATACACTTACAATTCCCTTAACGTTGTCCGTAAATAATTTGGTGAGTTTAATTGGGTTTCTGTTTCCTATTTTCTCTTTTTCTTTAGATTCTACGTAAACAATGTATTCAATATTTGTGTCTTCTAAGAATAACCTGGTGTAATTGGTTTTGAAATACATTTTGTACTTATCCTCCTCCTTAGCGCCAGAGATCTTACTCATTTTTCTTTTGCGGTCCGAAGACTCGTCGTCTCCGTCGCTATCTTGCCCCATCTTGGAGAATAAACTATTATATCGTTGTACTGTTGTGTTTTCTTAAGTATATATCAATATAAAATTAAATTATTTGGTGAGAAAATTTTAAAGCGCGCGCTTGTTTAGACTTCCCGCCAAAAAGTCTGTTGATTGGGTGGGGTGCAGTGTTGCAAATCCAAGAATCTATTTTTCGGGAGGTTTGCCAGTTAAAAATCGGTAGAATTCGAGAGAAAGTAGTAACCATTACCTATAAATTCGATACATGCGAACTTTTTTAAATCATATTTTTACAATATTAATCCAATTAACCTCTTTGCATGGGCGTACCCAGCTTTTGGCCCAGGGGGGGGCAGTTGAGGGATTTTTCTCTACCCCCCCCCCCCCCCCCGGTTCCCTCATCTCCATAAAAGAGGCAGTGGAATTTCAGCAGAATTAAAAAAAAACGACAACAATGCTAGCTATACATAAATATATCAGAGTAAATAATATGATAAACCGAATTATTTTGTTTGTTGCTACCTAATGACCCCACGTGGGACGAGCTTAGAGCCAGCAAGTAATTTTAGAACTGGAAATCGGATGAATTTTTACCGGTGCGCTTATAGCCGGTGTGCCTAACGCTCGGTTTTACCAAAATGAATAAATAATAAATTATTTGCAGATCTACTTAATTATTGGCTACCATGACCGGTATATAGGGATATCGGTCAGAAATTCACCCGATCTCCGGTTCTACATTTTGTTGGTGACTCTGATGCATTATAAATCGGTCATGCTGGATCAACACTCGATTTTTCCGGTATTAATAAAAATTGATGCATGGAGAGTATCTTTGAGGAGCTTGTCTTAGAGTTTCTGACTATACGGTATCCTTTTATAAACCGGTCATGCTAGTCTAACTCAAATTTTTTCTGGAATCAAATAAAATAGTTTTCTTCCTCTACGCTGCAATGGTTTATTGACGCCTGGAGAGACAGCATAAAAAAATAGAACCGGACGTCGGATGATGACGCACGATGAAATTTATTGTTACCCGGAAAGTCATCAACAAAACTCAGAACCGTTAATCGGATGAATTTCTGACCGGTATTCTTATAAGTCAGTTATGCTAACTCAACGCTTAATTTATCCGGGATTTATAAATAGAAAAAAAAATATTGCTTAACGTAGCAATAAAAATTGATGACTAAGAGTCAGCAAACGATAAGTCGAAAACTTGGGCCACCCACCTTGGACAGGTTAAGTTAGAAGGGTAATTACAATTAGTTTGTTACTAGACCTCCATATATCTCACACAGTAAGAGCGAGCGAAGCGAGCTCGAAAATTTGGCCACCTACCTCGGACAGGCTTGGTTAGAAGAGTAACTACAATTAGTTTGTTTACTACCACCAGGTGTCTCATGTAAGAGCGAGCGTAGCGAGCTCGAAAATTGAGGCCACCCTCCTCGCACAGGCTGGGTTAGAAAAGTAACCTTTAGGTATCTCATGTAAAAGCGAGCGAAGCGAAAGCGAAGCGAAAATTTGGGCGCCGCCTTGGACAGGTTAGGTTAGAGTGGTAATTACAATTAGTTTGTTACTACCTCCAGTTGTCTCATATAAAAGTGAGCTCGTAAATTGAGGGAACCTACTTAGGACAGACGACGTTAGTGAAGGGGGTAATTACAATTAGTTTCTTACTACCTCCGTGCGGCTAGCGCCGCCCCTCGAAGCCTGGTGGTCCGGGCCATGGCTCTTTTGGCCTTAGTGTAAATACGCCACTGTAAAGGTTGGATGAGTATCCCAACCGGTATCATTATAAACCGGTCATGCTAGCTTAGCGCTCGATTTTTAGGGAACCAACAAAATACAATATAATAATTGTAATGCTCAACTTGGTTAATGACGCCTTGTAAATCGGCAATACGATATCTTCCGGTGATCGCATGAGTTTCTGACCGGTATTTTTATAAGCTCGTCACTCTCAATTTTTCCAAAACAAATAAACAATATAAATTATTTGCGCAGCATAATCGGTTTATAAGAATACCGGTCAGATATATTCATCTAATCTCTGGTTATTTTTTTTTCATCACTATTTTCACGTCGAGCAAGAAAATGTCTTTCAGGCATCAATATTTGTCGTTGTTCATCGTCAGTTTGTCACGTCGAGCAAGAAATTTTTTAAAGTTAAGCTATCTTAAGCGGTTTATAAGTATACCGATTGGAAACTCATCTGATCTTTGAAAGATTTGTTGCTCAATAATAATTGCTACCTCAAACAACTGAATTATATATTACTGGTTGTTTTTTAAATTGTTATTTTAATGAGGTCTTCAGCAACAAATATTGGTCTATTTGTTTCCCTGATTATATAGTATTTAGCAATTTTTTATGCTATCTTTAAGTAAAGCTAGCATTGATGTCAATTCTGTAAGATCGGTTTGAGCAACAAAATCGTTTTTGTAGCAACTAATTGTTAACAACTAATTGTAAGCAGCAAATAGTGAATATTTTTCTATTTTGACAATTTGTCACTGCCAGTGTTAAGTAACTTGTGGGGGACGAGTTTGTTCCGTCTTACACACAGCAATAGAAAGGTTTTTTTATCTTACTATAACTTTTATCTACGCGGGCATCCAAGTTCCAGGGGGGGGCAGCGGCCCCCCCCTGCCCCCCCCTGGGTACGCCCATGGCTCTTTGTATGAAGTAAGCCAATGATCGGATGAATGTAAGCTAGTAGAGATGAGGCGTATATACTGTCACAGGTTTCAAGACTAGGTTTCGACGAAGAAATTCGGCGTACGAGTATTGCGTCTGCGTACGAACGCGTTTCGAGTAGTTCGAAGTATTTCAAGTCTGAGTGCCAAGTCACCCACCAACACAAACCATAGTACGCGTAACACTTACAAGTCTCATACTTTGATAGCCCAAGTGGCGACCGCATACGCGTACGCCTTTACATCTATGTATGTGTGCGAGGTGTTTGAAAATGCCAAATGAAAATCAACTTTATCGTCGGCACCAGTATTTGCACGTACTCGTACTCGTAAGCCTCAGTCCGGGTTTTAAGGAGTACGACTCATCTCTATAAGCTAGTATCCTATCTTAAAAATAAAGGAAATAACAGTTTTAAGCATTGGTGGTGATGGTAAACGGCCCTGGATACATACCCTTTAAACCTAAAACAAGCTTTTCAGTACTAGTGTTGCTATTGGGTGTAAAGATGTCAGTCAATGACATTATACAGGGTGTTTGGTAGAACGTTGAACATACGAAAATGGTGGTTAGTTGGGGTCATCTGCTACCCACTTGGCCCAAATTATTTGACCTTGGCCGCACCGTTTTCATTTTTACTTTTTTTAATTTCACAGAAAATTACCAGTTTTTTTTACTTAAAATTCGAATATAATTAGACATTAATACAAAACAACATCCTGCCTGTTTTACCCATCACAAGTAAAGATATTCGAATTTAAATTGATAAAAAACTGATAATTTTCTGTGAAATTAAAAAAAAGTAAAAAAAAAACAGTGCGGCCAAGGTTAAATAAATTGGGCCCAGTGGGTAGCAGATGACCCCAACTAACCACCATTTTAGCCGAAATTTTAGCGTGGCTTGAAGACCATAACCTTGAAGTTAACTTTACTAAAACCAAAATTATGCAGTTTAAACCATATCAAAAACGTCCAATAGTAATCAACTACATCCATCATAACACAATAATAGAATGCGTTGACTCTTTTAAACTATTAGGCCTACACATAGACACTAACCTAAATTGGAAATGCCACATCCATAACACAAGCGGGAGACTATCTAGGTTCACATATGCTTTACTCCAATTAAAAAAATCTACAGACCAAAAATCAGCAATTGTTGCCTACTATGCATATGCACACTCCTGGCTTGTATATGGAATAATACTATGGGGCAATAGCACGAACGCAGATGTTCTATTTAAACTACAGAAGAAATGTATAAGAATCCTCGCAAACATCGACGGAATGGACAGCTGCAGGCCACACTTCATTGAACTTGGCATACTAACATTAACATCTATGTACATCTTTGAAATCTGCTTATTTGTCAAAAAACATATTCACTTATTTTCCTTAAAAAAAGATCATTACTCACAACCTCGTAACTTAAGAAATAAAAATTCACTAGCTCTACCGACATCAAAGCTATCTATATTTCATTCTGGGCCATATGTAATGTGTATTAAGATATATAACAAAATACCACAACAACTAAAAGAAACATCCAGCTTCAATATATTCAAGAGTAAATTAAAAAAATACTTAACCCAAAAATGTTATTACAGTATAAAAGAGTTTTTCGAGGACAGAACTAAACAGTAAAACAGTGTGCAATATAAAAAATAATTAAATTATAATATGTTAAAGTAAATAGTATAAATATAACGATAACATAATAATAAAGGTATATATAAATATAATAATATATATAAATAAATATATAACCTAAGATTAATTAAATAGTTTGTAAGTCATTTTATATTAAAATTGTATTGCTGCGCCCTAACAGGGTATCATGTATGTACCTCTACATTCTGTAACACCTATGTACCACTCATGATCGCAATAAATATTTGTATTTGTATTTGTATTTGTTCTACCAAACACCCTGTATATAGTTAAAAATATCATTGATGCCAGTATATAAACTATAAAAACTGTTACATTATTTTTTACAAAAATCGGGATATTCAGGCCATAAATCGGTATTTCGGTAAATCATTGTCAAAATCGGTAGATCTCCTGAAAAATTGGTTTTAAAGTAAAGTAAAGTAACGCTTCCTGTCAAAGTAGGTAAGAAGGGGCTTTGATCAGCTCACGATTGCCTGTAAAACCCTAAGCGGTCGTATTGACTGCCCTGAACTCCACGGACTTTTCTGCCGCCTATTTGTGCCCGACAAATACCTAGGGCACCGTCAAAGCCGCCGTCATAAGCTGTTCGCACTACCGCTGTCTAGATCTGTTGCTAGAGCCGAATCCCCAGTATGTCGAACCCTAAGGATGCTAAACGCCCTCCTGACTACCGACCCTGAATGTGATGTGTTTGCTGATGAATGGAAGAAAGTAATGCGTGCTTGTCTGGTGTTCTGTGAGAGACAATATGCGAGGGTGTCCACTGTTACATGGTAATTTATGTTAGTTTGTGATGTGATTAATTCATTTAACCATTTACTCAAATAATTATTAATAATTTTATCCACGAACTGTATATCTTTTAATTTAATTTTTGTATTGTATGTTATTTGAATGCTTATTTTATTTTAATATTTATAACTCTATGTTAATTAATGTAATTGGACCTGTGCCGTTTTAATTAACTATAAATAAATAAATAAAATAAAAAGTATTTGTATTAGATTTGACATACGGAAGCGTAAATTTACGCTTAGCGTCGTCTTCGAATATTAGCCTTAACCGCCCGTTACACTCATAGATTTAGAATATAATTATATATCTATGGTTACACTAGGAGAGTTTCTCGAATGCGAGGGGCAATTTTTGCTATGCAATAACTTATCGCTTAGTATATAAACGGTGCGATTTTCGCCCTATAAACTCTCCTCGGTGACTGCGTGTGTCAAACAAATCGTACCTACGAGTTTCGCCGTTCGATTTTCGTACATACTATCACGCCTGTATTCCCCGAAGGGATAGGCAGAGGCGTATCGCCGGTATTTTAAAGGTCCCATGTATTGGGGGCGAGTCTATTGCCATCAACCGGGCACAAATCCAGACTCCGAGCTGCTACTGGGAATTTCACAGAAAACCCAACAACACTGCTCAACCCGGGGATCGAACCCAGGACCTCTAGCGTAGCAGTCACGCTTGGGACCCACGAGGCAATCGACTTCGTACGATTTTAGCGATTTTTAAAGTACATCCGATTTTTGTTAGTGGTTTTCTGGTGGTTTTAGAAGTGGAATCTGGTGGAAAACTAGTAAAACAGTTGGCAGCACTGGTCAGTCGTCACGTCAACGTGATCTCGACCAGAAAAAATCTCGTTGCCAGTGACGTCCCGGTGCCGGTGGCGGTGGACACATAGCCTTAGGTTCCGAGAAAAAAACCGCCAAAATATTAATTTTGTGATTAAGGGTGGGGTACTACACTTCACTTACTAATAATAATAAGGTGAAGGTAATCACCACGCTCAAGGCCAAACACACCAGAGGTCAACCACAAAGCAAATTATGCTTCTGGAAATCGGAAAATCGGGAATTATTGCACTATATATATCAACCTCAAAGTTCAAAGGAATGTCCAAGGTCAAGGTCAAATACAAAGGATAAGGCCAAAACAGAATAACAAGCAGAACAGAATACTTAAGTCATGAATTTAATTTAATTTTTCATTATAAAAGGTTTTCCACCACTTAAATAAATTATTTTGCATGCAAAGATAAAATGAAAATGGTCAACAATACGACAACCTGACGTGGTGTAATTTAACATAATTATTGTTGTTTTTAATCATCCAATCACAGACAAGTGGTTTTGTTGGCTAAACTGTGCTATTTTGTCGTCGTCCTATTATTGATCGAAGCCGTCGAGTAAGTCAAACAAGCCGGTAGGAGCTATCATGGATCTTGTATTAGTAGGTACCTAAATACCTATTTTACTATTTATATAAGCGACGAAAATTGTAGATGGATATTATGTCATTTAGTTATTAAAAATTTCGCGGCAAACTCCTAGTGCATCAGGTCTATAGCCCGCAGGGCACTGGTTGGGAACACTTATAACATTTTTTGGTGCGTCTTCTTGGTCGGCCACGGCCAGTTCCTGTAGATTATCGAGTTGTCTTTCTTTTCTGGTTAAGCTCTCCTTCAATTTATTGATGTAATTTTCTACAACGTGCGGCGAACTAAAAAGTAATTTTAAACGATATTAGTAACACTGCTTGTTATTGTAGCACATCTCTTATTGATAAAGTAATAAGATTAATAAAGTGAACTACACTTAAATTGCAGCCTAGCAATGTGCATCATCAGATACCTACTTAGGTACCTTCTGATCACAGTGATCCCTATCACCACATAACACAGCTGATTAGACAGCGGTATACCAATGTACAGCCTCAGTTTGCCGGTATGTTTAGGACCCATGTAAAAGGGAGCGAGTTTGTTGCTACTAAGGCTAATATTCAGAGACGACGCTAAGCGTAAACTTACGCATCTATATGTCAAATTGTAATACAAATTTGATATACCTACTGAAGCGTTACTTTAAGCTTAGCGTTATCTCTGAATTGTAACGTAAGACTTTCATAGAAAAACACAACACTGCTTGATCCGGGAATTGAACCCAGGACCTCGAATGTAACAGTCGCCCTTAGGACCACGACTAACGAGGCAGTCGTACGTCGTGTAAGTGTTAAAACCCTACTAATATTATAAATGTGAAAGTTTGTGAGGCTGGATGTTTGGATGGATGAGGAAGAGGATGGATGTTTGTTAATCTTTCACGCAATAACTACTGAATGGATTTCGATGAAACTGTTTATACATCAGATTAACATAAAAGGTTAGAATTTATTATGAGATTTTGGGCAATTCTCACGGGATTCATACATTTTTTCTCACGTGCTGTGGCATTGGTTCGCCGACACTACCGGTACCCCCGTACCTTCTACTGCACCCTCGTAGATTTATTACGGCAAAAGCCAGGCTGTTGATCACTGAGAAGATCATTAATATCTTCCAGGTAACCGTAGCCGAAGAGTTAGGCATTCAATACTCGTTGACACGTTCCATAATCTTACAGAGTATGGAAGTGATTACGATGGGCATGTAGTTCGACGGGTCAGTACGGCTACCCTTTTTGGGTATAGGCAGAATATTGGCAAGCTTGTTCCGGATCCGTGGGCATCCTAGGCCGCGACTAGTTTTCGGAGAGAGACGGAATAACCGTTTTAGCACAGCTGCACAGGAGACAACTCAACTTCCGCTCGCCTCACCTTTGCTGGCGGTCATGGTGACCACCCATCACCATGAGCCACGACCGAAGCTTACCACCGGAATATTTGCTATCGTTTGGCGCTACCAAGTAGAATTTAGTACACTATGACAAATTGGTCACGTGTCTCTAGAGGGTCTCTAGAGCATAGTACTTATAGGCTACGGACGAGGTAGCATTCAACCCCCAAAAGCATGTTGAAAAGGACAACAAGAGATTTTTAAGCGGCAATTACTTACTGCCGAAGAGTGGACCCTACCCGAGGTGAAGAGAAAGAGCTGACCTTATGACCTATCTTTATCTTAGGAACTGACAGCCTGCAAAAATCTGACGGCACTATCTAATGTAAACCAAAAATATTTAATTAAATATGTAACCTACCTAACTGAACTAACTTATCTGTAAACTGCAGCAATCATTCAAATAAGTAAGCATAGTGGGGGATTAAATTAAGTAAATTCAAATTAATAATATACATAATATTATGATTGAGAGTAGATTAAACGATATTTAGGTAATTAATGTAATCTTAAGTATTTATCATTAGGTAGTACTATAATCATAATATTATTTTCCTGTTTCCTCGTAAGCTTCGCTACTTCAAACAGCACGATGCTCTAGCAGGCACGTTGTCTAACTATCAATCAATCTCGTTGACATATATTACATAAACAAAAAGAGCACTTTAAATACCTGCTACTAATTAAAAAGATACTATCTGTTGTAAGCTTCGATCAATAATAGGTTGTAAGGTTTCGGCTTACTCGTACCACAGTGAATTTATAAGATGCTATTATTCATATATACAGTGTGTCCAGTCATTGGACCAGTGATACTTTTAATACTTATATATGAACTACTAGCTTTCCACCACCGGTTCGCCCGCGTGGTCTGGGTATTTCTTTTAACTTTCATCACCTGTTTCAACCCCTTACAACCCTTTTTTCGCATTAAAAAGTAGCCTGTTATTTCTCAGACTATCTGTGTAGGTACCAAATCATTTAGTAGTTTTGGCGTGAAAGCGCGACAGACAGACAGACAGAGTTACTTTCGCATAAATTATAATATTAGTAAGGATTAGTAAGGATTTAATAAACAAATCCACTATACATATACCAGTGCCTCGACCATGAGTTTTTCTCACTAGACTCGCTAGCGACGCCGTAAAATATTTGTATGAAATACCCTCACAGCGCCTCTAGCGGTTACGTAAGGAACTAAAATCTGTTATGAGATTACAGCGTTTTGATGCGTAAAAAACCTATCGAAAGCCATTCGATAGAACTCATGGTTGAGGTACAGGGCAACAATATTGTCTACGGTCTACAATACAAAACAATGTTTTAAAATTTCCCTATCATTTGAGAAAAATACATAAAAGTTATGCAAATTGTTACCTGTTACCTGTTCTGTGACTGTGTCTATTACTTGTCGACTGTCGTTTGAACATGGCGTTACATGGCATGACATACACTCACTCATGTAACGCATTACACATGTCATTATCATTATTGATCACTTTAATCACTACTTTTCGTTTATTGTTCTGTCTGCTTCATAGTATCTACCTAGACATTTACGAAAAGGATTGGCTGGTAATGCTACTCAATGAATAGATCGGGCCTAAATAAAATATATTTAAAAAAATATTAACAATTCAATTTAGTAGTACCTTCTCCATACTTCCCGACATTGGCCATTGATGTATTCTTGACCAGAAGGACAGTTAGTTGGGACGGTAATGACGTTTTTATTGTCTGCCGTGTGTCGCCATACATCGCGACAGGCACCATTAATCCATTGCTGATCTGGGGGACAGTTAGGCGGTACGGTCACTACATTCTGAGGTGCATATTCGCCGTTATCTGATTGGATTGTCCTGAAATGGTACAAACAGTATTAACTTTAACGGTAGGGTCTGGGATTATAAATGCTAACGTACCTACGTACTTACACTACTAACTACCTATTCTAAAGCACACAAATCTTGAAGTCTTTTAATGTGTGCTAATTCTTATGAATTTGGATTTAAATTATCTAATAAGATGACACATAGGGGTACAGGCCGCCTATTTTTTTGCGGCAACCATAGTTCGCACCCTAGAAAGGTAGGTACCTACTTATAAACGCCGCCAAAAAACCACTTGACATCTATTACGCTATCCTAAAATTTAATAAACCCATTAATTTAATTTAAAATGCAAAAATAAACATATCATAAGCGAAATATATGTAGTCTTCTCTCGATTGCTTGGCAGTCGGTAGGGGTTTTTGAGGATCGGCAATGCATCCGCAGTGCCTCTGGTGTTGGAGGTGTCCATGGGCGGTGATGACTACTTACCATCAGGTGTACCACCAGTACCACATAATACTTCGCAGCAGAACCCCAAACGAACTCAACAATAGACAGTAAGTAGGTAAGTAGGTAGGTTCAGTACTTCCCCGACGCTGACTTCGGACGTTAGGACGGGCTGTTCTGTTTTTATCTAGGGTAGTCAATAACTAACTAAGTATACCGTGGCACTGTGCCCGGCCGCCATTACTTATAAGATAAGATTAATTAATGTGTTTTAATGTTTTTTCATTTTGTTTATTCATATTCAGGCTGTCTTAAAAACTAAAATATGATAAAATGTAAAGTAGGTAAGTATGTATTGTTAACAATTATTAAGAAAATAAATACCTCGTCCGCGCATTTCAATTGTGCAATGTGACATTAGGAAAATTTTCGATTTGAGTACGTACCTAGATAGTACCCACCTACTTAAGTTACTATCACTAACTACGTACTTATAAAAACAACAATAAAAGAACTTACCCAAGGAAAGGAAAAAATTTGAACCAAACATCGCGACATTGCCCATTAACATATTCTTGCCCCGAGGGACAGTTAGGAGGCACTGTTACAACGTTTGTAGGGGCAGCAGTAACTCTCCAAATATCACGGCACGCTCCATTGATCCATGTTTGACCGTTCGGGCAATTAGTTGGAACTGTTACCACATTTTGTGGCTTAACGTCAACCTCAGGCCGGGCACTACAAGTATTAACCAGAAAACAAAGAAACGCAACGAATATAATCATTTTAATTAGACTGTTTTAATTTTATTGCGAAATTCTTTTGTCTAGTGCCTGCTGCGTATTTGGAGATGAGAACAATTGAACAGGAATCTTAATTGGTTTCTGATTGTATTTATCACTTTAAACTTAGTTTATAGAGAAGATAATCGAATGACGTAGTTGATAAGTTATCTACCTAAGTGTTTGTTAAAAAGTAATCACAAGAGGATATAAATTATTATTTGTAAATATTATACATTACACAGGTAAGTATAATAAAATATCCCCATTTTTGTATGTTCGCATCACCTAAACATATTATAAGTAGTACCTACCTATAATATCATCACAATTTTATACTGTCTGGTGGTAGAGTTAGTGTTCGCAGTTCTTAGTACGGTAATTTGACTTGCAAGATAAAACGTTCTAAAACTGGCTATGAGACGCTGAAAAATGGACCGTTTGCTCTTCGCAGAAAGTCCAACAGCACTATGTTAACTTCCATGTGCAAATTGTCATGGACTTCAGTCCCTTGCCGGCTGGTGTGGATAAATAATTTCCGGCTATTAACCAATAGATGGCTTATGTTTGTGTGTCATTGCGCCTGTGACTGTGACTACTACATTATACTTCTAGAAGGAACGTAATACCGGAGAGATCGCTCTGTGGTAATCTTACTAATATTCGAAATAGGTACCTAATAATAATATATATTATTATCCTGGGACATTTTACACAGCAACATCTAGTCCTAAACTAAGCAGAGCTTGTAGGTACCATGGGTACTAGACAATGGATAGACAGCCACCCAGACCAACACAGGCAACACAATCATTTATTAAAAAATATTGTATCCTGTGGGAATCGAATATTAGATGTAATTGAAAGTTTGTTTGGATGTTTATTGATGACGAATGAAAAGGAGAAAGGAACATGCTGTGGCAATAGGATGATGATGATGATAATTGTGGGCATTGTAAGTATTTTCACCGAGCTGTTTTCGGATAAAACATTGATTTCGATTTAAGAACAAGTTGTGTTGAGTCTTGAATCATCAATCAAATAAGGATATCTAGGTAATTAATGTACAGCGTTCATAAAACACTTCTTCAGTAGCAACTCCAGCATTTAAAAAACATTATTGATTAGACAGCCTCGTCTTTTGCCTTCGTTTGTTTGTACCCTGTTGTTTGGGTTTCCATGTTGAAATATTGATTCTACGAAAGAGACCGCGTTATTACCGCGCGGTCCATTTATAGCGTCACCTAGGTAGGTCATAACACTGTAACATTGTATAGGTACACCCTACAGAAGTGCGCAATAGGGTGGGCGGTCAATATGGGCGACCATATTCTTAGGTTGATTCACTCAGTGTTCGACACGCAGGCCGCAGTGACATACAATAGCGTAGTGCTAATGCGTATTGTACAGTGGATATCACTTGTAACATACAAGCAGGACTGTGTGTGATAAAAAGTTTGGACATAATTTGCATTGATCATTCCAAGACTTTAAAATGAATGGAAAATATGTATTAACGGCGTTGACGATACTATTAATTATTGGTGTTGAAGGAAGAAAAACTTCTGGTAGAAGTCGCGGTTCTGGATCTGGCCGTGGCTCTAGTAAGAAGACAAATTATAATCCTCAACCGGCACCCACATCTTTAAGTTATCCACAAGCTTCGGCACCGAAACCTTCATTGTTTGGATGGCAGGAGCGACCTGCTCAAAAATCAAATACACAGTACACGTTTTCTTCAGGACAATCAAAGCCATCAAGCGGCCAAAGTCATTCGTATCCATCTAGTGGAACGGGATTATCTGGGGATAAGTCAAGACAGCCCGCGATAAATCAAGATAACATTCAACGAAGTAGTGCGTCAAGTAATTCAGCTGGGCAACAACAACATTCACATAACCAACCAGGCCATTCTTATCCATCTTCGAATGGTTTATCTGGAAGCTCTGGAAATGGGTATCCCATACAAAGTTCCAATAAGTACCCACAGCAACAAGGGATTGGGTTATCAGGAAATACTGGAGGTAGTCAATCTGGGTACCCGCAATCGCATGGATCAGGATTGTCTGGAAGTGGCCAATCTGGAGGCAGCTATCCACAACAACAAGGATCTGGCTTATCTGGTAGTGGTTACCCTCAACAAACACAACAGCATGGTGGCGGAGTAGTAGGCTCTGCTGCAGCACCACCACCGTATACTGGTTATAGAGCTGGTGACACCAATCATCCGTATAGCAATGGTCAGAATTATCATAATAATGGAAACAATTATCATCCTCAAGGGCCGCCACCTCCTTACACGAATTATGGATCTAGTTACGGAAGTGTAGGCGGACATGGACCGTATCATCCCGGGTACGGTCCTCAGGCACCAGGATACTTTGGAAATTATGGTAAAGGATATGGAGGTGTAAGTCGTTCGGGAAGTGCCTTGACAGGAGTGGGTATCGCAGGTGCTGGCATTGGAACGGTTTTAACTGGATTAGCTCTTTGGAATTTAGCCCGCTCCACTGGAAATCATCACCATACTGTTATTTACGACAACAGAGGTCAGCCCGTAGCTGTTGCCCCGGCCAACGATACTGCTTCCGTTTCTGATTCTATCTTAGCGGATTTAGTTAATTGCAGTTTAACTATAAGTAACGATAACAAAACAGAAGTGCTCGCGATTCCCTGTTCAATCGCTACCTCATTTACTCCCGAAGCTGACGTGAAAGAGTCCAGTATTAATGAAAACTCGAACGACAGCACCAAGTGCACCATTACGGTTCTCACGAAAGCTGGTAAAGAATTTATGACCACTATTCCATGCTCAATTCTCTTAAACACTGCAGCAGAAAACAATGTGACAGAACCTCCGTTAGTTGAAAAGGAATCAGCCAATATGAGTAACATTACAAGTGAAAGCATTCAAAGCGGCCCATTGATTCAAAATAACACAGCGATACCGATAAATGAACCAACAGCTCTTAGGCTGTCTGGTGAAGACATAATTTTGAATAAAACCAATTCAATGCCCTTTGATTGTACTCCTCATCTCGGCGAAATCAGAGATCCGATCAATCCTTGTTTCTCCGTTAATCATAATTTAACTGTTATACCATTGCCAGTGACCGATAGTACACCAAAATAATTATTTTCTAGGTATTATAATCTATATACAGGGTGTTTGGTAGAACGTTGAACATACGAAAATGGTGGTTAGTTGGGGTCATCTGCTACCCACTTGGCCCAAATTATTTGACCTTGGCCGCACCGTTTTCATTTTTACTTTTTTTAATTTCACAGAAAATTACCAGTTTTTTTTACTTAAAATTCGAATATAATTAGACATTAATACAAAACAACATCCTGCCTGTTTTACCCATCACAAGTAAAGATATTCGAATTTAAATTGATAAAAAACTGATAATTTTCTGTGAAATTAAAAAAAAGTAAAAAAAAAACAGTGCGGCCAAGGTTAAATAAATTGGGCCCAGTGGGTAGCAGATGACCCCAACTAACCACCATTTTCGTATGTTCAACGTTCTACCAAACACCCTGTATTCTATAAAGTATTTTATTTTAATTTTATTCTATTCATTTTAGGAAAAAATACAGCTAAACAGATACATGAAATAATAAGTTAGTACAGATTATGGCCAATTACAAGTTTCCACGTGTAGTAAAAAAAAAATCATTTGTAGCACATAATAATTCTTAATAAACTAGGTATTTATGTGACAAAAAACATAAACAAGTAGGTATGTACCACGCTATGTAGGTACTCTATATTTTAACTAATCTAACTCACCAATATCACACGACTCGTGTGATATTGGTGAGTTAGTTATAAGTTTTCTTTATATCAGCCACACTAAATAATATAAGTAAGTACCTAATATAGAAATAAAGTTCAACTTCAAATTCAATTGCATCTAAAGAATATTCTTATGTACCTAGTTCTCATACAATTAGGTATATCTATTAAAATATGTGTTTTTTATTCTGTTGGGCTTCGGATTTTCGAAGGTGGTGTATAAGTATCTAGGTACATTATTAAGTGAATTTTGGATAAACATGCACGGTCTTTTCATAATAAACTAGCTAACTATGTTATTCTGTTTATTGTCTCCAAAATTTAAAGAAAAATAATTATGTAAGAATACATAACTCTTCAGGTGGGTTATTACATAACAGGATGTGTGGCCTAGTGATGATAAAGACATGACAGCAGACTATTATTATGTTAAAATATTTAGGGTATCCTTGCAAATAAAATAAAATTGTATTCATAAATATATTCCTATTTAGTTTTATGGAACATTTTTTTACCTAACTTAAGTACTCCAAACCTCGTAACATAACATAAGACGTAGGGTGGGCATTCGCTTACAGCGTATTATTGCAAATTCACTCGCGGTAGCCGCGTGCAAAGCCACAACCAAAAGCAAATTCCTTTGGGACACGCACGAGTGAAACTGCGGGAAACAGTAAAGTTGGTAATTAAACAATGCTACGCCGTTTAATTATTATCACTTTTGCATACAACCAAATTCAGGAAGTTAAGTTAAGTACCAACATTCTAAAATCGTAAAATTAAATTAGAATATTATGTTTAGAGCAGAGATAAGTTCAAACTACTCTAATTATCAGAAAATCAGACCTAGCTATCTCCGCAACCCCTGAATCTTCTCCGCAATCTTAGAACCTATATTTATATAATTGATGTAGGTACCTACTAGGTACTGGATTTTACGGAATTTTGCGGAAGGTTGGTAATGTATCATACACAAAGGTCGCAACAATAGGGAAACTATTGTTTTAAAGACAAATGAAGGCATTTATTTACAGTTCTCGCCCTAAATAATTTTAATCCAATATTTTTTTTCTCCGATTTTTACCTTCAACTCGGACAATAAGTTTGGCGAGAACTGTATCTCTAAGTACAGTGCTCGCCAAACTTATTGTCGTAACCTGTAATCAGGGTCAAATTTAAGGAAGGGCAACAGGGGCTAGTGCCCCGAGGCCTCCACCAAAGAGGGACACACATAGAGACACCACAATAGAGACTTCAAAAAAAAAACCTTTAAATTCCGACTGGAAACAACTTTCCCTTTGATATATTTTCTTTCGCTGATCTACCTTTATCCCTACCTTTGTCAGGCGCGGATCCAGCCCCAAATTTAGGTGATGGGCACGGCCACCAGAAAATCGGTCAAGTGCGAGTCGCTCACATCTACTTATGTATATAAGTAGGTATTTTGAGGGAAAGGAGACCTGTATAATGTTAGTCCATTTGCTTCACGAAATTTAAAAAGTATATTTGTTCTGATAAAATTACTTTTTATAAAAATCGCGTTATATTTATGAATATTTTATATTTCAATGTCTAATATTTGTAAGAGCAAGACATAGTAAAGTAGATAAATTATGCGTTTGTTTGCACATCATTTATAGGCGTCCATATTATAAGCGTCGACATTATAGTCGTCGATATTATAGGCGTTGGTATTTAACAATTCGGTCCACCCACCCCGGTCAGGCTGGGTTAGAAGAGTATAACTACAATAAGTTTGTTTACCACCAGTTATGTTATGTAAGAGCGAGCGAAGCGAGCTCGAAAATTTGAGCCTTTTGTTGGAAAATTGGATTGTCAGAGTTGGGTTACCTCGGGCAGGTAAGGTTAGAAGGGTAATTACAATTAGTCTGTTACTACTTCCAGTTAAGTCATGTAAGAGCGAACAAAGCGAGCTCGAAAATTGGAGCCTTTTGTTGAAAAATCAGATTGTCAGAGGTGGGTTACCTCGGGCAGGTTAGGTTAGAAGGGTAATTACAATTAGCTTGTTATTACTTCCAGTTATCTCATGTAAGAGCGAGCGAAGCGAGCTCGAAAATTGGAGCCATTTGTTGGAAAATTGGATTATCAGAGGTGTGTTACCTCGTGCAGGTTAGGTTAGAAGGGTAATTACAATTAGTCTGTTACTGCCTCCAGGCAGGTGTCTCACCTAAGAGCGAGCGAAGCGAGCGAAGCAAGCTCGAAAATTCGGGCCGCCCACCCAGGACAGGCTGGGTTAAAAGAGTAGCTACATTCTCGAAAATTTGGCCACCCACCTCGGACAGGCTGGGTTAGAAGATTAACTACAATTAGTTTGTTTACTACATTCAGGTGTCTCACCTAAAAGCGAGTGAAGCGAGCTTGAAAATTCGGGCCACCCACCCCAGTCAGGCTGGGTTAGAAGAGTATAACTACAATAAGTTTGTTTACTACCAGTAATGTTATGTAAAAGCGAGCGAAGCGAGCTCGGAAATTTGAGCCTTTTGTTGGAAAAATGGATTGTCAGAGGTGGGTTGCCTCGGACAGGTAAGGTTAGAAGTGTAATTACAATTAGTTTGTAACCAGACTCCTGCTGCCAGTTTAGCGCATCCTTAGGAGCTCTGGCAACTTTATTCACTGCAGGAACAAAACACACAATAAAGTGTGTTATTTGGCTGCAGTTTTCTGTAAAGTGGAGGTACTTCCCCAGAGGGGCTGCTCCAGATTTGAGCCAAAAATGGCCGTGCCCTACCTCTCTTGTAAGAGCGAGCGTAGCACCTAAAATTTGGTAAGTTTGGTTTTCAATTTTAGAATGGTTCTGAAAGTAAGATTGAAACTCGTGAAATTATAATTATTTAAGAAGCAATTTGTACGCCAACCGTAAAACAGTTTTTGTCGTAATTTTATTGATGTACGTAGGACAAGTTAATAACATGAAAACCCGCATCAAAATCAGTCTATTCACTTAGGATAGCTCCAAACCCGATGGCACTGAAAGTATATACATACAGACAGACGCGAGTGACAGTTATAACAACACCCTTTTTTGGTCGGGGGTTAAAAAATTCTACAAAGTACTTCATACATTTTTTTTACTGACTGACGACTTCTGAAATAAAATTATTTTGGTCATGATAATTTTTAAATGATAAGAGGTTTGTAAGCTTCCTTCCTGAAAAGTATCAGTTCAGTGTTCAGACGCGTAGTTTTTTTTTAATCATTGTTTTTTTTTCTTTCGGCTTCGATTTAGGTGATGGGCATGCCCATCATGCCCATAACGGTGGATCCGCGCTTGACCTTTGTACAAACATTATTATGATTATTTATTGAAAAACTCGACTGAAAAAAATATTTCCATTTATTTGGATAATAATTTGGGGACAGGCCTCTACTCCTTTGTTGCCCCGAGGCCTCCACCTCCAAATCCGGCCCTGCCCGTAACCCGGTCGTAAAAATCGGAGATTAGAATATTAAAAAGAAAGAAAGAGATAGAAATATTTAAAACGACAGCCTACGCCTTAGGCTTTCGTTTATATTTATTAAGTTCATTTTTTTTCTTTTTCCCATTTTACGGCTGGGTTAAAAGTTAGACGTGCCAACTTCAACCCGGACAATAAGTTTGGCGAGAACTGTATGCCCAGACAGTATTTTCACGTCTAGACGTGACATCACATCGATTTGAAAGCTGTTTTCATAAGATAAAATGCCAATCGATGCTGATAATGAATGTGAGTCAGAACCTATTAAATTATGAGCTGTAGGTAGTGAATCGGTGCGGTGTGCCAGCATGTTACCCACAACGGAGGACACCATGGAGTGATTATGGAGTGACATAATTACTAAGTGATTATTCTTATTAAGGTTTTCAAAAAAAACTGACGAGAAAACATCAACGAAGATCATAATTTTAAAATTGAATTTATTTAGCAGCGATTCGAAATGTAAAAGGTGAGAGCAAATGTAATGTAATGTGTGTTTAGAGAGATCAGAGTAAGATAAATATTAGACTATAATAAATAAAAACGAAAGATCATTTTAGTATTTATTGATTTTAATCCAATAATTTTCTTTAACGGATTTTACGGCCGGGTTAAAGCTAGTTCGTGCCAACTTCAAGCCGGACAAAAAGATTGGTGAGAACTTTAATAATATCTATAAACCTTAAGTTTAAGTTAACCTGGAGTGAAGAGTGAAGTAAGAAGTTAGCTTAATTAAATAAAAAATAAATTAAGAAAAAATATATTTCTGGACCCTCCATATTTTCTAGTGACAACTTAGTGTTGTTAATGAAACTGTAGTTTAGAAAACCTTAATTATGTATGTGTGATTTTATTTTTATAAACTTTTGATAAGTTTTCGTGATTAAGTAGTCTTTGTTTTGTTAAAATTAACCAACTTGCCACCACGGCGCCACCAATTTCACGCTTTTTGACGGACACGTTTTTATATCACAAGCACAGCCACAACAGTGGCAAACAAGCATGTGGTGATGTTGCTCGCTTGATGGTCGGCAGTTACGACAGCCTATGGACGTTTACAAGTACAATACCGAAGCATCACTCACATGGGCGTACCCAGCTTTTGGCCCAGGGGATTTTTCTCCCCCATCCCCCCCGGTTCCCTCATCTCCATAAAAGAGGCAGTGGAATGTCAGCAGAATTAAAAAAAAAAAATGCTCAACCCAATCTCGAAAAATCGACAACAATGCTAGCTATACGTAAATATATCAGAGTAAATAATTATGATAAACCGAATTATTTTGTTATTTTGTTGCTACCTAATATATTATGACCCCACGTGGGACGAGCTTAGAGCCAGCAACAAATTTTAGAACTGGAAATCTAGCCTAACGCTCGATTTTACCAAAATAAATAAATAATACATTATTTGCAGACGGCTTGCATCATATAGGGATATCGGTCAGAAATTCACCCGATCTCCGGTTCTAAATTTTGTTGGTGACTGATGCATTATAAGTCGGTCATGCTGGATCAACACTCGATTTTTCCGGTTTTTATAAAAATTGATGCATGGAGAGTAGAGTCTTTGAGGAGCTTTTCTTAGAGTTTCTGACTATACGGTATCCTTTTATAAACCGGTCATGCTAGTCTAACTCATTTTCAGGAATCAAATAAAATAGTTTTCTTCCTCTACGCTGCAATGCTTATTGACGCCTGGAGAGTCAGCATAAAAAAATAGAACCGGACGTCGGATGATGACGGATGTTGAAATTTATTATTGTTACCCGGAAAGTCATCAACAAAACTCAAAATCGTAAATCTAGAAAAAATATTGCTTAACGTAGCAATGAAAATTGATGACTTAAGAGTAAGTAAACTAGAAGTCGAAAACTTGGGCCACCCTCCTTGGACAGGTTAAGTTAGAAGGGTAATTACAATTATAACAGTTATCAGTTTATCTCATACAGTAAGAGCGAGCGAAGCGAAGTTGCTTTAATGAGGTCTTCAGCAACAATTATTGGTCTGTTTGTTTTATATAGTATTTAGATATTTTTTATGCTATTTTTAAGTAAAGCTAGAATTGTTGTCAATTCTGTAAGGTCGGTTTGAGCAACAAAATAGTTTTAGTCGCAACTAATTGTTAACAAAAAGCAACAAATAGTGAATATTTTTCTATTTTGTCAATTTGTTACTGCCAGTGTTATGTAACTTGTGGGGGATAAGTTTGTTCCGACCTACACACAACACGAAAAAGGTTTTTTTTATCTTACTATAACTTTTATCTACGCGTTCATACAAGTTACAGGGGAAGGGGGGGCAGCTGCCCCCCCCTGGGTACGCCCATGATCACTCAGTAGTTGCCCACCCTGCAAAATCCTCTCAGGCGTTAGCAAACGTGTCCAGGGCCGAAATCTGTCTAAAAATTTGTAAGCGCTTACTTTTTATAAGCGCTTAAAACGACCAAACACGCTCATTGTCAGTTGTTGTCAATTGTCAAATTGTCAACCGGAACCGCCGTCAATCCGTCATCCACTGACTTATCCGTCACTCAATAAACTTTATTTATTTTTACTTTTTAGTCAAAATATCAATTCATATTCTATGAATTTATTAATTTAATTATTTTCAAGTTCCATTCTTACTCAACCGAGAGTTGAATATGTTATATAATATATCATTGACGAACATTTATTTAAGACAATAATAATGTCGGACCCTACTATACAAACGTTTTGTTGCCATCACACGGGTAATAGAGAAGACTTTGCAGTTCGAATTATGGACGAATTTAACACTGACTCGTATAATGTAGTGTGTTTGATTTCTTCTACGGTTGGGATTTTAGGATCTGTATACCAGGTAGACGAGTAATTTATCTAATGAGTGTTACAGGCAGTTGCAAAAAGCCTTTTTAAGGGCTTAGTATCGGTATTACGCGGTACTGGGCCTTTAGACGACTTCTCAGGCTACAGGTGGTTCATAATCGTACGTTTAGGGCCGGTCTTGGCTTCTATTATGTCAATATAACGTAGTTTGCAAAAACAATTGTAGATAGGTTTATTAAAAATATACTTATATAGAATTTAATTACTTTTATTATTTTTATCTTTTAACATTTTCAGATTTTTCCTGATATCATTAATCGGCTTCAGAAAGGGATCAGTTCAACACGAGGACGTCGCATTATTATCTGGTTAGCGGTTGCTGACTTATTAGCATCATTTGGTAAAACATTTAATTTACTTCTTCTATTTGTTGCTAGTTCTTCATGATTTCTTCTTCAACACTTATTGACTTGTAGATGGTTGTAATGACTGTGGTTTATTTCTTTTCCAGGGGTTTTGGTACGCTCATCCTTATGGCTCAGATATAAGAATATAATGCCTTTGCCTGATGATGATGTTAGCGTTCTGTTCTGTAGCATAACTTCAGTGAGTGTTACATTATGATACCACCTACATACATATACCTAAATACTTAACTTTCTTTAACATTGTCTCATTATTTTCAGGCATGGACACAATACTTTTATACAGTAACCTGGTTTTGGACCTTGTTTTATGCAATAGATACATGGTTAACCATTAAAGGTCGGGATTCCCATACTTTGCTTTACCACTCTATTGCCTGGGGATTACCTGCAGCCACTACTGGTGTTGGATTATCTATTCTTTATATACCTAATGCAAAGTTAGTACTTCAAATACAATATTTTAATAGAGGGTTCAATTTTACTATGAAGAAGTCATTTAATTTATGTCTTGATTTATCAGTAACATGTTTCAGAAAGATTAAAATACATAAATGACTATATATTGTAATACTCATATAGTATTTATTGAGTTGGCACAATGCTTGTGCTGTTAAATTGCAGGACCTGGGACTCAAATTGAATATTTTTCTGCATTTAGGCTCATTGCCAGTGATAAAATATAGTAATACAGTATAATAGGTCATGTTATGTACATACATGATTAGTATATTTATTTATTAATCAATATTTAAATAATTACAGATGTCATAACCTACCAACTGTAACAAGTGCTTTGTACAAAATATTGCCCAATTATTGTGCTACTTACTTGCCAATCGCTATGGTCATGATAGTAAACCCAATTATGTATGTATTATCAAGTAAAGATGTGGAAATGGCTGTAGCAGTTCCTCTTGCTCAGGTACTGTTGTTACCTTATTAGTTATATTATCTTTCCATTCCACATGTTATTTTTTTTGGATAATAATATAAAAACCACAACTAAAATATTACTCACAAACCAATATTGTACCTATATAGGTACACTGAAATTTCAAAAACTGTAAGCCACCAAACTATTAGAATGGAGAAAAGTGTGAAAACTCTCATGTTTAAAATTAGATAAATGTGGAGAGAGCTGTAGTTATTTATTTAAATACCTGCTGCGTCCAGAAAGTTTGACAAATAGTGAGGGGCGACATGAGGCGAATTTGTAGTGTAAATATGTGAAACAATCGAGGGGCTAGTGTGTTACTTTGTCGCATTCGCATAACCGATAAATAATATTGTATAGGATGTAGAAATATGGCTACACCTATGTTAACTCGATTTAACCTAGTTTTCTTGCAACTTTACACTGTTTCTTGTGGTTCAAAAAAATTACATGATTTTGCTGACCCCCACATGGGATTGGGTGACATTCGGCTTGAACCCCTCCCCCCAAAACGCCTCACGTAATTAATGGACGCCCCGTTAAACAGTTTCAAAGTTACGTTTGTTTTACAGAAATTCAGAAAACAACACCACCTACTTCCAATAATAGTTAGGAACCATCCAGGTGACTCTAGGACAGTATAAATTCAGAAGAAGAGTTACAAACCATGCACGTTGGAACTTTACACATACAGAAATCATGGCAAATCTGTTCATAAACGAATGTATTTTCCTTAATTTTTTGCAGTTTACAAGTAAAGAGCGAAGAGTAGTAGATACGCTAAGATTGAAGTTTTTCTTAATCAATGTTGTATTCTATTTATGTTGGATGCCAAATCTGATAAATGGCATGCTACTATGGACAATGTGGTTCAACATTCCTGTAAAAGTTATAATTAGTATTTGGTACATAATGGTATGTATCCAAATTAAAAAAATATTTTATTTGAAGTTTGTTATAAAATTAACTGAAATGTTTTTATTTTACAGGCATTGACAAATCCCATGCAAGCTTTACTAAATGCACTTGTCTACCGAAAATGGAATACGAATGAATGGAGACATATGCCATCCTTTAGTAAGGAGACGAGAAAACAATTTTGTTTTTATGATGAACAGTCGCCATTGTTAGGTTCAGAACCGCCGAGATTACAGTTATCACCTATCCCACCCAGTATAAATAACTATGCGACTTTGTAATCAATTATAGCATTCCCAGTATTGTTTGCATTTGGTTAAAGTATTTTTTTATATGAATATACATTTCTGTATTTAAAATAAATGTTCATGGTTGTATTTATTGTACAATATAATTCAATAAAGCAAGGCTATCACAGAAATAGTACCAGATTTAAAAATATTTAGTGATATAGATGATTTATTAGTTACAAGTTATATACATTATTTACCAATTTACAAAATACACATGTGAATACATGTCAACTATAACATGTCATCATGTTCATTATCCGGTGGGGCCATAGTAAGGTCTGTTACATCTTTAACAATCATATGGGCTATTTGCCAGGCCATTTCTTCCTCTACTTTAGATGTATTTGTTGGTACAAACCGGCTTACCATTTTCTTTAAGACAGATTTATCCTTCTTGTCTGGATCAGGCTCAAATTTAGATTCAAATCTCCCTAAACTATTCACTCTTCCTAAATTTAATCCATCAGGCCTGTTTCTTTGCCATAAAGCATCAGCATTATAAAGCTGATTAGAGTCTATTGTCATGTCAGGTACAGAGAGGTTGCGTTTCTTTCTATGAAAAGCAGGGTCCCCCATTGCAAGGAGAGTATTTTGAGTGCTAACACCAAATTCACTGCTGCATTCAGAATGTGACTTGTGACTGGAAGACCACATATTATCAACAGAATGTATCATTTCTGAGAGGTATTTAAAATACAACTCTGATTCTAAAAATGCTTTGACATACTGATTTAAAGTTTTAAACACAATTTTATATGTCAAATCAAAGCATGTAGGAAGTGGACCTCCTTCTCTGCATATATCACTTTCAATTTTTAACCTTATATCAGTTGGAAATCCAATGGGGTGTGTTGCCTGAAGAGAAAAATATTTTTCATATATAGATATAGCATCTGCTTGAGCTTGATCAGGGCTTGTTGAGTTACTATTTAGTAAGTTATCTCTGAAATGCATAACAGCCATTAAAAATTCTAATAATACCCGGCAAGCTTCTTGTTCTAAGAATTCTGTGAAATAAAACAAAATTGTTTCACTATGTAAGATGTCTTTAAGATTTAGAGAGCCGGTGGTCAAAATATCTATTTGTGCTTTAATGTAGAAAGAGCTGTTCATAAAGTCATTGAAATGATTGTTTTCTATTTGATTAATTAGAACTTCCTGCACTGGCATAAAACAGTTTTCTTGTATCTGCCCTTCAGGTTGGCATATATTAGATATAACTGTTTTTCTATAACTATCAGGTAAATCAAGCCGGTATGGAGCTTCTAAAGCTACATATTTTTTAAATATCTCTATAGCTTCCTTAGTATAATCACTAGGATGACTATCTTCACTGGCCGACTTATCAGATCTAACATAATCAGTTAGGTTTCCACATGAACTCATTGAACTTTCATTTTTATATTTCGAAGTACTGGTACTTGTAAACACATCATACACATAATTTTTCTCTCCCCAGCTGCATCTTTGTGACTTTTCATACTTATCATTTTGTTTAATTACTTTCTTACACTGGAGATCTAAACTTTTAGTTCGGTTTATTTTTGAGAAATTGCCATTTTCAATAGCATTGCCCAAGTTTAGTATATGTTTTCGAAATTCTTCTATTTCCAACAAACATTTAATAAGGGCATCTTTTCCTATTGTTTCCATGAAATGTATAAAATATTTAATTGCTTTCTTTTCAACAAGAATATCATGTAAACTTAATGATAACTTAGAACTCTTTTCAAATATTTCTGTGGGATCTGAAAAATAATATCAGATTTTTACACATTGCTTAAATTATAGCAACAGATTATAGTGGGACTGGTTTTTAATACTTGCCTTCATTTTCTTCGAGCAAAATTTGTGTATTTATAAAGTTTTTAATATCAGGTGTGTTCACGGATTTTGTTTCTGGAGGCCGTACGGGACAGCCAGATTTACCTTTTGCTAAAATGAAAAAAGGTTTGAGTTGCAATGTGTCGGTTTGCACAGTGTAAGGGGATTACTATCAATAAAATATTTGATACATTTCAGTAAACTTACCTGCACTTTTCCAAAACTTAATCATTTTCGTATAAATTCCTCGTTATACGTGTCGATTGGAGCAGTGAACAATCGCTGATGGAACCTACGTAAGCTCTTCATAAGTGCGTTTTATGACCATAAGCGTAAACAATAATAAGAAAATGAAAACAATTTGTTTATGTAGTAGTGGATTACAGTAGTAAATGACTGTCAGTTGTGTTGAGCCATTGTGTCATGTCATTGTCAAACGTCAAACTGTCAATGCAGAACCACAGATTAGGCAAATCAGATGTTTTTGAATTTGAGTTCTTTTCGATTTGTTCACTTGGCTTTTAAGCTGCCTCTTCTTGGAGATTTTACTAGGTTTTAGGTATTAAACGAAGAGAATTCTTAAAACGCCATAGTAGTTTCGTTGAGAGGCAGTTAAGAGATACAAACTATGATGTAGCATCCTGGCATGACATTTATGAGTATAGTGCTCCCCAAATAAGCGTATTTATAATTAACTACTTTGAACTTTCAATCTATGCATTTAATGAAAAGAAAAATTGGCATTGCGCTCTGTTTGTAGAACCTTTTTATTTTTTTACGGGGGGAAACCTCTACAGGGTTTTTTCTTGACCTTGCATCGCATAAGGGACTCTCCTTGTGCGACCCCTGCTATGGCACATGCTTGGGGAGACTTCCTTTTATAATTTCCCCAAGGATCTCTTCTCTGAAGGTTCAGCTCAGCTGCACAATGAGATCGAGGGGCTGCTATCTTCTCCGAGGTCAAGTGAGTGAGTGCTCAGAAGGAGGCTATTTCGGGCCATAACCTTCACTACTGCTGGCAGGGGTAAATCTCGCCCGATCCTGGTGATCAGCACCCGCCGCTAGGAGTGTTTGTAAAACCTACTTTCTTCTCCTTCTGTTATAAAGTACTGGGTAGTTGGGTACACACGGCTACACATCAAGCTGTACTATACATTCCACCAAAAGCTGACCTCATTGTATGGAAAGCTAATTCAAGGTCTGCTTATTCTGGAAATATACAGTACATGCACATGAGCCAATGGGTCACTCTCCATGTAAAAAAAAGTAAAAATAAAATTAATGTTTAATCTTCAATCAATAATAGTGTTTAATCATCAATTCAATCAAAAAATGCCACGTAGGTATCTTGAAATTTAAAATAAATTAATAAAATATATATATTCCCTGTAACTTGCATTCATAGTCCCTCGAAGCACCTCCTATTCATCCAACACATGACTCAATCACTCAATTTGCTAAATACCTACATCAAACAAAAAAATTGGTAAGTCTTTATTTCTGTCTGTCTGTTTGTTCCGGATAATGTCTGAAGCGGCTGGACCGATTTTGACGGGACTTTCACTCGCAGGTTAATGTTATAAGGTGCTGCTAAGGTAACAGTAACAGGTAACTAAGAAATACGTATGTACCTAACTTTTTTACCAATCTGTTTTCAAGTAAGTAGGTACCTATATTTTAAATATTACCTATAATTAGATGTAAAAAGGTTGTGAGGTCTCTTTATCTAGGTACTGAACCGATTTTAAATATTCTTTCACTGTTAGAAAGATACTATAGGTTAATATAGTAGGCTCTTGAAGAGAGGGCGGATCGCTAGGAAGGAAAAGGTGACCTGATTAATCTATTAACGCACAGCTTAAACTACTAAATATATTGGGCTGAATTTATACACATAAGAAAATATTAAATAATAAAATTAAATATTCCCATGGGATTGGACAAATAGATGGACTCGCAAATAACACAGGGAACGCGGGGAATAGGCAACAGGTAGTAATTGCATACCATACCTACCTATCTACCAATGTACTCAGATTACATTCGCAGATTCTGAATGAAATCAGCCGACCCATAGATATAATACACATCGACATCGTTGAGCCGACCTATACTTACCGAAGTATACACGGTTGATCAGAATCTGCGATAGTTACGCAATCTAAAGACGCAATGCACTGGCCGAGGCTATCGACCTTCCCACAGTTACTTGAAATAACTGTTAAGTTGTTGGAAATAACTTTGTGTTTAGCAGTGTACAGGGCAACCGGTGGATCAAGCCAGTCGCGCATGACTACGGGACTCGATCGCCATTCCCATTTCATCGCTCTCGCGCGTAACTTCCTATTATAATTAAAAGCAGAAATGTGTAAACAAATAACCCTTGTTTTGTCTTTGTGCTCTGTTTTAGTTGGAACTACAGATTGTACTTCCAGTTTTGATCAGAGACAAACGGGAGACCTTAATATACAAATTGGGTTGAAAAACATCAAAATCTTAGCATTACTTAAAGGTGGAAAGGAAGAATATGTGGTATGTAATCTAGTACAAATATATTTTATTTACTTAGGTGTAAATTATTATTTAAATTACCAATTAGGTACATATTTATGTACATTTCTTACCCTCTGCCATTAAATTTATCTTATGTGCATGAAACGTTATCTTTATATTCCTATTAGTTAAGATTACATTTTATCTACCCCATAACACCAATTGTTAATTTCATGGTGTTTTATGAATTAATGTTGCAGGATTACGATTACGCTTATGATTACTCAGAAATGACAATAAAACCTACGAACGGTACAACACCAAAACCGTTACCTGCAACGAACACAACTCTAAGTACTGGGGCACAACTTGCTGTAAATGTATCTACGACAGTAATACAAGAACAGACAACTGAAGTTATAATAAAAAATAGCACTATTTTTGGCCTGGATTCAGATGTGGCCTTGAATTCTGCAAACAATTCTGTTGTTACTATTACACCAATAGCAGCGGATGTACCCACGACAATATCACCAGATTCCTCAAATACCACAAATGTTACAACGCCACCAATAACAAACAAATGTAGAAGAGGTTTTGTTCGGAATAATGATGGAAAATGTGAATATAAAGTGCATGGGACGTCGAATGCGTAAGTCTATTGTATTTCATGACAGGTTTTATCACCGCTTAATACTTAGGTAGGTGTAGGTACACTAGAAATACTCAGTTATATATAATATATTATTGACGGGATCATCTTATAGGTAACATTTGAAAAAACACTAAAGAAAACGACTGAATAATGACTAAGGATCTCTATTTTTACAACTCGCTATTACTCTTACTCTTACAGGTCGGTAAGTATTCGCATTCAATTCGCATCTCGCAGTCAGCTGAAAAACTGAATGGATAAGTAAGAACTCTATTACAACTTACAATGATAACTGTTTTTGACAGCAATTTTGTTAGTAGGTACCTACCCTACCTACTTACCACTGGACTATTACCTATTCCATGCCACTAGGTACTTACCAATAGCCGTTGCCCGTTGCAGCTGTATTAACAAAAGAAAAGTATATGTCTGTAAAGTTTGAATAATCAATACCTACTTTGTTCGACATAAATAGAGGATGAACGAACTAGGTACCTACTATTTCTGCAATAAGGAAAACCATTTACAAACACCTATATGTAGTTGCCGGCAAATAACTTGAACTGAAATGGCAGTTGCGCAAGTAGTCGATTTTTAGTACGTTTTGCACGCAAATATACTGCGCATACTTCGCCCTCTGTTAGTTTTGGACTTTGGTTCAACTTACGTGCCGCGAACTATAAGTTACACTGGTTACACTACATGGTGCTATCAATATTACTTACACTGCTATGTAGGTACGTGTAGGTATTTTTACTTTTATATGTTTTAACCATCGCTGGTTACATGTTCAGTCCTACCTACTACACTGCAGCGTACAGTTCTCGCCAAACTAATTGTCCGGCTTAAAGTTGGCATTGGCACGATTTAACTTTAACTCGGCCGTAAAAATCGGAATTAAATGATTTAAAACGACAGCCTACGACTTGAGCTTTCGTTTTTAATTATTACAATCCAATATTTTCTGTCTCCGTTTTTTACGACCGGGTTAGGTCGTGCCAACTTCAACCCGGACAATATGTTGGCGAGAACTGTACCTAGTGAGCGCGAGATTTATAATTATTTTGTTACTAGCTTTCCGCCAGCAGCATCTGTGTACCAAATTTCATTCAGTCATCAAATCAAATCAAAGCGCGATAGACAGACAGTTACTTTCGCATTTAAAATATTAGTAAGGATTAATAATAATTCTAATTTGGCGGGAGTTGTTATTGTTGGTTTATAGCAGATAAGGTGAAGACATATCCGAACGGACTGAATGAGCCGAATTTTAGAATTCGAATGAAATCCTATGAATAAACGTCGCATACCTGCCCACGTCGAATCGTCCGGGATTTCATTATGAAGAATTCTAAAATTCGTTTCGTTCGGCTGTTTACCTTATGCGGCGGCGAATTCGATATAGATTGTTGTTGGGTTTTCCTGTGAAATTCCCAGCAGCAGCTTTGAGTCTGGATTTAGACCCGGTTGATGGAAATAGTCTCACCCCTGGGACCTTAACAATCTTGCGAACTGTGGGATTAGAGGCAGGACACACCTCTGCATATACTCTTCAGAGAATACAGGCGTGATGCTAGATGTTAAAAATGCGGCTCCTTTATAAAAATGTTTTTGTTCCAGATTACGTAGAATAGTGAAGCTTGCACAAAAAATTAAAATTGGCAGAGAATATGAAGGGCCATAAAACCGTTTCGAAATTATTAACAAAATAATGGTGTGGTAGGTTTACGGAACCTTCTCTGACAGCCAGTTGATATAATACCAATCTACTCTGGATCTGGAAAATAAACCGATTGGCTGAATAAATTAGGTTGGAACATGATTTGATTTTGAAAAATAAAGAACCCAAGTACCTACCTATTGTGAATTTATGAGACTGTCATCCTTAAATAAAGTTGGTTTCAACAAATATACATAGTGATATTGACGTGTTTAATTTATTTATAATCAAATCATGATAATATTGTGCAGCTCAGATGACACACCACATTAGCACTCCTACTTATTTAGTCTGATACTCAGAGAAAGAAGACAATGAAGTCTGAGTGTTCAATTTGAAACCATACCATACCTACATTATATTCAAGAACTATAAAATGTTGGCTTACAGTTGCCAGTGTTTGGGGAAATTTTCGAGAGACCATAAGCATGATTAGGTTTGCCGGCGGCTATCGATCACAGCAGGCACAGGGAAGGCAAAATATGCACTAGGAGTGTTTGGCATCCTGGACCTCGGGAACCATACCAAGCTCTTCCATAAATTCCTACATTGAAAATATCTAACTTATGAAAATTTCTATTCTTCATAAGTATTTAATTAATTAATTATATGTATATAACTATGTCCAAGTAAAAAATGTAATGCAGTGTTTGGAAGGCTTAAATCATGTAATTGCTACAATTTTAACTGAATACTATTGGTTGACTACTAGTAGAATGTTTTTGCATATTATAAGGATAAAATAAGTTACAACAAATAAAAGTAGTTTATTTAAAATAAACTAAAATGATATATTTACATAAAGTGCAAAGCACATAATGTGTGCGCATAGTGTACAATTTAATAATATTTCAACATGGGACGGGTACTAGTCATTTCATATTTATAGGCTTTGTACTATTACCATTGAGCTTTGATTTAAGGTGCTTACACATGTCACTATGATTTTATACTATTTAAACTCAAATAAAATAGAAATCTTTATCCACAACAAATATAAATATACTAAATAGCAATCACACAAAAACAGCAGGAATTTTAATCATAAGAATTATAGCTTACAGAGGCAGAACAAAAGTGGAATAAAAGCACCCATAGTTATAAAAACTGGGATCAGCACAGAGCTCTCGTCCATAGAGTATGGATCTGGTTGTTTGGGGCCACTGGCTCGCCGAGACTTTGAGCTTTTCTCTTCAACCTCATCTCTCGGTTCTTCTGTTTCATTTTCTGGCCACACTAGGGGAGGCAGTTTAGGCACTTCATCAATTGTACCTCTCATTACATACAAAGCATTGATTTTTGGGTTATCTCTGTAGCCTTTAATGAATTCTACCTTTATTTTACCTCCTCTTATATCTGATTCTTCTTCATTGTAATATAGTTTACCATTCTTGATTGAATAGGGTATATACTCATCATGGGCCACACCACGGCTCACTTTGTCAAAAATGTCCAAGTCAGCTACAATAGTGTGGTCACCATTTAGAACCACATCAAATACTTTCATGTTAGGCGCATTGAAGTACACTTCACTGAACTTCAAAACTAACACGTAATCACCGTCTCTATTCGCTGGAATATCGTAGCCAAATGTGCTGTGGTGGTATCTCTCAGTTTGATACAATATCTCGTCTTTCGGGTTCACTCTTCCGATCATAACCAGTTGTTTACCATAATCCGAAGCGGTGCCGATTCTGCCTTGTAATGGATCTTTTTCATAATGTATTCCATAAATATCGGTATGGGCAGGTCCACCAGCATTTATCGCGTAAATTATTTCACCCAAGCCGGTAGCAGTTTTTAAAACAGAAACTACAGAAACTAAGATGTAAAATATCAACTGACACATTTTGTGTAGCGACTATCTTGTCGGAGATTATCCACACCAAATCACTTGTGTCAATAATTTTAAATCACTTGTATTCAAATATTTTAATTCATAATGAAACTGATTAAAATTGACACTGAGCAATAGCCGGCAATTTAGTTGGCAGAGCAGTTGAGCAGTCCTTCGAGTCCTTCCTACTTTTTTGCAGGTTTTACTTGTCCATGCCTTATGTCTGCCTGCAACTGCCAGTTGCCAACAGTGCTGCCAGTGCCGGGTCTGTTTGAGTGTTGGGGGCTAAATAAGTTTCAGAAAAGCGCTAGATTCGGCTAAACAAGAATGATTAAAAAAAAGCGCTAGATTTTAATGCTATTTTTACATTAGGAGTTGAATGTTCGTTTGAAAACGGTGATAAATACTAACCATTTCGGTAAAGCGCTAGATTTTCCGCTAGGAGAGTAGAGTCAACTGCTAATAATGGGAGTTAATTGCCCTAAAATTCCGCTAGATCTAGCGGCTCTAGCGCCGAAAGAGCTAAAATGGCAGCACTGGTTGCCAAATTGATAAATCGATTTTTTTATGTTTCTTTTTATAGAAAACCAAGTCTTTTAATCTATGTGGCGTGTGATGGTGGCGCCACCCCGAACATTCGTGAAGCCAGCTAGCATTGAAATACTCGAGTGCCAACGACAACGTTTTCCGTTGTATGAATACCTACATTGTTTAAAACTTGTTTTGAAAGTAATAGATTAAGTACTAGCTTTCCGCCAGCGGCTACGCCCGCGTGGTCTGGGTATTTTTTATAACTTTCATTGCCTATTTAAAAACTACTTTTTTCACCTATTTTTACCCTTTTGATGTTCACGAAATTCCTAGAACATATTTACGACGTTCGCGAGAACGATTTCTTACGATCTTACCAATTTCTTAACCAAAATATACTCAAAAATCAGATTTCTGGAAATATACGATCTACAAAAATACTCATAAATTCTAAAGAATCTAAGAAAATATCACCATCCTCCCACCATTTTCCCAACCATATTGGGTTCGGCTTCTAGTCGAACCAGATGCGGCTGAATATCAGTATTTTACACGTAGCGACTGCCATCTGCAGATATCATACCTCTGCAACCCATTTTTCTGGGCACTACCGTTATTCGAAGGATAGAATGGTTGTCAGGCCTTTTGAGCTTCTGACTATCACTAACGATTGTGATAGGTGTTCGTATGAGAAAAGTAGTAATTACCCCGGGTGTGTACAAGGTATAGATAGCTAAGGGCGGGCGCAGCCGAGTGATTAACCTCCCCTTCGGCCGATTGTCGTAATAAAAATGGGTGTTCCCATTTGAATATTTTTTTGAGACAAAAATATGTATAACATTTATTTTATTTATTATTTAGTAGCTTTCCGCCAGCGGCTTCGCCCGCGTGGTCTGGGTATTTCTTATAACTTTCATCCAACCCCCTTATAGCCCTTTTTTCGCCTAAGTACAAAAGTAGCATAATGTCCTTCCACAGGCTCTAGACTATCTGTGTACCAAATTTCATTTAAATCGGTTCAGTGGTTTTGGCGTGAAAGCGCGACAGACAGACAGACAGACATTAAACTACCGAACGAGATAATGAAGTTATGATAGGATGGCAATTTTTCCTTGCACACACTGGGAACATGAAACATGATTAGGTTTATTCATAGTGGCCATTTTGCCCCCCAAGGCACTGTATAATATGAATAACATAAATATATTAAGTAGGTATGTGTAACCTGTTTTCTGATTTTTTCATTGTATACACACAATTTTATTATCCCAGCTGGACACCAAATTTCAACTTTCTATGTCATCCAGAAGTGGTTTTTGATCTATATGACAGTCTAGTCGTGATAAAAATGCAGATTTTTATACATTAATATCTCAATAACCGCTTGAGCTACATGTATGAAATAAATATGTATGAAAAAAAGGGTTCTAGTTAATCTAAGGGGGCTTACTAAATGAACCAAATTTCATTTGTTTATGTTAATTAGATCTTGAGATACTAAGGGTTCAGCATGGTTCGCCGAGTGCTGCGTCGCCAGTCCCTTTTGCTTGAACTTGGCTTGACACACTGCCGCGAGTCTAGATCAAATTGTGACACAAAGGCTTATTCTTCCAAAAAAATACAGCCAAATTGTATTTGGTTGCATTTGCATAAATGACGATTGTAAAAATAAAAATTATTCTATTATTGTATGTTTTTGGACGACTTAATAGTTGTTAAAATTAGCCTTCTCGTAAATTATATTTTTTTACAATTCTAATATTAGTTTTTAACTTTTTTGTTTTTTTTTTCAATTGACTAGCTTCAAGTATCTTTAATCTTATGACCTAGAAGGATGAAATTTGGAATCCAGCTCGGTAATTGTGTGTAAGCGTAGGAAAAGATCTAAAAAATAAAAAAAGTTAGAAAATAGGGTGTCATTACATCAGTCATTTTATAAAGTTATTCAACATAATATATATATTTTTTTTAATTCTGATAAAAATGGGCCCCTATAAAAACAGACAAATCTAACCTACTTTAAGATCTCACATTTTTTTTCAAGGATTTTGCATAGAACTTGGCACTCATTTAGATCTCCATTCTTTTTGCGGCGAAGCCAACATAATTTTTGAATTGAATTTGGCTCTCCTTTTTTACATTTATGTTTTTGGTGGGATAGATACCACTAGTGTTGCTGACGTTTGTAAGCTTCTCACCATCAGGTGACGCGTATGCTTGTTAGTCATCCAATTAAAAAAAAATACTTTTTGTATAAGTTTGTGTATAGTGTATTTATTTATACAAACTTTTATAAAAAAAATGGTTGTGTTTAGTCTAGTCTTATAGAGTCACACTGGAAAACTATAATATTTAGCAGCTACCAAAAAAGTAGCTCTACCTATTTCTCGAATTGTTTTATACGGATTCTATTCATGAAAATTCATGAAAATACAAATTATTTCAAGGCTCTTTTATTTATGATGGCAAATTATATCTACTAATTGTGTTACTGATTGCTGAGGGAACAAAAGCTGGGAACTAATGTAATGTTTCAGACAGTGGGTCGCGCATTACTAACTCTGTGTTTATTCTATTGTCACTGTTTAAGTAGGTACCTACTATAATGTCAAGGTAGGACCAATACTATTAGCAGATAATTGCACAAATATACATTTAAATAAGTAGTTATCATATCTTTGAATTACTTGTGACAAGATCAAATAACATATTTATTTATTTAGGTATACAGGTAAATCTCGCGACGAGCTTTTATAATAATGACCCTTTTAATACATAATATACTCATTTAACAATAGCTTTTTTAACCCCCAACGCAAAAACGACGGGGTGTTATAAGTTTGACGTGTCTGTGTGTGTGTGCGTGCGTGCGTGCGTGCGTGCGTGCGTGCGTGCGAGCGTGTGTGTGTGTGTGTGTGTGTCTGTCTGTCGCATCGTAGCTCCCAAACGGATGAACCGATTTTGATTGTGTTTTTTTTTACTTGAAAGGTGAATTAGTCGGGAGGATTCTTAGCTATGTTTGGTGAAAATCGGTCCAAGATGGCCGCCGCCACAAAATAGCGAATTACATATTTTTTCACAACTCCCTCAAGCCCTTTCATTTGATACCCATAGTATCAAATGAAAGGGCTTAACTAGGAGAATACTATACACTATGATAAATTTCAAATCCAAGATGTATGTAATGTATTTTGCCATTTTGTGGTGGTGGCCACCACCACAAAATGGCAAAATACATTTCGTGTCAGGGGTTTTCTAATTTTTTTATTTAGTTTAGGTTTGGTTATTATTGTTGCGAACTTTAAAAGGATACTGAAATACATACATATATGGGTTTGATATAAAGATAAAAATACTCAAGTAATTATTTAACATTTAAATTTTTTGGTTGACCGTACATTCCCAAAACATACTTAACTTTGATTTTATCACTACATCATAATCATTATGTCTGTTCGCGATAAACTCAAAAAATACTGCACCGATTTTCATGCTGTTTTCACCAATGGATAGAGTTGTTCTCGAGGAAGGTAATTTGTCAAGTTTTTACATACATTGACATTGTATATAATGATATGTCTGGGAGTGTTCAACGAAAACGCTGCCTTTAACCCTTTGAGATATAAGAAGTTAAAGATAATGTATGGTGGAATTGTGTATCTAATATAGGTCTACAAAAAAGTCCGCGATGGCATATCTATCTCTATCATGTCTATCTCTTAAGGATAATTTCACAGTCACCATTGCCATTTATATCTTTTAAAAATAAAAATAAAAATAAAAATATGGGTTATTTACCAAGCGATAGTATTATTCCTTATCCAATTGAATGCATTAAATATGTTGTGCATTTTTTGTAGATCAAAATTGCCCTTTCCAGCGTATCATGTATGTATGAATTGGTTTAGATGTTTTTCACACTTAGTTTACATTAATTAAAACAATCGAATGTTCTTACAACGGCAACTTATATTAAATTCAAATTCAAAAGATTATATTAATTAGTATGGGTGGACTATCGAGCGATCGACCTGAGAGTGGTCGACACGACGCGACGGCGACGGATATTGAGGAGTATATTTCACGTTTTACAGCGCGGGACGCAGCGAGCCAGTACCTTAACCATGAGTTCTATCGAATTGCTTTCGATAGGTTTTTTACGCAACGAAACGCAGTAATCTCGTAGCCCATTTTAGTTCCTTACGTAACCGCTAGAGGCGCTGCGAGGGTTTTCCATACAAATATTTTACGGCATCGCTAGCGAGTTTAGTAAGAAAAACTCGGTCGACGCACAGATTAACAAAACACCGATTAGAAACAGCTTAAGGCTTACTTTTGCGTAATAAATACGTGTTAGTGACAAAAAATCCAAAGTTCCGATTTTATTTCAGTAACCCAATAGTGTACTTTGCTTTTTAACACATTATCTGCACTTATTAACATTTTTGGATATTGGTTGACCCAAGGTGGAATTCGTACGGGTCGTTAACTCGTTGATGTTATTGTTCAAAGTTTATCTATAGGAACTTTGTTTTCTTTACCTTAGGGGCAGAAAAGCAGCCTTTTACCCTTCATGGCTTTCTAAGACGTTCTCTGGGCACTTTTGCTGACATTCGACAATCCCTTTTGTAAGTCGGTTTTCATTCACTTATGATGAATTTATGCTATCTTCAGGTCACATAGTAGGTACTTATACGCTAACGGCGTCGAGTGTGTAAGTCAAGATGTATGAACGTAAACGAAGCAAAACAATACCTATGCATATTTGAAGCAAGAATCGTAATTATATTTTAGGCCTCTATGGGAAAAAGACTATATGAATGTGAAAATTCAAAACGAGATCAGTGGACATAATATTAAAATACTTACTTAATATTTATTAATTGGACACCGACGATAGTTGATGTTTGCTAGGAACCATGGCCGTTAATAATAATTACCTATTATTTCAGGGTAAACTTTACTTTAGAGTAAGAATATGAACCCACCGTCGGTTACACATTATCATACCTACTTAATTTAAATCTGCTTTGATCATAAATTCGATGCCTACACCTCAGACCAAGAAAACCTACACACAAAATATAACTTGTTCTGAAACAAATTAAAGAATTACATAGCCTTCCGGCTATAGTGAACATAACTCAAACCATGCTCTTGAGCATAAACGGTATTGTTCATATATTGTGTTGGCAGTTTGCTCTTTGTTGTTCTTTCCCTGAATTTTCTCTGGTCTTTGTCTTGGAAACCAGCTGTAACTTGCCTTCAGGTTATTTTATTGGGACCCTACAATAATTATAAAAAATGTATGATACCTATATTAAAAATAATTAAATAGGTAATTCAGATCAAACTTATTTGTACACTAAATAATTTTACGATTATTTAGCCATGATTAAAATAATTACGTGCATTTGGTAATAGGCTGCCTAGGCTGGTCACTGGGCTATATATACGTGAGTCACTCAGAAAGTTTTGAGAAACTAGAAAACTTTCTATGAAAAAAATATTTTTATTAAATCTTTTCAAAGAACTCTCCACCAGCCTCTATATAAAGTTGCATGCGTCTGAACCAATTTTTAAAACATATTTTCCAGTCCTCCACAGACACCTCTTCCACGGCATTCTCAAAGGCTGCTAGCGCGTCTTCCGGCGATGAAAACTGTATCCTTTTGAGCAGATTTTTAATTTTAGGGAATAAAAAGAAGTCACACGGAGCCAAATCAGGACTGTAAGGAGGGTGTCCCAAGACTCTGACCGGTGTGGAGTCCAGGAAGTCCCTCGTTTTGATCGCAGAGTGCGCGGGCGCGTTGTCGTGGTGAAGAAGGACCCCGCGGAGCCCGGTGTTCGGTCGCTTGTTATTCATTGCAGAAAAAACTTCCCTAACTTAGGTACCCCATGTACCTAATTTCAATTCCACTTCGAGACCAAAGCAGCATCAACGCCGAATGGAATAGCGCAAAATGACTGCGAGAAGTTTTTTCTCTCTCTCAAAGTGAAGAAACTAGCGATCAAAAATTTTCCTGCGCTCCTCGATCGCTTCACTTTCGTAGGCGTTGGTTCATTTTGAAACAGCCAAACTGTCGACTGACGCTTTGTTTCTGGATCGTATTGATAAATCCAGGATTCGTCACCTGTCACAATGTCGTAAACGCGCTGTGACGAGCCTGCATCAAATTTTTGTATCATATCACGGCACCAATCCACACGGGCGTCCTTCTGAGCTTCGGTGAGGTTGTGCGGTACCCAGCGGGAAACTATCCTACTTACGCGAAGGTTCTCGTGCAAAATCTTATGAACACCTCTTGAACCAATCAGCAGAGTATGCTGAATCTCTTCGTACGTAATT
The DNA here is from genome assembly GCA_946251955.1 of Acronicta psi. Lineage (NCBI taxonomy): Eukaryota > Metazoa > Arthropoda > Insecta > Lepidoptera > Noctuidae > Acronicta > Acronicta psi. The sequence continues at coordinate 6,849,163 of OX276472.1, read as the reverse complement.
CGTCCGTTTTCTTGAATTAAATTTTTACTGCCAACCCACTTTCGTCGGTGATAGCCGTCGTAGGACGAGTAAGACGACCGCGTTTGAACTCGCTATACCAGCGGTAGATGGTTGCTTTTGAGGGTCTTTCATCCATAAAAGCAATTCGAAGTCGATCAAATGACTCATCAGGTTTAACGCCACATTTGAAATCATAAAAAAATCATTGCACGAAAATGTTCTCGATGCAGATCCATTTTTTATGAGACAAGAAAATTTTAATTGGCTCTCAAAAAAATGCGGATGGAAATTTGAAAATCGAACAGTGGTATTTTTACTTTTAAATAATCGAAGTTTTCAAAATAATTACAAGTGGCCAGTGTTTTATACATAAAAACTTTTTGTCGCAAAACTTTCTGAGTGGCCTGGTATATGCGTTTTCGCTCATGTAGGTATATACTTTTTAAATATTCCTATTTAGCTAACTTTAACTTTAGAAAGAAAAACATGACTTACTGGAAACATGGCTTTAAACATATGACATAAACTTTTTATTCAAGCAAAACGCTTGAGTTCAGTATGTGTTGTGGTCTGTGAGACCGCCCGCGCCAGTACATTGGTTTCAGTGAGCGTTTAGAGCACTCCGCCTGTGCTCAGAGTCCGCCCGACACCTACAGTCACTGTGAGACCGGCCGACTAGTAGCACGCGGTACCTGACTCGCGTTTCGCTTTTCGTTGTTCAAACAGACACGATATCGTTGCTACGTAAAAAGTTACGATGAATTTTCCTGAACTTCAAGTTCATTCAGTGACGGAAACAAAACGCCAGAATTAAGATAATCTAAATAATGAAATCAATTCAATGCTAAACCTGTAAAGGTTTTGTAAAGATTGTGTTGATGAGAGATTGATTTTTGTGATGGAATAACAATTGAATAATACTACGTAAGTATTGTTTTCCTCGTTATTTGTGCACAAAATGTATTTTTAATTCTTTTCGTTTCGTTCTCTATAGTACTTATACTACTGTATAATGAGGTTTACTATACGACATCGTGGGTAATAACGCTTAGTTTTTTTTTGATAATATAACGGATATGTTTGTTTATGTTAATAACATAATGTACTCAGTTGTCATACCAATTTTAATTACTATGGTATTGGAGCGCTTGCCTGAAAGGAGACGGAGATTCTTAATAGACAAATTAATCAATCAAGGAATATTTAGTAGACACAATAGAAAACAATTGTTTTGACCCTCTGTAGGGTCATACATGTTTCTTTAATGAACTAAGCACCGCAATGTGACATTACATTATACATATACAAATAGGTATAACATATATCTAATGATTATGTAGGAACTTATATGTATATGTATGTGTTATTATAAAATAATCGTTATGACCCTAGGGGACCCTGCCCTGGAAGTAGGCACGTCGCTATCCACCTTTCATATTATATCTGATAACCCTTTCAAATGGGGAGAATGGAATATCTGCTTATTTAGGATCACAATGCTTCTTATTATAAGGCATGGGGTACGCTATTGTGAGTTTGTGACAAAAAATATGGCTCAGACATCATGTTAAATAGTCGTTTTATAGATTGACAAGTTCATATTACTTAAAGATTCTGTTGTGATGTATAATATTAGTGAAGTATTTACACTAACAATTTCCGTATACATATTTTTTTTATTGTTTTGTACGTTCTTCAACCTTTCATAAAATCTGTCAGGAGTCACGACATTTGTAAAAATTATTGCCGGCCTGGGGGGCTAGACAAGTTGCATTTTGACATTCGAATCGACAAACTTGTGTCATTTCCATACAAAATGTATGGAAATGACACAAGTTTTCGACAAATCGGGCTGTCACTAATGTCATTTACATACATTTTGTTTGTTTCGATTTGTCGAAAGCTTGTGTCATTTCCATACATTTTGTTTGTCGATTCGAATGTCAAAATGCAACTTGTCTAGCCCCCCTGTTCCTTAGCAGTCAACTTACTAGCTTATTCAATATTATGACAAGCGTGCAATAGGTAGCTCGGGGACGCTCGTTATAAGGAATAGGACATAGGTACATGTCATGTCTCATGTCTCTTATTTAAATTGGTTAAATCAAGCGTCTAATATAAATTCAAATACATATGGACTGCTTTTTTGTCTCGTTTGAAAAAATCCATGGCAGACATTTCGAATCATAAGTACCTATACAGCGTCCGTGGTCAAGGACATAATCCGCACAAAGAAGTTTTATTTCAATGTTCAATATTCACGTAGGTTTCTGAAACCAATAAATCGTTATTTTTTCTAATGACTTAAGTAACTGCCTACGTTATTGTTATATTTTGAATTGTTAAGCTTTTTGTATAATATTTTTAGACTGACCATCCGTTAATTATTTAGTAGAAGTCCCTGTGAACGTCGACGTTTGCTACAAGTTGTATTATTTTTATTAGTAGTAGTATTAGTTATAAATAGTTCCATATAATATTGGCATGACAGCACTATGTGATACCAATATCACAGATCTGGATAAGGATCTCAATTTACTGCATTCATAATCAGTTGTATTCTTCCTTTATATGTATATATATGTATATATACCTATGTTTCAGAACTGTAAAAAGAACAACAAGATAAGTACGTAATTACGCATTACGCTTCTGGGTACTAGTTGAGGTACGGTAACTAACTGAGTGCGTAGGTACATGAGCTGCACATACATGTTTTAATTTACTGAGTGGAACGAAGTTTAATAGAAATAGAAAAGATTATTTAAGTATATTCTTTCCATAGATTAAGTAAAGGATTTAATACTTAAAAATTCTAATTTCTTTACTAGAATTTCAGGGAAAATGTATTAAAGAAGAGCTTTTGTAATGTATAGTTATTCAGCAGTAAGTACTTATGATAGGTCTCTACTCAGGTACAATAATTGTTCTTGTAGAATAAATTAGATCATGTGACATACATTGATAATGTTTAGCCATTATTCGTACACTTTTTTTACGGAACTTATCTCAGTGTTGCTCCTTTGACAATTTATTCAGATTTTTTTGTCACTTTATTCCAAGTTATTCAAGGTTGTTTGTCGTACGTGTACGTGATCATTACAACTTTTTCCTGTCAAAATCATTTCACATTGTATAGACAGTGTAAATATTAATCAGATGTGTCTTACAGAAGTGCAATCATGCGACTAATACTGTTTGATTCGACACGTGATAACTTTTTGAGCCAACTACATCGGACTTTGAGAAGGATGAAAAGCCTAATATTTTGTGGAAAAATGTGGGTACTTTTAAAAAAAAAATATTAACTACATTCAATGTATTCAGAAAAAGATTGACCGTAGTCCTAGTTTATACAACTAAATCTAGCATATTTTATTAAAATGCAATCATGATTGCTCTTGTAATAAGTCGTTTGGTTGAAATCGTTCAGCGTGTCAATGTTGGGTCAATGTTTAAGGAAAATTAATCTATTTTAAATCCGTCGTAATTTAGGAAATAGATAGATCTCTAAATCACTGGATTCGATTACAAATCTTTATTTGTCCATATATTTTGTACCATTATCAAGAAACGCGCACGCACTATGCTGTTTTGTACGACTGAATAGTGCAATTTGTTTTATTGTAGTATTGTTAATTAAGTAAAATTACACTGATTTCTGACACTTACGCGAATACTAGACATTGAAATAAAACTACTTTTTACGGATTTTATCGCGTTATATTGATATTATTTTAATCCCGACGTTTCGGACCCTTTACAGCGTCCATGGTCACGGGTGAAAACGTCGGGATTAAAATAATATCAATATAACGCGATAAAATCCGTAAAAAGTAGTTTTATTTCAAAATTACACTGTATTAGAATGTGTAAAGATACGCACTATCGTATTTATAGGCAGAACATACCTTATATAGAATTGTAACTATGTATCTTAGGTAGAGTAACGTAAGAAGTGGAGGCGAAAGTTAAGAACATTTTCAAACTTTCCCTTTTTAGTTACACATACTAAAATTGGACAATCGAAACACGTATTCACATATGAGTAGTCTATGTATTTCGATTTTAGGGAAGTTCTTACTTACATTCCAACCATCTTACTTAGGAACATTAGGTACATGTCAATAAAAAGGTAAACTTTATCTGTACCTAATTGTATATATAGTACCTATACAATACATTTTTGTTTGGTTATTATAGCTAGTTCAATTTTAAAAAAGTTACAAATTGATAATTTATACCGTTACCCAAGTAAAGGAAAATAAAAATGGTTAACAGAAAAGATTGCCGTAAGCTGCGCAATTTCAGAAAACTAGTTACAACGCGGATTAACTTGGTATTAAATGCGCCTTAGAAATAAGATTTATTCAGTCCTACGTCCTACCCATTTACGATATAATATAGGCAAGGCGAGAAGCTAATCGTAAATATACCATGACGCCTGTATTTCCTTAAGAGTTGAGCAGATGACGTGACTAGGTGTATTAGGTTTAAACCCAGTACCTAACACTGTTCGACCTGAACATCGAACCCAGAATCTCGACCGTTGCAGTTGCGTTTACGACCACACGTTTACACTTAGTTTAGACATACCACTAACCTATACTTATATTAATTAACCTGGTACCTGAAAAATACTCCCCAATTGACAACAATGGTCATCGAATTACTGCTTTAGTGTTACCTATGTATATGAGTTCGGTTACTTGAAAATGTGTTGAGGTACTCATAAACTGACGTCTGGCGAACACTGGTCGAGTGGTCGTGCGCCCCAAGCCCCAAGCCTTCACCGGCAAGACGACCATTGACAAAATTACAAGATTTTCTTTCTTTTCTTTGTAAGGTACATAATACTTAAAAAACTTGATTCATTGTGAGCTGAAGAGGCTACCAGTTAAACCTTATTCAATTTCGTCATTCGCATGCACCGTACAGGTGTAGGGTATAAAACATGCTATAAATTATTTTAGAAGAACTACTTCTGTCTAATATGATTATTAAGAAAAACAGGGTTCTAGTTTCCTTCGTTGTCGTAGAGAATCTCAATAAATTACGAAGACGGGGTGATTTAAGTGTAGCCATGCGATTAAACGTTAAATTAGAATATTTGTGGTTACGAGTATATACCAATAAAGGCTCGGTGTCAAGAAAATTTTATATACTCACTTTTTTCTATTATTAAACTGGCAGTGAAATGAAAATTAGGTATAGTTAGGCATTTGTTAAAGTAAGTACATATTGTTGTAGGTTTGCTACAACTACTAGTAAATGTTATAATAATTTTTATTGCAAAGAGTAATGGAAAACCAAAGAAATACTAACGAACAATTCAATTCACGTCACAATTCAAGTTTTGTCATAGTCACTAATAATAAGTAATTTATACAAAAAAATACACTCTTCCTTTCGTAATGAAGCAAACGAGGGATTGGTGGAGGGTTGTGTTAGTTTTTATGGGTACTTTGAATTTGAATATATTGGGTTCTGACATTTACGCATATGTAGAAATTGAAATAAAACAAAATTTTACGGATTTTATTAAATCCCAAAGTTTAAACCCTTTACAGCGTCCAGTCAGTCCAGTCCAGTCACGCGTAGACTCACGTACTTTGAATAGAAACTACGAGTAGGTAATTCTACTATCTAACTTTGGTTATTACTCATGATCAATTTTAAATATATGGCTACTAGCTTATGGATACTGGCTTATTACAAACAATGTCTACAAAAACTCTCTCACCCACTCTCCGAATCGCAGCTTGTCAAGAATATTGAATGATTCCAACACGGACTGATCGTATATAAATATAATTTCATCCCTATTGCCAGCTGATGAATGTATTTGGATCATAAATATGCAATGACCGTAGTGTGTTTGGCAAACTTAGATAATAATAGGTATAATGCTTCTGTTTTCGTGAGAGACTATCTTCATATTTGGATTAGGTACATAAAGAAGAGATTAAAGAAAGTATTGCTATTGGATTTTAATCTGTAGTGATTCTTTAGATTTCAAGGACTAAAGGATAATAAGTAGTTGCCGTGTACGAAATATTGATATCAAAGACTTCTTTCATGAATAAGTACCTTTTTGCTTTAAGATGTTTCAGACGTGCATCAAAAATCTTAAGACGTGAAGTAAGCGAATATCATTTACAAAGTAAAAACGTTTTGAGAATACACTTCAACTTCGCAACTTCAAATTTTAGAGGACTCTCATATAAACAGTAGGCTTTTATATAGATTTCACGAAATTTTTAAATAAGGAGAAATGTAAATGTTGTTTGTTAGCGACGAGAAACAATTACCCTCTCGTTGATGTAGTGTTAGGTATAGCTATGTTCTGTCATGGTTCGTGCGATGTTTGCAATGTTCTGGCAAGGCTGGCAGGTTCAACTCGGCTTGCCAGAAGTTGTGCGACACGTGATTGGAATACATTAAAGCACTTCCGACCAACAAGATTCTGACCGCAATGTACCTACGAACTATCTTAGATATAGATAAGAGATTCCACCGTCGTCGCGTTGTCTCTTTGTCATCTTGACTTCTATGGGGTGATTAGTTTGAATCAATTAATATAATAATTATGAATAATGTGAATATAGTTTTTTTACACATGAGAAAGATGTCTGCAGTTACTACTGTTAACCAAATTTTGAAGGATAATCCTAGCACTAAAAATATTATTATATATTCCACCTCTTTGCTCTTAACTCCTTGATGGGTCTGAAGGTTCAACCAAACGTATCTAATGTTTGATGATGGTTATTTTATGTTTCGTGTAATAAGCTTGCTTATTTCCATATATATATCAAGCTCAATTCCGAAATCCCGCCAGTCCTGTTACTAAGGTATTTCAAAAGAAAAATCACATTACCTAGGTAACTTTTAACTCGCACTTTGAACTTTAGGAGCCGAGAGTAATAATTCGGTACATAGAGGTACTTATAATTATATAACATTTTATTAACATACTACCATCATCATTATTACCGTAATGACGACTTAAAGATGTCTTCAACTCACGAGTAAATAATAAATAAATAAATAATAATCTTCGACTGCAAGCCGTAAACATATATGCAAAGCGAAGCTTAAAACTACGCATACTGTACATAGAGTAGGTATTAAATAATCGCTGGGAAAATACTTTTATTAATATTGCGCTGCGCATGTGCTTCATTTGAAATTCATTGCGGTTTATAATTTATGAAGCCTTATTTACTAAGAATTATATAAAATGGTTTTTAACAGACGACGAACGAAAAACCGGAGGAGGTTATAACTTCGGATGTTTATATTTTTTTATGTGTTCGCTGATTTCTCTGTCATTTATGGACCAATTTTATAATATTTGTTTTTAGAACAGAGAGGTATACCTATACCCGAAATGGTCCTATTTAAATTTGAAAGAAATATTTCACTTTTAGGGTAGAAAAAATAGGAATTTTTGTTCTGAAAAATGAGTAAAATATGAGAGACATGAACATGTATTTTTCGTTTTCGTTAAGGGTGGTCTGTGTGTGTGTTTATCCATTGAAAAAGTATTTCAAATATTTGGTAACTGTTCGTACCAAAACCAATTGATACAAAGATATAAACATCCCATACGTCTGGGATCTGCGTGCGGAACACAAATCTGTATAATAGCCTTGAGACTGACGGATATCATGAGTTTTAGTTACCTAGTACTATGTTTTTTGATGTGGCTTCCTTTGTGCCCTATGAATAAATTTAATTTAGTGGGATATTTACCAGTCCCTTTGCATTTCGCCCACGGGTCTTAACGTCCTAAATGGACGAAACAGCGAAATGCGGAATAATTTTATTTTGTGTCCTGCGTCCGAATTTCAGTGAGATTTTTTGTTTATGGCATGTTTTCTTTTTACTTTTTGAGTTTCTTCAATTCCATCTTTTGCTATTCAGTAATTATAGATTCCTATAATGAAATAATAACGAACTAGAGACACTTTTAAACTAATGTTTTAGAAATTACGATATACACTCTCACCGTATTCTATTTTGATTCCCAAAGCATCAATATTTTACTGGAAAAAGTTAACTAAACATTAAAAAACATTACAGTATCTACAGTAGGTAGGGGAGAATATAGACGACCAGTCTTCATCCGCTGTAAAATGAGTAGGAGTGAACAAGAGTTATTGTAATTTATTATCAACTGGACTATTCCAAATGTATTGCGTCAGTAACAGCTACCTACTTTAAAATCTAATCGTTATATATAGGTACTTACGAAAGTTCTAGATCTAGACATTATCAAACTGTTAAGTCCTTAGATCGGAGTTGGATAATATTTTTTTTTTATATCGAAAATCCCCTGGTTCTAAGATACACCCTCGAGTTGTGAGGGGGGGGGGGGGGGTAAACATTGTTTTTGTATTATGAACTGAGATTTAACAATTTTATGATAAAAATAAATTATATTTATTGTTTTTTTTTATGTTTAAACACTTCAATTTGTTTACCTATATGGTGGGAGGTTAACCATATAAAATATACTGTAGGTACCAATGTATAAAGTAACTTATACCAAGACTACTCTCTGAGAAAGTCCTTAACGTTCTAGCGCACTTTAATTAAACTTCATCACTCACATACTTCTCGAACAGAGAGCTATCTGCGTCGATTGATCAGAGAGCTGTTTCATCCATATTAGATTAACGCTCTTCTTTAGTGTGCGCTAATTAATCATCGTGGTTTGACTCAGCCAAATAAATAGATAGTCTCTATATAATTCCAAACCTTGAGATAAAGTAGACTGCAATTAAATCTTGATCCGCCAATTACGAGTAGTTCTTATTAATTTTATAATGAGTTGTGTTGTGGTTGAGTGGCAGTTAACAACCTCAAGACACGCAATCTGAGTTTAGTGTCAATCTTCGAGTCACACAAATTGAACAATGAAAGACTTTTATTGTTTTCTCACGTATTTGCTTATTTACTATACTCAGGCTATCGTGAAAACGTGTCAATATATCTATATATGTGATTTTCTATATGTACCTATAGTTATTATTTTGATTAACCACGAATTCTCAGAACCGATAACAAATGCTTAGAGGATTTGGTACCTTTTTTTTTTTTTTTTTTTTTTTTTTTTTGCGTCTGGAAATGCTTTATGCACCGTCACGCCGCCCTGGGGAAGGCGGCGCGGTGTATGGGACTCCATCCTGAAAAGGACGTATACCCACTAAAACCAGACGGGTGTTCGGCTCATCACCATTTAGCCGGGGTGCGGGAACGTGTTGACATTCTTCCGCGACCCCGGCGAGAGGATTTGGTACCTAACGCAACGAGGTTTGAACATTTTAGGTGACAAATTCGGGCAATGAAGAACCTAACTGATAATTTTATAAAAATAGAGTGTTCACAGAGGTTCTTCTAAATATTACAGCCGTTTATTGTTGCAGCCGTTGTACGGCTGGAGAAACTACACATTTATGTAGAGACAGGTGCTAGAAACTAGTTTCATTATATAATAGATTCTAGCATTTTAAGTTACATTTTATCTGTATTTTTGTATGTCCTCCATAAAATATATAATATTTTAACACGAATTTAGCTAAAATGGCTCATGTAATCTTGTCTAAACTTACTAAGGTCTACGTCTCAGGAACGAACTAACTAAGTCTAACTTGACTTGAATTCCTTATGTGAGAACAGCTTTGATAACTAGGTACCTATAGGTATGTATATGTACGCACACCACCACGAAACCTTTCGAAGCGATTAACAAACTTTGTTGAACTACCTGCCACTGAAAATGTACTTTCGAATAGCTTGTATATATATGTATATAGTAGGTATATAATAGCTATATAACTTTTTATTGGCTTTGTTAGTTAATTCGATTATGCTAGCTGGATCAATTTCCTGCTTGAGAGGATATAATGCGCGTAAATAAGCACAAAAACAACATTATCATTGCCGAATTACGAGAAATTAGCACATAATACTGATAAAACTAGTGTACGGTCTCACTGACTTGGATAAAAGGTAAATCTCTTTTATACGAGCTTTGTACTTAGTACCTATATGGAACTTTGTTTGTCGAGGTATGTATCTACGCTCACTTTAATAATGGCTTTTGGTGGAGCCTCGTAAAAAAGGGGAAACAGAATCTTTGTCTGTGACGTGATTTAATTTATCACCGGGGTCTGCCAGATTATTTAGGCTTATTTTAGTACTTACGTACATTTATAGTGGGAGGTAGGGGAAGCGGGGTACATTGATGCATGGGGCACATAGATACGGCGGTCATTTAAACTAAACGAATGGTAGTTTACTATTAATTTTCTCACACATAGAAACCACAGACGCACCCAATAAGCTACCGGAAGATCGCTGCCGCCCGGTCGTTTCGCTGGACTCGAAAAGCAAAAATATGTTTTTATAGGTCGCAAGAAAAATTTCGTCAACTTTAGGATGTGCATAATTCGGCAGTTTTAATGTTGTTTTTTAAAGGCATCTACATTATGCAGTCAATAAATACTGTGAATTACTCTATAAAATAATCAGTTTTCCATAGTTACTTCCAGTATTTATTTAATATTACTTTGAATTTGAAAAAGTACTTCGGGGCACATTGATACGGAAGTCAATGGGGCAGATTGATACCTGTATTAATGTACCGAGTAAAAAAAAAGAAGAGAGCTTCTGCTAATTCTGATACTAATGGGCCCAGTTAATATTCTAGGATATAAAAAAATAAAAATAAAAACAATTGATACTAATTAAATAAAAATAAATAAAAATACAAAATATATATACTTAACGAAGTTAATTTCTGGTAAATAAGAATGAAACTGTGATTAATTCATAAATAAAGTTAAAAACGAATCAAAATGTATTTATTTAATTTCTAAACAAATGTATATAAGTTATGTAAGAAGATATATAAGCGAATCAAACTGCCCCGTACATGGGGTAGTTTGATACAAAACCCATTTTTCAGAAAAAGCGTCATAAAAAAAATTACGGGCCTTTTTGCAGTGAAATGTATACCTACGTTTGTACCCAGATACATTCTCGACCCAGAATAATAGTTTTTGTTGCAATATCTCTATAACTATATTTTTTAGCGACGAAACAAAAAAACGGTATCAATCTGCCCCACCTCCCTACTTAGTTGATGCTATTTATTTATTTATTTATTTATTTATTTGGCTAGCCAACAATTGTTTACACCAGATAATTTACAAACATAAAAACAATAGTTTATCTTTATAAGTGCAACAATTGCTATGAGCATTATCAAATGTTATGGCCCACCCATAGTAATTTTGTACCTATTCATAAGCTTAGTGGGGAACGGTCAATTTCATCAGAAAGCCGGAGCTATTTTAAATGCGTTGGTACTCTCTGAAACATTTGAAAAACGAATCTGTTGTTTTAAGTACCTATGTAAGTATCTGGCGTTTGGGCGAGCATGTCCTCACTGAACGTTTATTTTTGTCAAAACTTAACTTTGAATAAGATTTTACAAGCTTTTATTGAACCCGCAGTGCTTTTTCTGGCTTTTCTGAATAGTGACTATTAAAAGTTGGCAGGCATGTTGTATAGAATCTTCGTCACTGGTATCACTAATGTACTCCATAAATAGGGGGAAAAGGGTAAATCAATAACGTAATTCGTAGTCATTAAATTTTCAACTTATATTATTGAATGAATTTTGGTAAATCCTTCCATAGCGGTTGCCTACTTCGAATTTAAAGATGAAGTGAAGACCCACCTGCCAATTCATTGAAGCCTAAACGGCTGAGTAAATTTCGCTTTTCTAAATTGAAAGGATTTAAGTAAAGATTGAAATAAGAACCCATTCAAGCATGAATGATTAATTTTTACTCATAGAAAATGTGCAAAATCTATACCTTTCAAACATTTAACTTTATTTATCATCTATGATAAATACAGGTAAATGTGTACATTTATTTTTCGTTTAAACCAGGGCTTAAAATGCCACATTGAGCAATTTCTCTGGAATCAATTCTTATTTAGAATTATTACAGGTATTTGGATTTATTTTATTTCGGACGGCCAACAGAAGAATTACTTAATTTTAGGCGATATAGCATGCAGTCAGACTTTGCATAGTTATAATAAAATTAATATGATTAATGAAATTTTAGCTCCGCACTTCATCTCATTTTAGTTCATTTATTTTAGTGATTTGTAGTTGTGTAAACGGTGCAGTCTTGGCATCTTATTGGCTGCAAACTAGTCAGCCAGATGATTTACCTATATGATATATGCTCCTATAAATAACATTAATATATCCCCTTACTCCTCGAAGGGTTATGCAGAGGCGTACTAACTACTGTACAAGTGTACAGTGTATCGTCACGAGCAAAAACGTCTATGTATACACAAACAAAAGTGCTAAATCGATTGTCTCCTAAAGTACTAATAGAACGTTTGTGATATTACGAACACAGTATTTACGAACCAATACTATATTGACATTGGTGTTATCACAAAGTTGCAATTGTTCATTTATGAAAAAATCGCTTTAGCCCCTTTGTAAGTGTTTATATGGCTGTGCTTGTGACTGTACAAGCATAGTTCGCCGGTATGGTTAGCTCCCATGTTATGGGGGCGAGCCTATGGCAAATAACCCGGCACTAATCCAAACTTCGAACTGATACTGAAAAATTTAAGGAAAACCCAGAACCTTAAGCGTAGCAATCGCGTCAAATAGTAAACATTAACAAATTATTAAATACGTTCTTTCATTACATAGAAATTACATATACGGATTTCAATATGGAAAAAGTTCAACTTGAATGAAAGTAGTGATTAAAAAAAAAACTGGCTTTAAAATCCCGTCTTAGGCATCATTACCATGCAGCCTTAATTGGTGGCTATGTCGACGTGAGTGACTCGCGACTGCTGTGTTCATAATATACTAATATTTATTACCTACTTATGTTAAAGTTCCTGAAACGGGTGAATAGACTGACTCCAATAATACAGGTTAGTTGCCTAGCTCAGGAGCCAGCCAGTGTTTGAAATATATTGAAACTTCTCGTTTTATGTAAATAAAACGCTATTATTTACATACAAGTACTTTTATTTGCCATCGACAAAGAAAAGCTGCTCCCTTCCGTGCCAATGTTTAGTATCTGACTGCGCACTTCGTTGTAGCTTATGTTTTCTGCTAAATGAATTACGCACACATTTGAGCGTGACCGAACGTCATCTCGCGTATGCAGTTGCAGCATGTATCGGAATCGGAGCATTTCTATGAAGTGTCCGAGCAGTGTGTCCGTACTACTATAATTATACTAGCTTTCCGCCTGCGGCTTCGCCCGCGTGGTCTAGGTATATGAATCGCTAAATGTGTTGCTAAGCGCAAAACTCGAGAACGGCTGAACCGATTTGGCTGATTTCTTTTTTGTTGTGTTTGATGAAGTCTAAGGAAGGTTCTTATGGAGAGAAAAAACCTAAAAAATACAAGGAAAAAAGTAAAAAACAAAAATTTTCTGTTCCCATACAAACACTTTGGCTGTCAAACATTTGACGTCAATCAAAACAAAACAACGTTAGGAAGAAATAGAAATGATATGCAATCTGTAATCAACTTGAAGGCATACCAAAGACAATTGTAACGGGGCAGAACAAGGTCTGCCGGGACCGCTAGTTTCTTATATATCTTTGTTACTCTGTAAACATTTAGCTTTCTACTGCTGAAATATTCTTTCAGCATTTGAAAGAATATTTTAAATCGGTCCAGTAGTTTAGGAGCCTATTCTATTTAAACAAACAATCAAATCTTTCCTCTTTATAATATTAGTATAGATAAATACTAGTGCAGGAAACGAACCAGCATTGTCCATGTTGTTTAGCGGGTTAGACAAATAGTTCTATGTTGTATTTTCAATATTTGTTTAGGTTTCAATGCTTCGTTAGTCTTCATACTGTTATCTAGCTGTGGTTAGTCTTATTTTTTTAAAGAACTATAGATTTATTTTGTGTGAAGCGGGATTGTATTTTAGCAAGCAAAAAAACCATAATAAATAATGTTTTCGTTATCCAGCTAACCTTCCGGTCATGACCCTGGGACCACCCTTTTGTGGTGGTAGGTAGGTACTAGTCCAGGCTTTGATTACACATTATTCTATTCCAATAAGTTACCTAAAATATATAGGAAGGAGTAGGATAACAACAGTGATACTTTGGTGGGAGACTATCCAGGAATTTTGGTCCAGCCAAGTTGTAAAGAAACCCTCATTCATTTTATGTTTAGAACATAACCATTTAATACTCTTGATAGGTATCAACGCCGAATAATGCCGGTGTGCGGGCCGGGGCTGCTCAATCTATGTTAATTGTTTATATAGCGACTCTCGACAGATTATACCCACATGTCTACACAGATAAGGGTGGAATACGGATTAATTAAACTCTGTCTTTCCATGCCCTTATTCAACCATAGATGTCAAATTGTTAATTACGACGCGAGTTCCCGAGTAGAGAACGAACTAATTTTGCTCAGTCTTTTGAAACACGCGAAAAATTAATGTTTAAAAAAATCACGCTTTATAAAATTTTACTTTTACATGTCAATCGATCTTCTTTAAGTTCTGCATGAATATGTTGTAAATATGTGTAAATCACATATTTTAGCATTTTTCCAACTACTTATGTTAAAGTTTCCAGTCTAACAAGAACGCTGAATTTAAGTATTTTATGCGAACGACGTCTATCAGAATCATCAGAATCCTAATATTTGATGAATAAACTAGATATATAGAATTCACTTTATGGTACACCAAAGGATAAAGAATAAAAGTTACAGAAGTACAATTGGCGGTCTTAGCGCTAGATGCAATTTCTTACAGACAACCATTGGATGGCCAAGAGTCGTGTGAAATTAAATAATGAGGTGTACTCACTAAGTAAATATAAATTAAAATACGTAACATATATATATAGTTGTTAGGCTTTTCAGGATTTGAATATTAACCAGTAACGATTGCCATAAGTTCTAGTGGTCCGCGAAGCATTCCTTCATTTCCTTCTATGCTACATAAAGCCAAGTGCTAAGAATGGTTACTTATGCATCTATTGAATCGCGGTAGTTGCATTGCATAATAGCTTAGTTACAGTCATGACCATGCCCTTATATGTTTTTTTGTCATACAATAATCACTGCCTCTTTGGCCAAGTGGTCGTAAGCGAGTTTGCTATGCAAGAGGTCTGAGTTCGATTCCTGAGTCGAGTA
Organism: Acronicta psi; assembly: GCA_946251955.1. NCBI lineage: Eukaryota > Metazoa > Arthropoda > Insecta > Lepidoptera > Noctuidae > Acronicta > Acronicta psi. Next base: position 6,833,916 of record OX276472.1, on the reverse strand, counting down.
GTGTTATTGTTTTTTATTTGTGAAATTTCCAGTAGCAGCTCGCAGTTTTGATTTGTTGTCGATTAATGGCAATAAACTTGCCCCAATTATATGGGACCTAAACATACCGGGTAACTGTGGATTGAGAGCATTTTATGTTATACTAAAGTAATAATTGAAATATATAATAATAATATGTTTATTACCATACATTCTGTTTACTAGGTGCCAATTATTAAACGCTACTAAACATACATAAATTTATATCCACATGAGCCCGAAGTCTAATTATCGAAATTAGTTTCGATGTACCTATGTAATGTAAATTCCTTTGAGGTTACCCTCTCTAATCAATAACCTGTAGGTAGGTTAACTAGTGTAACTATCTATGTGCTATTTCCAGAACCTGGTTCGGGGGAACACTAGTAGAATTCTACGAATCCTCTTTACAAGGCTTCTTTTCAATATTGTTTTAAGACAACATTCTTTGGCAAATAGTTCTTTCAATAAGTTTGACCTAGGGAAACAATACCCTATCAATACAAGATTTCCGCTGATTCATCGTCGAGTTCTTATTGTTTGGCTGTTTTATTGCCTTCTTGACTCTTACCGCATTTTGTTTTATTTTCTTTCGATAAAAGTTGTAAAAAGAGATTATGCCACAACATTATAAAACAGATATTCTTTTTTATTGATTTTATACCGCTACTTGCTTGTCCACATGAAGCTATTAAAAATATTCATCTCTGATTGAAATATTACGACGCCTACGTAATACTCATATTCGAGAGTATTCGATTACTAGCACAGTATAGCCTCCAGCGGTACATATGAGGAGAGGATCTTGATAATAATCTTATCAATGTTATCTACACTAACATTGCCTCATCAAATATTTTAATATTTGTGCTGCCGTAAAAATAGGTAGGCTAAGTTATCACAATTATTCATAAATTATTAAAAGTTGTGGGTATTTTTCAGAATCAATTATAGAATTATTTTATGTGAACATTGAGAGTGTTTACTTATTTTGGATATTAATATTTTAGATATCCTTTATAAAGTTAATACACTTAAATATTATTTATTATTATAAATATTATTTTATTTTTAATTTTTTATTACAATAATAAAATAATCCTTATGTGTAAGTTGCATTGCGAGGCATGTATGTTAAGAAGCATGATCTAAATAATTTACGATACTGTGAATTTATAATAAAAATACCAGTAATATACCGCACCGCCACAATCATAAATATACCGCGGTGTTTTATTAAACCACGTCAATTTCCTTAGGGGTTTATTCCATTTTACTTTTTATCATTTGCATAAAGTAGATTACTTTATTCCCCAAAAGTAGATAAAGTCGAAAGAATGTTTAATAAAACACACACAAAGTGACTTAATAATGTCGTACCCCGCAAATACTCGTAAAACACATAGTCGTGCCCGCTGCCGCTGGATGCCCAAATAACAGACAATTGTATGCGGTTATTGTGGAAATGACCTGATATCCGTCACATAATCTGAATGTGAAGGCTCTCAAGGGTATCAATACATCAGTTTATGGATGGCATTTTACACACCATCACAAGACAAGTGTTGGCAATCGTTACTATTGTAATTTTTATTGCTAATATTATAGATCTTACTAATTTTATAAAGACGAAAGCTTGTTAGTTTGGATGTTTGGATAATTTTTGCTCTTTTTGATTGGGCTGAAAGTTGAAATGGTGATGGCCTATACCTTGGATTAGGACATAGGCAACATTTTAATCCCGAAAAATTCAAAGTTCCTACGGGTAACGGGTTCAAAGTTCCTAACTTCACGCGGGCGAAGCCGCGGCCAATAGATAGTAACAATTATTTCACTGGTGCAATAATTCGTAAAAATCTAAACATTAAAAGGGATGGATGTTCATTTAACATCGACTCAACCGTTAATCTAGAGCACGTCTCAATAAATGTTTGTTTCCAAACTACAAGCTGACGAACTGTGAACTTGTGTAATGTAATCAGAGCTTTAAGAGCTCTGTTTATGTGGTTTTGGTGTAAACTCTGCATTTTATGGCTTTGAAAACGACGGTAAACTTCCCTTCATTTACTTTATCCTGGGGAACTAATGTTTACCGAACCGTATTAGTGAGAACGCTATACCGAGGTGGGTGCCATTTGTTGCAAAAATGTTGTAGGTACTTAGGTTAAGTACCTCGTGTGTTAAATATTATGAAACATATAAAAGATAAGTCACACTGTAATTACGAAAATAATATTATTAAGATTGTTAGTGCTACGAAAAAGGTAATATGGGTAAGATGTATTTTTAACATAACATACCATCACGCCTGTATTCCCTAAAGAGTAAGGCAGAGGTACCTACACCGACAATTCGCCGGTATGTTTAGGTACCATGTAATAGGGGGTCAGCCTATTGCCATTAACCGGGCACGAATCCGGATTCCGAGCTGTTACTGGGAATTTCGTTGAAAAACTCAACAACACTACTCGACCCGGAAACCAAACCCAGGACCTTTAGCGTGGCAGTCGCGCTTGGGAAAACTAGACCAGTCAGCGGATCAGGCTCATTCTAAAAAGTCGTTACAAAAACGAAAATATAACTTTATTCCTGTGTTTTATCCATTTTAATTGGCATGAACATACGTCAATACCTTCAAAAAAGTATAAATGCAATCGTTCAAACTTGCAAGAAATAATCCTCTACTAACAAACCGTATTTCGTTTTGCGTCATTAGGCGCCACCCAGAACCTAGTTGATTGCCCTCAACACTGATTGTAATAGTGATAATTTTTTGACGCTGTCGCAGAGCGAAGCTTCCTGTGGTGAAGACAAAGTGTAATGTTTACTTATGTACTTAAGTATAGATTTTCTACTACATGTGATTTTGGTTCTGGTCATTTGATCTGCCAACTATCATCATCATAATCAACCCATATGCTGTCCCACTGCTGGGCACGGGACTCCTCTCAGTATGAGAGGGATTAGGCTATAGTCCACCACACTAGCCTAATGCGGGTTGGCGGACCTCACATCACATGTCATCGAGAAAATCTCTCAGGCTTGCAGGTTTCCTCACGATGTTTTCCTTCATCGTTAACTATCAAATACTTTTTTTTTAAACTTCTCTCACTTGGTCAAGAAAGAAGTTGCGTTGACAAAAATCTTTTAATGAAATAAAAAACAGTGATTCAAATAAACATAAAATTATAAAATTCTGTGTAGACCTATTTCTTAGAAATTACAACCCAAGCATCGAAAGCCTTGTCTCTAAACTAGAGTAATTTAATATTACTTTTTTGACTCTTAATTGCCAATGTAAAATATAAGTTTAACGAATTAATTAGCTCTTTTCAAGTTCCGGAGTCAAGTTGATTTGTTGCTAATGAAAGGGTTAAATTGAATTTTGTTTTATGATTTTTTCTTTCATTTTATGCCAGTGAGTTAGGTACAACACATAGACACAACTTTGCCTGGTATTTAGGTATTTTTATTTTAATGATGTTCCATTCCAAATCTACCTATCTTTGAAAATAATGCCAGTATGGTCAAACTTGCTACTGGAGTCAATTTTATTGACAACATGCATGAGTTTATTTTCGTTTTTATCTATTCTAAACGGTAGATGACGTATCGCGGGAAGTGAATATCAGCGTGAAATGGTTCTGTAATGTAATAAGCACGCAAGTACCTTTCGCCAGGTATATAATTTGTGGCAACGATCTTGTACGACACCTCTGGCATCATCTAAACTAGTTTACTCACTCGACATAACTTAGTAAACAAACTTTGTCACTAAGCCATTTAGAATAGGTAACGTTGATATTGTTTGCGGAGCTTTTGTAGCATCGTTTTTACAAGACTGCCTGTGGCTCATAGTTTTACTCGGGGCCATAAGAACTTCTATTTTATTAAACCTAAGGTAGCCTATGTTTTTTCTCCTCATTAATCCATCTTTTGATGATGTTTAAAACGCTGATACACACTTCGACGAGGTTTCAGATTTTTTAAAGGGTCTAGGTATTTTAAAGAAAACTCAATAGCTTTTTACTTGACTTGGAAAGCGAAAGTGAAAAGTCTATAACTTATTGAGTTGGCATAAACTTTTGTACAATGTGTTTAAAAACCGAGTTCGTAACAGTGCCTTTCAAAGTCTGTTCGGAGCTCTGTGACACTTATCCGATATAGGTATAAGAAAATACGACCTCGTACATACTTCAGTCACTCGTTGCGGACAGGCGGACAAGAGTCGCACTCGACCTGAAGAGGGCGCTCGCTCCTTTATTTATTATTATTCCATTACATAGTCGCGGCTGCAGGCGAGAACATAAATAATCCGGAACATACGGGTAACACACAGATCGCCGGAAAACCTCCTGTAGCTATATTTCAGTACGTTATAATTTATTACTAGGTACAATAGCATTGTATTTTTTGAGTGACAGTGGGTCGTTTTTCCGAAGTTTACTATTATCCCTGAATGTATGCGTGTATTGTTATAATAAATGACGTAGATCTTTTCTCTTTCACAGACAATGCATGCTGTTCATAGATAGTATCCCGAAAACCTGTAATTGGCACATCCCTAGAGAGAAAAGTAAAGATGTCGAGTATTGAAGGCGACGGTGTGGCGTACTGTGTACCGGAGGGGCAGAATTTTCAACGGGCCTACGTTAGAATTCATGGGTACATCGCGCTACTCATCTGCCTCCTGGGCTGTGCTGCTAACTCCGTCAACATAGCCGTGCTCAGCCGAAAAGAGATGATTTCATCTACGAATTCCATCCTCACCGGACTGGCAGTCGCCGACTTGCTGGTCATGATCGACTACATTCCCTTCGCCTTACACATTTATACAAATATATGCGCACAGCTCAATAGAAATTCGTATGCGTGGGCTGTCTTCGTCTATTTTCACTCCATATTCAGTCAAACATTTCATACAATATCTATTTGGTTGACGATCACGCTCGCCGTTTGGAGGTTCATAGCAATAAAGTTCCCACAAAAAAACAGGACGTTGTGTAATAAGAAGAACACCAATATTGCTATAGCAGTGGCATATGCGGTGTGTCCAATATTATGTCTTCCTATATATTTTGCGATGAAGATTCAAGAAATTCCTGCATCGTCGGGAAACGGCTATGAAAACGCTACACTGAATTCCACTGATGACCTGATAACAAACGCATCGGTGGCTAAAGAGCAAGAGTACGCCATAGTGATGACCGATAATAACGAGTTGTTGACAGCTATATTTTGGATTTACAGTGTATTTATAAAACTTATACCGTGTGTAGTGCTATCTATTTTAAGTGTGTTACTAATCCTCAAAATGAAGTCGAGTGATCGAAGAAGGCAGAAATTACTGAAAAAATCTGCGATCACAACTAACGAGGTACGTTGTTTTTCTCATTTTTGTTTAGAAATCAAATACAATTCAGTTGAGTTACCGATTTGCAATCGAAGTACTAGGTCATTCGAATATCGGTTGTACCTACATTATAGCGAGTCTGTATTTTTGAATTTTCTGCTTGCAACTAAATTGGTATTCGTTATAAAATATTTTCGTATTCTACACAGTTCTGCATGACACATATAGTATCTACATTTGGATGATTGTATTTTTACAATTTTTTTGTTACCTACATGTGTATCGAATAATATAATTATGTATCTAAAGCCTCTAGGTGCACTAAGTATATAATCATTATACGTCTTTCCTCGATGGTCAGGCCGAGGTGTTTTATTGCACCTACAGTTCGCCGGTATGTCGGTCCCATGCAATTGAGGGCGAACCCATTGCCATTAGCTGGCCCAAATCCAAACTCCGAGCAGTTACTGTGAATTTCCTAATGGAAAAACTCAATAACAGTTTGTGAGAACTATGAAAAGATAATGTTAGTTGTTTTTCTTTGTTGTGTGATCTTAGCTTCGATGCTTTCAGAGAGATAATGGAGAGGATTATAATGAGCGTAACATGAGCTCATTGAATAGCCATTATATTCTTTGATAATGTTGTTATATGTAGGGGGAGAAAGCTCGGCTGAACGAGGACGGTGGAAAACGCGGCGGGGGCGGCGGCGGACGCACGGACCGCACCACGCGGATGCTGGTCGCTTTGTTAGGCCTCTTCTTGGCCACAGAACTACCGCAAGCTCTTTTTGGGCTCCTCACTGCGATAGCCCCACATCTCTTTCAAATATGTTACTACGCTTTTGGTAAGTTTTTTTAAACTCTATAAACTACTGCACTATACATATATCGCATTCATACCGATCGGTTTTTGTGTTGAACATACAGAACGGTTTTAAATGGGTAAACGTTATTCTTGGAATCGCTCGATAGCTTGATTGCTAACAGGCAGCGTATTTAATTTCGTCATTTGTGTTAGTGGAATTATATTTTATCAGCACAGCATGACCTAAAATGGCAAGTCTAAGCATGTTTTCTGAAAACGACCGAGAACGATGTACCTATCTGATATCTAGAGTTCTATAATTCTGCTCTTTAGCTTATTTTATGAGGTCTTGTCGCTAAAACACCGCAGTGTACAACCTCTATATTTTATTTTATTAACATAGATTGCTAGATAAAACTAAAACCAATTGGGGCTCGAGTAGTTACGGACATACCTATTCATTCTTTATTAGTGTCGTTGGCCGTGGTGGGTGATAGCAGATCCCGACCTCTGAAGCAATACTTTCAGTTGGATTTTATAGCTCGATGTAATAATTAATTCATTCCCGAAGCCATGGGAATTTGCACAATTCCTTTCTTTGCGGATGTTCTACTCTTTACATTTTAAGCAACCTGCAAACTTAGATTTAATAGTTTTTTTAGTTTTCGAGTGAGTAAAAATGAAATAGGTACACATATTGTCGTTTTTATATATAGGTATCTACTTACAGATAATATAGTTTACACGTGTCTTAATAGGGTAGACATACTAAATGGTAAATGGTACTGTCAGTCACTGTGAACAAAGGCGTAGTTGGCATCACTATCACGAATACTGTAATTACTTTCACAACAAACAGTTCCTTCTTCTATCTTAAAAGGAAATCTATTTTTACGTGACGATGGTGATGTAATTAGATATAGGATAAAATGCTGGGAGTTATTTATAGAAATAGTTATTTATATTATGTGACTTTATTGTTTATCCGTACCTAACTATATCTAGCTAAGTATGAATGTTCAGTTTTAAAACCGTAGGTATGTTATACATAGGCATTTTCTGTATATAATATGAATTTGAATCTTGACGTAATAATTTAACCTTAGGTTTATATCATGAGCCAAAATGAAGAAGTATTGATAAAATAATAATATGATAGCTGTATAGATTAACAAAGCAAACCCCTGCATGACGTAAGAGAAAATATATTGAAAGATAGCACGGTTTTGATAGTCGTGTTTAAAAATCTTAAATAAAAAAAAACTATTAAAGATTAATTCGGTATTTTTTCTGTTATAAAATCGTAAAAGAGCAGTGTCTATATCAATATATAGACACTGCTCTTTTACATTCGCAGTACATAAACGTATGTGAATCCAAAATATTTTTTTGGGAATCTTGTTTAGAATAAAGTCGTCTAAATATCTACCAACTAGAAATGTTAATGTCTCATTTCTGAAATGTATGAACCTGGACAAAGTAATAGTTATTTGTTATACAAGAGTGCAAAGTTGTTTTTTAACCACGTGCTCAATTTTGATGACCGAGCAAGCGAAGGATTCTAAAATTGAATCACGAGCGGAGCGAGTGATTCAAAAATTAGAATCCTGAGCGTCAGCGAGGGAAATAAAAGAGCACAAGGTGAAAAATCTTTGCACTCGAGTGCAACACGTAACTTTTCATCCCACCTCAGCGAGGAAATGACTAAAAAAAACATTTACAACCACAAGATACTTTTATTTCATTTTAGGTATTAAATACTATATGATAGGTAAGTTTTACAGAATACCTATTCTTTAAATTATAACAAATAATACTCAATACTCAATACTCAATACTCAATACTCAATACTCAATACTCAATACTCAACACTCAATACTCAATACTCAATACTCAATACTCAATACTCAATACTCAATACTCAATACTCAATACTCAATACTCAATACTCAATACTCAATACTCAATACTCAATACTCAATACTCAATACTCAATACTCAATACTCAATACTCAATACTCAATACTCAATACTCAATACTCAATACTCAATACTCAATACTCAATACTCAATACTCAATACTCAATACTCAATACTCAATACTCAATACTCAATACTCAATACTCAATACTCAATACTCAATACTCAATACTCAATACTCAATACTCAATACTCAATACTCAATACTCAATACTCAATACTCAATACTCAATACTCAATACTTTATTGCATTCCATAATATGTACAGTAGTTGGTAGGTAACTAGGTATGTAATACTAGAGAAATTGAAAGTAACGTTGCTACAATTACTTGAGTGTAATATTTTTGTTAGGTATTGTAATGTTGGTGTTAGTGACTTAAAAAAGTACACCAAGAAAGTTTCGGTAGGCTTGTTGAAAAAATCTTTGCACTCGAGTGCAACACGTAACTTTTCATCCCACCTCAGCGAGGAAATGACTAAAAAAAACATTTACAACCACAAGATACTTTTATTTCATTTTAGGTATTAAATACTATATGATAGGTAAGTTTTACAGAATACCTATTCTTTAAATTATAACAAATAATACTCAATACTCAATACTCAATACTCAATACTCAATACTCAATACTCAACACTCAATACTCAATACTCAATACTCAATACTCAATACTCAATACTCAATACTCAATACTCAATACTCAATACTCAATACTCAATACTCAATACTCAATACTCAATACTCAATACTCAATACTCAATACTCAATACTCAATACTCAATACTCAATACTCAATACTCAATACTCAATACTCAATACTCAATACTCAATACTCAATACTCAATACTCAATACTCAATACTCAATACTCAATACTCAATACTCAATACTCAATACTCAATACTCAATACTCAATACTCAATACTCAATACTCAATACTCAATACTCAATACTCAATACTCAATACTCAATACTCAATACTCAATACTCAATACTCAATACTCAATACTCAATACTCAATACTCAATACTCAATACTCAATACTCAATACTCAATACTCAATACTCAATACTCAATACTCAATACTCAATACTCAATACTCAATACTCAATACTCAATACTCAATACTCAATACTCAATACTCAATACTCAATACTCAATACTCAATACTCAATACTCAATACTCAATACTCAATACTCAATACTCAATACTCAATACTCAATACTCAATACTCAATACTCAATACTCAATACTCAATACTCAATACTTTATTGCATTCCATAATATGTACAGTAGTTGGTAGGTAACTAGGTATGTAATACTAGAGAAATTGAAAGTAACGTTGCTACAATTACTTGAGTGTAATATTTTTGTTAGGTATTGTAATGTTGGTGTTAGTGACTTAAAAAAGTACACCAAGAAAGTTTCGGTAGGCTTGTTGAAAAAATATCGATACATCGATATATCAATATTATTTTTTTAATATATCAATATTTTTGAGCGATATTTAATATTTCGATATAAAATTCAAAGTATCGAAAAGGTATAAAAATCTATATTTTTTACAGACTAATAAACATTTATAAGTTTTAAGATTATAAAATCCGAAAAAGGAATACTTTTTTTATACTAACATCTTTTTAACAAATTATTTTTTGTTTTTGGTCGACTTGATTTGTTGTTTTATAATTTGGTTTTTAATATATATCGCCCATATATCGATATTTTTAAATAAAAATATCAGTATCGATGCTGATATTTTCAAAAAATATCGATTCGACATAATATATCGATACTTTGTTGCGTTTAGACTCGGAACCTAGGGAAGGTTCCAAGTCTGAGTTTTTAACAAATTAAAAAAAAGTTGTATGATAAATTCGGCGCCAGGGGGGTAAAAGCACGATGTTCTAAATTCAATTTACTTTGTCTCTCTAGAGGATAAAAACGACTTTTGCACTCAGATATCGAAGAGTAAAAATAGTCTTTCCGAGATGGTGGGATGAAAAATAAATTATACAATAGACGCGTAACAAGTCGCGTGGCGCTATTATTTATTAGACGGTTACATGTATTAATTGCATTTTTTATGTAGATGGAACATGCAGTAGCAATCAAACAGTTAGAAACTTAGAACTATTTGAATTGCATTGTTTGTTTGTCCTAGTAACAATCATTTATGCAAAGCCGCGCTTACAAATCGGAACTAGTTACTTACGTGCTTGTTGAAATTAGTTTTATAACAAGACCCTAAGGGCCTGTTTCACCATCTTTGGTTAACCGCTAACCACCGGATAAATAAAAAAATGGAACATTATTTCTATGAAATTATCTGCCAAGTAATTTAACGGAAACTTATCAGGAGGTGGTCAAGCAGGCCTTAAAGCCTGATTATTTAAATGATGGAAGCAATTCATGGCAAGAGTACCTACTCGCCTTTTAAATTAATTTTCATAATTTCCTTTTCAACTGATATTATGTTCGTTTACTTACATTATGTACCTACATTTGGTCCTTATATTCATGCGAATACCTATATGAAGCCCAGTCCAGCTTTAACCTCAAAATGTCGACAAACTCATTTTGTATATGTTGATTAATTGATTCGAATAATTATTTTATATCCGTTTTAACGACATTTCAATATATTATGGGTGCGAAAGAGCGATGAAAGTAAGAGGTGATTAATTTGATGTCGGTATTAAAAGCAAGGTTCAGGATAATTCAGATTCTTTTAAGCCAAGTGAATCGTTACTAATTGATATAATACGTTACGCTGAAGAAGGAACCAAGGAGAAAGGAGCTAATAATTATATTATGTTTCACTTTCAGTAATGTATATTTCATTTAATTTATTTTTAACGACAATAGAAGATAATTCGTTCGATAAATTTTCTTTGTCTACAATAACATTTTTGTTTATTACGATACGTAAAGGTCCATATATTTAGGTCCGGTTTATTTCGATCGAAATTGATTTTATCTTGTAGAAAATTTAATTATTTTAGCCATAGTAAGAGACATAATATATTTAAGTAAGCATTACTTTAAATGTAATGAAATATAAGTGGGCTTATGTGTAGGCTGTAATAAATTAAAGTTGCGTAAATATCGTGATTCCACACTCTAACATAATTAATTATTCTTTAAAGTACATATTTTGTGTGAAACAGTTGACGATACCTACGTATCGTCAACTGTTTCACACAAAATATGTAGTTTTATGAATAATTACATTATGGTAAGGTTCAGGCAGGCACATAACTAGACTATAGGTCTAATGCTTATAATAATAGGCAATAATTATAACCTATAGAAACTGAGTTCTATATGTCAAATAGGTATCGTACATAACATAAGGAACCTTAGATTTGTTCCTGAATATCAGGCTTAGAGCTAAAACGAATAATAATACGTAATCAGTGTGCAACCAAGCTCTTTATATTATGATCCTTAAACGTACGACCTTAACTGAGACGAAAGCATTAACTGAGACGAACGAGTGACGCCATTAATTAAAAGCTGAAGTTAGTTAATTAGTGTAACGTCATTAGATATATAAGTTAAATATAAATTATATGGCTCAACCAGGCTAACATAATGTGGGTAGAACATTAGGAGCTAAGTGGGCTACTGGCGGAGTAGTCCAAAGACTTTGCGCAATTTAGCTACCACGGGAACACTACAATCGTAATTATAAATAATGTAGACCTTCTAAGTCTACACTACACGTCTGTTTATAAAATGGTTAGAAGTCATGTCAGGCCCTTTGATATAATGGAAACAGACATTTATTCAACAGCCACGTGCAGCGTTATCAAATCTCTGAAATCGGTTGTTTCAGAAATAAAATAACATGTACGTAGGTCGCGTGACGCAGATCTGTACGATATGGGCTTGTTACTAACTAGTATTCGGCGTTAATTATTTTGTGCTTTCGCACTTAAATTAATTGGTAGTAGATTACGCTAATTAGTGATTATGGCTAAAGACCCTGAATTAAAATTAAAGGTCCACGAGAAAGCACAAGTTTTATAGTTGTTAATGAGCTGACACGATTTATTATATGAATAGAAATAATTGACGAGAAAATGAACGTAGGTACATGCAGACAGTAAATAATTAGGCTACTACCTATTTACCTAAAAATCCACTTGTAGGTTTTATGCTTATTTTCCCCGTAGACTTGAAAACTTTCTATTATGTCTAAGTGAAGAAGAATACTTTTTATTCCAATTTCATTCCTCTGGCGGTCTTGTCTAGATTGAAATTAAACTTAGATCAAGATATTAACAATCACTATAAATAAACAGTTGGTTTAAGTAGAACTGAAATGTTTAATTGTGAGTTAGTTGGCGGAGACCATGAGTACCTGTCTCTGTCTGTGCCAGACCGCAGGATACATGCCATAACTATGTATAATCTAGGATAAATACCATGGTAGGTTTACGCATGAATCCTGTTTCATTTTCACTAATTCCCTATGTTCAAATCTGCAGATTCAATTTAATTTCTTTGAAGTTGTATATTCGATAAATAAATGGATGTTCGAAATGACCAGTCCAAAGTGATTTTACTAACATTTACAAATACAAAAATAAGACGTCAGTACCTAAGTGTAATGGTGTATCTACTCGCATTGAAGACACGTAACGTTTAAACATAATTTGATTGACAATGATTGAAAGCATTCCTCTTTGACACTGGGATCAATTTGTACCTACGTTATAGATATGTAGGTCCGGAAAATGATTGGAAATGTTTCCCCATCATTTTTGTAACGATGCAATGATGGAAAGACGAATAAATATTACATAAATAAGAATATGTGCTCAAGCTTCTTCTTCAAATATAGGTACAGTGTAATAGGGGTCGTTATACAGTGAAATATTTTAGTCAGCTATATAGTTGGCTTTACACACGTCATCGATCAGATTTAAAAATATCGTATGTGTTTGTAGAATGCCGATCATTTGTTTTAACCTCTAGAACTAGATCAACATTTATTAAGATTTGTGAATGACGTGAAAAAATAAATGTATAAACTGTAATATACCACTAACGTGTTGGTTTCATGTGTAAATAGACTAACATTTTTATTACTTAACTCTATAAACCCAAGCAGTTTATCACGTTATGAAGATAATGATATTTTATGTAAGATTTAGATTGATTTGCTTATAAAATAAAGCGGTCCTCATAAGAGCGAAACGTTAATTAAGTTGTAATATCAAGATGATTGACGACACTGGGTCCGATGCTTGCAAGTTTCTAAAGCATTTACATATATGCAAAAGCAAACTTCGATTATAGAATCAACATAATGTTTATCATATCAAGGATAAACATTTCTATTTGGTAAATTAAACTTTAAAGTAGTTTGCGGAAGTTAAACTGGTTTAGGGGTGTGTTGAACGTTGTCTAAAAGTTATCTAATCACGTATTTAAATATAGAGGGAAGTCACCACACTGGGAATATCGGAAAATATGGAATGGAACAAGAATTTCAAAATTAGATAAAATAATGTTTCCACTAAGTTTTTTAGCTTCCAAAAATTGTAAAATTTTTAAGTATAACCATTACATCGATAATTACATCAATACATCAATTACACCGAACCTACAAAATTTGTAGCTTTCATTTAAAAAAATGAAATCTACAAATGGGATTATTGTACCATAAACAAAATGAAGGCTCAAAGTTATGACAGATGATACTTTAGATATTTTTTTGGATCAACAGACCAACAACCAAGATTTCAGTCGTTTTAGTTTTCAAACCAAGATATATTGGTATCGCCTTGATAGTTATATACTTATAAATAGAAATAGAAAGAACTAAGATATTATGCCTTCCGATTTTCCGACACTATTATAACGATTGATGGAGTGGGTCATGTCAGTAAAGAGTTAGGTATATATGTATATACCTACCTACGCGGAGCTTTTATAGCGAAAGCTTTGTATTTATTAAATGTTTCATTGGTGCAGGCGAGGTGATGGATTTGATGGCGCTGGTCGGGTCTGCTGTGAACTTCGTGCTGTACTGTAGCATGAGTCGGCAGTTCCGTTCCACGTTCACGAGGCTGGCGCGCAAGGTGCTGCCCCTGGGCACGCAACCAGAGCCCATCACGACGGTAAAGGCGTAGCGGTCCCGCCCCGCGACCACCTCGGTCGCGTACCTTTGAATTATTCACAAGGTAATTCACGGCTGAGACGACCATTCAAAACGTAAAGCTTTCAAATGCTACTCATTGAATTCTCTTAGCGAACTCCTTAATAATGATCGTATAAATAGCGCAATGAATAACGTTTAAATTCAAGTTTGTTTTGGAAAGTGAATAAAGTGTGAAAGCTGTTTACTTTATAGGAATGAAATTAACCTTTTAAAATTTGTAAGTTAAAGTTAAAGCGGTGCTTACTGTTTAACACATTAAGTGATTAGGGTCTACATATTAATGCTATGAACCAAATTGTTTAGTATTTAATATTATGTAAATGTAAGTACTTGTTTATGTAAGTATGTATGTAGTAAAAGATAGTTAGTGTACAGATTCAGTTTGTAAATTTAATGTTAAATAGTCTGTACTAAGTGTAAACGTTAGGTGATTGGTTATTTGGGTCAATTTATAGTTTTATTTGTGACATTATAATATTATTTTGTAGTTACATCGTTCAAAAAGTATACAGACTTTTTTAATATTTTACTATAACTTCGTCTAGGCGAAACCTTATCTAAAACACATTTGTAGTTAGTGAACAGATTTTAGAGATAAAATGAAGTTAAGTGGTTTTCAGACACCGTAATGAACTGTATTAGATGGTATAGTAATTTAGAAATTAATAGCAATCAGGGATTCGGTGTCATGGGGTGCAACCGCTGCAGGTAATTTTCCAAAGGTGCCGTGGGGAGTTCGCCTAATATGTATTAAAGAAACTCACGATAAATCTTGTCAATTATGTAGGTATGCAACTATATATTTTTGCCATCTAACAATTATGGGTATAGAGTTGTTATATAAATTTAGCGATAACATTCAATCCAAGGTAATTTTGTTATTAAATGGTAATTA
The DNA here is from genome assembly GCA_946251955.1 of Acronicta psi. Classification (NCBI taxonomy): domain Eukaryota; kingdom Metazoa; phylum Arthropoda; class Insecta; order Lepidoptera; family Noctuidae; genus Acronicta; species Acronicta psi. Next base: position 6,818,685 of record OX276472.1, on the reverse strand, counting down.
GGTATTTACGTTTAATATAAAAAATTAAGTATATACCTACATTTTCATACAAATTGAATATTCCATGAACGTGAATTCTTGTCACCTTCATCGCGTCGAGTCTGACTTAAGCCTAGCAAGTTACTTTTGTTACAAATTGAAAACTTTGTTAATGAAGGATAAAGCACAAAGCTACGAATCTAAATTATTTGAATCGGTTGAATTTTGCTCAAGTTCCTTAAACATCGACGAAATTGAGTAATCAATACTAAGTTGCTTGTTTTATTTGTTTATTAATATATTTGGTGTATTTAGATAGGATAAAACAAAGAACTAGCGCATTTTGTTTGCCTGGATATTTTATGCCGCTATTAACAAACTATCCATGCCAAGTATCAGCTAAATATAAAATGGATTTATATTCCCTATCTTATTCCCTCAGGGGTGGAGTTTCCAAAATCCATTCCTTAGTGGATACAGTGGTAACTGTTGTCAAAATTACAGTTTTTGATCCTAGTTATTTAGGTTGGGCGGTGATCCGTGATAGATCAATCAGTCAGTTTCCTCTTTTGTATGCATTATATAGTTACCTCGATATAATGGTTTAATGACCAATTCGTTTGTCGACCTCCTAGTGACTGAGTGAAGCCGTAAACGTCAGACGTGAACCCTTTGTCACAGTATAAAAGAAGCCGATTCGGGGCGGAATTCTACTAAAATTATACACATTCGGGTTATGCTCGTAATTGTTTCCGTGAATGTAGAGCCGCCATTATGATGGACAGAAATGCACGGGAATAAAGTGTTATCATTACGTATAATACACGCGTCCGTATTTTAACGAGCTTTTACAACACAGCATTCTATCTACATTGATTATTTGTGGAAAACCAGCTGCACACGGATATTTTATTTATAATAAAGAATTATATAATAAACAGAATCTCGTGTAGAATGAATCTCGTTATTTTAAGACTGTGAACAGAGTATCAGTTTTTACCTTTAAATAATATATTACTTACGTGCCGATTACAAGCCGGTCTTTCGCCTAATTAAAATCAAGTTGTGTTTAATTTTATCAATCACGTAGTAAATATATTTCTATAGGTATTTACATAGATTATAGCAAACGTAATTACGGATTGTTCCATATTTTCTGGTCACGTATCCGCGCGTCGGAAACTGTAATGAAATAGAGCCCAAAAGTTTACGGGATTAATATCATATTACCTCTCAGAAGTATCTTAATATAAGAACCAAATGGATATAAGTAACAAGAATTATATTTCGAGATGCAGCATGAGTTCGTCTCGTATAACAACATTGTACATAAAAATATTTGGTAACATACAAGGAATAGTGCTCGGAAAAGGCAGCGAAACAATGTGAACTGTTATTTCTAAAATGTGATATTGTTTTCCGCAGACCTGAAATATGTTCATACTTTGGTACTCGCATTATTACTAATATGGCCGTAGCTTTGAATTACTAACGTTGGTAACATTCATTCATTCATTTCTTTTATTCTATGTTTCGACGGGAGCTCTTTAATGGAACTTCATTCATTCATCTTCCATGCTGTGGAAGAAAGAATAGCCAGTCAGCAAGTTTTGACACCCCAGTGTGCTGGTGGTGCGGGGCTGTTTTTTTTACAGTCGTCACTCGTGATTCGTGAAATTTCGTACACGTAGGTATTATGCCGAACGTTATTTAAGCCAATGACGTGGAACAATCGAATTTAATAATCTTGTGAAAGTTTCTCTTAACCATTCTTCACCCACATCTAATAAGAACCTGCAAACTTTGAAGTTTGTTGGCTTCGTGATGTATAATTTATCTTTGTTACTGTTATAATTATGTCAAGATCATCCTTTGCCGATGTTAGTTTCCCAGTTTTAAGTAACTTTTACCAAAGACGGGCATTGAAAGCAAACAATCGAAGGGACATTTGGCCTTCGCTCTGATTCAGGAATTAATTATTAAGGGCTCAGTTTACTGTTTGAGTTCATGGGAAGATCCCAAAAAGGTACTTTAGCCGATACATTGTTGGAAGTAGATCTTATTGTGTGCGATCTAAAGGGTTGGTCCAATTGACTATTGGAAAACTTATTTGATGTGACCGATTGTCTTCGTCGAACTTTTAGGAAGAAATTAGATAAGTGTGTTACTTGAGATAACTTTTTTGTAACGCTACGAGCACAGACACATGGCGGTTGACCAGTGTTTACCCTCATTATGGGAAGAATGAAAATCCACAACGTTACTTTTTATAAGAAGTGAACATTTTGATTTTCTTAATTATTTTTATTTGAAATCAAGCCAGACACCCATAGTTAGAACCAATAGACGAACATATACATATAATTAAGTTAGCTAAATTTAAGTAGGTATTCACGTAATTAATGTTTAGTTTTATAAGAACACCCATAGTGGATCAAACTAACATAAAACTTGAAGTTTCAAGATACAACTTGAGGGGCTTTCATTGCTCAACTTACACACATCGTATTTACCTATATCATGGGCCTCACATGCAAATAATTTTGACGTGCGTTATGTTCGTAAAACACGTTAAATAGCATTAATAGAAAACGTTACTTCTTAAATATTTTAATCTATATAAGTGGGATTGCAAATGAGCAAAAAAAGTTTTTTTGATTTTTATTAAGTTCTATAAGTGGGTACGTAATCGATTTGACAAATTAGTAACTAGATTAGGTATCTCGCTTCGAGCCATTGTCTCGACATGATATACGTATTTGTGACGAATCAATTTCGTGGTACGCATCGCAGAGTTGAGGCTAGTGACAAGCTGCAAGTTTTAACTACTAGTCTACATAACCCCAAAATATTATTAATATTGCTCCGTAACTGTATGTCATTAGGGAGTCGCTGCGTGTAAAGTATTAGTATTCAGGCGCGCGATGTTTAGCCTAAGTACCGACCCTAATATAACCGCTTATATTAATTACAATCATAATAATAGTTCAGTCTCATTTACATCTCGATATCTGCTCACGTATATTGTTACAATCACGTTCATAATATTATAGACATATAATGTTTTCTGGTATATAATTCCTGAAAAAGGTGTACATACTATGTATGTGTGAAGGAGACGTATTAGTGAAAATATATTAGAACGTAGAAATGTACTAAGCTAGATTATATGTGAAATAGTTATACGATTTTGATGTGTAGTTGCTGTTTATTAATAAGTACATAATATATAATATATACGCCGTTATCTACATCGTGTGTGATTTACTTTGTATAACTGTAAACGTCCAAATAGCGCAAATCGTTTCATGTGTTCGTCGATAAGTTTTAACGGATCTCCCCGAGGGCATTCGTCCCGAATTTCAACAGTTTGTGAACCGCATTAAATGTAGCAATATACATATATATCCGAATATACATTACACATAATCTGTGAGAATCTATAAAATCAATGGCTTATAAAATCAATCTGTGTAGCGTAGGTATCAAGGAGATGGAGAATGTAAGAAGTATACTTTTTAAATTAAGTTATAGACTTATAGTATATATTATAAACATTGTGAGTTGAGGTGTGAAGATTTACAAATATTTTTTTTAGTTGATCGATGTAGCGACATCTTTCGGCGCCTTGGGGCTCGAAAAGGGGAAAATCGCATATTCAAATGTTTTTCAACCTTATAATATCCGTTTCCAACGATCTTAATATAATGTAATAGTGAGTTTGTCTTTTTTCTGAAGGTTACTGTCATGCAAGATGTGCCTATGCGTAACTAAGCAGTTAAAGAAATCTTTAGTTAAATTACAGTAGCTTGTGCATAAAACGTATCCAACAAAGGAAAATATTTGTGAATAAATTTATTTATTTTAGACCTATATGATAATATCCTACATACATATCTGTAATCCCAGACCATAGCTAAGCATTAGTCATTGTCATACTGTTTGGTGTTGGTGTTCCCTAACATTATACATATTTAAGGCTCCGCAGCGGACTAGCGAGTTACAAGTGTGAGCCGAAGGGCGACGCGTTGTCTCAAGGGTTCGGTGAAACACTTTGAACATGTCATGAATATTCTGTATCAACTCACATCCACGTATAAAATCATCTCTGAAAATAATAGTTTATGACTTTTTACACACAGTCGAGCAAATAAAACAATTCCAACAACAGTTTTCACTAGAAGTTTACAATATTGACCTAGTGTATAATTAGTAACGTGTATAAATAAAACCGTTATAAAACTACCTAATTTAATAACAACAATTTATTACTGTTATAATATATGTATATTTGCCAGCAGAATAAAATTATTGCAGTGTGTTTATGTAAAAATAATTTTATAGGTAGAACGCTAAACAGATCTTTGCCTTTGAAATTTTTGTATAAATAATCGTTATACAGTTCAAAGGGTTGTATTGTAATTATTGTATAGTCGTTTTACAGCACACTGTGGTTTCTATTCTCTTAATATATTATATATATTGACAATCCCGTGAATAATTTTAGCGATGAATCTCAGTAAATCGCTCACCGTGTAGAATTTATGTCGGTAGGTACCTATATATTTTTCTGTAAATTATTGTGAAATCTGTATGTAAGTAGTTGTTTTGAAATGTTAATATAAGAAATGTTGTAAATAAACATGAGAAATATTTTTTATAAATACTTGCTTTATCTTGCACCCTCAATACTCAGATATATTTTAATAATTTCTTAGGAGAAAGATATATAAAATATACATATAAGTAAACGTTATAATTTAATCAATATACTATGTATATTATGTTGACACAAACGTATCTTTAAAAAGAAAATCTTATTTTAATCTTTGAATTAGGGGGATAGAGTCTATTTTGCATGCATTTTATCCTTTGTTAGGGACTTGTGAGTCGTGGGGTACCAGTACATATGACGCGTTTCAAAACAGTGATATATCATAGTCAACTTATCTGTCTGTCGGCCTCACATGGCACCGTTCGTTGCTTTTATTTTCTTAGTTCTTTTATATCTGTTTATACTGAAATATTTCAGTAATAGTAAACTACATTTTGTTGCTGAAAAAATACGTTACGTTTGTCTAGGAGTTTCAGCCAATAAAACAAAAAATCTCCGTATTGCCGTACTTTTAGGGAATGCAAGTAATCCTGCCATTGGCGTGACCGTGTTTCTGACAAAATATGTCAATTATTTTATAACAGATTTTTGTAGGGGAAACATAAGTAGTTCTGTATTATAGTGTACGTTCAAAACTAAAAATGTACACTGGCTTGTAAAAAGTATTTAAAGAACCGTTTCGTTTGTGAGTAAGCAATGTAAGACTATAAGAACAAACATTATATTCACATTTTTCGACAAACGCAAATGTTTGTTTACAGAATACGCCCACGGTGGCTATTTGTTTGAGGCACCGTGTATCGCATGTAGTTATCTATCGTTGGTATATTTCTTATCCAGGATTCTCCAAATTCCTGTAGGTGATTACGAGTAGAATATGTTATTTCCACGTGTATAACATACGTAATCGAAACAATGTTCCTCTTGAAATCCCGATTTAAATTTGTTCAGTTATTATTGGTGGAAAAATAAAATTCACATAGAGTATTCATTCTCAGCGATCTTCATTACGTCAGCGCAGGTAGTGTTAAGTGCCACGTAAATTGTGGTTTACTATTTCGGTACACGTAAGAAAATATTTGTACCGATAACGTCGGCAGCTTCTTAAATATATTTGCGTGAGTGTTAGCTAGTGTGTTAAACAAATGGCTTCCGGAAACATTTGGGTGTAAAAATAAGATCTGTGGGTAAAACGTTACTTTTAAGTGTTTAAGTCAGTGCCGTTCTGTACTCGAAGTCTCATTATGATTCTCCAGAGGTCTAAACAATTAATTTTCTATTGCATCTGTTGTTTTTTGTTCTTCAATTGTTCCTTTGTAAGTTATTTTAATGAAGGAATAAATCGAGTGTCCGGCAGGATTCGAAGCTGCTTCTTCTGGTAACGTTCGTCTGGTACACCAGACGCTCTGACCTCTAAGTCACCGCGAGCCCTACCCTCCAAGTTGAAATTTTTTACATTCCAAACATACGTCTCAAGGTGACGATTTTGTCTTAGCATTTTCCATGCTAAGATCAAGAACATCTTACCATGGAAAATGCTAAAAAATACAAAGAGATTGTTCCTTCATAAGTTAAAAAATCTGACACACTGAAATAAATGTAGTTTATCATGTAGTCGTAACGTTTGCTTCATACTCAATAGATTTCGTATAAGTAAGGTACGATAAATACAAGTATTCCCAAGTGAGACATTGCGTATGCATGGAAACATGATTGACGTTGTATCTATATAGACGTGGCAGGATATCGACCGTGAGCCGGTCAACACTGTCATTTGCGAGACTGTTTTATGTGTGATCATAACATCTGTATACACATTTCATGTTTGAAAAATTCGAGATATTGACTGTTCTGAAAGTGAAGCCTTTTGTTATTTATGAATACAGTGTTTAATATGTTATAGGTGGTAATAATCACATTTATTTAAATGAAGACTTCTGGTGACAGGTGTCTGGTGCTGTCTCACCCACTCCTGACGAAGGAGTGGGTGAGACAGTACTTATAAAACGCACAGTACGCCGCCATGTTTTTAGGTCCCATGTAATAGGGGGCGACTAGGACCTACGGCGAATTTCATAAAAAGAAAATAACTGCCAGCTGCTCGACCTGGGAATCGAACCCAGAACCTCGAGGCTTCGGTTACCGCTAACAGGTTTCATCAGCTGGGCCGTATGACTGTTTGTCATGGTATAAAAACAAGAGAAGTTCGCAATAACATTTCCTCTATAAGCTCTATCAGTGTCTACGATAAGTGTTCTTACACACTAGACAGGAAAAACGCCAATGAAGACATCGAAATCGTCTCGTAAACCTTTTTATTTTATACCGTACAATAAAACTTCGGTATGGACCCAAAACACAAAGGGCAACAAAATGTTACCCAATTTACATTTGTCGCTGTCGTGCAATTTTAGTAAATGACATAAAAACGAATTACTTGAAGTTGCTGTTGCTTGAACGCGCTTTTCGCTATACTCAAGATATAGTAGCCATTCCAACTGTTACTGGCAAGTATAATAATTACTTCCATTACTATGATTGGATGGTAGAACGACAAAAAGTCGTGTATTTTTGTCCCTTTTTTTTGTTGTGAGAAAGATAACTCACGTGGCAACACGCCCAGTGACACGAGAAATTCTACAAACACGTAAGTTGGTTATATAATTGTTATGACGTTTCTAAAATATACATGTAAAATCATCGTACCAACCTACAAGCCACTGCTACAAAACAACAAATCCCAAGTATCTCTACGACACAATACATTTCAATCTGGTTTTCTCTTCCGCAGCTTCCGAGATTAAGCGAGGTGCAGATTAATCCGGAAATTATCCGTAACAATCTTTCACCCGTCGCATATCTAGTCTTTTCTTTCTCAGTGAATTCTTGCTTAGACGTAGACAAACGTTTTTAAAGAATTGGGTGTCTTATTAAGCCAATTGACTTAGGTAATCTAGATTAAGTATCAGCCTCACCTGAGACTAGATTCGGGATAGAGTAGGCAGTTAATTTTACAGTTCGGGAAAGGTGTGGCCTTTTCATTCGTTAGTGTTAAGCTGACGTAGTAGCCGTCTGTCGGGTACTCTGTAAGGCCTCTCATTTGCTTATGAAAACAATAGATGGGCTCTTGTAGGCGAAGCTTGAGTGAATAGCCACTTAGTAATGCTCAGGTTATTTTGTATAAACACTGAGCCACCTGATATTGTTTTGGGAACAGTTGCGAACTCGGCATGTTCTCAATTAAATTTAATTATTCTATAAACTCTAATTGATGTTACTAAACAATCAACAAAATAACGAATCACCGCGGGTAAAAGTTTAGTTGGCAGTAACGTGATGAAATTTATGAAAACTTTTAGACGTCCAAAACGGAAAAGGTTATCTTTAATTCATTTATCTAGTTATAAAATATTACGCTGATTTTGTCCATCCTTGTTTTTTTTTAGATACCGTCTACTCCCAAGATGATCCCATATAAATTTGGTTGGTGTTTGACTTTCAGCTCTGAAGATAGATTTTCTTTAGTCAGTAAATTCTGAATGAATAATTTCGGAACGCTAAATATTTATCTGCAACTAATTTATGCAGCTAGATAGGCCAGGTGGCAGACTGGGGAATGCAGTTACTGGTTGCTTGGCATGTATACAGGAACTTGAAAAATATAAGTATTCACCGGTTTGGTTTGTTGCACTTTTGATGTTAAATGTTTTTTATATTTTGTAGTTTAATTTGCAGGATATTCATGAATAGGTACACTACACTATATGTGGAGATTTTTGAAAATCTAGCACAGTTTTTAGTTTTCCATGGCGTAGCAGATTATATTCTAGCATGGAATTGTATCTCTCCAAATAGTTTTTATATTTTTTTATGTTTTTACGTATATATATATATATGCATACCTTCAACGCATAAACATACCTTCGACGCACGGTGCTTAGAAAAACAAGATTCACCCGAGAACAATGCGACCAACTTTTTCTATTACGAGATTATTTGTCACTGTCGCACTGTTGAACGCACTTCAATGATTAAACCTATTAAATCTGCTCTACACTTGAGTTCACCTTTTAAAGACCTTTGCAGCTCTAATATATATCTCATTAAGACAGTTTTTGGGCAATTTTCCTTAATTTGAGCAATTAAGAAAGTAAATATAGCCTTCTTTTATTCATGTTCTCCATTGGTAAAGTTTGGCTCTTCAAGTTTTGTTTGCGCAACTGAAATGTTTAAAGATAAGCTTACTTTATAATAACTATTATGGTAATGGTACTGATCCCGATCTTTATGAAATTATATTGATTTACGAATCACAATATTACTCTTTTATATATGGGGCATCATAGCTGTTAAAATACAGTTTGGTACCTAATTTGAGAACAAGTTTTTTTTACATTGGCATGATCTTAGCCTTAATTTGGTTAGGTTCTCAATAAATCGTTATTATTTTTAGATAAAGGTGAGTAGTAAATAGTATTAAAGAGATAAAACATTCGTGAATAAAGTATAAATGCTAAACATTACTTTCTTCTTGAAGCTTCTATTAGTTGCCTAAAATTATAATGATGAGGCAGTCATTAGAGTACTCAAGGACTTGCAGAGTACCTAGGCCACTGAACCTAAAATCATCCAAAACATTTTCAAAGTTTCAGACAAATGGAAGGGTCTGGTACTCGACATCAGTCAAAGGCACTGATGTATTTACGAGAGCTGTTCAACTTTCAGCATTATGAGGAGCTATGTCTAAAGTTTTGGTCAGCAATACGTCATTACCGTCTATTCTCTGATTACGAGTAGCTGAGTACAGAATTCAACAAATTCGATGCGACTCTGGTCACTCCCTTTTGAAGGATTAAGCCACTAATTAATCTTCTAGGCTTTCTAGTAGTGATGTAAGTAAGAAGGAAAGATTCGTATCATGTAATTCAACGGAGGAGCAAGGGTCATTAAACACTGATTTGCTTTTCTATGCTGGCGATTTAAGATCTATATGGCATTGACATTCCTCGTGATATTTTTTTCTGCTTTATCAAGTAGTACTTAGAAAATAATTATGACATTGAAAAGGCCATTAGCTGTCTTGATAGCGGCAGAGTTTTTTTTCCGACTGTCGGGGACATTTATCCCAATAATATTATAAATATGAAAGTTGTTTGGATGTTTGTACTCGGTCACGCTGAAACTAGAACGAATTTGGCTGAAATTTGGAATATAAATAAATAAATAAATAAATGATGGTATATATAAAACATTTGATTTTCACAGTCGGTACAACGGAAGACCTTTAATTTTTTACCGCTAATGAGAGGAAACGCCGGATCCTTCGACCATTTTGCCGGATTCAATCCTGGACATAGCTACGTTAAATTTAAATAAAGTAAGTACACAAAACAAACGCAATTAGTTTTTATGCTTTTACTTCTGCATGTTTAAATAAAACTTTTTGGAGTCACTGTTTCATTTTCAGAATTGATGAGCTTTTCTCCAAGGACCTCGTAAACTAGAGTGAAAGTGTGTCCTTGTCTATGATCAAAATACGCTTTGCAATTACGTTAGGTTTACCACAACTACACAGTTTGCTCACAACACAATACTCTATTGTTTATACACTTCGATATGTTTTCTCTTACGGCCCTGACCTTCGTTTACAGCTTCCGTTCAAGAAATATAGTAATCACAGATCGTAATCGAATCCCGCCAGGATTGAATCGATTATAGGATTTAGGTTGCAATAAGAAATTAAATTGTACGAGCGTGAGGGGAACACAGCGCTCGGGGACGCTTTGTCCCAGCTGGCGGAAATATCATAACATTCTATGGCAGAAAACACTTAACAAAATTATATACGACTTAGTGCAGTTCAGCCTACGGTAAGCTTTACGGTTTTTCTTTTAAAGATGATAAGTATATTATTTTTATTACTTTATTACCTATTCCCCCAAGGGTATTTTCCATCAGGAAATACTACTGCTATCAAATGGGATTCTTACAAAATGTTATCTGTACTAATATTATAAAGAAAATAGGTTTTATTTTTGTATGTTTCTAATGAGTATTAGTAAACTCAAAAACTACTGGACCGATTTAATAAAAATCCCTTTGAAGGCTACATCTTTCCCAGTAACATAGGTTAATTTATAAGACCACGCAGGCGAAGCCGCTGTGGCATTTTTGTAGTTTACCATAAAGTAAAACATTGTAATACTTATTCTGTAAAAAAATATAATGGCAAATAGGTACACAATGATTTCAGAAATGGATGCGAGTCTCTAGTGCATAGCAAATAATTCTTATTTATTGCAAAGCGATCTAATGGTGTATTTTAAGTAAAGTCAACACTTTACTTACTTATACAAACAGAAAGATCAGAGTAAAAGCGATCGTAAGGAATAAGTATTTGTTGCGATTTTCGATTATGGCATGGCTTTGAAAATACGCGATAGGCATATGAGACCCCCTCCACGATTATGCAATCAATACACTTACTTCGAGAGTAGTATTAGGTATGGCCGTTTGATAGTGACCGAATGTTAGACAATATCTTTGCATTTTGGTATGTTTTGACTGTCGCAGGGGCAGTTGTAAGTGGGACTGATACGCTTGAGGTCCTGGGTTTTATTCTCAGGTTGAGCAGTAGGTTTTTCTATAAAATTCTCAGTAGTTGCTCGGAGTTTGGACTTGTGCTCTTAAAATGAACTGTGGGTGTACATAAAAGTAACACTTCTGCCTAACCCTTCTGGGAATACAGGCGTGATGGTATTTTTATGTTTATGTTATGTATTTTCAGCGTATAACTTTTGTTCAAGGATAGTTGCTCAGTGCGAAGCCCCGGAATAGCAAAAATATTTGCTTATATTAAATACATAAGTAAAGTATATAAATAACAGGTAGAACTGACTTATGTTGTGACCTTTTGGTCAGAACAAGCGTGGGTGGTCGTCTAGGATGCATATAATGGAGTGTAACTAATATTAAAATTTAATGACGTGTGTACATCCTTGGTAATGGTCGATTTATGCAGATTTTATAACTGCAATGCTATGAATATGTATGAAAGAAACATCTCTAAGTAGACATCCGAAACTATTATCATTATAAGTAATGAAGAATCCACGAACAGCAATTACCGTTTTGTGATTACCACCAGACATTTTTATTAGATTAATGGCGAACATAATATGAGTATTTTATGACATAAAGGTCCCATTCCTACACATAACAATATCATCGCCGTCGTAATATTCGGCTTTTAGAGAAGGCATCATATTTTTATGACAGCTTTTGTAATGTTCGATTAACATTTATAGATTCAATGATATCATGATGGGGTAATCTGTATGTTTAAGGCTTTAACCCGTATGAATGTGAATGAATTTAGTCCCAAAATCTGAGAAACACTTTTATAATTATAAAAAGGTACATATGCCTTAATGTTCCTGTAAGCAGTGATATGACCATCGGACTGACAATTCAAAGGTCTCGAGTTGAATCCAAGGCACGCACCTCTGATTTTTCGAAGTCATGTGCGTAATTATTACTCGCTGTAACGGTGAAGGAAAACATCGTGAGGAAACCGGAGGATGCCTAAGAGATTTACTAGACTGCACGTAAAGTCTGGCAACTCGCATTAGCACGGTAGACTATAGCCTAATTCCTCTCATACTAAAAGAAGACCCATGCCTAGCAGTGGGGCAGTATATGGGTTGATGGTGATGAACATATTCCTTAGATGTGATAAGTTCTTATACACCAATATAAAAGACACAAATGTTATATTTTTTTACAGAAAACCCACCGATACAATTTTATGCTTTGTCCTAAAGCATAAAATTGTACAAACCACTATAGACTTATGTAGATAAATAGGGCAAAATGGTTTATTTATTTTATTTATTATACACTTTGTTGCACACCAATAACACAATAACTACAAAGAAATTAGGAAACAATTAAAAAAAAATAATGTACAATGGGCGGTCTTATCGCACAAGGCGATCTCTTCCAGACAACCTTTGGATGGATATCAAGCAGGAAAACTAACAGTGGGTAGTGGTTGTGCATGATGTCATAATAATGACGTGATAAGATTGGAAAAAAACTCAGGGGTTACAGCAGCATGTCACGGGCATGATGCCAAGACTTGTTGGAACCCCGCTGCTAATGTGATTGTGATTACTGACATTTTCTTCATCTCCCGTGTACCTGGCAACGTGGGCCAGGCACAATAACCGTAATGTACCATCATTAATCTATCTTCTACCGTCTTAAACGTCATCCCAGGCTTAGTCGCCACCGACCATTTTGTAGGCGTACACGTGGTTTGGTTAAGACGGGGCGGGCTTTAATGACGACAAGCTGCGTTAGACATATCTCTAACTTGTGTCAGGTTTTCTTTCTTATATGCAGAACACGGGGTTTTATGTTTACAAATACAAATATCGGTGAAAAACATACTTCCTTAATTGTCTTTAACGTTGTGACGTGTTTCTTTCATCAAAATTATCATCCGGGTCTCCCATTTTCGGGTTTTAATTAGTACATTAAAATTATTTTTTTTCTATTTCTAATGCTATAGCATTAGAAATAGAAAATAGAAACTGTAAAATTTTCAACTCTACCTATTACGATTTCATACAGCCCGCTGAGGGATGGATGGACGACGGAGGCTTAGTAATAGGGTCCCGTTGGCACCCTTCGGGTAGGGAACTCTAAAAACGACGACGGCAAAGAACTATATTGTATAAAGATACAAAAGTATAAGATCAGACGGTTATGGTGTCACAATTTTGCCTTGTTATTTCAGAACAAAGAGAATTTGAAAAGGGTGTCGAGCGAGATTAGATTTTTAATGAGAAGCTATTATTCTTACTTCATTGCTTTGCACACAACATTAATTTTAGACTTGGTCAAACGATGTGTCATGACGCGATTTAAAAACAAAGTTATGCGGTGATTCGTTGCAGTATTGTCCTGTGCTGAGTAGTGATGGCTACTTGACGCTCGACATGTTTTGTGAAACAAATTGGACGACGGACGCCGCGTCGTTCAGTGTTAAATAGCTTGTTCGTCACGGTAATTTAGAATTTCCTCGAACTTGTGCAGTATGCTTTCGTAAATGAATTCAATAATATTTCACTGTAACTGTAAACTATTTAGAATGTTATTTTTAGGTGTTCTCAATAAAATTTAGTTTTAGAAGTCGCTGAAAAAAGGGAAAATCATAATAGTCAGCGAGAAAATAGCGTAAGTAATATCTTAAAGGGCCATTTTTTTTAATCAGACCTATTTTATCCTCATCCAAAGCTTTGAGAAGCGTGCGTTTTTAAAAGGTTTCAAGGATGACTTGTAAGAGATGTAAAGTACCAAAAAGTCAGCTAATCAAATTGGGAGCCTTTACGAAGTCTTTCAGTCGAGTCACGTCCGCTTTTGTCAGCCGCCGACGACAGTAAATTATTATTATGACGTCACATAATTTGACTATCCCGAGGATTTATTATCCGTATCACAGTTAATACCGTGTTTAGGTCCGAAGATTGTAAGCAAGAATCAAATAGTAGGCATTTTCAGTTCCTATATTATTTGTACACTTGTTGACTTTGTGAATTGCTACTTGCAAAGTTGTAGTTGTTTATTTTATTTATAAATCAAAGTTTTCAATGTTAGTCTGAGGCTGATTCAGTGACGGTGCTAAGCGTAAACTTACGCTTTCGTCTGTCAAATTGCAATACAGACATACGGAAGCATTACTTTACGATTAGCATCGTCTCTGAATATTAGCCTTAATCTTTTACAGAATATGTAAACTAACCCCTGTTGATGTTGGCACCAACTGAAATATCAATACTAATAAGTTAAACTTGTTAAAAAACGTGCAGTAAACCAAGTCGGGGTCTGCTTCCAGACTGACTAGATGCGCCTGAATATCAATATTTATACTACTACGGCTACTGTTGCCCATTTTCCATCTAAATTAGAGATCCTCGCATCTATGTACCTATAGTGGTGCACTACGGTGCATCCCGATACATATATACTGATAATGTAAGTATTACGTGAATGCAATTTCGTAACAGGTTATATAGATAAAGAATCGACCTTGTGTAACGAACGCAACATTATGAAACATCATCTAAAAATATAGTGTTGTTCAGTTCAGTACTCATGCATTTTATTACGTTCCAGACGATTGTTGCTTGCTACAAATTCATTCATACAGAACTCGTATTATTTTATGTTATCTTTTTGGTAATACACATCACCAACATTTATGTTCCCTAGCTTCAAAGAAAAGGAAGAGTGAATAGCCAATAAACGCTATCGACTTTCTATTCAAGTTCGATAAGGTATGCGTAACTTATGATGTTTGGGAAGTACCTACGGCTGTATATGGGGATAGCAAACAAAATATTAACTTTATTAGCAACTAAAAAATCAGTCATCTCCAGAGTTCGATGATAATAGTTACGTAATTTCTACCATGTAAATCTCAGTGGCCTAACGGATTACTAGGCCCAAGAATTAACCGTTATTAATTGCTTTTAACCTTTATCAATCTGAGAGAAGGCCCGTCTCTAGCAGTTTATTAGAAATGGGCTATAAAATAATTGTAATAGATACATTTTCAGACCCTAATATTAGTTAGTTATAACTACTTTGAAACATATATATGGAACACGAATTTACCTGTAATAAGTTCAGCCACCCGTTGATCTTTCATTGAGATGGAGAACAGCTAGATGAGCTGTTGTTGTCAATGCAATTTCTTCCAAGAACACCGGGAAAGTCGTTTTGTAAGGAAATAAAGAAAGTCTTGCTCAGCTCTTGTGCCAAATTGTTTATAGTAAAATATATATCAGCGTAGCTTTCATACTCTAAGAAAAACTTTGTAGGTTTGTAGCAGAGAGACCAGCACAATACATCATTGTAGGGACAAGGTATTGCCAGCGATACGTTTGAAAATGTCCATTTTCCAATCCATCTTACAAGGTATAATAGAAACCCTTGCATGTGTTTACCTAAAAAGGCTTCAATTTCCCAAAGCAATCACTTTCGTTTGGGGCAGAATATGCGTTGGTACCCCAACATTAGAAAGAATTAGTTGTATTGTCGGTCGATCGTCGTAGGCTCTATTCGTGTACCCATGTATGGTTGCTAACCTTATGTCCGAGATTTCAGGTATCTTACGAATATCCATCGTGCATCGGTTGCCAACACCATGCACCCAGTAAAATTACCCCAGTTCCAATCTTTCTAGGAATATTCATTGTTTTTGGACTTATTCCCTGTATATAGTTTTTCCAAAGGCAACCCTATTTATTTCACGATAAACTAAGCGGCACATGACGTGAATGCTTCTAGTTTTAAGTATTACCTGCTAAGTATATACTTCTCTGTTACGCATAGTGTACAAAATGGGTTTATGCGTAGCGTTACGTGTATTATTTTACACGCCACTGCTTTCGACTATATGTCTAGCGGTAAGGTTGGTATTCCCTTTTATTTGACTTATAGTTTTATTGAATTGTTTAAAGTTAAGTACTTGTCGGAGAGAATGTGTCGAAGAAGAGTGCTGTTATTCTAGATAAGTCTAAAGCAATGAGTGTCTCACGCCACTGTATTATATATATTTTCCGAGGAAATACGCATTTGTGGAGAACTTTGAAAGGTTTACCATTAAATTGTATATGGCAGTGTTACATTATTTCCTAAATGTAAGAAGAACACATACGTTTAAGCTTTCTTTGTTTTCTCTTAATCTTGTACGACTTCAGAATCCCCTTGTGCAATTGCTCTAGAACCTCTCCTTGGGGAGATTGTAGAGGGGGGTACCTTGAACCTTACTGTGCACGGTAGCACGTGATTCCTACAGTCACCTTATAGATAAATTTGAAGAGCCTTGTGAAAAAGTAATACAGTCGCAATAAACGATTAATGATAGGTAATTATGTTTGAAAACAAGATATTGTAACATATCGAATATCGAATGTATTTGTTTCAGTACAATCTCATGGGATTTATGCTCAAGAAATAACATCGAAACCTTGATCCTTTAGATTATTAAATATAAAAATAACTCTTACGATAACTTACTATATTATCATATCATAACTTGGTCTACCAATGTGAGCATCGTTTCATGTTTCTGCATCCTGTTGATCCGTATAAATCAATACTTAGTTATATTTAATGTAGGTCTAGCTTGTAAAATTTTACGATGTTAGTTCTTATTCTATTTTATTCTTGACTATAAAAAAATAATCATAATTATTATTAAAGCTATTCCAACATGTAGGTGAATAAGGTACACCAGTGAATGTCCCGTGACTGGTGATATTAAATCTAATATCAACTTTCTTCTATAACAAAATATAAAGTTCTATAGAGGCCGTCCCTGGAAGGATAAAAGAAAAAATATAAAGTGACAAACATTTTCATGATCTTTAAAAAAAAACGCTAGCTTCTAGCCTAGGTAGATTCTTTTATGGTGCAATCCTTCTTTCTGAATTTCATAAAATTCAGCTTATCCCCGTAGCCTGAATATAATTAATAACTACATTTCCGTATCACAGTAACGACTTATTCAACTATTTCGGTGACAGATAATGAGTTTAACTGACTTCCTGATCCCTTTCAGAAGTTTATCAAGTTGATTATAATTACAAACTATCTGCCACAACTGTTGGCAACATTAGCTGAAATAGGCAAGATTCCATTTGTAGCATCCCAATACTATTAATAATGGGTAACGAATAAGTACTAAGATAATGATATTACTTCTGAATATACCTAGAGCTCTGGGTTAAGAATGCTTTGGTGCTGTTTCATTTTTTAAATGTGCTAGAAGCACCCTTCTGAAACAGCTTGTCGGCTTACTCCGTTCAGGACCATGGTGTTCGCCACGCATCGGAGAGCCGAAACTTTTAGCTCGAGGTCAAAGAGGTACCTAAGTATAATGTAATTTTTTTTTCTTCATCATCAACCCATTTATTGTCCTCTGGCATGGGACTCCTCTATACATGAGAGGGGTAAGGCTATATGACAATTAGGTTGGGCTAATGCGGGCTTGCAGACAGCACGTCGTCGAGAAAATCTCATTATGATGTGTTCCTTCACCGTTAAAGCGAGTGATATTTATTTTATAATACGCACATGATTTCGAAAGGTACATAAATGGACCGTCCCTTTTTCAGGGGAGAGAGGTAAATATTGACTAGGGTTTAGGACAATAAGGCGAGTAGGAAGACAAGATAGACGGATAACTCTAAAGTTTAATCAGGTTGGCTTATCAATTGTTAAGTAGATTGGGGCTTCTAAGTGGTTTCTCGCTCCTTACCTGCCTTGTATTAAATTATTGACCTATATTGAACTGGTACATAGGGACAGAGTATTGCAGATCGGATTCATGGATTAAACACCTCAGTATAATAATTAATTGCATTGAAATAATCAGGGAAAAAACAAAAATAAAAGATGCTTTGTCAAAAGCCTTAAAACTACCGACTAACTACGTATCCCGAGGTTTATAGACGATAGATGAACCATAAAAACGAGACGTTGGAGAGGACCGTTCGGCAAAAGAAATGTCGGCAGACCAGCTAGACGGTGGGCAGATGATATCGTTGCTAAAGTAGGGCAAGACTGGATGGCTCTAGGCAAAGAACGAGAACTATGAAAGGAGAAAGACGAGGCCTTTACACAAGCAGGGATCCACATCCCAGGAAAATAGCTAACCTTACTACTAGCTTAATACCTAAACTAACCAAACCCTAGATGAATAAGTTAAATGGAAGTTAAACTACTAACCAACACTTGGAATGTAAAGTATTGATGCGGCAATAAAAAGGTTTATTATTATTATTCATGGGCGTACCCAGCTTTTGGCCCAGGGGGGGGCAGTTGAGGGATTTCTTAACCCCCGTTAAGGTATCCTTTTATAAACCGGTCATGCTACTCTACATTTTTCTGGAATCAAATAAAATCGTTTTCTTCCTCTACGCTGCAATGGTTATTGACGCCTGGAGAGTCAGCATAAAAAAATAGAAGCGGACGTCGGATGATGACGGATGATGAACTTTATTATTGTTGCCCGGAAAGTCTGGGGAAGTACCTCCACCTTACATAAAAGTGCAGCCAAAAAACACACTTTATTATGTGTTGTGTTCCTGCAGTAAGTAAGGTCGCCAGAGCTCCTTCTAAGGATGCGCTGCGCTGGCAGTAAGAGGAATATTCCCTCAAACTGTCGGAACAGTGAATCCTCCATAAACCTCTAAGGCTAACATTCAGAGACGATGCTCAGCGTAAAGTAAGGCTTCCGTATGTAACATTTTTATTACAGTTTGACATACGGAAGCGTAAGTTCATGCTGAGTCTCATCTCTGAATCTCAGCCTAAGAGGTTTTTCGGGTCGGCAACGCGCGAGTGATACCCCTGGTGTTGCAAGCGTCGATAGGCTATGGTAACCGCTTACCATCAGGCGGACCGTATGCTTGTTTGCCACCTTAGTGGTATAAAAAATAGTCGTCAACAAAACTCAGAACCGTAAATCAGATGAATTTATAACCGGTATTCTTATAATCCAGTTCTAACCAAGCCTGTCCGAGACCGAAACATGAGACACCCGGAGGTAGTAGACAAAATAATTGTAGTTACTCTTCTAACCCAGCCTGTCCGAGGAGGGTGGCCTCAATTTTCGAGCTCGTTACGCTCGCTTTTACATGAGACACCTGGAAATAGTAAACAAACTAATTGTAGTTACTCTTCTAACCAAGCCTGTCCGAGGTAGGTGGCCAAATTTTCGAGCTCGCTTCACTCGCTCTTACTGTGTAAGATAACTGGAGGTCTAGTAACAAACTAATTGTAAGTATCCTTCTAACCTAACCTGTCCAAGGTGGGTGGCCCAAGTTTTCGACTTCTCGTTAGCTGACTCTTAGTCATCAATTTCAATCTTACACAGTCGAAAATTCGGCCACCTACCTCGGACAGGGTTGGTTAGAAGAGTAACTACAATTAGTTTGTTTACTATTTCCACGTGTCTCATGTAGGAGCGAGCGTAGCGAGCTCGAAAATTTGAGCCACCCACCTTGGACAGATTAGGTTAGTTAGAGTGGTAATTACAATTACTTGTAATTGTTGTTACCTCCAGTTGTCTCATGTAAAAGTGAGCTCGTAAATTGAGGAAACCCACTTAGGACAGGCGACGTTAGTGCAGGGGGTAATTACAATTAGTTTCTTACTATCTCCGTGTGGCTAGCGCTGCCCCTTGGAGCCTGGCGCTCCGGGCTATGGCTCTTTTGGCCCTAGTGTAAATACGCCACTGTAAAAGTTGGATGAGTATCCGAACCGGTATCCTTATAAACCGACCATGCTAGCTTAGCGCTCGATTTTTACGGAATCAAATCTTAGTTAATGACGCCTTGAAAATCGGCAATAGGATATCTTCCCGGGATCGGACGAGTTTCTAGCCCGTGTTTTTATAAGCTTGTCACTCTCGATTTTTCCAAAACAAATAAACAAAGTAAAGCTAGCATTGTTGTAAATTTTGTAAGATCGGTTTGAGCAACAAAATCGTTTTTGTAGCAACTAATTGTTGACAAAAAGCAACAAATAGTGAATATTTTTCTATTTTGACAATTTGTCACTGCCAAAGTTATTGTAACTTGTGGGGGCAAGTTTGTTCCGTCCTACACACAACACGAAAAAGGTTTTTTTTTATCTTACTATAACTTTTATCTATAGGGCATATATTTTATCTGGGTACGCCCATGTTATTATTCATTATTATTTGATACTGCCCCTCAACCATGAGTTCTATCGAATGACTTTCGATAGGTTTTTTACGAATCGAAACGCTGTAATCCCATAGCAGGTTTTAGTTCTTTACGTAACCGCTAGAGGCGCTGCGAGAGTTTTCCATACAAATATTTTACCGCGTCGCTAGCGAGTCTAGTGACAAAAACTCATGGTCGAGGCACTGATTCAAACTTACGTAAATAAATTATGTAAGTAATGTTAAATTCAAATTTTCAGATATTCAGATATAATTCAGATATTGATGAAACTGTTTTGAGGTTAAACAATGAAGAGACGTAATATTTAACAGGGATTTGACGAACCGGGGTGGCGTTTGTTTAGACGCTGGTCATTTATTGTTGTCCAAGGGCCCTGCGGTCAGAGGGCACTAGAACGTTTGAGTGAAATATTTCCGAAAAGCATGTTGTTGTTTAAGCGCCTGCCGTATATCAACTCCAGGCTGCTACGTAACCTTCAAAAGTCATTGGATCAAAACGCTTCGTAACTTCAACGAAAAGTTAAATTCCGTGATAAATGATTCTGTGTCCAATTTTGTATTTCGGCCACCGCTCGGGTAATTAACATACTTTATAAATTTCATTTTATGTAAGTTGCAAATTTGTGTAGTTTTATAGTTTATATATTGGGCAAAATAGTTAAGTGAGCTGTGTTGATAAATTAACATGTGAAATTTATCGTAACGCACCAGTTTTTAAGAATAATTTTGAAAATTAACTACACACACTACTTGTGAACAATGGACCTGAATATCGAATGAAAAAGATTAAAATAAAAATACAGTTAAGGAAATCCAGATATTATAACAGCAAAGAAAACAGGGTAAAGGGATAGGGGTATAAAATACTCGTAAACAAGGAAAATTATTTACAGCATACTTAACATACGCTAAAATAACATAACAAATCATCCTGCCTGTATACCCTTAAGAGTTAGGCAGAGGTGTACTAGTTTACACCCATATTTTGTAATGTAATGTAATAGACTACACTTTGGGTGAGGTGAGTCTATTGCATTGGTCGGGCACAAGTCCAAACTACGACCTGCTACTGAGAATTTCATAGAAAAACTCAAAAACACAACTTCTTGATAGAAAATATTATTTAATTCTGTTTTATGGGTCAGTAAAAAACTAAGAGAACTTAAGATTAAGAAAACAAAGCATTACATAAAATAATTCAAAGAGAAACTGGAACGTTTCTGTAATTAATTCGTTATCTGAGAGTACAGAGTTATAAGAAAACACAACTTTTTGACTTCCGGAGAAATGAAATCAATTAGGAAGAGAAATCTTTGCGATCCTCGCTGTTTTTATCTTAATTTGAACTACATAAATACATTGAATACAATAAATGTTGAAGTACATTTGTGTGTACACAGAGTTACCATTTTTAATTACCTTTTTATTGTTATACCTGCTGCTAGCTTTTGGTTTTAACGACTCTGTGTTGTCGAAAGGATAGCTTTCTCGGTAAAACACACCTTCCATTGTTTGTGGTACATCAAACGAATGTGTGTTAAAAGCATGTTGGTTCTGCTAATTCAGGCCATCTTACCTTAATGGAACTCTCTGGATTTCCATGATTTGGAGCTCATAATTATAAAATTTATTACACTAACTCATTTTGTTTGCTCTTCATGAATGTTTCCTTCAAAGATTTTTGTTAAGCACAGCAATAACTTAAAGGATAATGGGGGACATTTTCCGTCTAAAAAATTGTCGCAATGATAACCTTCATTTTTCTTTGGGCCGAGTGATGGAATTGTGTCATTATTGTTCTTAAATTTGTTGTTGATTGGTCAAAGCTATATATAGAGACTGGTGAAAGCTATAGATGGACTCTGTGATGATTTGTGTTGATCTATCAGTAATATTACGAACCCTCTATCTTATCGTGCTAATTATGTTCCTAGATTATGGGAGTTTTAGTCTAGTGAAAGCGTATATAAGAAATAATATTGTTCAATTAGATTTTCTAATTTTATTAAATCTTCAGCTGATGGTTACATTAAAAATAACATGATCACATTAATTAATAAACGCTGTCTGGTTTCTTTTTCACTATACAATGTTTACTTTTGCCGGGTCGCGGTAATTGTCACGCGACATGGTAAATTAAATTACGTCCCGTGTTATTCTTGTTTCTGAACATCATTAATGTCATGACAGTTTATGTTGAGGTCACACAGTTTTCAGAGCAGATTCCTTAACGGGTTTTTGTGTTTTAGATTTTCTCCGTTGCTTCTTCTCTTGATTTACCAAGATATCTAAACTCGCGCATCTATATAATCGTAGCGCTTGTTTCTCCGGTGGTCGGTAGCGTGGTACACTTTGTATTTTTTCTAGTTTCAAACATGTTAACATTTGAGTAAAAGAAGATTTCAACTGACTAATTTTACTGGCATCAGATTCCCGGTATCTATTTTCTTCGAGTGGCCAATTTTGAAGAGCAGTTACTACGTCACGGTGTTTTTTGCATATCTTAAGTTTTTTTGGTTTAGTGTGGGCATCTTTTTTTTCGACAGGACTTGTGGCACCAGTGCTGCGGTCTGAATGACGGACAGGTGGGATGCCTGTGCATTTACTTTGCTTTCCGTGCAGTGAGCCCCGACATTGAATGGCTATTTGAAGACAGCCGAGGGCACCATTTCCAACTTGAACATATGTCGAACGAGATTCTGGTTCGGAGCGTCTTCTTATAGCGCTGTTAGCACTCATAGAAGAGTTTGCAGCATCAGTTATTTCAATGCATCTGCTTTCATTACAGGACACGACTGCTGTTGTTATTTCTCCATCGACAAGAGCAGCATTACGATGTTTTTTAAATACCCGCTGTCGCAGCTCATTAAATAAAGCCGTAGAAGGGTCATTAACTAGTTTACCTACACCCCAAAGAAAATGCGACATTTGTATTAAAGATTTAACAAAATAAAAATGCGAATAGTAAACTAATAATAACAATGGTAAGAATGTAATCTTTCACATAAATTTGACATAAAAAAAATTGTCTATGTAATTTACCTAATCTCAGAGAAAAAGGATTTAATAAAAAAAACACTAGAGCTGTTTAAAAAGGATTTAATAACTTGTCTCTATGTAAATTCGGTATTGAACATTTAATATTTACATGAATGCTAATAGGTAAATAAAATATTTAAATAATTTACAATTAAAAAGACTCCGCACCTAGGCGTCAAAGTTACCTTCTCCTCATGGCTGTCTTCTGGTAACGCCCAGAAGACTGGCAGTATTGCCACGTTGTATTGAACATAAATTCTAAGAGGGAACATTACTGAAAGGGGCTTAATAAAGTTTCGTACTGATTCATCCAAGTGGTGAGGAAAAATATTGGAATTATCGCAGTTCACTGATTTGGAATACTCAATTTATTACTTTGTAGCAAGCTACTAAACACGCGTATAAAGATATACTATTTCGAAAAAAGGTTTTTCATCGTTCTTATTTTCTTTTTGTAAACTTATCAGTGTCAAGTAAATAAACTTAGAATAAGTTTGGGTAATTTAATTTTGTTATGTAGATATAGAGATTAATATAAAAATAACTAGGCTATAAGGCTCTCGATCTTATTATACCCACTTTAAGTTTTTTTTCTTCCAACTTTTTTACTTACCGTCTGTCGCAAATCTGAAATGGCTATTAACGCCCCCTAATTTTCTCGGGTCTTCTACGGCTCTACGAGGGGGCCTTTATCGCGCACTTTGAGAGCTTATGCATACTCTCTTTTACTAACTCGCTGTACAGGCGTGATATTATGCATGAGAACAAGCATTGACCCGGTAATTGTATCGACATAGTCGTCTAAAAGATGACCTGGGAAAGATACGCAAGCAAGCAAAAATGTAAGCAAATACAAGAATAAATGGAACACGAATTACAGAATTGAAAGTGCTCTGTATTGTATTTAGATATAACGCCAACGCTTAGCTGTAAAGTGGAAGTATTCCAGAGCTGAATAGTAAAAGCGAAAAGTCATTGGTGAAGAGCGATTCTTCAAATAGGTACCTACATATTAACGAGTCAGAATGTCGACATCTTTTGAAATGAGGTGTTTTATTTTCTCACATATTTCACTATATCAGTAGATAATAATGATGCACCTTAATATTTATTATTCATCCATGGTTATACATTGTTTTTTATTTTACATAGTAATAAAATGATAAGTTGAGGCCTCATGTGTCGGGATAAACGAGATTGTTTTTAATCTTATTATTTTTAAGGTTTTAAGCTTTTTACCTCAACATCGTCCCAAAAACCTTTTCAGTGTTGATAAAAATTGAGTTAGTATTTGAATGAAAAATATCTATATACACGAGAGTGCACTTTACGTCAAAGTAAATTAAAAACTAAAATTCCGAATATTTCAGTATCTATTTAATTTATAGACTAATGCAGGATTATTTTCATCACTAAAAAGCAATGGATTATGCGAACTGTCCTTTGAATTTTAGTTCAAGGCGAGGTCGGTAATTGTCCGAGTGTATTCGAGTTGAAGTAAGTGCCAAATGAACGTCATATTTATGAAGACAGCGATAGCCAAATATGAAGTAAGTAATATTACTGAAGTAAGTAGGTACTTTAACTACGTATATGGTGATAAAGTCTAGTCTGGCTTTGAATTCGATTTTATGACGTCCGAACTTGTGATAGAACCCCATTCAAGCTCTAAAAACAGCAATGGTACAGTAAAAGGAGAAAATATTATTTAATACAATGGAAAAGATGAGGACAAAAGTATAAATACTTCTAACAAAAATCAAGTGTCAGCTGTCAGTGGGTGCACGTGCAAGGATTACAAGGATTTAAAACGTCAAATCTGTTAAATAGACTGACATGAAGATCACCTACGATCCTGCCTTGGCGTTTAGAGTGATGTCTGTCATACGGTCGTACGGGCTGATGAAGTGTCGCAGACGTCATTCACTCATCTGTCCCCGTTCTAGGCCGGGCCAAACCCTATAAAAATATCTGACGCTCTTCAGAAGGTTTTGCACTAGATCACGGCGATGACGCTTTACTGACAGAGTGCCGACACACTACTTGCCTCGTCAGCCATTTCATATATTTATCTTTATCTACTAACCTTTTTTTAGCCCCCGATGCAAAAACGACGGGGTGTTAAAGGTTTGACGTGTCTGTGTGTGTGTGTGTGTGTGTGTGTGTGTGTGTGTCTGTAGCATCGTAGCTTCCGAACGGATGAGCCGATTTTGATTTGTTTTTTTTATTTGTAAGGTGAATTAGTCGGGAGTGTTCTTAGCTTATGTTTGATGAAAATCGGTTCAAGATGGCCGCCGCCACAAAATGGCGAATCACATATTTTTTCACAACTCCCTCACTATAGGTATCAATGAAAGGGCTTAACTAGGAGAATACTATACACTCTAATAAATTTCAAATCCAAGATGGCCGACACCACAAAATACCACATTACATTTCGTGTCGGGAGTTTTCAAAATTTTTAATTTAGGTTATGTTATTACTAAGCACTTTAGTACTACGACCATTGTTTTAATCTGCGCTATAAGCAAGATACACCATTAAATTAAAAGTAATGAAATAATTAAAATCAAAAGGCCATCCCTACCTATTTTCTATACAATCGTTTTAGTCGGAAGAATCCTTTTTTATTAAAAGTAATGTTTAATGATCAAATATGAAACTCCCTCAGAAAGAACTAGTACCTACATGAATGAAAATATTGTGTAAATGGAATATATTTCGTAAAGGAATATTTTACACATATTTGAACTTTGATCTTTTGTTGCATAAAGAAAATTTATTAAATTATTAAACAAAATTAATGCAAAAATCTTTTTGTAACTTATTTAATTATTAAAGGTTCTGATGTTGGGCCCATGCTCTGTTTCTGACATGGGCTTTAATTAAAGAACTCAATTTGGCGTGTGACGCTTTTATGATGAAAATTAAAAGGCATAATCTGATTCGTAGACTGGAGAGTAAAAATTGAAACATAGTCCTACGTCATTATACATATTTCTGCTGTGTACGTAGGGAAATGTTAGTATCATTAATTAGGTGCGAGTATAGTGATGGAGGGTATAGGTAACACCATCTTAAACAGATCAGAGCTCATTAAATTCTGTCTTCTTAAAAGGTTCTTTGACTTTTATAGCAAGTTAGCAACTTTTCGGATGATAAAATTGTTTCGTAATCGAATATATATTAATACTTAATTTATTTATACAGTCATATTTATGTTAAGCGAAGTCAATATTAATTATTAATACTTTTACTTACGATAATCTTTATAGATTTACAGATATCTCAGAGATAGGGCAACTCCCTATCTCTAAATCGTAACAACTGTAACTTTAATTTTTTGCGACTTGCCTATGATGTCTACGGAGTCCATAATACAACAATGTTAAAATAGGAATTGTTAAACTCTGTTGGTATCTGCGATACAAGCCCCGAGCTTAGTGCAGTAACCACCGCAAAACCATTCTGTGTATTTTATTTGAAATAAATTTTGATTTGATTTGATTTGTTAATAATAAGAAGTAGGATTCACATAGTGTCAAATTATCGTGACTTCACGATAGTCAAAGACTACGGAAATTAGTGTCCTGTCAGTTCCCACATAGTCTCTGTAGTACCTACTCGTTTAACAGCTTCTTTGGTTAAAATTTTATTTTGTACTTATTGCTCGTCCTAACCGTTTCTACGCTCGAACTTACGACATAAATTGCGTATAGAGGTATAGAATATAATTTTGTATTAGTCTGATTGGTTGGTTTATCGTACCGTATATTGAAATTAGATATCTACCAAGTACTTACTATGGATATTTTACCAAAATTGTATGTCTACTCTATGTAGATTAAAAATCGTATTCCTAGAGTAAACTGAATGAAAATAGTTATTGATCCGTACGTAAGGTATATAGTTTCTGTTATCCACAAAAGACGCTTAACGTTGATGAAAAACCATTGCTGAAACGTGAAACATGTTCATTTGCTCATACAATTTATAAGATTCCTATCTGACCTATATGAGAAAGGAATAAAAATGTAAATAACCTTAGACATAATAATAATACCGCTACACATTAATTCTTCAAGTACAATTATGATGGTATTTACTTTTGTTAAATTCGGTGGAGTAAATAAAGAAAGTAACCAATTTGGTTTCGCCCTTTTAGGAGCGAAGACTTACAAAGCCCGTTATTCAGTTATCGCCACGTGACTGACTGAATCGGGCTCATAATCAAAAGCTCAGTTACCAATAAAAATATGTGTACGTCGTGTTCAAAGAACTTCATCAATCAAGATCATTGTGATCGGTCAATATTACAGTTCGGCGGGAAATTGTCCTTTATCATAGGACAAATTATAAAGAGATTTTATTGAATGTCATTTCGATGCTATACGGTGTACTGGAAGAAGTGAAAAAAGTGATTAGATAATAACAAATTAAGGTTAAAATTAAATATCGATAGCAAAATCATTCAAGGCGAGACATGAGCAATACACCAAAAGTTTCGAAATAAACAGTTTCGGATCAAATGACGTTCGCAGTTAGTTTCAGACTAATTGCTTAAGTTGACATTGTTTCCCGGACTACAATAGTGCTCTGGGGAAAGACTAATTTTAATTTTTAACGAACCTTTATAAAAGCCATAAAGTTTAGTTTCCATTTTAAATTTATCTTGAAGTGTAATATTTATTAAAACTTTCTTTGTCAAAACTTTAATTTATGTTCAATAAATGATATGGAGTGAATAATGAGCAGTTGTACATATTTCCATCCACTGTACCTAAGAAAATAGCCATCATGATTAGATCTTCTAGGATTCCAAACAAAAATCACACGAATTCACGTACCTATATATCTATCTTATTGCTTCAGGAATAAAATATTAGTCCCGATGCTAACACATTTTTCAATAATAATCTTCGTTGTATATTTTGCATCGCAAATACTATTTTAATTTTGAGATCTTAAGGCTATATCAATGTTGACAAATAAAATTTGATTAAATAAGTAATCGACCTGTCGACCTGCTCATTTCTTTGATAGATTTATTCAGTTATAGAATAATTACCTTTACGTAGGGTAAACCAACTCAAATATTAAAATTTGTCCTCTAAAATTACAATAGAAATTCAGTATTATGGCAATCCTGTGTGATAGTACTGCGTTGACTGTTTTGAGTTTATGGGTACCTATGGTAATTTATGTGGGAGGTACATCACGACCGAAAGGTATTAATATTATTTTACCTCCGTAGTGTCATGTACTGCCTCTAGTGACGTGATTAACACGAGTTCGCAATTAACGAATACCTTGTCTATACATATATGTAATCCATACTAATTCCTACTAAGTAATAACTACTCTACTTTGTATAAAAAATTATAAGTAAGTATTTATTTACTTACTTATTTCTTCATACGAAAGTAGAGTTACCTACGTATAAGTAAGTATTAAGGTTGTTTGTCTGTTACATTTTCACGTCTAAGCCGCAGAATAGATTTCGATAAAAATAAGCAAGGAGATTTCATCCCGGGGAAGATCGTACTACAAAAAGAAAATATTTCCTTGGTCAGGAAACTGTGGAATCAGCGAGTGTTGTTATATTTGTTGCTGATGGCGCATGTGCTATAATATGTTTATGTTGTTTGAAGACCACAGTATAAAATATATTATGTTAGGAAGTAAATCCTTATATTTTTTATTTCTTTATTATTTAAATACTTTTTAAGTACTTAAAAAAACGGTAAATACTTTTTGAACCGGTGGAAGTCTCCTTGACAATACCGTTTTGTTTAAATGTAAAATTTCACTTCTTTTATTATTTTTATTATATCGAGTTGAAACATTGCCCATTTAGCATACTATTACTACCACTGGCTACCCAAACCCATAGCCCAAAAGAGTGTTTGCAATACGATTATGATTGGCGTATAGTAAAGGAGACTTCCACCAGCTTAAAAAGTTATACACTAACGGCAATATCAATTATTTAAATTAATTACCTAAATATAACAATAAAATCCTACTATGGAATTTTTCTTGTAATTTATTTCATGTCTTCATTTCAACAGTCGTCTCAACTTTTTCACTTATTTCAGGAAAAACAAAAAGGATTTATCCATGTCTTCACTATTCGTTGCTAACGAGCAGATTTTTCTTTCACTTTTTGTCAAAGCACCAATTACTTTATCACTGTATCTTATGGGGTGGTGCTTATATTTTACTAGCTTCTCGCCAGCGCCTTTGCCCGCGTTGTCTGGATATTTTCTATAAATTATAGCCTATGTTATTCAGTAAAGATGCTTTCTAATAGAGAAAGTTTTTTTTAATTGGTCCAGTATTTTTGGAGCCTATTCAACACAATCAAACAAACAATCAAATCTTTTTTTCTATAAAATATAAGAATATATGTTTCTTATTTTGACGTTTCACAATCATTGCAAAATGTTTGTACTAAGTATTGATAATAATATATGTAACTATATTTGATAAATGTTCCATTGATAAACTACCAACAATATGTCACCGATTTATTAGAATCAGCAACTGACAATGACTTAACCTTTCCGCATTCAGCGTCACATAAGTGCTACTAACGCAACATACACATACGTGTATGTTTAACCTTTCATCCCAAAATCCAGACCGATCAAGTTTAGTTTATAAAGCGCGTGATTTGGGTCGTAGGTATTCCATTTTGCGTCGTCAGTCCTTTGTGGATGCCCTAGGGCACACTTCCATGGAAGCCGACATGTGTACCCTTTTATTGTACAGTGTCAGGCGTCAAGTTAATAAATTACGTCAGAGCGTTTCCAAGCCTTATATCTGACATTTACTGCTCGTAAAAATTTTACTACAATGGAAGGAATCATCTCCTCAACACGTGTAACATTAGATATAGGGACACCTATGTATTGTAATAATTATATTGACAAGATCTTCTGTTTATGTACTCATTTACAATGAAAATTTTTGCCGTCAACATCAAAGGTCTTGTGGGTAAGCGCGGTCCTTCTTAGCCCCTACATCTACGATTGTGGTCAAGCGCATATGTAGAAGATACTCTTTACAATATTTAAAACCTGTGTCACCACCTCCTGATAAGTTCCCGTTAAATAACTTGGCAGATAATTCCAATTTATGTTCCAGTTTTGAATTTAAACAGCGGCTAGCGGCTATCCAGAGGTGGTGAAAAAGGCCCAAAGGTTACATATTTTTTTACAAAGTTTTTTTTATGAATTCTGCTGCCGCAGTTAGAAAACGAACAGAAAAACAAAATCTTTTTTGTTAACCCTATTAAATCCACGAGTGTAACAAACTTTTAGATTACTTAGTCCTGTTTATACGCTAATACCCATTTCAGTGGATATTGGCAATTGCCTAACGATAGAACTTGTAGCAAAGATTTCGAATCGACGTGTTCCAATCGTCTGATTTTAGATAGCAGTTTGATTACAACACGTAGCCACGTAGGTTACCGAATAATGAAATCCAGTTCCTTTAACAGCAAAACGCTACAAAAAAACTTCTAAAAGCTACTACTACTACTAAGCTTGGTGGGGACCTGGTGTCCTAAAATACAGGCTTCGGCTTAGTTTAGGCACCAGTCTCCCACAAATAAAATGTTTTGTTTAAAAAAAAAAAAAAAAAAACTAGTTCTGGAGCATGCTATAGGTACTATATTGAAAGTTAAGATTGGTAAAAAATTGGTGTTACTGTAGAGTTTTTCGCACATCATTTTCATGATAGGCTAAGTGGTCTTAAACGCGACTGCTACGCTAGAACTCCTAGGTTCGATTCCCAGCTGGAGCAAAATACTATTAAACTTTTCGGTGAAATTCTCAGTAGCAGCTCGGAGTCTGGATTTGTGAATCTGGATTTGTGGGTTACCAGCCTTTGCCTCTACCTCTGCCTAACCCTTTGGGCTATACTGGGTTATGTATGTTTTATAGAAATACGTCATCAATATTCCACTACGAAAAGCGATACTAAAGCGGCGCATAAAATAAAAGTATTTTTCCAGCGATTATTTTACTCTCAATTTGTCTTGTTAGATGCTTGGAGTATTCGTGGGTCAACTGGTCGGCTTACTACTCCGTACCATGAAATAATAGGCAGATGGGTGTAAATATTAAAAGTACTGATGCAATCAAACAGATACACATTATTGTAAATTGTAATGTTAATGTACCGGTAATGACCGGTGGCAGTCCGTGAGCGAAGGGTAGTGACTTGGTGTCATGACGGTTCAGTGTTGCCCGCTACGCAATGTTGCCCGTTACGCAGTGTTGCCCGCTACGCAGTGTTGCCCGCTACGCAGTGTTGCCCGCATGTTCCCCGTTTCGCTGTGTTGCCAGCTATTGCGGTGCTGCGGGGACGCCATAGATGTATACTGCACGTCAAACGAGACTCACTTCGTTAGTTTTAACCTTCGTTAAGCGTAAGTTTACACCTTGTGTATTGTTACT
The DNA here is from genome assembly GCA_946251955.1 of Acronicta psi. NCBI lineage: Eukaryota > Metazoa > Arthropoda > Insecta > Lepidoptera > Noctuidae > Acronicta > Acronicta psi. The sequence continues at coordinate 6,786,797 of OX276472.1, read as the reverse complement.
TGTACTTATACCTAAGTACCAAAGGATAAAACTGACTGCATTCTATAGGTTTGTACATTGAAAGAAGAAATAAAGAAAGAAAGAAAAAGTTTTATTCAGGTCCCGCGCAGGAAACCAAAGAAAAATAAATATACATTGAATATAGTAACTTCTAATTAAGACCGCCTTTGTACATGTGCATAAAACATAAATAATTAAATAACTGGCTGTTGTCAACATTACTTGTGACGATTTGGTACTTACTTGATATTTTGTTCCCCTCTCGGTTGGCATCGTAGGTTGGCAATGTACAGTGTAGACTGTACATTACATGGCCGGCGAGGGCGGCAATGACTACTTGGCTCTGGTAGTTTGTCTACCCATTTGCCGAAACAGTAAAGTGGCAGATGCATGATAGCATTAAAACACGATCTGAACATTAATAATACCTAAAATATATTCAATCAGTCGATAATGAGCATAGTCTAGCCTTTGTGGGAAGAAATTCTAAATTCAAACAGGGATGTGAAACGCGAACGTGTATTGGATATGGAGCGCACGTTCGCTAGTCCCAAATTCGATTGCGCCGAATCTCCCAATCTTTGAAATGTGTTTACGGCGTCTTATACAGCGTTTTATTAAAAAAAAAAATAGTAGCAATGTGTGACTGTATGTACTTAACATTAAAATATGTAAGTAATTCTTAGAACGTTGTGCAATACACGGACCATTCGCCCCCATGTTAAAGGACACAAGTACATAATTCCTTCAAGTATCAAGTATATGGCCACTGACTTGAATTATTTCATGGACCCATCTTGGTGCTGACTCTGAACACCTGAAACTCCTGTTGCCATTCCTCGGTGATTTTACAGTCGTTCCCATAACCAGTAAAATATCTAAATACGGGACTGTCACTGAGAAATTCCTAACAGAAAAACTAAGTAACTTTTTGCTCAGTAACTTCGCTCCGTCAGGCAGACTTACGCTTGACCACTCGTCCAACGACGCAGAATAATTGTGAAGGTTAAATACACCATCATTAATGAGTGATAAATACTGCGCTTGAATTATCTCCTTGGTAACATAGGTAGGTATGTAACTACGTAGCTATCGAATTCCCAATTAAAACAAATGTACTTAGGAGTAAGTATAACTTACCTTCTCACAAAATAAACATTTACAATTGAAATGGCTTCGGCCAAAATGTGTAGGTATCTGAGTTATATTTTTATCAAATATTTTATACATTTCCAAGTTAATGTATTTTTACCTGACTGCCGAAGGAGGAGGGTTATTAGCTTTCCTGATCAAAACAACCCGATTACTTCATAGATAGTACAATTGATCGCGTATTTAGTTATAGCCCACAATATGCACTTAGGTAATGAGGTGTGTTCCAACAATACAAACATGGCCCACCCGATATTGACCTTGTGATATCACGAATTATGTCCGCCCCCCATGACAATTGTATTTGCCCGTAAACAACATTAATAACCGTCCAAATTTTTATTTGTGGTATAGAATTCATGTATGAATGCCAAAGTTATTGTAAAACAAACGAGTACCCTCACTTTATACGAATTATTCCCTTGTATCTCATACAGAATTTTATAGATACATATAAGTACATGACGGACGTTCTAAGATTATAAAGAAGATCCTTTTTAACTATATTGTATAATGTCACTGAGGGAGATCTAATGACACATTATGGGCAAATTGTATAATTTGTACGATCTGCTCAATGCCCGATTATTGGCCGTTCCCCGATGTTTTAAAAATTCCCAAATATAAAACTTTTAATCCCATCCCATTAATCTCGTTTTATATTAGATCAACAAACAATTATGATGAATGGTTGCTATACACCATTTGTAATAAAAAGGGTTTAATTTATTTATTTATGGATGGGAGTATGAAATCCCTAACAGAGAGGTACCTGTTGTATAGGAAGCATCACGTTATCAGAAACTCTGAAACATACAATTTGAATATGAATCCCTTTTAAATTGCAGAGTATTGGAGGGTTTCAAGTTTGTTTATAAAAACGCAAATGTTTGTACATGACGAATTGACGAGTGACGAGTTACGCAATATTTGACGTAATCGGTGGCTAAGTATGCCAAATACTTTTTTCCAAGTTCAAATAAAAATAGGCTTCATTCCAAAAAGTTTTTACAAGCACGTGAAAGTTTGATGAATTTATATTTTTATGAATCATTTCACAAACTGTAATTTTTATACTTTAGTCGTTATTTTTTGTGTGTAACTCTAATTAAAATACACACTACAAAACAAAATTCGTTGACCCCAAGTTAGGCTAGCGACTAAAGAAAAATCTTTTTGCTAAAGCTTCGTGATCTTTTCTGACGCGATATCCCTTCTTATTGCGAGCTTTCTGTACTAAATAAATGTTCAACACTGAGATTTTAGCCAATTAAGTTGGTCTTTAATGATCATAAATAACTGTTTTTGTTTTGTTGGTTTATCAAAAACTATGGCTATTCTAGAGATAATAGAATAGATAGGCTAAAATTCTAGGCAGCGACTTACCAGGGGGGCTAGACAAGTTGCATTTTGACATTCGAATCGACACACAAAATGACACAAGATTTCGAAAACTCGGACTGTCACTAATGTCATTTACATACATTTTGTTTGTACGAAGTTGCAATTTGACATTCGCATCGACAAACGAATAGAAACAAAATGTACAGAAATGACACAAGCTTTCACTCTGCTGTCACTAATGTCATTTCCACACATTTTGTTGCAACATGTCTAGCCCCTGGTTCATTTATTTATAACTATATACAGGGTGTTTGGTAGAACGTTGAACATACGAAAATGGTGGTTAGTTGGGGTCATCTGCTACCCACTGGGACCAAATTATTTAACCTTGGCCGCACTGTTTTTTTTTTACTTTTTTTTAATTTCACAGAAAATTATCAGTTTTTTATCAATTTAAATTCGAATATCTTTACTTGTGATGGGTAAAACAGGCAGGATGTTGTTTTGTATTAATGTCTAATTATATTCGAATTTTAAGTAAAAAAAACTGGTAATTTTCTGTGAAATTAAAAAAAGTAAAAATGAAAACGGTGCGGCCAAGGTCAAATAATTTGGGCCAAGTGGGTAGCAGATGACCCCAACTAACCACCATTTTCGTATGTTCAACGTTCTACCAAACACCCTGTATATGTCTTTATATACCATGAGCTTCTGTGGTGTTTCTTCTTATATATACAATAGTTTGTCCGTAAACGTAAAGTTAGGAAACACCGTCGTAATTTTCATACCATCACGCATGTTATTCCGCAAACGATTCCCAAGAGATGTGTACGGGTGTTCAACCAGAGTTCGCTGGTATGTTTAGGGCCGTCGCTAAGGGCTTGTTTCATCACCTCCTGATAACTTCCAGTTACTTGGTAGGTAAAATTAAATTAACGGTTAGCGGCTATTCAGAGCCGGTGAAACAGGCCCTAAAACTTCTAAAATTAGTTTAAATCTAAATCCACTGCAGAATATTTTGAAATCGTTTATTATCTAAATCCACTGCAGAATGGAGAAAGAAACACGCTGTAGGCATATAAACTTAACACCGTATGGTTTTTGTCTAGTTCGTCCCCTCAATGTATTTACTTATGTAAAACTGAAAATAATACGCTGTTGGTGCCGATTAATTGAACTCCGTCAATTTTTTCTCTGAAATGATAAACATATTTAAGAATTTTAGTGGGCGATTAGTATCACCCACACTAAATACATCAGTTACTTGTTGTAAAGCTAAATCGTTGTAGCGGGATTTATTTACTGAGGATTATACAAATATCATTCTTTAAGAAATGAATACCTACTTACCATACTTATTTAAAGCCACAAATATTTCGATTCAGTTCTAACTTTTTATTTTAAACGATTTTTACTACCTAACACTGACGACATTTTGATGCTCTATTCTAAAAAGTCCTTTGAAGAAGAACTGTCATGAACGGACGCTCTTGTCTGTCTGTCTGTCTTGGATTGATTGTCTGTGTTGAACGCACGCCTGTGAGCCTGACAGCATGGCTTTATGTAGTGAGCATTATTAGCAGTCATATTGATAATGCTAACTACATACACAACCAATATTCAATATGAATGTGATAGTTTAAAGAATTTGTGTACAAAAAAAGTTGTAAAAGGAAAATAAATTCCAGAATTTGTAATCTGTTTTTATCGTATCATGAGTTTTTCAATCTCTAAAGACATTCGACTTTAAAAGTTAGATTTAGTTTAAAGTTGAAAATGTTTTTGCTATTCTTTTGTTTGGGTTATCTTGCTCTGGAAAATCGTATAGAAGAGGGTTTATTAGGGGTATTCTACCGATTGACATTTTAGCGGGCTCTTGATCACTTGATAGATAGCGTTTCCAATATTGTAAAAGCGGTAGACTTGGAAGCTTTGGCCGCAAATCCGGGATCAATCTACTCAATGGAAAGTTTTGTTACGGCTCTATGGGAGTAAAATGCTAATATTCTTTGTTGTTGTTTTATTGTGAATAAATTAATTTGAATAGGTAAAGTAAACAGTGATGTGTTTTGACGAATACAAAATGTTGTTTGATGTTTTTGATTAAAGCTCGGGTTAAAAACAATCCGTTACCGAAATTATATTTTCAGTCTTTCGTCTTTGGATTTTATGGGTGTAAAATCCTTTAACGGTTTCCTGAAGAACTAAAATCGCCATACAAAATTGTGTCTGAGACGCTAGCGTTTATAGTTCACTTAAACTCTAGCTGGGTTAACGTGCGCGCCGTGACAAAATGTTGTCGACGCTTATGTCGTGTTTTTGTCTCGTCTCGAGTCTTGAGAAAGAACGAGGCCAAACAGTGGAATAAAAATTGTCGTGGGCCCCGTTAGCCTACCAGGTAAGCTAATTGGGGCAAAAAAATACGTTTGGTTAAGTTACTTGTACTAACAATATCTTAAATTACTACTATAATTATCTTTAATAACAACTTCCCCAGTGACTGTGCAAGATAGTTGTACCGTAAAGTTGGTCCAAAAGTGGAAAGTAAAAATAATAATAATATATGATGCTGTAAGCTGCCTACATACAAACCCTTTAGCGGATTATTTTATTTATAAGTATATTACGATCTATTTTTAAGACGCAGATTTCGTTCGCTGCCTACCTAAATATTTTATCAACTGTACCTACGTAATTTTATTTATTACAATCAAGGCGGATAATTTTATTTATACCTCATTAAAATACAATCTATTTTTAAGACGCAGATTTCGTTCCCTGCCTATATGCCTAAATCTTTTGTCGACTGTACTTACGTAATTTTATTTATTAGGTACAATCAAGGCATTTAACACCGCAATGCGAGTCATACCCACGCGATGTGAAGGGCGCCAGTTTGCGCTCGTGAATGGATTAACTAATGTTCACGACGAGAGACGCATGCCGTACGTGAATCGTTCACACACGCAAATTCTTGTAAAGCAATTTGGACCTGCTTCATGGAACAACGTCCTTATTCACCATTGTCCGGGTCAAGTTATAAATAAACATTTTTGGGAAATTTTTCACAGCATCATCTAATTCCAAACTAAGCAGAGCTATGGGTTGTAGTGAATGTATTACCTGTTATTGTGTTACTATGGCTGGTTAGGTTATTTTTTTCCTGTGTTGTGTTTATATAAAATTTAATTGCCTTGTTCACCTAGTGGTCGTAGCGCGACTGCTACGCTCGAGGTCCGCGGTTCGATTCCCGGGTCGAACAAAGTGCTATTGGGGTGTTTTACGAAATTCTCAGTAGCATCTGCTACTGAGAAGTTTCGATTTGTGCCTTGTTAATGATTGCCACAAAGGAAAGGCTCGCTCTCTATTAGTGTGTGCTTGTACATATGTAGCACGCCTCTGCCTAGTCCTTCGGGGGTGATAGTATATAGGTATGTTTGTGTGAATAACCATTTGTACAAATGCCTTAAGAAATATGCTTTTTAAATAGCAACTAATGGAGAAAACAATTTGAGAAAAACGAAGAATTAAATAAAGAAAAGCAAATCACGAAAAATAAATTGAATCAATTAAAAAGAAAGGGAAGCAATTAGACCAGGGTCAACGACCTTTCTCTCTTTAAGCTGTAATGATGAATGAATGAAAAATTGGAACTCAGTCGGTTTGTATTATCAGGGAGTATTGGTTTCTGTTTGTGTAAGGCACTGAGCCCGAGTAATTTGCAATACTTCCCAGAAGTTGCGATTAAATTAAAAGGAAATGGATCTTTGAAAAGGCTTTTGTAATCAGTAAATTATAAATTTGTTGTATTTCTTGTTTGTTTTATGACATGTTTGTTTTGTTTGTAGCATCTTTGTGCATGTTTCGAGTTTGCGCGTATGAGCCAGTTCCCCCTCTTCATTGCTCTGCAGTCGGTAGGAGTTTTTAACTCCTATACCTCCTAACCTAACGCCTCTGGTATTGCATGTTGCAGTTCATTCGGCGGTGATAACTACTTACCACCTGGTGGCAGGTCTGCTCGTTTGCCGACATAACCCACAAAAAAATAAAAAATGATAAAAATTCTGCGTAATATGTAACGATCGGCAATGTCACCATTATTCTAACAGAGATAGGACCTTTACGGTCGACGTCATAATTCTATATAATCCTGAATTAAAGTGGGTACTTATAACACTCTCTTTGACAGAGATCTTTGAGCCAAATTTTAGCCCAATCCGTTCAGTGGTTTGGGAAAACCTATACAAAACTGTGCGTTGATCAGTCTGAGTCAGTGACTGACTGACGCAGACTGATCAAGACACAGTCGGTCAACTATTCTTATACAGATAATCTGATAAAAACTGTGATAAATTGGACTTCGTGATAACTGTAACTATAATTTGTCCTTTAAATTGTCCGGATACACAGACTTGTTTTAAAATGTCACGTCGCATGTTGAGAATCGAGATCGTTAACAGTCGTGCTGACCTAGTGCGGATCTATCTACGTGTAAATGCGGATAAGTAAAGTAGGGCAAGGTAGATAAAAAAAAACTACACAATTAAGTTGGTACTGCTGGAAAGGTGCTCTACCTAATTATTTTTAGCCAAACTCAAGCTATGTCTACATATATGCGTCCGTATGCATTTTAATTAAAATTTAATTATGTTAGTTTGTTTGAAAAATCCCAGTCATAACTACTAAGCCTTCAGTTTTAATTAATTTTATAAGTTTAAGTATCATGTCAATTTTAGCATGGTAGTTTCGGTTAAAATATGGGGAACACTACTTAACCTACTTTTTAAAAATACCTATATATAGATTAGAAAATTTAAATTGTTTGCTTGTCCGTTAGAAGTTTTAACTCATACTTATTTAATTAAAAAATATTACTACACAAAGGCAGACAAAGAGTTTTAATCATGGTACCATTTATTCGAGTGAGCTCAGAATTTAGATACGGGAAAATAATACGTTCAAAGGTGTCCTAATTAACTGGTGGTGTATATTTGTTAATTTATTTAATTATTACGTTTGTAAACGTGACAACGAACAAAGATTGTACATTTTATGGAATCAGAAATTTATTAAATATAATAATATACCTAGTTGTTGTATAAATCCGAGTGTGAGTGAATATGAACTTTATAAAAATACCCAACTTCACACGACGTGCATTTGTGAAATCCTATTGCAATAACTAGCACTTGGAAGTTAATAACAGTGGTCCGAAAAATCATACGCCTGCAGCAACATTCGTATTTAAAAACGTTGGGGATTTATTAAGTATGCGTTCTAATTTTAAATTTGATGGTGATGCAGGTTTATTTTAATTCATATATTTTTATGCTGTTACAAAATTATTTACTACCATTAATTTAAATACACAGTAATATATATTTAAGTACCTAGGTAGGGTACCTAGTCAACGCTTACTACATTACTGACGTTTTGAAGGTTTTATATTTGCAAGTGCCTGGCAAGCATGTGACGTCAAAGCATTAAGTTTTTTCCTTGCTATGAGGATATCATTTATATGCTAAAAATAAAAGTTAGTGAAACTATTTATAAATAAACCGTTTAGGGTTTAGGTACTGTATTTCTATGCGTCACCGTGATACAGGCGTTGTAGACTTTCCATCGTTAAAAGTGTTGATTGTTATCGATGGGGAAGCAACATGTGGATTTGAAAAGACGAAACCTACATTTTTTATGTTGCTATAAACGCTCAACATAAACCTGTAGGACCAGTAGCATTCAATTCTGCTGTTTACACACACACATTAACAAAAGTATTTTCAAATATTTTGAAAACGAATAAATCGAATGAAGCAACTAAAGATGAGACCTACATTTTACTAAAACTAAAATAACAATTATTTTAATAGCTAAGGATAGCTTTATCATTTTTATTTTATTAAATCTTCTTTGAGAATTGACTTGAAATAATAAAGGCTACGTGATATTGAATAGTTGGTTACGTATATGTAGATATATATAGCTAGAGCTGAGAATTTTGTTGACGAGGGCAGGTACTTTGCAAATCACGAATTTTGAACGCAATTTATTTATCGCGTTTGATAGCCACCCCGGAAAATTTAATGTTAACCGAAGCTTTTAACCAATAAGATTTCCTATGAGGGATGTCTTCATCATTCAGGGACATAATCGTTATTTCTAAACAACCATTTTACTTTCTGCGAATTAATTTCGTTAATGGCCGATAGGTACGTGTATTTATGTAGGCATTAAGTGGACTTGTTTTGATTTAAGTACTTTTCAATTTTCATCAACTGAATCAAAATTCAAAGGTCTGGAATGACAAAAGAAATACAACAATTAGGTATTTCATTAATTACTTGTATAACTTTTCTTAAGACGTCTCGAAATTAGAATTAAGTCCTGAAGAAAGCTTAATTAGTTCGTATTATTGCTAGATAAAGTCCATGAATAACTAGTTTTATTAATAAGTTTAGATTGAGCTGAAGTTGTGTTACAACAATTTCTGTAGAACTTTACTTTATTAAAGACTAACAAAAATGTTTTAAGGATTTATTAATGTTAATTCAAAATTGTTTTATACGTAATATTTATTTAGAGGAATGTTTTAGAGTAAATAACTACAAGCCTTACCGATTGCAATTATGCACTTAACAGGTACAAGTAGGTATTCTGAGATCTAGATCTCAGCTTATTATATACCAACATAAACAACGCGTTTAAATACTCCATTTAATGATCATGTCCAAAAAGGCCAAAGCAAACGCTTTTTATTACTGCCGTGAAAATATTTTATTTGCACATTTTGGTTACTTTGGAGTGGTAGGAACATCAAATGTTTAACATGGAAATTATTTGAATCAACAGACGTTTTGATAGCCTTTTGGACTTGAGATATGGTTCTGGTTTTATACTATTTGCTGTTAAACTTGTCATTCTTTATTGCCACGTAATTTCTTTTCACAGTAAAACAGAATTATATCTATCACCTAAAATTCTGCAATAAAAAAGAGAGAAATAGTAATGCAAATGGAATTTGTGTCTTTACTACAACAGTCACGATGGTATCACATAATGTGAGCGGCGATGTTATCAATGGCGCTATAAAGCTATAGCCTACATTACCCTGATTGCCATACACGGTCGGCAGTAAGGGTCAGCCAGCTACTAAACACTAACAAGCTTATCAATCACTCACATTGCAGTGTTCACGACTTCACGTAATTGGACGCAACTGAGCTTATTATGATACCTAGGATACTACATGCAGTTATGTACTAGAAACCCGCGTTATTCTACGGATCAACATTCAACACATTAACCCGTTATCGACAACCATACAAGAAGAAAATCTAGCATAGCTATGACGACGCACAGCACTTATTTTAAAGTAAAGTTGTTACGTGTAATAGGCTTAATTTTGTGTAATATCAGATTTAGGTGACCTTCGCAAACGGCGTCAAAGCTTGTCATTACATTTTGTTTTACGAAGGGCCGAGGTTTAAATTGCCGGCTCGTAAATACCTTTTCACATTTACGCTTATTTTACATTTTTCAGAGCGCCGCTGGTGATACAATAATGCTTCGTTGAAACGAAAATAATCTCTACGAATAATATTACAATGTGCTATTTTTAGTTAGGTTCAAGTGCAAAAAGTATATGTACAAATAAACGACCTTATTGCTCGAAGGATTAGGCAGATCTACACCCCACAGTTCACATTCATGTCAGCCTATTGGACGAACTTATTGTCATTCATCAACTGGGCACAAATCCAAAGTTCAAGCTGCTACTGAGAATGTTATCTGTATCTAATTAATTCGACTTGGGCTAGCCGAAGCTAGTTTTTTATATCATATCTACTAGGAATATACACATCTTATAATAAGAATAATAGGGTGTGTTACATCTAGAATTTATATATTTTACATTTCCCGCCAGCGGCTTAGCCCGTGTGGTCTTATAAATATCCCCCCGTTTTTGCAACATTTTTCATTGCTACTCCGCTCCTATTAGTCGTAGCGTGATGGTATATAGCCTATAGCCTTCCCCGATAAATGGGCTATCCAACACTGAAAGAATTTTGAAATCGGTCCAGTAGTTTCGGAGTCTTATTCAATACAAACAAAACAAACAAACAGTCAAATCTTTCCTCTTTATAATATTAGTATAGATAAAATAGATTTTATTGTTATGTCTGTTGTATCGTTATGTCTATGGAGGATTATAATAAACTCAATAGTGCACCAAACACCTCTATCGCATTGAATTCGATTTACAAATGGAAACAGATGTTTAAAATTAGTTGCCTAGAGTTTGGCGCTAAGTAACTGTAAATCTCATAAGCTCTCCAATTCGTGCGGCGTTAGAAACGGACTAGGGCTTAAAGACGGCAAGACCATATACATAGAACTGAATAGATTTGTAAGTCCATCCACACGTTCTCAAGGACTAACTCGAAAATTGGCTTACAACGTGAAAGCTTTGCCACATAACACATTCAAAGACACAGTTAGCTCTACTAAACAAGTGAACGAACGAAAAGAGCTTACTTGGGTAAACTTGGACATCCCTACTTACACCTATTAGGTGAGCGAAGGGCTGAAAGACGAAAATTTGATTTGCGGTCGTTTTCCAGTCGATTCGATACTTTAGATGGACTCGCCTGGGTCGGCCTCTTATTCGAATCGTTAAAGCTATCGAATAGTGTTAACTGCAAATGTCGCTGGAGTAATTAGGTATATTGTTTGTATTAACATATAAATCTAGTTTACACACAAAATAATTGAGATAAATTGGTATATTTGGATAGAAACAACCCTAATTGAGATACAATATGAAGACAAAATGAGATTCATGTATAGAGTTTAGGTACCTCAATCATATATGAATTTGTGCTAGTATACTTAATAATAATGTTGTATATCTTAAATCTATTCAAGATAGGAAAATGTGTAATATGCGTAGGATAACGACATTTATCCTTTTGCAAATTCTAATGTTATTCTAATTCTAATAAATAATAATAGTTGTCTACATTTTTTGGCCGGGGAGCATTAAACTTAAGAACTGATATCAAAGTTATTAGTCCCAGCGCTTTTTTATACATATAAAGTTACCTGACATTAGAAATTTATGCATCGTGGTTACTATTCACAAACACCAAAAATAAAAAAATAAACAACCATCACCCCTGTATTCCCCGTATGGTTAAGCAGAGATGTACTGCCAGTTTGCTAAACATCAAATAAAACGATTATGATGCAAACACTAAAATACTATTACCAGAGTTATTTAAGTTCGACATGTTGTAGGGCCTTCATGTGTAAAACACTATTCAACAGCCTTCGATAAAAAATATACTACACATTTCTTTGACAGAATACCGGATGTGTGTGTGTGTGTGTGTGTAGGAAGAGAATCGAAAGGAAAGATTTATCTTCAATATTTTTTCCTTCCCACTTTGCTTTTCTCAATTATGACGGGGTCGACAGCTATTTCCGAAGATGTGACATAAGGATCTGATCGATACGATTTATATATTCTATTTTGAATGGTATAAATGAAAAGGAGAATTTATATAGGTAAATATATAACAATGGTATTATGGTAGAGCGTTTGAGATTTTATTAAATGCCAGTCGTGCCATTGTGATCCCGTTTTCTAAGTGTTTCCCTAAACCCCTTTATGGCGAACGCATACACACCAACGGCATACACACATTACACACCTGCGAATTATAGTATCTGAGATTTCCTATTAAAGTGTTCGTATATAGATATGTAGATTTTATTATGGCTTTAAAAAGTTTGTTTTTAGTAAGGCTGGGGTGTGGCTCGGGTGTGGGCGGCAAGGTAGGACCCAACTAACTAAAGTGGTGTGGAGGTAGCACCTTTTTTATACACCTACTCAGTTAATTTTGAAACAGTCGTAGGTGTTGTTTTTTGTGATGAGTAATCAGTAGAACTGTCATCAAAATGTAATTTTTGTTGGTAAGTAGTTTATTTATTATAATACCTACAGTTGTCTTTAATTATTTACATAATGTTTTATAAAACGTATAAGGTACTAATATTAACAAAATAATAAATAAAAACCAAAATTTCCGCACCTAGGCGTCAAAGTACTCCTCATCGCTGTCATCTGGTAACGTGCCCAGAAGACTGGCAGCATTGCCACGTTGAATGGCAATGCTGATTCTTTGGCCCAAAAATAATCCAGCCCTCTGGTCACGAGTAGCGTCGATAAGTCTTTTTGCAAGGTCTTTAAATAGGAGGCGAGCACTCGGACCCCACGGCCCGAGCGTTTCGACCCCAAACGGCTCAAAACTATAGTTCCCATTAAGGTTACTATATTTGCGCCGCTTGAGGGTCTCCGCCGCCGCGGCCGCAGCGCCAGCACAGCCCGCCGAACTTGGAAGATGAGATGGAGCAAGGGTGTCGACGCAAGTTGCATCCCACACCAAAGGCCTACCCAACTTCCAAGGTAATAGTGACATACCGTCTGGTCTCTTCCCATCGTCACGCGCCAAGCCATTAGGTTCTAAAACAGCTGGCACGCCGACGGTGGCAAGAGCACGAAAAATAATGACATTAATATTGGCATGCCGTGCTATGCGCCCTGCGCTCTTGCAGCAAGACAAGCCATGGTGTCCGAGGCTATCGACAGCTACACCGCAGTGACACCGATGCGGAGTAACACAAGGAGCACCAAGACGTAAACTTATAGCTAGCCGAAAAATACCTACAGTTATGTTTTTGCGTACCGTGAAGTTATGTATAATTGATAAAGTATTTTTACATATATACAATGAATGTATGTTTCGTCACGACCTTTGTGCGTGAGCAGAACTGCAATTAGGTAGAAACGTACGGTAAGTTTTTATATTGCTTTTGTACATTATACAAAGAGAAAGGTACAATACAACATAAACGCAACGCAACGGTGCAATTTGACGCAAAAGGTTTATACCTACGGAATTTGAAGATTGATGAATTTTTGATGGAATGCACGTTACTGCAGACAAATGATTTCAACTGTCAAATGATTGATGTCATTCGGCGGGAAAATTATTAGCCGTGTTTTATCTTCGATAGTATATGGGACGCTTTCTAAAGAAACAAATAACGTTTAGTTGGCATCATTAAAGATTTCAAACAACTTAAATTGTCAAGTAGGTACTGGTTAAAGACAACATAGGTGACGTGTATTGGAGTACTGACCTGACCTACATTTCGCTGGTATGTTATAGGTCCTATATATTAGGCGGCGTGCCAATTGCCATCCAAGCTCCGCAATTTATAATGACGTGTTTTGTTAATTAGATAAATGTTGGAAGAATTAACAAAACGGTATTCTTTTAAGTGTTAGATATACAGTTAACCTACATGGGATATAAACAAGGAATGCTTCTTGGCGTCTTCCTCCAGCCCCTAAACTTTATTACCAACTCCCTGGTGTAGTATCGTAGAGTTGGAAATCCGTTTCTTTACGAGTTACAAGTACATAAGTGCATGGTTACAAGTTTATGTGATAGTGAGGGGCTTGTAAAGAAATATAATAAAACACTTAAGGCCGTATTCCTGATCATAGCGGTGGCGGCGCGGACACTGGAGCGGAAAGAACTGGCCAGGAATACTACTGCATCAGGTACCTGAACCAGGTGGATTTCTTTTTTGAAAATTGCAACATTTGCTACAACCGTATAAGTAAACTGCCGTTTGCGCCGCCTATTTCCCAAGTTACTTATTGCAAGTTTCACGGCTCCGTATTATTATTTGCTATGCTGTATAAGGTCTTCGGGTCAAATTTTAGGTTTAAAAGCTATTTTTAATAACCTATTATGTAACTATATGAGCATTGGACTGGCAGTCAATGGTCGCAAGTTCGAATCCAAGAACCGCACCCTAGATAGACTTAAAATCTATTTGTGCATTTTAATTATTCTGATTCATTAGGAAAACATCGCGAGGAAATCTGCAATCTTTTCTCGACGATGTGTGAACCCGCACTAGGCCTGCATGGTAGACCATAGATAGCCTATAATGTCTCTTATTCTGAGAGCACACCCATGCCCAGCGCTGAGACAGTATCTGAGTTGATGATGAAAGCCAATTGTCTCTGTGAGTTCATGATTAGTTGGGAAGTGGTAGTTAAATATTTCTCTTTTATATTGTTCTTAGGAGAATAGTTACTGTTTATCGCTCTGCTGTTGGCCCCGCTCGCCGCTGCGGTCGAGAATGGTGTACAATCGTAGGTGAAGTCTTACGTGCGAGATAAATATTGTGGTCTGACATTTTCGTTATCGAAATCTGTCAAACTGCCTCCCCAAACGGCCTTCTGAACCTAAATAGATTATACTTTTTCGTTCCTATAAATAATAAATAAATAAATATCCTGGGACATTTTTTACACAGCACCATCTAGTCTCAAACTAAGCAGTTTTTACTATAGGTACAAGACAATGGGTATAATACTTATATACTTTTTTTTGTAAATACATACTTATAATACATAGGAAACACCCAGACAAACACAAACACTTAAGTTCATCACAATAAATGTTTGTGTCCTGTGGGAATCGAACCCACGACATCGTGATCAGCAGTCCGGTACTCGAACCACTAGACCACAGACGTCGTCAATATAATTCACTCCTTTATCTACCTCTACCTACCTATTGGAAAAGCCCTTATACAATAAGTAGCACTGATTCTGTAAGTTTCAGAAAACATATTTTTTTACGTTTAAATGGTGTTTCAGATCAAAATAAGATACTAATACGAAATACGATTTGCCCTCTACTGTCCTATGATAATTATTCTTATTCGTAGTGCCTTTCCAACTACTAAAGGTTGGCCGTCAGGTCGGAAAACTTCAGTCTGTCTTTCGCTAGACGAATTTTGTTGATTGGAGCAATAAAGCGCAGATAAATTAAGTGACAATGCCTGATTGGCCCCTTTCCAGTAACTACTGGAAATCTATTTACAGTTGCCAAGGATTTTTTTGCTGTTGAATGTACCTACAACTTAGTGTATCATTTTTTACAATCACCTCTGTCCACCTCCCTATTGTTTATAGTGTTTGTCTAATAAATTTGTTGGTGTGTGTGTATATGTATGTAGAAATTTGCTTATATATCTCTATTTTTATACATCAAAAATAATTTTACATAAGTATATACCTAATTCAAAATCAACTCAGAAACTCAAGTAGCTGTCATCTATCATGTATAAGTATCAGCCCCTTACTGTTAATTTATCAATAAATATAAATTTACCTGTATGTCTCGTAATATAATAGTATTCACACTAACTTTAAGTTGATCTCATTACGAGCTCCTTTGAAGCATTATAATTAAGTACATTTAATTTAAAGCACTTATTTTCGCATTACAGTTTTCTTAGATTCTTTTTTTGTTTTTTCACAATAAAATATAAATTCTACACAATAAAGCCATAACTTACTTAATATTACTTTCATTATGAGAAAAAAATGTGTTTGTAGGTACCTACCTAATTTCCTTTTTCGTGTAATCTTAATTAAGTTTAAGAATTTAAAAGGTTTTGTGAAAAGGGCTACAGTTCCTCACGACATTTGCGACCCGGCTAAGAATGTTTTTGTTTTAGATATTGGATAAAAATGACTGCAGGCTATATCGAACTTTTACGGAAAGGGATAGACTGTTAATTTATTAAAAACTTCGATAGCAAATGGTACCCCGCGGTTCTGCCCTCATTTTTCCAAACCGGTGAGAATTTCTTAAAATCCGTATCGGATACCTATATCTTATAGGGAAAGCTGTCTACCAAATTTTTGTGATAATAATATTTCACTATCCAAACAACAAAAAAGCAAACCCACCTTCTACAATTTGTGGTTGCTCTAGAGCAACCACAAATTGTTTATTATCTAAACTTAGAGTGAAATTAAATGATAATTTAATAAAAATTACCATTTAAAATCAGCCCGTTGTAATGAAAAACGCTTCCTTAGGAGTAAAAATATTAAAAGTTGAGCCAGCGTTGATTAAAGAAATTAACGTTATCATCCCATCTTCAGAGCTGTAATTTATTACTTGTGTATTATATAAATCTCGTAAATTAAATTATTTTGTTAGGACCAACCTATAAACGGTATTTCATTAGTAGCTCAACGTTAATGGCTATTATTCTGACCTGTTTTGAAACAATTTTTACCAATACCTTTATTATTTAGGTACCTACCTAATAAATGGACGACTTTAAAAGTCGTAACGAGTTCTGCATACTTATGAGGTGCACGGTCCTTTTTCCAGTTGATCAAACCCTCCGAAATCCGGTCCATTATAAAAGGTTTGAAGAGTTATTAAGGGTTACACGAGATTAACTTTTTGTGTAGCGAACGCTGACAACACTGAGATTTTACATGTTAACCCTTCACGAAAGTTGCATAATTAGTATGTAAATGTACCTCCGTTAAAAATTAGGTCTTACTAATTAGGTACAGTCAACAGAAAAGAGATAGAGAGAGATACAGGTAGATAATTACATTTGTGTTTTGACAGAGATCGTGTAATAATATATTAATCAAAATGTGTTAAAACGCAGGTGTTGTTAGTTGCCTACATGCCGAACCCTTTGGTAGATAAAAATATTTAGGTATATCACATCTTTGCCGAAAAACAGATTGCCTGTATACTTATTTCTTTTGTTGACTGTACAAACATAACACGGTTATACAAGATATCAGCTTCCACCAGTAACTTACACCTTCGTTTGCTTACGTATGATCATAATATTCACAGTATAACAATCCTATGACACTCAGGGATAGTGTAGCTATCAGTGAAAGAATTTTTAGAATGGTATCAGTTTTCCAGGGATTGCCTCCTACGCAGTGCTAGATATAGCATTACCGGCGCCCTGAGCGAGACTTTTATGGCGCCCACTTTCTACTCTGCGTTTAAAAAAAAAGAACATTGGAAAAAAACAAACGTTTACTTCAATAAAACTTGAAAAAAAAAGAAAAGTTGAAAGTATGTATATTTATTACCTGAATTTAAAGCTAAATGACAATAACAATTAGATAATGAAAAAAAAACTAATTTAGGGGTGTTAAACATAGCAACAGAAGCCAAAACAATTTTTTTTAGAATTTTTGTCTGTCTGTATGTTTGTATGTACACACATCGATTTAATAAACATATTTGGCAGTCTTTCACTACCTAAGGCCAATTTTCAAGAACGGTCGTGGTCCTGGAGAAATCCCATTGCTCAGTCATAAAGGATACAATCATTCTGAAAACAAAGCGTGGTTTTACTGACTAATTTTCAAACATGACACGTCACGTTACTGCCAATACTCCGGCCGAGAGCTCCTATTTGTGAAAAAAAAAAACACCATTTTAGAAGGTGCAGCTCTGAACGGAAGAAATAATTTACCGAGGATCGATACCTGAAAAAACGGCAGTCACAAACAGATTAATCGATTTTTATCGATAAATATAGGTAGTACCACTTATTCTAAGTAACTAACTATTTATAACAGTCGTCGTCTTTGAGAGACAAACTTCTCATTAGAAATAATGCGTTTCTTTTCTCAGTAAAACAAGAATATAGGGTAAAATGTGATATTACTTATATGTTTGAGAAGCGTTACTATGAATAAGTATCTCAGAATATATTATGCGGTGCCGGACAGCGAATAAATGAACGAAGATTCATCTTATGGCGTAACCTAACCATACAAGGATACATTTTATGTGAGCCCCACAGCCGATATAACGCCCGGCGGGCGATGACTGGTCGTTTTCAGGGTAGAACCTGTATTTGTAAAGTTAGGGATGATTTATTGCAATAGGTTTATGTTGTTTCCTTTTAAAATCAATATACTACAATATATTGAAATGTAACACAAATGTTTGTATAAAATTCAGAAAAAGTTCGGTGGCCCTTAGTTCATTTTCCAGATTGAACATGAGTAATTCTGTGCGGTTTCATAAGACCTAAAACATACCGTGGGTGTGCATTAGCAGTACGTCTGTGACGAACCTTTAGGTTTTTACCGGGTTGACGTTATATTATGCTATGTTAATTATGTCGGTAACGTATACATAATAGTCTAGCTTCAGTCTTCACATGTATTCGGTATGGGATACATGCCTCAAATGTCTGAAAATGAATGGTCCTTTTGTACGCGATGACTCGCTAATGTAGCTATTACTATAAAAACTTCAATAGTGATAGATCGGACACGGGACATTGACATCTTAGTCGGTGGATTCAGCTTGGTAAACTTAGATGCATAGGTCGTTTCTTAGCAACTTATCGTTTTTGTTTTATCTATATCAAATTGGTTCAAATCTGCATACCTAACCATCGTGACGTGAACGCGAACAATGTGTTATGTGATATATATTGCGATTTTTAACATGCTGAAGTATTTATAGGTGCTAAAAACATAAAAATAATAATCTCAAAACTAAACTTTCGTGCTCTTCTAGTAGGTATTGTATTATAATTATGTATTATATCCACCCCATGACCCCAGCCTAAATGAACAGTCTATAGTATTGAATGTCTTTGCTTAGTGCTACTCTTAAAAGCAATAAATAATTATGCTTGTTTTACATAGCAAGATGCGACGCGTTGAATTTGTTGTTTGTATTACGAAAGAAGTCTTCAGCAAACACGATGTCGAGTATTGTCAATTGTTTCCTGATACCGTAACAGTTCCAAGAAATTAAAAAAAACTTATTAGTACCTAGGTACTGAATATTTCAACGACCCAGTTTCCACTCAAAAGTGATGTTGAAGATGTTCATATTTTATTGAAATATCTACGAAATTATTTATAACTAGCCGACCCGCACCGGCTTCGTACGGGTACGGGTCGGCTAGTTGTTGATACTAAGAAATAATATATAATAAGAAATGGGTGCTGTTGGTTATCCTTTAACACACTGGCAATTTTTTCTGATATTATAATATAGATTATATACATATGTATACAAATATTTTCGATATACAAAAACGACTTTTCCACAGATTTATTACATGTATAGACTAGCAATTTTGTTAATAATCCCCGTCATGCTTATAAATTATGATTAACAAAATGTTACAGCAGTTTTGCAAACTAGGTTGTGTGTGCGTCCCCTTTTTGCCGCCGAGTAGGTAATCGAATATTCTGTATTCAATACGAGAGTTACCGACACAAAATTAGTGAATGACTTGCATTATTACACCAACATAAAGCGAAAATTCATTATAGGAAGCGAAAGAAAAATTAATGGAAAGTAAGTAGGTAGCATCGAATATTATGTGGGCGGATATTTATGCTAAACATAGCAAGCAAAATTATTTCCTAAAATGTTATTTCTACGCTCCATTTCACATCAAAATGACTTACCAGATGCGTTCATAATCATTAACATTTCTTTTCTAATTATATCTATCCTTTTTTTCTCCTCCTTTGTATTTAAAAAGGAATCTTCTTAAAAAGTGCTTGTGGATCAATTGAATCACGTTCTATTGAGTATCAACCTACGTTATCAAGAAGAGGACAAATATAAATATCTACGACCGCCGCACCCCATGAAATATGGTCACAATCCGTCATAGCCCTTACGCCAGCTTATAAATCAAGACAGTTTGTATTAAACTGATTTATCTATAAACTCGACCCTTCGAACATGACTCCGAAGTTCTAAAATGGCAGTATTAATTCAAGAAATTTAAATTTTTCATTGAAAATATTATGTAAGTATAAGTATAATAAATAAATAATAAATATCTTGGGACATTTTTACACAGCACCATCTAGTCCCAAACTAAGCAGAGCTTGTGCTATGGGTACTAGACAACGGATATAATACTTATATACGTTTTTTTTTTGTAAATACATAGTTATAATATAACGGCCAGACAAACACAAACACCTAAGTTCATCATGTGGGAATCGAACCCATGACCTCGTAATCAGCAGTCCGGTACTCGAACCACTAGACCACAGACGTGGTCAAGTACTGAAAAATGAGAATGGTGATAGTAAAATAATAATATATACATCTACATAGTAATTGTAATAGTAATACATAATGTGTGCCTCATTGGACAAATGGCCGCCAGCAAGGAGACTGAGTTTGCTGAGGTTTGATACGCACATTTTTCTATGACATTTTCGGGATAGTTTGGAGTTATTTATACCCGAATAATGGCAATAGGCTTATACACCCTATAACATGGGACCTATACACATTACTTACGGGGAACTTTCGAGTGTCATTAGAACACCCCCCGCTTGATCTTTAGGGGAATACAGGTATGACGGTACGTTATAAAACATCAATCACTTATTCGTCACGAAATCTGTGAAATATTAAAATTTGTCAGGCAGCAGGCCAAGCGACGTATGAAAATAATAATTATACCTTCTCCAGCTGTTCCATTTTTAAATACGAGTATTAAGCGTTTCGAAAAAAGAAGTCTCTGTGACCTACTTAAGAATATTTAATAACTAATCCTTCGGGAGCATGCCTGTTAGAGCACCTAATATAGGAGCACCTGTTTTTTTATTTCCCAGCTGAGATTATATTAACTGCTCATGCGTTGGGTGCTATAAAATCAGATGCTCAAACGGGAATACTCCATCCTTGGATCCTGCTCCCGATGCCTGTGGGTTACTCGTATTTTTTTTTTTCGCAAAGTAAAAATTCCATGTTTATTAAAATTAACGAGAATAATAACTTATAATAAAAACAAACGAAGAATGTAATGATATTTTCTTGAAAATATGTATATAATCTACGTGTGAATAACAGATGAGAAGTAAGAACAAGTAGAAGAAGTAAGGAACTGGTCCCTTGTGTGGAGGTAAAATTAATGATAGAATTAGGACAAGATGTAGATGTTATTTTTCATTTACAAAAAATATATTTCGCCTTTTTTATATATGTTCGTATGTAAACTACCTATCATGTTCTTTTGATGTAGAACCTTGGTATAATGTGTGATGATGTCCAATGTAAATTCTTTGATCTTAAAAGAAACTGCTAGGACAGAAATCTTTTAGGTATTAATTGGGTCATGTTTATGTATCTATAATAAAATATTTACAAACGACAGTAAAATAAATGAAACCATAGAGTTTCCACTTTAACAAATATCCATGAAACGAAGTAGGGTTGTGTTTAATGGTGTAAAACATACCCTTATTTATAATCTGTGGCTGATCGCCCCTGCGCGCGCTCGGATATACACGCAGTTTGTCGCAAATTACGATATTACATTTGTCCCCTGCCTGTTACACCATTGGACCATTAATTAAGGACATCGATGTTAAATTACATTTTTGTGTCCTCTCTCCTACAGAATTACGGCGTTTGTCGAGCCAAATTAATTTCTCAATGGCGCTTCAACTTGTCACAGAGTAATAAATAGCAATCGATAATAAAAGGAAAAACGTCTGCCCGTGAAACGCAATTTGTACTAGATATTAATATAATACCTAAGTACTTGAGAAATATCAAATTTCTATTCAATAAGAAATAAGTTTAATTTCGTCTAAAAGCCAGCTTAAGTCCCAAATAAAATTGTTACGGGTAGTACTTAGCTCGGTTTCTTTAGTAACACTGTAAAAATAGAAGTCTATTTCAACGCAAAACAGTTTGTGAACCTATACGATACTGTATTTAAACGCACCACGCTATTTTATGCAAATTTCCAATCAGGATTTTGTGTGTTGGTTGCAATCTAAAAATGACTTTTTTCATGTGTTATTTTTATATAACGTACTGTATAAACACAAATACTGCAGTAAAAGTTTCTGTCATGCCGTCATTTAGACAAATAGACAATTTTCATTAAAATATTTATTATGTTCTTTTATTCCATTTTCAACCAACTTCCAAAATTGGGGGGTTTTCTATTTTTGTTTGTGTGTGTTACGCAGTGTCCACTTATTCTTGATCTGATAGAATATACTTCCGACTAGGTCAGACTTCCATTTTTATTTAATTTTACAATTAGTGTATCAAGTAGTCATATTGATTGTTCGAAATCGATGCTAGATTACGGCTTGCATAACAAATAACTAACTAAAATTACGTATAATATATTATGATGTATATCTTTATCTAATAAATAACATGTTCCTATTATACCTACTATTAAGATACGAAGTTCAAGAAAATAGAACTTTTGATAAATGTATCTGCGACTTCGTCACCGAGTTATATATTATATTGACTTGCATTGATTTTAGCAAAGCACTCAAGAAAATTAACGTCAATGTATAAACACAATACAGCGGGTTTTCACAACGTATTTGTTTAAAGAGGAAATTAAAAGCGCCAATTGAAAGGCTAATGGAGTTGACACATTACCAAATTGACTTGTAGGCACTACTGTAATGTAAGCAGCTATGGAAATTAATGTTGCCTTTACAATACAGACTAAAAGCAAAAGTTCAAAGAGCCCTTAAAATATTACTATAGGGGCTACAAAAGCAAGATAATGCTGTGGGTAGAGTGGTGACTACAAAAAGGGTCGGAAAAAATACACTTCCTTCATAGGTCGATGCTATCTACAAAGCTATAAGTAGATACACCTAGCCGTAATAAAATTGTATCTAAAATTAGATTACGGGTCGAACATTCGTGTATTCTAATATTGTTCGCAGGTTCACAGAGCACGGAAGGTTATACGATTGTCATCTTTTACGCAGTTCCATTTTTGTTGTTAAATATCTGCTTCTACGATTACTACGTCGTTTCGTAAGACGTTCAGCATTTGCATAGCGTATTTCGGTAATTGGAAGGTTACGTACTTACAATAGGTTCTGTTTTTTAGCTATTCCAGGCACAATGCCTCCCAAAGGCCTGTCCCACTTCCTGCGAGGGCTGGTTCGACGTGGCATAGAAAAGAGTAGGTAGGTACCTGTAAAAGAACAATAGGTTAATTTAATGAGCAAAGAACAGCTATCTTGTCGTCATGAGTTGGAAATTGACATGGATAGATTTTGGGTACTTGTGTAGGTACCTACTCTACTAATATGCTACTGTCCCTGTGAAAACACAAAATGCTATGATTAGTATTAAGTCGTTTGTAATAGACGTGCTTCTTAATAAACCATAGTAATAGGTATATGCTTTCTTACAGACAAAACAACCGTAGATATAATTCTTATATTATTCAGTCGACATAGCCATAGAAAATGAGTTTTTTGTCAAATCTATTATGTTATCGTAATCGATAATTACCGTCATTTCAACATAAACAATATCGTATTCAGTAGGTAGACGTTTTTGATGCGAGGAAAGGGACACTTTTTCTGCTAGTTTCATTTAAAACTGTACCGAGTTATGGTTTTCTGTTCGTCTCCTGTTTTCTGATTCTGTTCTTAGCGTGACAATTACGGATTTTATCAACATATTTAATAATATAGTAGTTTCTCTTACTTCAAAGCACTTACAGTTGTGACTGATGTGACTTACGTAAATGGAACAGAAAAATTAAGCGATAATTTTTGGTTTTAGTGTATACCAACGAGCCGCCCCGAATCGCAAAATCGCACGGGTTCATAAAAATGTGTCCCTTAAATTTGATGGATAATTCGTCTTTCTATTAATGAAAACTGTATGAAAATCCGAAAATGTAGTCTCTGAGATTACCTAACCCGGACAAAGGCGATTATAATTATTATAAAGTTAAATAAGGTAACTGGTATTTAAGTACTGAACTTCAACTCTATTCTTGCTTGGAAAGTACAAATAAGGATTTAGAGCATATTTCATGCAATATGTGTATGTGACGATGAAACGCACGCTGTTAATTTTTTTGGCCTACCTGATGATGATGACCATACCTGAAGATTATTATTAATAACAACCAATCATTCTGGACAGAACTGCTGCTTTTTAAAAATGTGGAATAATCGGAAAATCCATGGAAACTACGATGCCTATCATTTTATTCTTATCATCCGCGTAAATTAAGACGAATTTCCGAATGCAGAACAAAGGCAGTGTCGTGTGTCTTAGGACAGACCATTAGATAGGGGATTAGCCAAGGGAGTACGATAAGCCGTCGGTCCCGGTTGTCATATGAGTACCTATGATACACGTCAGTGGTAGACAGAAGTATGAGAGTATAATAATCAAGAACCAGTTTATCGCTAGGTTGAATAGCTAATCGCGTAAGCATTAGTTTGCATCAGTTTACCTATAGGTAGGCACGTCACATACAGTTAGACTGGCCACCGTCTCCAACATAGTCAGGAAATTATAGGTAGGTAAGTACTATCTGTGCAAAACTAAGTAAATATACAATGAAACAAGTCAATACTTATATTATTAAGAATAAAGATTTGATTGTTGGTTTGAATTGAATAGGCTCCGAAACTACTGGACCGATTTGAAAAATTCTTTCACCATTAGAAAGCTACATCTTTCACGAGTAACATCGGTTATAATTTATAAGAAATACTCAGACCACGCGGGCGAAGCCGCTGGCAGAAAGCTAGTACCTCTGGATAGCCGCTAACCGCTAGATAAATTCAGAAATGGAACAACATTGGTATTAACGGGAACTTTTCAGCAAGTTGTGAAACAGGACTTTCATTAGTGTCATATGAACGTAGCACGAAGCATATATGGGGACACATAAGCAAAGCTCCTGCTGTTTCCCTCCTTGGATAACTTAACATTATTACATAATATATTAATGGCATTAATTAAAACTTATTAAGATGGCACCCCTTCACTCCAGCTGCTCATTTCCTTACAATATAATAAATTCGGTACTTTGTAATTACCTTTATTAGTTAGTGAGTATATCATAAGTAAGTGGATCTTACGAAATTAAGTATCTTCAAACAACTCGGTATTTCTAGTTACTATCTAGCTTGTTCTGCTCAAAATATCTAATAAAGAATATCAATATAGAATCTATTTTCCACCGCCTACGCTTCAGAAAACTCAGGGCTGTCTCCAACGAGATGGACAGACGTCCGTAATAATCGCGATAGGAGTCCGGAGAGTACGGAGTTGTAATAATATAAATATAAGGATAAATACGTAGCTACGAAATCATAGTAAGTACGCGCGAAATTCGAGAAAATACAGTTGTTTTACCGTGCTAGCACTCACTCGAACCTAAAATAAGTACGATTTAATTTTATTAGATAGATTACCAAATTTTCATAAAAAACCTCTTTTTAAACTCAGGACATAAAACTGGCAGTCTTCGGTTGAAATAATAATATAACGCCACTAAAAAATAAAACGTATTACTTTTTCTTCATGTTATATGGTTTCCATTATATTTCATGCTCAAATGGCCAGTATTTTTTAAATTAGTTTGTTTTATAAAATACTCTTTGTTACATAGTGCTATCAATTTTAGGTATTAAAATTCAAAGAGGTTGGTACAAAGAGGTTTTACTTTATTATATATTGTTTAAGAAATACGTGTATAATTTTCAAAGGTTTCTGAGTAAATTACAAGTTCTAACTTTTCGATACTTTCGATAACTATCATATTTCACTGCATTTGTTTGCGGCGCTCAATGCGCCATTTTCAAGATTGTTTAAATTATTTTCTAAAAGAAAATACGCAGTTATATTTGGGCTAATTTAGGAATTTACCCTGAGGGTTAAAATTAACACTTTTAATTAATGACTGCTTACCGTGCTGTACATTGCTGGCTTATACTATATGGCTTTACCTCTGGTACTGGTTTTCGTTGGTTAAAAAGAGGCCATTAACCTGAGGGGCTTGGTTTGTCTATAAAATTTGATAGATCCTTGTTAGTTACCACAACAAGTTTGATGACTTAACTGACTTATCTTCTACCTCAACAAAAAGCTACAACTATGAATTACGCCTGTCTGCTTATGACTTAAAATTAATTTCAGGCAAAGATAATAAGGGCTTGAAACAAACTTTACATTAAAAACTTCACGAATTTTACGAAGTTATAGCAATAATTAAATCATACGATTAAATGAACAGCTATTAGAATCCTCAAAGTGATCTGTACACGTGATGGTGCCATTAAAACCGTCGTTAAATAAAGCTAACGGGAAAAGTTGTCTCTCCCTATCACGAATGAAGGGAAACTAAAAATCTGTGACAAAATCTGCACTAGTGAAGCTCGTTTGTAACTGATAATACTAGACTAGATAACATGTTTCAATTCTGATTTAGTTCACAAACTACTATTGCATGAATTCGGGCTATAGTATATAAAGTTTTCTTACTTATTACGACAATTGAAGAACTTTTAATTTGGATAATTTTATTTTAATACTAACTTTAATTTTTAATTTAGAGCTTAATTTTAGTCATTTAAACGCCGTTTAAACCTTGATTAAAACGTTGCCTAGCCTACTTTAAAAGTAGAACGATAGAAAATAACTATCTATAAAGTTGTGTAGCTGTCCGGTACGGTGTTTTTTTTAATGTTATGTTTTATAAATCAATAGTGATGACGCAGCTCTGATAATTTTTATATATGAAAAATAGAATAGCTACTGATTTGTTCAACTTGGGAAATGGAAATCGACCCATGCCGCTGTACACTAATGCAGCAGGTCAATTATGTATGCCACTAATTCATACAGAGCCACACAACGTAGTAGTGTGTTAGTGTTTACGTAAGTGGTTTCAATTAACTACACTACGTGTTTGAGCATAACCTGGCGTGACATGATCTATTGCCTAGCTGTAATTAGGAGAAAATTAGTAAAAGCTATCGTTTCTCAACCTTTTTAGTGTCGCAATCCATATAACCAAAAATGTAAGTAAACAATGTTGCCCCGCTCACATTAAGTATAAAATAGTAATTTGGTAGGTATTAAACTTACATCGGCTAGTACAGAGTGACCAATTCGACATTTTTCTTCAACATTAAGATTGATGCAGAATTGCTTTTAAACTATTTTTTTTAGTAAAATACAGGTCTCATTTATTGAACACACTGATTTATTGAACGCGTTCATCTAGGGGTCACAATCCCCAAGTTGAGAATCAGTGGTTTATGCAGTACGTCTATGAAATGTCCAAGGAGGCGAGCGTTAATCAATTATTGTCTGTGCATAGTTGTGCACAAACAATTATTGTTTGTGAATTTAACATTTTTAGAAGAAGGAAAGCTAATAGGTATTATGTAATATTCATATTTTTAAGATTATTTATTTCTAAGATTGTCAGGCCTTACCCCAGGACCGTCGTGCGATCATTTTATATCGTCACACGAACAAGATCCCTTAAAAGTTAAGTTTTGATTTTGTTAAATAAGTAACTTGTAAGATAACTTCATACGTCATGTTCTCTTGAATTCTTGGTTCCTCTTGTTTTTTTTTTAATTTACCCGACGGCTATCAAGATATAGTAAAACAAGCCCTCGCCAGGATAAAATCCCGCTATACCAGCGGGATTTCAAACAAAACATTGTATCTGTTACTCACATAACTGGCTGATGAAATGCTGTAATATTAATAGGCAAAGATAATGTCGTTTTTACGTAATGTTTACCAGGAATATAAAAATCAAAATACGAAATATCTTCATAAACCTCTTGGGAAATATGAGCGCCATCATAATATACCTACCATCGATATCGAAGTAGATACCTAGAATACTGATTACATTCATAGACTCGACGTGAATAGAGTCTACTTAATATGGGCACTTGGGTATCTATTTCATGACCTAGATAAGATCTAATAGGCACCATTCATGCAATAAATTGGCAACAGTTTTTTATGACTAAGGCCCGTATTAATAGATAGGTCTCAAACGTGATCCCAAGACCGGCATCAGTTGATAAGTTCTCAAGATGGGATCGGCATCTTAATGTCAACGCTAATTAATAAACCCATATCGACAGCATCTCAGATGATACCGAGTTTTAAACCACGATCTTTGGATTCGTAATTCGACACCCAATGAGATCCTGATCTTAAGACTTGCTATGTCAAAGTGAACGAACTATTTCATCTTTTGTTCAATACGTTTAGTACTTGCTATGTAGATGTATAATGTTTAACTTATTGTGTGCAAAAATAAAATTTATTTTTCAGTTTATATCGATTAATTTTTATAAAATTTAATCACATGATTATAATTCATACGTTTAATCTTTATAAACTATAGAAAAAGCACAATATTTTCAAAAAGTATTGAATTTAACAAGTCAACAAAACGCATACGCCTGAGATTGCGCGTCACATCATTTATCATTATAATCTGTGGTTGTACTTAATAACATTATAACAGTCCACACTCAACAGTTTTTGTTTTTGGTCTTTGTAAACTTGTATATAAACTTATCTAATGATTTGTTTATAGGTAATGGAATAAAAATGCTAGCTTGATCTCCAGTTGGTATTTTAATATAGGTATTGTGTAGTAGGTGGTAGGTAGGTAGGTACACAACAAACTCATATTTTCATAATTATTTACAATTCATGTGATGAAAATGGTTTAAGTACCTAGGTACCTGAAAGGATGCTATAGCGTAATACCTCAAAGTTAACGAGGCAGCTATTTCTGGCGCAACTGGTAGCCCTCTGTTATCACTAAATTTTTCATCATATCACATGAGTATCACATCGATTTTTTAAGTTTTGCAGAGGTAATTCGAAGGGGTTTGTCGCGTCTCTTATATAAACTTTAGGTATTAGAATTTGTAAAGGCAATAAATATCATCATAATAGTCTTGTTCATCGTAATAATTGATTTAAAAATAATATTTTCGACGTCCATAGCTCCCACCACTACAAGTTCACGATCTTAATTCCCGGATCGACTGTACTCAACTATTATGATCTTGATAAGCATCTTAATACCGCTGTTGAAACCCGAGTATTGTTTATTAAACAATACGATCTCAGGTGATGACAGAGTATTAAACCGCATCTTAACTCTTATTCATTAATATCTCAAACCAACTCTTAAGATCTTACTCTTACGCTGATATCGGTTTATTAATACTGGCCTAAGAACGTACAAAAATTACGAAGTTATTTATTGTTCTTTTATCTAACCGATAGTTAGTAAATTGAAAATTGTGTCTCTATATTAAAAAGAAATATTGAAACTTAATAAGTTTTATAATTAATAAGTTTCATTGGTAGTAGTCAAATCTTCAGGTCAGAAAACCCAGCAATGACGGAAGGTTGGTCGAAGAAGAAAGCTGTATTGTATACAGCGTTGATTTCACAAAACTGAAACTACAAAGAACAAAAAAAAAAAAAGTCTGGGCGAAAATTTTTCAGAATTAGCTTGATAGTAATACATAAATTATGGTCACCGTGCTTTTCGGTGCATTTTGGCAAAAGAAATAACGTGTAAGCCTTTTGATCTCATTAAGACTGCATTTTAACACAAAATAATAAAGGAAAACTTAAAAAAGCTTTTATTAAATTAGCAATAATAATTATATTATTTATATATAGATATTATATAATAGATAAGTATGTATGTAGTATGTAGTCATATTACAGTTATTGTGTGGGCACAAATGTTATGTTATAAATATTTTCAATAGTTTAATCACAATTGCAAGGAAACAAGTGGTGCCCTTATGTAGTAAATAAACACTTCAAATAGAAACCTCGTTTCAGACCGATTACTATAATTCTTTAGATAAACGATAGATGGCGCGAAGTAAAAGTTTTCGTTTTACTATGTTGTAACTAGATGTCGCTTGTTGGACTATATATTAGAATCCTAACCACGTGGGAGATTAATGTGCGCTATAAATCTTGTAATGAGTAATAAAAAGAGATTGTGTATGAAGGTTAGATTTCAACCGAGGTTAAAGATAGTACCTACTTTAAATATATATTATTATCCAATTGAAACTTTATATCGTAATAGGTACGTACCTAATAATATCAATAAGTAGTTGGTAATATCCGAAGTTATTATCGATTAAATAAGCAATTACATTATGTGGGTAGTTAATCCATTAATTGATACAAAAATAAGAAGGTAGAAAATATGTACGTTGAAGTTGTACATAATGTAACATCAAGAATCCTATCATAAGAATACCAATATAATGCACTAAGTAGGTATGTTAGAAACCCTGTAGGTACGATCCGAATAGGGCATAGGTATCTACAGGTATCCAAATCGTTTTACAAAATAAAACAAAATACATAAAAAAATTATAAAAGTAGTAACGCTGTTACTGAAATTTTAAATAAACATGAAAACATGAAACCTGCATCCCTTATATCTCGACGGTATGTGAAGTCTGTTAACTCGCATTAGACAAGGGCCCCAATTCTGCTATTTTATTTAAGTTTATCATTTCACTGACACACTACTGGGTGGAGTGTCGCTAAAATGGCTTCTGTATTCTTATTTCATTTATTATTTCGATTTATAATAATTTACTAGCTTCCCGCCAGCGGCTTCGCCCGCGTGGTCTTATAATTTTTTCCCCGTTTTTGCTACATTTTTCATTACTACTCCGCTCCTATTAGTCGTAGCGTGATGATATATAGCCTATGTTACTCGGGGATAATGTAGCTTTCCAAAGGTGAAAGAATTTTTGAAATCGATCCAGTAGCTTCGGAGCCTATTCATTACAAACAAACAAACAAACAAATCTTTCCTCTTTATAATATTAGTATAGATATAGATTACAGACGTAAACTATTGACAACCGGTTAACAAAAGCTGTGTCTGTACTGTACGCCTGTCTAGTCTATACCAGTTGAATGGTAGTTCAATGGAATGGAACGCCACTGGTCTTAAATAAAGGGCAGACTACCGAATGTGTAAAACTATTCTATCGACACACTATTTGAAGTGTTAGTGTATATTTTGAGTGTATTATAATTTCGAAGACGAGGCACGAATTATATAATGTAAGTATATAAAAAAAACTTTATTTAGGGACGAATAGCACTTAAATCAATTTCTGTACCATCAAGTAAACAGAGATAGGCTCAGTTGATTGATTGATGGATCTACAAAATAGTGACAAAATAACATTATGATGAATGACAGATCGTCGATTTGTCACTAGCTTATGAATTACCGTTTACTTTCTAGTGGACGAATATTGCCAGTATAACCTACTTACTTTAAGTTTTATTTTATCAGAATATTAGCTATTTCCATCGCGATATGAAATGGCCTTCCTACGACATTTCTAGCTCTAAAACTCTACTAGGCTCTACCTGGCACAGTTTTAGTACCTATGTACTAAATTACATTACCTATCTACCGTAGTAAGGAGATGCTCTATATCTGTATCATCACTTATCACGATTATTTATCTATACTCTATATTATATTATAAAGAGGAAAGATTTGATTGTTGGTTTGTATTGAATAGGCTCCAGAACTACTAGACCTATTTGAAAAATTCTTTCAGTGTTAGATAGCCCATTTATCTGGGAATGATATAGGCCATATACCATCACGCTACGACTAATAGGAAAGGAGTAGTAATGAAAAATGTTGCAAAAACGGGGGGGGGGGGGGAATTTATAAGGCCACGCGGGCGAAGCCGCTGGCGTGAAGCTACTTAGTTGATAATAATTATGTTTAATGTAGGTATTGGGTAATATTGTGTAGTGGGTATTATAGGCTTAATAATTAATGTTTAAAATAAATGTATCGTCGTTCCACAAAATATTATTATTTCTGTTCTGTTCTGTTATTGTATTCTCTCATATTATTATAATTCTTTATGAGAGTAAATTTTCTTCCCGACTTCATATTTGCGAGTAGCATTTTATAATTGTCCAGGGTTCCGTCACAAAAACAATATTACTTCCATAATGGACCACGATTCCAGAAGACAGAACAAAAGCCACATTTTCATTAGAATTCCATTTATTTGAAACATTACTGTCTCCTTTGGTATAAAAAGAAATAAGGAGCTTGGGAGACATTTTAATCGCTGGCTACGCTCGCGCTGCCCACGGCAGATTCTGTTTGAATAAGGGCCTCCCCACACGCAACGACGTGGAGGCTGCTTAGGCATTTACGGGAAAAATACTTACGATGAAGGTGTAAGTGACGCCTGTCAGCTTGGTTCCGCCAGGTGACTTGACAGCGGAGACGTCGCGTCGGGCAACGGTAATACAGTGGATTTCCTCGGATTTTCCGAGTAACGTGATGATACGCTCTCGACTCAATCCGATTCCGCGTTGATAGGTGTGAGGAGACCCTAACAGCGACATTCCTCATATTTCAATTTAGTAAAAACGTTTTTACAAAACCCTTTTCTTTTTCACGGTAAAAACATCTTTTGTTACTTAGTACAAAATGGGTCTTTGAAATTGAATAAACCTTAACTTAAATACTCGGCTAACAAACTTGAACGTAGTTTTGATTTCAGTTATTATGGACCAAGTTATTCTTGCTGAAACTTAATCAATACCTAGGTAAGTTTTGGGAATAAATATCGTTCTGTATTTAAAAAAGTACTAAGGAGAGTTATGATTAGAGACTGCTGGCACCACTTAGGTACCTACTTTTCAAATGATTTAATTGTGGTTTAATTAAATATATTTTTTAATGTTGTAGGTAGTAAAAGTGCCGCTAGTCGCCAACTCGCCGCATATTCGGTAAGTACGGTAAGCTCTACATCCTCAGTTGTTTTTACAACGAAGAAAATCATATTGGAAAACTTATAAAGTGTAAAGTGACGAATGTGAGGCCATCATGGGTTTTTGCTCTACAAGAAAAGAAGTGTTTATTACCTATTTTGTAATTATTTTTTTAAGAAGAGGTTATTATTTTATTATATCGTGTGAGCGTCATAAACAAAAAAAATTTTGATTCTCAAATGGCAGGGACCAGCTAAAAACCGCCTTCCGCACAGCAATTACTGAGCTTCTTTCCTTGCTACACATAATATTATTATCTTGTAAAGTTTTTTTGTGTACCTATATGTATTATGTTGTGTGGCAAAATAAATGGTTTATAGAATTTTACTATGGTAGGATTCCCGTCCCAAATAACAGACTATTTTACTTAGAATTTACTGGCTAGAATAACTAGGGGCGTATCGTACCTATATGATGATAGCCGCATACGATTTTGTGACGTGTCAAAGACAAATCAAAATAGATCTCGGAGCTCCTGCCCTTTGTGATAAAAAAGTAATGTTTTTTGTCAGCAGGAGACCGATACGACTTATCTCCGCATTTCCTTTCGACAATTGGAGGATGTATGAAGAATTTTATATGGAAACCATGTCTTTAGAAATAAAAAATAAAACGTATTTCCACCTGACCAAACGTGTAAGTAATTCCGTTTGAGTATTATTCATGTCACTGTTGAAAAATGCATGCTGTGAAGCCGTGGCATGCAAATGGAACGGACGAGGAAAGATTGACGGAAAATGCGGAGTATTCTAAAGCAAATGCATGCTCGCATTTTTGCCTTCTTCAAAAGAATAAAAAAAAAACGTTTATTTTGGCCAATTTATAACGTTGTTTTTTACTGATAACCTAAACTTTCTAAGTTATCGATAGGTACTTCAAGTCCTTTAAAAAAATACGTATCGCGTATATCTACAAAGAATTAGTAAGAAAATAATAGCTCAGCATTAACTGTAGGTGTTAGTCAAAATATTACAGCGTTTATTTTATCGAAAGCGGTAGGTCAATTCAGATTCTCACGAATTGTGATTTGAATTTTACAATATAAATTGAAATCAGAAAACTTATAACGACTTTGTTGTCGTGGAAAAAATTGCAATTACCCTTCTAAGTACTTTTACCAGACTGCCCGTCTGGTATTTTTTTAAAGTAATATTGTGACAGTCTATTTTCACTCCTGTCAAATTTTTTCACAGATTTACAGACACACAGGAGTCCTGTCTGTGTCTTTCAATCTGTGGATAAATTTTTAATTTTAATAGAATCAAATCTTAAATAACCTGTAATTTAAAAGACACTGAAACTAAATCGGAACTATAATTTAAATTATTATGATATCTTTTTTTACCATCGTCTTTCAAATCTGTGATGCTCTTTCTCCATAGCGAATGGCACGTGGCACTGGTAATGCAGACTTAACTAGTCGTTGAAAACAAACACTGAACAATTTCAATAAACTTCCAACCGAGTATTGTGTTCCTATCGAAATAGAACTGAGAACTTATGTACTGAAAGTAGAAATAAATATGACTTTGTAGGAGGGGGCTAGATTTAGGTAACGTTTTGGTACTGTTAGAATCAGTTAAGTAAAACCTAGCGCTAATATTCAGAGACGATGCTCAGCGTAAAGTAATGCTTCCGTATGTCAAATTTGTATGACGATTTGACATACGGAAGCCTAAGTTTATGCTTAGCATCGTCTCTGAATATTAGCCTAGGAGATAAGAAAGAAGGAGTTGTTAAGACGAATAAAAATAATAACTAAAATGGACCGGAGTCACGAGTACTGCTGTCCTGTTTCGTCGATAATGAGATCTATTGATTTGTCATAAAACTCAATTTTTTTACAAAAAAACTCAAGCGAATTAAACGCGGGTGCTGTGCGGTTCCTGAGGAAGAAGAAGAAGACCTAAGACATTTTGGAATTCCAAAATGTTGCTGTTTTTCTTAGAAACATACTACTAGCTTTTCGCCAGCGGCTTCGCCCGCATGGTCTTCGTGGTAAACAATGAATAGATACATATTTTTTGTCTAAAAGCGTCAGCTCAGTTCAGACTCAATAACATTATGCTGTATTTATTTATTCATTCGCATCCAAGCTGTGTCATCATATAAAACAACCTCACACGTACTCACTCGGTTTATAAAGGGTTACAAAGTGATAAGACACGGGTTTGATAGGTTAGGATGGGCCGTAGCCCGTCTCCATGTTACCTCACGTTCGGAAAAATAGCCATAATCTACCCTTTTCTGTAATATAATAAGGTTGACTTACTACAGCTTTACTACGAGTTTAGAACAAGACAGATACCAGATAGTCTCTGTTAGATTTTTGGCATGCCTATTTAGTTTAGTATTTACTTCGCCGAAAATTTATGTAGACACTAGAACACTAGCATCTATGAAAATGTTATGTAGTAGTAGTACTTAGTAGTTAATAATATTTTGAAACAATAAATAATAATATTGATATAGATTTTCCTGCCCTTGTTTTGCTATTGTATTTTGAACATCACATATTTTTTTTATTTTCAGTCGTAACCGTATCTTAATGAAACTCTAAAGTTATTACCTACATTAAATATTTACATCTCGAGGACCGGCTTTAATAATGATGTGTTTCAATATAGAGAACTGTCATGATTTTGTATTTCTCTAAACTGTAAACTGCTTAGTCGATCTAGATAATACGTGAACACGTTTTAAACGTTTCCATTTTGTTTACAAACTTTAAAGAACGTGCCACTATTAACAGATACGTAATGTTATATCTAATGTTTACGAGCTTTTAATCACTGCGCGCGTTCACGCCTACGCCCACGCGGTGCACTCTTTATAAATACGTGTTATATTTTTGTAGCCGTGTTTAATGTTGCGAGTTTACTTGAACTTGAAAGGCGACACAATCGAAACGGACAATTTTGACATTGAGGAATTGTGTTTTGTTTTTAAAATAAACTCTATTTAGTAATCTAGTACCTAGTATGTAATAATATTACGAGATCATCATTATTAACATCATCATTAGCTTAGTTCTCGTCGAGAGTAAGTGAATAGTGCAGTAAAGCACGTAAAACGAATCAATACTTACAACAACCGTAGCTATGATTCTAAATAGTGAAACTAATAGTGGTAATTGAATTAGCTCATATAATTTGCTTAATGTGGCTAAACCTAGGGAAGCGATATGCAATATGCATGTTAATTGAGTACGTAAAAGCAGCGGTCGCCTTGGACCGGGTACACGACTGGACTACATGCTCCGTTTAAGTAGTATATTGGGAGAGTAACTGGAGCAAGTAAAGGCGCGGAGAATAAGAGATTGGAAGAATAAGACCGTATTAGTACTTATAATCCGTGTCAGTATAATGTATGTCACTGGGCACTGCCAAACGAAATAATATTTTTTGTGGAAAGAAAATTAGGCAAAAAGTTGGCCATATAATCCGCAACTTCTGATTCGTTGTCCAGCAGTCGTTTTGGTATATACCTACATATATACAAGCAACCGTATTTTTTTACTACACCATCTTTTTAATGCGTTAATTACCACTCACTTGTATTACTGGATATCTCAATACATACCCACTTGACAGTTGGTAGACATCTTTTTTTACCTTCAAAAGTAACTAAAAACAAAGCAAACCTATCTGAATATTATGTTTAAAGGATAAAAGGATCTATCTCCGTTATTTGAACAAAGGCGCTTGTTTATTTTATCAAGTACCGTGAATAAATATGCAATACATTCAATACTGTTTCTTTGTTTTGATGTTTTCAGTTTTACTCTAGCAACGGAAAATACGATGAAAGTATTTCAAAACTGATGATAGGTACTGTAGAACTATCTTAAACATTGCGCTTCGGCTTACATGTGTCCATGTTCAATGTTATTAAGTTCATTCGAGCATCTTAGGCTAACATTCTAAAGTCTTTAGAAATCTTGCCAAAAATCTGGTTGTAGCGTTTTTTTTTATCATAGACTAGCTTCCCGCCAGCGGCTTCGCCCGCGTATATAATTTTTTCCCCCGTTTTTGCAACATTTTTCATTACTACTCCGCTCCTATTAGTCGTAGCGTGATGATATATAGCCTATAGCCTTCCCCGATAAATGGGCTATCTAAAATGGAAAGAATTTTTCAAATCGGTCCAGTACTTTTTGAGTTTATTCGTTACATACAAAAATACAAATCTTTCCTCTTTATAATATTAGTGTAGATGTAGATAAGCTTGCGCTTGACCACGACTCGCCTGATGTTAAGCAACGATGTAGTCTACGATGGAGCGCGCTTCTTGTAAAATTCGTATATTCAGCTAGGTACTAGGGGCTACGCGTATAGGATATATCATAGGTTAGGATTTCCAATCAAGTGGGTAATCCACTCACTGAAAATGTATACATTTATGTGTAATTTTGTAGTATCTATGATACAAACTATACCTTATTGATTTTTATTATTAACTAGCGACACGTGCGCAGCTTGGCCTGCGTGTCCTAGTGGATTTAAAAAAACTACATACAAAATGTTCCCCAGTTGCCCCGACAATAATGATCACAACAAAAAAAAAAACAATTGGGTGCAGTTGTTCGGAAGTTATTCGCATACTTACAGACATTTCAGCGATTCATTTTTATTTATATAGGATTATTAATCTTGTTATACAGTTTTACCTTACCTAGTCACAAGTCGCAGATGCAATGAAAATAATTGATCCGTCACGGGTTTAAAAGGTGTCAAACAAAATTTTGTTAGTAAATTACTTAAGACTATTTGCGTTTGTCGTATTTAGAAAATCCGATACAAATTAACTAAATAAAATATTATGTACAAATGCAAACTTGACCGCAATGAATTTAATATCCTACCTAGTATTATTTCTCTGTGTACCTACTTATTACCTCGCAAATTATTTTCACAGTAGGTACGTTTATGTGAGGTTTTATTTATTATTTAGTTCTATTCTTTCTCGTAAAGGTGTGTTAGTTTTATGACGTCATAATATTGTGGCAATATAAACGTCTGTGTTTAGCTGATATGAAAGCATACGCCTTAATGAAAAATGTACCGAAATATGAAATACTTACACGTGTAAGTTTTTATACAGGAAAGTGTTTTTTGTTAGATAACTCATAAAACAACATAGTTAATAACAAGATACCTAGATAAACTTCGAGATTGATTACTTACTTCGTTGAGAGTTTGTTGAGGTGAGTGATAAATGAAGATGTCAAGAATACATTGTTCCTGGGTCTAGTCAGGGCCTGATTTACCCACAGGCTATTAAAATTTAAGCCTAGAGCGCAAGGACCAAGGGGGCGCGGGCGGCGCAGCATTTGCACTTTTTACAACTTTTTACAATACGGTCAAATGTAGGATGATAGACAGGCTTGGCTCATATATATTATTTATCGTGAGCCTAGGGCGGTCAGAACCCTAAATCAGGCACTGGGTCTAGTTAGTAGGTGTTCCGTATTTGTATTAATTGCTACTTTTTATATTATAATACACATAGAAAGTGGAGTAAGTAGTACTAATGTAAATCCCTAACTTTATGATTATGTGAATAATTATTTTATTCAGGCCAAGCAGAAGTGGGAAATGTTATAGAAAACGCGCATAATTTGTCGAATGTAAATTATCTCCGGAAAGTTGGCAGCGCCAGATAGAAAGTTGAAGTGACGCATTCCCAACAAGCTGTGAAGATTAATAAGGGTAAAGTTAATTACTTTTAGGCAATACAACACCGAGCTACGCGGACCAGCAATTAATGGAATAAATTACAGAAACTGCTATCACGATGCTAAACTTAAACCTTGTAGTTATTTATAAAAGGAGGTTATGAAATCGTGTCATTTGCGTGATAATGTATGTTTGCGCATAACTTTGATGCTATGAACAAATTTTCACGGTTATCTTTTCATCTGATAGAGTAGTCCCTGGCACGATCAATCACAACAAGTTGCAATTTAACATTTGAATCGACAAACGAATAGAAACAAAATGTATGGAAATAACACAAGCTTTCGGCAAATCGAACTGTCACTAATGTCATTTCCATATTTTTTTTACCTTTTTACCTATAATACCCGGTCAGAATTAAAGTAGGTGGCTTGAAGTGGTGAGGGTTCATTCACGTATAGCATTGCTGCTTAAGAACAAATTTTGATGTTATATCTGTTTATAATTTGGTTGATGACCATTGATTTGGTCATTAGACTAAAGTTTGGAGTGAGTTTACTATTTGTAATAAGTTAATTATCCCTTGAAAATGTAGTTACTCTTGTAAAGGGAGATAGAACTCAGCTACAAGAGGTGGTCTGGGTGGGTACTAAATTACTAATGCATTGTCCAGTCTTCTGTCACTTCGCTTCGCTTCTGTTTTAAGTCGCCGATAAAATCTTATTATGTAACAACAGATGTTTCGAGGAGGCACGCGGCGGACGACTTGTACTTAAATGTCTAGTGGTATCTATAAAATAAAATATATAAAGATCTCATGAATGTGGAATAGATAAAGGAATTTACTAGGTATACTAGGTATGTAAAAGCCGCGCGCACGCAACACGTATAACACGTAGTAAGAAGACCTACATCCTAGCACGTAGCGTTATGGAAATATTAAGTTCCTATTCATCAGGATGTAATGTGAACGTCTTTATTCAGGCAAAACCTGCTGCTACCTTTCGTATTTGTTAGTATAAAAGCAACAAGCTTGCCTCGTTTTGTTTCCCTAAAGCCGCTAGCCGTGTGTACCTTTTTATATATGTCAAGGGACGTTTCAATAACTCGAAACGGCAACACCCACAACCCCTTTATGTAATTGGAAAAAAAGTGATGAATGGGCTAATACCATTTCGTTTGTAAACCGAGTAATTTACGAGATTATTGCGGTATTTATAACCTTACATGGTCACAAGTACGATGTGTAGGTAGAAAATATGACTGTATTTTTGTTATGATGAAATTTTTTGGAAGAAGTAATTCCGCTAATGAATACACAATTCATCACTCTACGTTTAGAAAGTGTGTCGTTGTGGCGGTATTTCTGAACGATTAGTATATTGTGTTTAGAATCTTGTTAGACCTTCCCAGCTAGTTAAATACGTTGGATTTTTACAATCAATGCGCAAATTTTCTTATAAAAACCGACATGTAATTTAACGTCTCTGATTTATAGCCCTTGAATCGGCAATTTGAAAATGGGAGCCATTTTCCCGTAAAACATTGTTGAGCGTCTCTTTAATATATCTCTCTGTCACACGATATTGAGACATTAAAATAAGAATGATTTAACTTCCGGCATTTTGTTTTAATTTCGAAACGAATTTTACTCTTCTAAATAATTTTAGTAGGTAAGTAGTAGATACATTTTATGATTGTATGATGACTGTCCGCATTTTTTGAATTGATCGTTAAATTATATGTAAAATAAATTCCAGTGTAAACATAAACAATTAAAAAAGATTGCGTACACCCCAACATAACAACAAACAAATATTATTTGTCTGAACGTATACAATTACACATCCTCTTGATTTCAGGAATGAAATAGACGGAAAGGTAATTCAGTTAGGCTATTTTATTTTATTTCTTGTTACGTTTTTCTAACAGTTCTAGTTTTATTCAAACTTTTAATTTGATATATATACGTGTTGAGAATCTCGGCAATTCAGACTTGGGGCCACGTAGGTTTGGGGTTGACAGTACCATTATTCGCTCTATTGGTAAAATACCTTGTACAAATGTGGATGAAGTGTACGAACAATATAATTGAAGTTAGTAAAGTATTGATGTGATAATACAAGCCTGTATTATCCGAAGAGTATGAAAAATAATAATTATGATCTCTTAATATGAACACTGAAAAAAAATAATTAAAAATAATATTTTTATGAGCTCCGTAATCGTCAACTTTTAAAAACATTTGTTGCACCAACTATTATGAGACAGCGTTGGCCCATTACAGCTGTTAACGACAGTCAACAATTATGCTACGCTCCTATTACGATCACGGTTTGGTTACAATAATTAATTGGGCGGAGTTCATGGTATCATCAATGGTCCTTATGCATAATTATAATTAGTTTGTAATCCATACTTGAATTCTAATGTCTGTACAAAGGTAGAACCTGCATACTTGTAATTGTTTTCGTAAGAACAAAGGAACAATTAAAAAGAAGGCGTTTCGAGAGGTATATAAATAGACAGACGTTTTTTTTTGGCTTATTATTTATTATGACTTATTATATTTTAGGTAATTTCTTGTGACTAGATGCTAGTTTACGATCAAGGTAATCTAGTGTTTTTCTTTAAGTAATTACAACAAGTACCAAGTGCCAAGTTACTTTGATAACATCAAAACTTATAACGATCAATAAAATTGATTAACAACAATCCCGAAGAGTTATTAATTTTGTTCTTTATAGTTAACAATTTAAAAGTTCTGACATTGTATCAAAATAGTGGACGCTCTTGTTATAGTTAAGTAAGTAATAGGTACATTTTATTTTAGATCCCATTGTAATCGAAAATAAAAACACTACGCTACTTACAAAAGAAATAATGTATATAAACATGTCTTAAGAATTCAGAGCACACTTGAATATTAAATTAAAATGTACGTACTCGTATTCTCTGTTTTTGTTTCAATATGTTAACATGTTTTGCAGCAATTCAGCAAATCGTTGGTATAATAACACGCGATGTGCTTTCATCTCCCAGACGATTTATCACTGAAACAACCTCCAAAACTACACAAAATAATTGTAGATTTATGTGTTTTGAGTTATATGAGTTTGAAAATAAAAATCCATTCTGATATATTATACCAATATCATTGCAGTCTCTTTTACTGTCTCATTGATAGGACTCTCAAACTTTTAGTGAAAACAAAAAATAAAGATAGGTACCTGAAGATTCATACAACAAAATAGCTTCGTTCAAACCGTTAACTTAATAAGTATTAAAACGTCAACAAAAGTATGACGTAATCACTAGTGATTAAGCAATAGTTATTTGTTATACAAGAGTGCAAAGTTGCTTTTTAACCGCGTTTCAATTTCTCTTAATTATACCTACCTAGTATTATTTGTTATAATTTAAAGAATATTCTGTAAAACTTACCTATCATATAGTAGTTAATACCTAAACTGAAATAAAAGTATCTTGTGGTTGTAAATATTTTTTTTAGTCATTTCCTCGCTGAGGAGGGATGAAAAGTTACGTGTTGCACTCGAGTGCAAAAATTTTTCACCTTGTGCTCTTTTAATTCCCTCGCTACCGCTCAGGATTCTAATTTTTGAATCACTCGCTCCACTCGTGATTCAATTTTAGAATCCTTCGCTTGCATGGTCATCAAAATTGAGCACGCGGTTAAAAAGCAACTTTGCACTCTTGTATAACAAATAACTATTAAAGTTTTGTAATGGAGAGAGAAAACTGTTGGTACTTTGAAATTCCGAAGGAAATAGCCTGGCCGCGCACTGCGGCACTTGGGTCAAAACGACTTTTCCACCGGCTACACCAGTATGTATTTAAATGCCTTGACAGGAAACAAACCGTTCTTGTACTGAACATTAGCGTGAACTTTTTTTATTTACATAATTGTAGTTTTTGTCGCTCATTGTAATACAGAACAAGATATTTCGCAATATGTAAGAAACAAACAATAGAATATAATGGCATCTTTCGCATGATGCAAACAAAAATATTATTCCTATTCATTATAAAATTATAAGTAGATTTTGTAATAAACCTCAATGGCTTTTGCTACAGCATTCCTTAGAATCGAGTACCTATCTGTATAATATATAAAAAGAAAAGGTGACCTGCTGACTGACTGATCTACTAACGCTCAACCCACCGAACGGATTGAGCTGAAATTTGGCACACAGATAAATATTATGACGATTGCGGAGAGTGCTAATTTTGGGGACATAGCCTTAAGATTTTAACTGCTTCATTTCTTCAGACATTCCGTCCCCAAAGGATGCTAGGCATCTGCTTAGAAACAATTTTGGAAAATTCTTACGGAATTGGGATAAAATTGACGAACGCAAGTTGTTACTCGCGGGTAGATAGTCGAAATATCAGTGGTAAAGAGGGTCTACTCAATGGTCATTTTT
The DNA here is from genome assembly GCA_946251955.1 of Acronicta psi. Classification (NCBI taxonomy): domain Eukaryota; kingdom Metazoa; phylum Arthropoda; class Insecta; order Lepidoptera; family Noctuidae; genus Acronicta; species Acronicta psi. The sequence continues at coordinate 6,743,573 of OX276472.1, read as the reverse complement.
CCTGCCCCCAATTTTGCTCATATTTAAACGTTATTCAGTTAGTTTTGTTCTAAGAAGATATTATTTCAACTTAGTTACTTTTTTCTCGATGTTTTTTAATGCGAACCTGTATGTTGACGTCGACGTGAAGAGATCCATCTTTTTATACACATTTCGAATTCTCACCAACAAGATGGATTGCCCAAAAAATTTCGACGTAGGTAATAGCAATTTATCCTTAAATCTTTGTCTCTACATTTAACGGCCGATCTTGGATTTAAAATCGTTTATCACGTAATAATTATCCATCAATTTGGAACTCATTATCTACGTAGCTTAGAAAGTTTGCAGTTTGTGATAGATTAATAACTGATATTTAATGCCTGACTGAAACTAGATTGACTTTTTTTACTTGGGTGCAAGAAAAACAATCTTTAAACGGCTACGTGACTCGTTAGTTTGCCACTTATGCGTACGTAGTCGTAGGTCCTTAGCCAAGTAAAATTTTCGAATTAATTAGTTCATTTAAGTTTAAAATGATAGTAAGTAGTGAATTACGGTAAGGTTTACAAAAACATGTTGTCAATTAGTCATGTTACTGTTTGTTTATGTTGGAATTGCAAGTTTGTTTTATGAAGTAGGTATACTTTTCATTGCTGTGTCATTGTTGATACAATTTACTTACTCATAAAAGCAATACGTAACCATACTATTTTATAGTTTATAAATACGGCGATTTGTAAGCTACGTGTACATTGATACACATCTGCCTAACTGTAGATACTTGTTATGGTAAAATGTTTCAGAAATCAGATTGTGAGTTTACTGTCAATTTCATAGAAAAAAAAATTCTTGAACTGGGAATTCATCCCAGGACCATACACCATCAAATTATGTTTATAATGTTTAGGGAGACTACTCTTCACGTGATTCAACATGCACACAAATTGAGGATCAAAGTTTGAACCCCGTTAATGCCACTTACTGTCATCCAAAAACGTCATCGCGACGGATGTTGCGGACGTGACGTAGGAAAACCTACAACACTTAGGACAGGATCACTTCCCTACTTCACCGTTAGTTATTAGTTACTAATAGCTTTCGACATCTGGTTAGGACAGTATTTTCATTTATCATTTATCGATTTTGTGTAGGAATAACTGTGAACCATAGTAAAATGCAGTCAACATTTTAAAATTAAAGAAGTATAAATAAATAACGAGCATGAACATGTATACATACGCTAGACTTCATTATTCCAAATGCGAATTTGTCCTAAAGTACTGATAGAAGTTTTGGGGCAGTATGAAAATAGTATTTAAGAACCAATACTATAGTGACATTGGTGTTATCTCAAAGTTGCAATCATTCATTCATGAAAAATCACTTTAGCTGTGTTTGTAAGTGTTTGTAAGTCATTTAACTTTGCCCGTGATTGTGTTTGTAAAAAAAAAGTGTGTATTTGCAAGTATGGAACTAACATGTATGTATGCACATTATAAATTATACGAAAAAAGGCTGATGCTGTGCAAGTGTGCAGTCAGATTTGTATGCTTAATAACATCTCTATGAATTTGTAATCTATTTTTTTATTTAGTAGATTGTCATTACCATACAATGTATATTATAAATACGGGTAAATATGTACATACGAACTTGATAAACTTTTAGTATGCAAGAGATGTCGCAAACTGAATCCAAGTTGAATCCATATTTCGGTATAAATTGAATTGGAAATGAAATAATAATGATTTGTTTCTTTACTTTGATTTCATTTAGCTACTCAATGGACTGAATTTATTTAAAGCTAATGTATTGAATGTATCGCAAATTCGCAATAAATTCGGTTCAGTAATAAATTTATAGTTATCGGAGTGAAAGTTTATTTTTGTATATTTTATTGCGTTTATGTTTAATATATTAGCATCTATTTTAAAATTCAGTTAAAAAGTAATAATGTTTATTAATCTCATTGGTCGCAAGGGCGACTGCTAAGCATGAGAGGCCTTGGGTTCTCTTCCCAGGTAGAACAAAAGTCATCAGTTTTCTTTAAATTCTCAATAGAAGATCTGAGTTTGGATTGGGTATTTTATAGTGTAGTTATTGCTAATTTTATTAGGTTAGGTACAAACGCTATGACGTCAATAATCCCCAGTACAGACTATTATGGCATCCTATTTTCTCAAAAGCTTGATTAAAACTTTCGACTTCAGCGAAAAGCCCCTACGCCATTCATCACCTCGTTTAAAACAGTACCGTGGAACCAGTTTCCTGGAACCTCTCCAGCTTACGTCTCGATGTTTTTATCACTGTTACAGTGGAATTGGAAACAAGAGGTATTGCACGACGACGATTTATCTCTGGTACGAAAGGTCTCTGGTCTGTAGGTACGAAAATAACAAAAAAATGCTCGGATGAAGACTACTGAAGTTATTGATGCTCCAATACTGAAGAGTAATACCAGAGAGGTTTGGGCTTGTGGCTATGTAATGTCTACGATAAATCGATCTCTGCGCATGCCGCGGTTAGTCTATGGATGGGTGAACATTCTTAAGTTAGTCCACAGAATTTGGTACCAAGACTTATTGTCAATACCTACATTACACATAATATCACGCCTGTATTCCCCGAATAGTAAGGCAGAGATGTACTAATATACCTACACCCACAGTTCACTGGTATGTTTGGGTTCCATGTAAGGGGGCAAGCCTATCAACCGAGCATAAATCTAGACGCAAACCCAGGACGTCAAGTGTAGCAGTCGCGCTTGGGACCACTCGACCAACAAGGCAGCTCTACCTACATTACAGTGTATCCGTAACGAAGAGTGATTAGTAGAAAATATCCGTTTCAGTGCTCCTATTAATAGAAATTTGGTGATTGATGTTAATCGAACATTTGATGACTTGAAAGAGAATGACCGCACGACTAAGGCCTTTTCGCATCATTAGCCAGGAATCGCCTGACTGTCAGCCATTGTCCAATCTAAATGACCTAAGCATTCTAACTAAATAGCTAAGATAAAACCTGTCCGAACCTCTAAATATCTGACCGAATGCTGATAAATAATATTGTAGTATTTATATATATTTATATATTTTTTTTTTCCTTTATTTTCACTCAAAAAGCTTACAGAAATAACAGTACACCAAAAACCACTGAGGTTTGTCTGGAATACTGTAAGTACATATAATCTTCTTTGTCGGTACACTCTTGGCAGAGTGGTTGTCGTCACTTAGGTATTAGTGGCACGCTTGACAATCCGTCGCCATTTCTCACGCACCGCTGTCTTTTTGGTGCATCCATAAAGTGGACCGTTTATTGCAGCCTTTATTTGGCTTCAATGTTGTCCTGCACAAATGCAACTTGTCTAGCCCCCTATACGTCTTGTTGTGCAGGACAACATTGAAGGACAACATTGCACCACAGAAGAGTGGTGAGTGACATAAATGTTTAACTGTGTGTCTGTAAACATAAAAAGGCTTTTTAAACTTTTCTATGTGCAACATCCGGGGATGCATGTGGTTGTATATATTAACTCTCTTGACATGTTTCGGTCGCTTGCAATTGCAACTTCGAAGTCAACAAACCTGTGTTTCCATTGTGGTGTACTGACATGCAAGTATTTGCAAGCAATTTCAAGCTTGCGTATTTTCAATGGCGCAATGGAATTGTAGTATCGGTTCTGTTCTGAGTTGAAACAGCATCGATACGTATTACGAATACATAAGACGCAGAGGGCGACCGTAGCCAAGACCTGAATATATCTTTATCACAGATTTGTGTTTCTTTATTTAAATTTATCTTTTACAACCAATACTATCGCTGGTATCGTAAATAAACAGCATTCTATTTGTCGACATATCATATAATTTCGCTAAGTATCGACTTTTAAAATCTCTAAAGTAATATTTTTAGCTTTAAAACTGACGCCACGGTTCCTGAATCCATTATTTTATAAAAAAGTGTCGTACTTCCGCGCCACCTAATTATTATATTCGTCTACATCACATAAAATTGTGTATTTCATTACTTTAAGTACAGATTTATGTACGGTTGGTTCACATAATTTTATTTTAACTACCTACAGCTATGACTGAGAGGGGATTTGGCACTGTCCCTTTATTTTATTACAGCTGCAAATTATCATAGAGCAGGCCTCCCACACGCCGGCGACCAGAAACGTTTAATTTATCAAATAACGCCGGCCCTGCCAAATAACTCTCGTATCTTAATTACACAATAGAAAAAAACTTATACACGTTATAAATTTTGCACACGTGATTTTTTTATTAGTACTATTTATTAACTTGCGTAATTTATTGTATTTTATCGCTATTGAAATGTAATTTAGATATTCGTATCGCTGCTGAAAATAGAAACATGTTTTAGTTTCTTTTATCATTCGTTCGAGGACGAAAGTTGTATGGTGGTTTTGTATTAATTACAACATAAAAAACGGGTTTGTGATACCTTCGCGGCAAAATATTGTGTGTGTGTGTGTGATATCAACAAGACCCACGCAAGTTTTTATGCGGGCTTAGAACAACGCGAACTGTTTAAACAGATAAAATACTTACAAACAATTAGTTTAAAAGGTGTTGAAAAACATATTTAAGGTATGGTATTGCTAAAAGACTGATAATGATTAAAACACTTACGGTCCGACAGAAATTGAACATGCGCCTGTTTATACCTCTGGATAGCCGGTAACCACCGAATAAATTAAACATGGAACAACATTTGTATGACAATATATGTCCAGTAATTTGACGGGTGACGGGCCCTTATTCTCAGGACAACCATGTCAGTCTTTGTTAGTAAACAGTTCGATACGAACTATACCCAAGTTTCCTATACCTAACTATCGGTCATGTAAGGGAACAATAAATCATGACATTGACATAATTGAACATAGTTTTATGTTGAATTAGAAGAAGACTCTAAGGCTAATATTCAGAGACGACGCTATCCGTAAACTTAGTTTCCGTATGTCAAATTGTAATACAACATACGGAAGCTTTACTTTACGCTGAGCGTCGTCTCTGAATGTTAGCCTTAGGCTAATAGCTACCATCATATGCCGTATAGCCGCAATGAGTCGTTTTTATCAATCCTATGAGTATTTCCCAAAACAAGCAGACACTCAATAGCTTAGGGGTTTTGTACTGTATACCGACATTATATTATATATGAGACTTCATAATGACTGTGTTTAATAGAATCAAATATATTAGCGGCAGTTATTTAGCTGATAGTCTTCCTGAAAATATTGTAGGAATAAGTATCGTGAACGCTTTGGTTCCGTAAATTATTGATGAAGATCCGTGGTTGTCCCGGCAACGTTTGTATATTGAACATCTGTCACTCTCACATGTCGAGCTCACTCCAACTACCGTCTTCAGGCCGCCGGTATAATATTATTATTATATGAAACATACATACGTCATCACACTTATATCCCGTCTTTTTCCCGTAAACAAAAACTACGGACCTTCACTTGTTTTGTTACGTTTCTTTCATACTTGCTAAGCTTCGTCCATGTTCATAATGTGACACCCTTTTGAAGGAAATAATTGTAAATGAGCCAATTTATGTTATAGTTAGGTTACTTATAGCTTGAAAATCCGGGTAGTACTTTTCAAATTTTAAATTTTGAGTTGTTCTATGATCTTAAAATAATAAATTGCTTTTATATAAAAAAAATAAAGTCGAAATTGAGATAGGTACCTACTCGTATGCAGAATTCTCCAAAGAAAACATTTTATATAAATTTTTATTTATCCGTATAATTTGCTTATCCTATGCATACAAAATAAGCCAACGCGTATGACTCCAAAACTATTTTCAGTTGCGGGGATAAAAGTCACTTAGCTACGTGAGGTCTGAAAATTAGATTTTTTGCCTCCAAATGAGGTTACCTTTTTCATCATTCGTCTTCCAAAACTTAAAACTAAACCAAGTAAATGGATAGCAAGCAGATATCATACTTTGTTATTTTTATTTCTTATTGTACCTGCTGAGACATTCTTACTTAATTTTTAAAGACAGGTGACATCCAATGGCAATGATAGAAAAAATATGTTTCTAATATTTCAATAAAAATACTAAGTTGTCATGCCGTCTCTTAAGGGCTCAGTAGCAGAAAGGGCTTTTCAAATCTTATAAAAGGCTATTAACGAAGTCATTTATTTGGAATTTTCCCTGGTTTTATCCATACCTACAGTAAGACTACAGCTTTGGACTGAGACGATTTATCTAAACATTCAATTAATTCTATACTCGAATAGACTAAGAAGGAATTAACTAAAAAGGTTGAATGACTCCAATGCTCTAAAATTTTGTCAACTTTTATACTTCATCGGATTTAATTTATAGGATTTCGGCAATCCAGATTTCATTCAATCAGTCCAAAATTAATAGAGTTGTCTGCCTGTGACATACAGATGCAATTTCCTTCGTACGTTCCGGTGAAAAAAAAAACATGACGTTTACACTTATTTTACACTTTTCGTTTTTCACTTATTTGAATAAGGAATTACAAATGATTGTGCAAGTAGATGTGACATTGATAATGTAGGCTACCAAGGCTATGATTGTATTACGTAGGTATGTCTACCTAGTTAAAAGTTTAACGATAACATCCGTCACATCTTTGTTCACATGCCTGTGTTTAAAAATAAAATAATTAGCTAGCTTCGTAATAAGCAAACATGAAGCTTATAAACACAAATATTTGTAAAAAAATGCTACCGGTAATGGCGCCGTGTTACGAAAAAGATTTCTCAGAATTTTATTATCTGTCATCTAAGAAATAAAAAAAGTAAAGAAACGATTCCTAGCAAAACGAGGGCTTATAATATAGGATAACATTAATAAATGTATTCCACTTTATTTTGTACACAGTTTAGCTTCAGGGTAGCCACTTTTAAGGAATCATAATACTGATTAACTTTAGAAAATTGCAAAGTATTTATTTGCTGTGGCAAACTTGTGGCAAAAGTGGCCTTTTTAGACTCTCAAGAAAAACTAAGTTTATCAGTAATCGTCAATATCTGTAAAGTGTATATTAAAAGAGAGGTGACTGCCAGACTTACACATCGATAAACGCTGAGTTAAAGAAGTATGATATTTAACACAAATGTTCCTTAAATGACGTAAATAAGCATTGAGAAAGTATTTTGAGAAATTCCCTAGGGATTGTCAAAAAATGGATAAACGCGAGTGATACCGCGGAGAACCTGTTCTTCCACCACAGGTATTGTCCCGCAGCTGGGCATGGGCCTCTCTTAGTAGGTATAAGAGATATTAGGCTATAGTTCATATACTTACACACATACACAGACATTCATCAGTCATTATTAAAAATGTTGCCTGACATTATTTTATGTAATTTTGTTGTACCATTTGAGTAGTAGAGTCAATACAAAAAAAGGTTCCAAGTTGGTAATTGATTGATGGAGCGAAACAATTTTTTTCAGCCCACGTTTAACGTGAAAGGTAACGAAATGTATTTATTTGCGCTGTGCGATGTATTGGTTCAAGACGAATCGCTTTGGAACATGACCTTTAGACATTCGTTTTTGTGATTGTGATTTAGGTACTAAACTTTAAACGAAACACCTTAAGGGCACTAAGTAGTCGTGGTCACCTGTTAAATAGTCCTAAAAAACGCTTTATAGACCGCCTTTGTACGGTCAGAAACGAAAGTCGTTGAACACAGCCAATGTTTAAAAACGTCACAGTACCAAAACTATTCATTAGATTTCGACTAAGGTAAAGCATATAATTGTTTTCTAATAAGAGAACCTGTACTGCCTTCTAATGCTAGTAAATTCTGAATATTAAAGATGTTAAAGCATTTTGAAGATTTCATCGTGTTCAGCTACTTTCGTTGGTGACTGTACCAAAATTGCAAAAAATATTAAAAATTAATAAGTGACTACAATAAATTTAAGTGACCAATCGAACAAATAATATTACCTATATTAGGATACGTCGCAATATTTTGCGTACCTGTTTTAGACGATTAATCCGCACATAATTTCAACAAGTCAGAGTTACGTAGGTACATGTTACTGAAATCAAAACGTTTACTGTGCAGTCCAACTTCATTGTCACTAGCTCTCTGCTTCAAACTATCACTTTTTTACACACATCATTGAAATAACTTTAGTTTTAAAGAACGCATGCTCTTACATTTATTGAAGTATTGAAAGAGGTACTTCAATAAATTTAAGAGCATGCGTTAATAAAATTACCAACTTGATATTAAAATGCGTGTTTATTTCTTAATAAAATATATTTTAGGTTTTTTACGTAACTACATCACAGGCATATATAGCGACCAGAGACGGACCAGATTTATTGTATTACAGATTACCGGATCTGTAATACAATAAATCTGGTTGCCATCTCTATATAAATATCAGAACACAACCAAAAAACAAATGGATGGCTGAATAAAAATTAACTACATAAAACGTTGGCCTCTATCTGGTTGTTTACGAACGCGTACTTGACCATTATTTTATCGATCTATTTGGATGGATACGGGCGAGACAGGTTAAGTACAAATAGAAATAGAACAGGAAGTAGATATAGGGGCCCTAAACTGGGGCACAATTGAACAGTTCATATTACACACAAACAATGCCATTTGGAATTGCCATGTTGGATTTTATGGCGGGAATCAAAAGTTTGACACTGTATATTCTATCCATAGCAAGCGCTAAAATACTACGACTACGAGAGTTATCAACGTTGCTATTTTGCTAAGTCTAGATTTGTGCCCGGTTGATGGCAATAGGCTCGCCCCCTAAATGGGACCTAAACATACCGGCGAACTAGTAGTAGGTAATATACTCTGCCTAACCCTTCGAGTTATACAAATGTGATGAGATGGTATATAATTATGTTAAATGTTCTCGATAATAATCTTAGCCCTAGTCGAGGTATATGTTTATTAGAAAGTTTGGCTCATGCGCATAGGTCTTACATTGCGCATGACATGATTTTCTTTTATAATGATCACCGGTTTTTGTTATGATCAATCTTCATTACCAGCTTTTATATACTTCGCTCGCACATCCTTTTGGCTATTGGTTCGTTTTTCCATTTCTGTGTGAATCATATCCATAACCTATTGACCCTTTTCATGTCATTGGCACTGGACGCCGCCGCGCCGCCGCATCTTTTGTACTCTAATCATAATAGACGATTCAGATCACATTAAATTATATAGTACTTAGGTATCACTGAAAATGATATATTAAAGCATTACATACTGACATAGAAAGCAGTGATAGACTAGGGGTATGACCACTGGACTGTCAAGTCAAAGATCTCGAGTTCGAATCCAAGGCACGCACCTCTGACTTTTCGAAATCATATGCATAATTATCGCTCGCGGTTTAACGGTGAAGGAAAACATCGTGAGGAAACCTGCATGCCTGAGAGATATTCTCGACGGCGTGTGACGTCTGCCAACCCGCATTAGGCCAGCGTCAAGAACTATGGCCTAATCCCTCACATACTGAGAGGAGACCCGTGCCCAGCAGTGGGACAGTTAATGGGTTGATGATGATGATACTAACATAGTACCTATTTTGATTTTATTTTGTTTATTTTAACGCTGTTTTCGTTCAGTACTTCAACCATGAGTTTGTGTCGCTATCGAATTATACAGTTCTCGCCTCGCCAATCTTATTGTCCGGCTTGAAGTCAAACGAACTAATTTCAACCCGGCCGTCAGGAAATTGGAGAACGAAAAATATTAGACTATAATAAATAAAAACGAAAGCTCAAGTCGTAGGCTGTTGTTTAACCCCACGTACAAAAAGAAAGTACGATTTCTAAACATTAATATTTGCATTGCAGCAAACACATCATCACTTCTCTAAACTAAATTAAGTATTATACTTACTAGCTCATAAAATTTAATTTAATATTACTCACCGGGGATCCAAAAGAGAGTAAAAGGAGTGCATTTTAAATAAAAACTTTTCATGAATTCAAAATTGTTCGCTTGAAAAATTGAAGCATTTAATTCAGTTCTTGGCATAGTTCCAAAAAAGGCCCGCATTACCCTGCACTCGTTACTATGTAAATTGTCTGAGATTTTTTACAAAAAAACATGACCGTACATTTCCGTCTTTATTCACGTTAACTCCTGTAAATAAGAAATGTTGACATTTTGACAAACGTTTTAATGGAATAATGACTACAACACAACATGTTGCAGGAGAATAAAAATAAAACTGGCTTCGGGCAATTTTGGATACACTCGGCGGGTCGGATATTTTGTCTTATCTGTTGACTGCCTCGTTGGTCTAGTGGTCCCAAGCGCGACTGCTACGCTAGAGAAGATCGACGACGAATCGAACCTAGGACAGGTTCGATCCCCGGGTCCAGCAAAGTGTTATTAATGTTATAAAGGGCTAGAGTTTGTGAGGTTGTAGGGGGTAATGTCTGGATCTACTGAACCGATTTTGAAAATTCTTTCACTGTTAGAATGGTACATTAATCCCTGAGTGCTATAGACTTTACATAAAAATTCTAAAAGTACCCGAACGAAGCGAGGGCGGATCGCTAGTTCATCATAAACATGGTTGGATTCAACAGAAAAACAGAATTACGCGACGGTCAATCACCTCAGTATTAAACAAACACAAATAATAATAAATTATCATTTTCCGAGTCTACTGAAAATGAATGCTCATTTACATGAAGCCAAACAATTGCCTGTTGAATGTAGGTATAACAATATCGCTGAAACAATATATTTTATGACTTGTACGATTTTGTGATTGCTCCAATGTTGTATTCAGCAGGAAGGGTGAAGGGTGCTCTTCGGCGAACACCGGCGTGATGGTATCTATGTATGTATTTAATTGAATTGCAATAATATGTTCAGGTTTTCTCTGAAGTGGTTGATGTCTTTCAGAGATTCAGGATTATATTACTGAACACACAATAGGTACGTGTCACGCAGAGAAATCAATTCTTACTAAATGCATTGTCGAACACGTGTTTACGAAGGTGCCTACGCGTTTTCGATAAGGGCGAGTTATTTAAGGCTTTTAATGATCTCATTCCTTTAACACCCCTCGTGCAAAGGTCGTGATTTCAAGTTTACCCACGCGAAACCAATCACCCCCATGTAACGTTATTGTGTACATATATATATGTATAATCTGGTGTTTTACAATAACTTAGGTAAAATAAATTCTGTATAGCAATCTCGTGCTGAAATTGAGCATAAGTACTTGTGTATTTTTTGCGATTTACAAAATTCGCAATATCAATACTGTCCATATATGTATAAAATGCGTTTAACAGTATAAAACCATTTAATGTTTCGTAATCATGTGCGTGTTAAAATTTATTATCACTAGCTTTTAACGGTGAAGGAAAAAATCGTGAGGAGACCTGCGTAGCTGAGAGGTTTTCTCAACAGCACGGCGCGGCGTGTGAATTCTTAATTCCAACCCGCGTGATGGAATTTTGGTATATCCAACCCTATCATATTAAGAGAAGACCACTGCCCAAGTGCCCATTCATAATAATGTAAATGAGTCGATGAAGAAATATAAAAACGAGACGAGACTGGGCATGCTATTTTTAAAATAAGAATGAGAAAAAGAATACGTATACCACACGAGCCAGTGTGAGTAGCTATATATAAACCAAGTACTTACACGTCGTAAAATCATAGATATAAAAGTAACAATGGTTATCATAATTATTATATCATTTAATACAAATGTCTGGAGACAAGATAATTATGGTGTTCTGAGTGAGTGAGGCATCGCCCAATATAACATATTGTGTCTCTGAAATGAGTAGGTAGATATACAATATTATGACTCTTTGTCAGACAAGAAAATATTTTTTTATGCAGGCATGTATGGGGCTAAATAAAAAGGCAACATAATATAATACTTATTATAAATTCACAGTTTTGGTGATGAGTTGGTGTAGATTGGTTAACATTCTTAGTGATGAGAATGGTTTTAAATTAAATATATTCAGTTACAAGCTTATCAGGTTTATTGGATCGTAAAAATTCACTTATGTAAAATAAGCTTTCTAATGACCGCTGAATACTAACAGTGACCAATTATTTTGTGATGATCTTTTAAAGTTCTTGAAGTTGACAAATATCTAATATAAGTGCCGTTTGAATGCGACTTTTGGTTAGGTTTACCTAATTCATAATAATTCGTAGGTTCACGTGACGTCAGAAGTTATAATGTTTCCTCTTACGAAAATAATAACGATCGTATGGCGATGTGTCGGAACTCTTGGCGGCACCGAAACAAATGTCTCTTTAAACTTCTCATAATTTTTGGTATTCCTGGTTTAATTTAGTGCACACCATCATATTTCATTTACAGAGAAATAGTCATTCGACATTTGAAATGTACCGTGATGAGTGATATTGATGCCATCTTTTATTACGAACTATGTTTTATTTATAATACCGATATATTTTTCAACAAGAAAAGTGTATGAATTTTTATCATCTGAGTTTTAAGGCTATCTATAGATTGGATATAATGTAAGCAATGAAAAACAAAATGCTTCTGAATCATGTACTGTTTTTTAGCAAATATTATACAAACTGTATTCCCCGAAGAGGCAGAGAGAACACTGTCTGTATATTAAAGTAAGCTTGCGAACTGTAGGGGCACCAATTTACACGCGACGGCTGCATTTGGGGCATTATACTTTAACATTAGCAGCTCTGAGTTTGGCATTGCGCTCGGTAATGTCAATAGTCTCGGGCTCTATTACATGGGACCTAAAACACACGGGCGACCTGTCGATGTACCTTAGAACATCTCTACCTAACATCACGCCTGTTATCGCCGATGGTTTAGGTAGAGATCCACGAAATGTATATGTATACACCCACAATTCGCTGGTATATTTAGGGAGCAAGCCTATTGCCATTAACAGATGCCATCCGATCTACCGTCCTCGCCGGCGAGGCCCATCGCGAAGACCCCGAAACGGTACCCCTCCCCGTCCCTTGCTCGAGCCGGCCCGCGCCGAGGCAGTAGTTTTAAATTCGTCCCAAAATAATTTTAACCCAGATCCAGCTGTCCCTAGCTGTCCCCCCAGCAACGCCCTAAGACGAGGTCCGAGTCCCGTTAGGGGACGCCCTTAGCTGCTGTTGCTTATTTTATAAGTGTCCATGGCTGGAGGCACAAAAGGTGCCTCGCCACCAAGCCCGGTTAAGATTCAAAAGCTCCTGAGCTAGAATTTACATCCGTCAAAAAAAAAAGCCATTAACAGAACATCAATCCAGAATCTGTTCTGCTGCTGGAAATTTCACAGAAAATCAATAGATACTGCTTAACCCGGGAATCGAATCCAGGACTTCTAGTGTAGCAGTCACGCTTCGTTGCCAGGCCAACGAGGCAATCTGCCTAACACTTCGTAGAATACAGGGGTGATGGAGTGTAGGTATGTAAGAAATAATCGTGTTTATGTTTAATCCAATTGTGATTTTATTCCATTCGTATTTCGTTGGATTTTCCCGTCAGGTGTTAACTTTCTCAGTTGCTACCTAGAAGCGACAGAGCGAAATGTTAAAGGTAGGTGTGATTTTGTAATGGAAAAATCACGAACGTAGCTGCTCTGTATTTATCTCATATAAGAACTAGGATTAAGTGATAAATCTCAGAATATTATGTCTGAATGTATGTGATGTTTGCACGCTCTGATTTTTATCTATTTGAGAATATCATAGAAAACCCCAATAACACTTTCAGATTCTCTAAGTCTAGCGTAGCAGATAGGTACGTTTATACGACCACTTGACCAATGAGGCACTCACACAGGAACAGAACAGAAGACGAGTAAGTATTTTTTGTCACCTATACAAAACAATTTACTGTGCCTACCTACAGTGCGCGTGGTACAAGGGGCACGTAGAGGGGGGAGGGAGCTTTGCGCATAGTGTACACTGTACACTCCACTTTCTTCCAGGTTCTTTTTAAATGATGCGTACTGTAGCCGATGGTAAACATTTTTAGTCCTTGACTGTACAACAGCACACCCCTTTGCATTCATGCAAACTGTACGACAATAATACAACCGAATTACATCCTTGTATTAACAGCCGACCGTCCATTTTCATTAATGCCATAGAACTAGATTATCCAGATGCATTAGCCGGTAGAAACGGCACCTGAATGATGAATGCATTTCTGCTCATAATAGATGCCTTTTGATGGCTTTTAGTCTGCCAATGATGCACTTTGTACTGGTATTGTTTATTACCTGTACAAATGGCTTTCATTTCAAGTTAGACAAAAGGCCTGGCCCAGGTGACATTAGTGCTGGTTTTGCGGCTATAGCATCACTTCGACCATAGTCGAATGTGATCGAATATGGTTGTTACATCACATTTTTGATCATGTGTATAATCAAAAATGAACCTATTTTCAAGAAGATAAGTAGAGAGAAATTTTACATTTTTTTCTGATCAAGACATTGTCCATTATCGTTGTTGTAGTATTGTTGTTGTCTCTTCAGATAGCTCACAGTGAGTCACCTTACCCGCGATAAAACCATATTTCCTATCGGTCAGATGAAGATCAATCTTAGAGATCAGTTACACGGTCATCGCCCCTTTCATTGTGTTTTTGTAAGGTTAGGTACCTACAATATATAAAGAACATTTATTTCTACAGTTTATTTGGTTGCGTCTTAGACTAAAAATATGCTTTTTTCTTCATACAAAGCAAGGTCAAGTATTGATAGACAGAATATTTATTGAACAAAATCTAGTTGGATAAACATTAGTTTTTTGGTATTCATTTTTTTATTAAATTCTGTACTATTTTTGCTAACGGAAAGTTACAGCTTGCAAAAGTAATTCGTAGCATTCTGATATTATATTCTTTATTGAAAAGTTAGTAACATTTGAAATATTCACACAATATTTCGCTTTAATGCAATATTTTTAATAATAATAAAAGGGATTTATACTAGTAATAATATAGAGCGGCTTGGAAATAAGGAAGGGGAGGTCTTTGCCTAAAAGTGGGACAAGTTATACTAGAAAAATAAATGTGAGTTTACTATCAAAATCTTTACATTAATTGGTACAAACAACTTTTTTTCAAATAATAGTTTAAAATTTTAGGGCCTGTTTTATCATATCTGGATTGCTGCTAACCTCCGGTTAAATTAACAAATGGAACGAAATTTGTAGAAATTATCTGCCAAGTAATTTAACGGGAACTTATCAGTAGGTGGTAAAACAGGCCCTTAGTATCGTAAGTTCTCCGTAACCATTTTAGTAATATTAAGCATCGATGATGAAAAATAACGAAATAGCCATCCTGTGGATGATGAAAATCAAACTAAAATGTCACGAACCTAGGGAGGACATAATGGCCTATATTATGATACTACGAGCACGCTAGGACTGGAAGTAGATACATAACTTTTCATAGAAATGCTTTAAGAAGACAATTTCACTAGAACATGTATAGGGGCACTTAATCGATACCACTTTTCATGTAGGTAAGAGTTTATTTAAAATAATGCAAATGATCACACAGTCCCGGTGCATCTATCTGTCTGTAGGTTATACAAATAATTGTATCGTGCAGAGATCGAACATGAGACACGTGGCGCAGAAGTCCAACATCCAGTCACTACGCCAAACGTATCCTCAAGTCATAGTGGAAGTGCGGCCATTGCATAGATTTTTATTAAACAAAACAACTCCAAGTTTGTGCGGTATTAATGTAGCTCGGATAAAAATCAAAAAATTGAATCGAACCTTTTTCGTTTTTGAAGTCTATTGATAAGACCACTCCTGCTCAAAATAGAATGATTAAAGTTTTTAAATTCAAATATAAAACCTACTTTGTAGAAAGCAAATAAATATTTCCGCGGGTTACTTGAAAGTTTGAAACAGATGCGGCGCAACTGAGCTTAATATAAAATTAAAATAAATAGACCGCAAGCGGCTTTATTAACTTTGTTTAATACTAAAGCGTAATAAATTAAGTATGTCAGTGTAGGAGGCGTAGCTTCGTAGCTTTCGAGTGAAAGTAAACGTTGTATAAGTACCTACACGTTTAATCTCACCCGGCGCGGGCGGTGCTACGGGATATGCTACGCAGTCTCGTAGCTCGTAGCAGGTGCTTGCGAAATGAAAATGTTATTCCACCAAATCTGTCTTGCGATTCCGTAATACAGGTTTAGTTTTGTTTTTCAAAATACCCGATTCGGTGTCTAGTGCGCTTTATACTCATATTAAGATGCAGTAAATATTTACTTCACTAGCATTTTACAAAGAATTATAGAACACATGTTTGAAGAGATATACGACACGACAGGTGTTTCGTTAAATAATTACATATAACTACATCTAAATTTAATTAAAAGAGCTGTTAGTCACGTAGGTAATAAAACACACACTTTGTATGAGAGAGCTCATGTTAAAGAGCGTAAACATTTACTAAACTTTAAAGTTTGCGTAAAATATCTTTAAATATGGTAGCCTTTTTCTCACAAACCCTGTGTTACGGATTTTGTTTCAGTTAACGATTAATAATGGAACAACCCCCATAAATTGTAGATAAGTAAAGAATGTAAAGATGTTATTTATACTCTATGCTACGATCTTCGTCCGTGAATCATTGCTAGGATTACCCCAGAAATTGCTGAGCCGATAGTTGATTGTCGTTTAAATGTGGTGGGTTATCTATACATATAATACTAAATGTTTGCGAAAGAGTCATGATTTCAATGTTAATTTTGATGTTTTATGATTACTATTCAACAGAAACAATTTCCTGGCACAAAATATTATATAGTTTTGTTTGACCTATTAAATATTATATAGTTTTGTTTGAACTGGAGACTTTAGGGATTGGTAATAGGTAATATTTAACGATTGAGAAGAAAAAGCTAAAAAATAGAAAGTAGAATTTTACATTAATTAATATTTTTATTGTCTGTAAAACATTTTTTTTGTTATTATTTACAAATAAAGGATTGAATGTAAATGTAACTCGTCGATTCAGTTAACTTTACAAAGTCGCTCCCGCTGTTTGTACGTTTAGATCTTTTAAACTACGCACCGGATTTTAATGCAGTTTTCAGCAATAGATAAACTGATTTAAGAGGGAGTTTTATAATATGTAGTATACATGAATATTATAGTAGAGAAAAACCCATGCGAAGCCGGGGTGGGTTGCTAGTAATAGATAATGCAAGGGATATTTCAGACTCGCCTTTTTAAAGGATTATTCAGACGAGACCCCGCATTCCCGGATCTAGCTTCTTGCAAGTCGCCGTGGGATTTAAACGTGGCATAAGATAGCCAGTGAGGTTGCTACTTTAGTCTGAGAATTCTTAAGTGGGCTAAGTACATTGACACGAGAAGAATAAAAAGAATAGATAAAATAAATGTTTTTTCAAGTGAATAATATCAGTCTAGACAAAAATTTGGAAAGCAAACATATTAAGGATTAGTTACTTAAATACGATAAAGTTTTTTTAAGGAACATTTATCTTGGAAGCGAAATTATTTTAATGAATCCTTAATGTGCCATTAGTTATTAAAATTCTCATAAACAGGATTAAGGTAATCAAGATAGATAGAATAATCGGGGGACTTGGGGAATAGAGAAATTGCAATTTTATATTTGAATTGACAAACGAATACGAAGCAAATGTATGTAAATGACACTAGTGACAGCCCGATTTGTCGAAAGATTGTGTCATTTCCATACATTTTCTTTCAATTCGTTTGTCGATTCGAATGTCAAATTGCTACTACTCTACAGGGGCTAGACAAGTTGCATTTTAACATTCGAAACGACAAACAAAATGTATGTAAATGACATTACTGACAGCCCGATTTGTCGAAAGCTTGTGTCATTTCCATACATTTTGTCGATTCGAATGTCAAAATGCAACTTGTATAGCCTACACCAAAAAGGTTATGTTTTTAATAAAAGTGAGTTAAATCTTGTTAACTTACTTTGATAATGTTTCAATGTAGGTACATACTTATACTCACACGTCATCCCCACAGGGATAAGCAAAAAAAAACAGAACGCCGCTTGCTACGATTCTTGTATAAGTACCTACCTACTTCTTATGCTTCGTCCACATTCAAACGTCATCATGTCATACACACGCGCCGGTTGCGACAGTTGCGAACTTGTGACTAAGTACTGCGCAACTGACCTTTTTGAAGAACCTTTATATTTATTAAGCAGTGAAAGTCAAAACTAAATATTGGATAGATGATAATAATGAACGTACTATTTCTATGATTGTATGACATTATTCACAATGAAAGCAATAAAAACTAAAGCACGCACCAACAAGTCAAACTTTTTAATAAACAGTCATAAAAGATTAATTTTCAAAAAGTTTTATGAACAGATCGCGTGTTTTTTGACTAATACATCTGCTGGCGCAAAAAAGTGATTAAGTTAGTGAACTTAAATCGCAAATGTGATCGTTCTTGAGTAAAGGTAATTCTACGGTTCGTACTTCTTAAGAACTGATTTAGTAAATTATATGAGTACCCTTAACTTTTTTATAAAAACATGTTTTTATGAACTATGAATTTTAGAATTAGTTTAGTTAATAGTTAGCTATCGTAAAATAATATTGGAAATTTAATAAACTACATAGTTTCAAAAGATTGCTGTATCTGTGTGTATGCTATAAAAACTTTTGTATAGGTATTAATCATTACGTAGTTAAGGGTAAGGGTGGGGTGCCAATTTACTTTTTAGGGTTACGTAGGTACCCGAAGTGTGCCGTATTTACTTAGCCTCCGCTGTTCGTCCGTCCGTCCGTCTATCTGTCAGCGGGCTGTATCTCATGAACCGTAATAGAGTTTAAATTGTCACAGTGTCTATTTCTAATTTGCATATCGGAACATGTGAATGTTATTGATACTAATTAAAAATG
Source organism: Acronicta psi (assembly GCA_946251955.1). Classification (NCBI taxonomy): domain Eukaryota; kingdom Metazoa; phylum Arthropoda; class Insecta; order Lepidoptera; family Noctuidae; genus Acronicta; species Acronicta psi. The sequence continues at coordinate 6,724,628 of OX276472.1, read as the reverse complement.
ATTTATGAATTAAAATAAAATGCATCTTATAAATGGTACCTTTATGTGCGGGTCCGACGCGCATTTGACAACATCAATCAATGTGAATAGATATCAGTGGGTACACCCACTGATATGTATTCACATTGATTGATGTACACCCACTGATATGTATTCACAATTCGCTTGTTACTTTTTCTCACGTAATAAGGGTGACCTGACCTTCGCCGCATAAACTCTGAGCAGTTACTGAGAATTTCCTAATTTAATAAAAACCAATAACACTTTACCCGATCTGGAAATCGAACCCAGCACCTCACGTTGAACAGCAGCAGCAGCTTTTGTCCACCGAGACTAGGTAATAATGCAAAGATGAAGATTAAAAGGCAGAGAGAGAAAGAAGAGAGAGAGAGAGAGGCTGAACTAATGTTTAACTAACATCAACAGTAGTGTGCCAGGCTCGTAACAAGTGGAAATCTTTAACAGTATCTGCCTACCTCTATGGGAAATAGGCGTGAACCTATATATGTACCTATGTATGTAAGCAACATGAACAGCGATTTTGATGATTCCTATAATTTTACACATTCTCGCTAAAAATCTCGCATAGAGGAAACAATTAATGTGCTATACCTACAAACATTATTAATGTTTTGGCACGAAAAGAAAGATAATTTAATCTTATTTTTAGTTGATATAATTACGATGTTTTGTTGCAATGTACCGTGTTGCGTGGGATCATGTATAAATGATGAGTTTATGATGTAATACAACAGTATTACAATATTCAGTGGTTAATGAGCTGCGGTGAAATAGCGAACTAACTTTAAACCTTACGAATTTTACGCATTATTAACGTCTGGCTTGGCAAGCAGCACCACCACTGAACAGTCAAGATATACTGGGCTTTCATATAAAATGCTGAAATACAGTATTAGTTATGTACCTACCTACAGTTGATCGGGTTAATCCATTACCTAGTCATAAAAACCGCTGTTATTTGAACACCTATTATAACTTCAACAAAAACGATTTCGGACCTTTTGGGTGCGAAAAATCCTCATGTTTCTTTCACACTACACAAGCAATTTCGCCTATATGGAGAGTGTATTAACAAATACGAATTCTTACATACAAAAACACCTATACCCGGAACAATTATATCTGCAGACCATACAAATGTTAGTGATACGTTGATAATTGGTAATAGAACCCGCGATCGTAATATAAAAATATTTCGCGATAAATGCTAATAAGCAACGACCCAGCAATGGGGCCGAGTAGGGGGCGCTATAAAATCGCGTGATTGGCCAAATGTGGGCGTCATGGGGTATTATTAAATACATACTTATGTTTCCGTGATAATTAAAGTCGCAAGTCATAATATAACCTCATTTTTTATATGCGTACGTATGACTTGTAAAAACCTGCGGCATACGTTTTCGCAATATGCATATAATACATATACTACGTATATGTTACACCTTTATGTTATACCCCTTGGGCCTTGTACCTGCAAATGATTTATTAACTTATTAAGCTATTGCATAGCTTTTATCGCGGGCCTTGAGCGTGGGGACCGAATCCAAAAATTCCGTAACGAAAAAAAACCTAACACCCCCCACTCCGACCGGTACAGCGGTGTGTGTGTGTGTGTGTGTGTGTGTGTCTGTGTGTGTGTGTGTGTGTGTGTGTGTGTATTGAATTATATTTATATTATTCAAAAAAAATACTGCATTCATAAAATAAATAAATAATTATAATTGCATAAGTTGATAAAAAATGCTATGCAATAGCTTTACCGCGGCAGTCTCCGAGTGCCACACGTCTTTTTATTATTATTATATGTATAGGTTATTCACAAAATACACATACCTAGAGTTATTTAATACTGATCACGGCTGCAATTTGGACACAGCAATTTCTTTTGTTCTTGATTTCAATTTAGCAGGTAAATTGTTTATCAGAAAGATGACATCAGAAATATGTTCTTGTTACATAATTTTCAGTCTATTTCTTTCGTAGTCGGCGGGTTGCAGTTTTTTAAACTTAAATTTTATTAATTATTGATAAAATATTTATTCGGGCCTATCAATGATTTGGTGTCAGACCAACTTCTGTAATATTTTTTAAACTGATATTGGTTCGGTTTACGATAGATATATGTAGGTATGAATTCCATAATTTAATTTGGAATATGAACATAGTATATTTGAACTCGCTATTTCCAATATACTCGAAGCAATGTACCAGAAATTTTATCTTATGTTAGACGCATGTTTTATGCCTCTTGAACGCATACCACTGGCATTTTTCCACGGTTTTATCAAGTACCTACTATCTATTAGGTAGGCTGGTAGGTATAGATTTATACTGTACCGAACGATAAAAATGTAGTATGTTTGTATCAACAAAATTTAGTATGTTTGTTTTCTTATTAACATTCGAGTTGAAAATTAGCTCTAATTACAATGTGAATGAGTTTAATTCGAATTTCATGGCATAGGTAGTTTGAAGTAGTTAGTTAGTGGTAGTTAGTTCTTTGAAGTTATAACGGATGATGTTACACGATGTTTTCCTTAAAGGACCGTGAAAGTAACAACAAAACGAAACATACATTAAATAGGTAAAAACATATTGTATACCTACTAACTAGTTGTTAGCTGTATACCCACGTATTTCAATAGACATTCAATACAATTGTTTTAAATAGAATTATTTAATTGCTAGACACACAAGGTCACAAATGACGTCTATTATTTAATCTTTTTTGTTGATTTTAATAAATCTAACTATGGAAACACCAGATCTTAGTAAAATAAACATCAGTAGTGAAAAACTAAATCCGGTTTTAAATAAGTAATTAAATAAATAAAGTTTACTGTAGACTATACCTTGAAGAGGTTATAGTTAGATGTTATGCAATAAAAGTGGTCCTTTTTCTCTAAACAAACTCACTTTTTTATTATAGCGGGTGCGTAAAGTCGTAATTTGTGTAGGTACGAGTATATGAAAATCACATGCACAAACACCCAGCTTCACCAGCACCGAGGGACCAGAGGTTGTTCAGTGGGATTATTTTGACGTGTTGTTAGGACCCGCGGGCAAGGGCAGGCCGTGGTGTCGGCTCCTCGGCGCAGCAGTGCGTCTCCCGTGCCCGCTGTCGCAACACGCACCGCGCGCCTCAGCTCTGTGTTTCCACATTTTCCGACGCGACGCGCTCGCCGACGCTCCTGTAACGCGCGCCTTAAATTTGTGTATGAACTGCCAACCATGAAATCATGTATTATAGAGTACAACACTCGGTAAGTCGTTTCAGTATTCGTTACACCAATTTCTTGTAAACAACTTGTTGAATACACGTAGTGTAACAGATTGTATGGGTGCGGATTGTTTAGATTTTTTTACACTTTTTTTATGAAATTACTAGTATTATCTGTTAATTGATATTAAGACGTAACCTACAATCATGTTAGAAACTATAGGTAATTATATTATTACCTTATACCGCGCGTAAGTAATAAATTTCAAAGAACATGCTGTTATTTACTAATAAGTACTTACTCTATTTTATACCCTATAATTAGGTACTTAACTTGCATTTTTTCTCACAATTGTGTATTTAATACTGTCAATTGTGTGGTAATAGCTTACAACCAGTTAAGTGCACGTTGTTATAGGTACCTAAGTTAGTTTTTTAAATGCGTGTACAGAACCAATTACGATCACAGATAAAACAACTTAAGTAATTGATAGATTGAACAATTAGCTACTTAAAAAAATATTTACCTGTTTATTTATTTTTACAATAAATTGAATAAATCGGTTTTTCGTTTTACTCGTATCATGGTATTAACATTCATAACTAACTACTTTTTCTGGGAATTGTTAAAATTCATATTTCGAATTCGAATAGAATCAAATTTTAGCGAAAATTATTATAAAGAAATATTTTTTTACGGTCAAATACTTATGTACGGTTAAGATATTGGATTATTTACTAAAGCTGCTTTTGAGGACGGATATCGTTAATGATCCAGATTTCTTCTTGTGTTACGAAGTTTTAAACACAACGATAATAATTATTTTTTGTTTAATCTATTGTTTTTTTTTTACATTCTCATAATTATTCTCAATGGCGACACAATTGAATTCTTACCGGCTTCCTTTTTGAATCTATGGCTAATATTCATTATATCAAATTTTAATACGAATTTGACACACGGAAGCGTTACTTTACGCTTAGCGTCGTCTTTGATTCTCTGAATGCTTTGCCTAAGTCCCTATTAGAGTTTATCTTGCCAAATAGCAAGTCAATGTAACTATTTTTTTCTTCGGCTTTTCTGCTACCAAAACTGATCCTTCGTCAGTGATCCGTAACTAAACCTCAATGGGTAATACTGGAAATGTATTACAAGACCCTCCATAAAAACCGATGCAATCACCAATGGCAAGGATATCGCTTTGTCATTATCACAGACAGGCGTTCCTCTGTTCCGTCTTCCTTGCCCCAGCAAGGAAAAAACTGGGTAGAAATTGATTCTCATTTGATAGCTCGATTTCAGCAGTGAGCTGTTCCCTTGAAGAACAAATATTTGTGTGGCCTTACAGTTTTTCAGGGTCTGGGTTTTGATGCATGTAAGCTTGTATATGTAAACGCATGGGACCAACAAAAAATTTTAAATGTATGATAATTAATTATATAGGAGCAGTGATAGCCTAGGGATATGACCACTGGACAACCAAGTCAAAGGTCTCGAGTTCGAATCCAAGCTTGCGCGCCCCTCTGACTTTACGAAATCATGTGTCTAAGTACTTAATTTATTATCACTCGCTTTAACGGTAAAGGAAAACATCGTGAGGAAACCTGCATGCCTGAGAGATTTCCTCGACGGCATGTGAAGTCTGCCAACCAGCATTAGGCGTGGTGGACTATAGCTTAATCCCTCTCATAATGAGAGAATATCCGTGCCCAGCAGTGGGACAGTATATGGGTTGATGATGATTATCAGTGATCGGCGTAGGTAGTGCTATTTTCGGTCAATGACCCTGAATGCTTATGTTAATATGGACATGTCCCGGGATTTTCGGGGTTCACGGGAATATTTTCCGGAATGTTGATGTAATATATAACTACTTATGAATATGCACTGCGTCATATCAGACTACTTATTTCTGGTTTAACTGGTCCCGCACAGTGCTGTTTGCCATATTACTTACTGGTCAATAGGTAGGATCTGATTATACCCGAAACAGGTGGCATGATATTATTTCGTCATGTGTACAACTACAATTACTTTACAATTGCTCGTCAATGTGATATAAATTAGTATGTAACATGTATGCCGGGATTTAGACGGCATATCCATGTTAAGTTAACGGTCACTAATTCCCGTGAATAGCACTACCTACGCCGAGCTCTGATGATTATATAGGAGAAAATTCTAATTTCTACCTACTTCGTTTCAATAATACGTAGGTACCTACGTTACCGTCTTTATTAGGAAGCTCTAAACTTTAAAATAAATGTCAAAATGTAATATAAAAACAATTGGTAGTTAATATTTATATAACGTGGCTAACCAACTCTTCATAATACGTGCGTTACCAACATTTCACGTATTCGATGTATGTTTATATTCAATTCTGGGTATTTAAATTACATTCGATCGAATGTTCATTAGCTAGTTAATGAATAGTTAATTAAGATGTTGATGATTAGGTACATTATAGGTACATTTAAATAAATATTGTTGAAATGTTATTTCAGTATTTTGCGGTACTTATCTTGTATAAATATACCATATATAGCGCGATATTACCATATATACCATATATAGCGAACTGTGCGTGTATATTTGTACAACTCTGCCTAACCCCTTCGGGGAATACAGGCGTATAATATCGGCTCATCATCATAGGTTACATACCTACCCACTGGTTGACGTACGCATATGTTACGCCATGGATCCAGCTCTTATTATCAGGTCGTCACTCTAAACATAATACCAGTAGATATCTACTGTTCCTAGCAATGACAAAAATATATTATACCTATTCATATTTCGACGACGTCTGTGGTCTAGTGGTTCGAGTACCGGACTGCTGATCACGAGGTCGTGGGTTCGGTTCCCATAGGACACAAACATTTATTGTGATGAACTTAAGTGTATGTGTTTGTCTGGGTGTTTCCTATGTATTAAAAGTATGTATTTACAACAAAAAAGTATATATTTATTATATCCATTGTCTAGTACCCATAGTACAAGCTCTGCTTAGTTTGGGACTAGATGGTGCTGTGTAAAAATGTCCCGAGATATTTATACCTATAGATATTTATATCTTGACGATTGACTATATAAATAGGAACTAATTGCTTGTTTTTACATCACTGAGTGGAACATAAAAAGCGGATCAAAGTTTATTTCAATTACATGAGATGTTTCAAAGACTGTTAGTATAATTAATTAACTTCAGAATATAATATATGTATATGTTACCTATATCTATACTAATATTATTTTGCTGAAGAGTATGTTTGGTTGAACGCACTAAACTCAGGAACTACTGGTCCGATTTGAAAAAATATTTCAGGGTTAGATAGCCTGTTTAACGAGGAAAGGTATAGGCTAGTCACGTCATGCTCGTGAACGGGTGCTGTCTGTCGGGACTGGTCGACTCTAACTGCTATGGCACTAATTTCAATTCCAATACTTACCTACTCTTTAATCTCTGAATCTGCTACATCAAGCTGCATCATCCTCATTACTATTCACAACAATTGTTACTTTTACCACACATATTTTTTAAAAAGAGTATCTATGGAGTTTCTTGCCGGCTCTTCTCCATAAGACCCACTTTTTTTGGAACCGTGCAACTAATTGAAATAAAAATATTTTGAATTTGAATTTTTGAATTTGAATATATATCATCACGCTACGACCAATAGGTGCTGAGTATAAATTAAAAATGTTGCAAAAACGGGGGAAAAATAAACTTCCTAGGGAACGAAGTCGCGGGCAAAAGGCTAAGTAGTTACTTATAACATTTAATATTCATGCAAAAATAATCCGGCACTTATTTACGTTTCCGTCATAACAGACGTGACGTGTTTAGCGATTAACATCGAAAAATAATCCGGGGATTTGTGTTTTAAAATTTGGCTTTACATACGAGTACCTTCCTAATATATGAAACATGTCATTCTTTTTTCTGTTATAAACAAACAGCTGAAAACCATTACTTCTCTTCTACTTCCTCATTAGTTGGACAAAATATGTAGATCTGTGTTAAAAACAGTGTTGATTAATGGCTAGTGATGTGGATTGTGAGTGTGGTTGGATTTTAAATACACTATATTTCAAGGTTCACTTTCCGAAGTAACCCGCGCTAAGTAGAATTTTGATTTGAGGTGTAAACTTTCGCAGATCAGTAGCGTGGCCAACAAAGACCCATTCCTCCGAATTCGGAGAATAGTACCTAGTGCAACTATATTAATATCGAATCTTTATAACAAAGTCGAGTTTGTTACAAAACATAAAACTTGAGAACTGCTGATTTGTTGGATTTGTCTCCACTCCGAATAACAGAATGCCAATTAAAACGGGGTCCAAACTTGACGCCTGCGAAGCAACGTGAAAAGGCTAGTTATTTATAAATCAACAGGAGCATTTATAGCCTATGACTAGGTATAGTCTGCCAAGTCATAAGTATAAAGTTCGAATCCCAAATACCTCAAGGTATTTCTATTTAATAATCTATACATATAAAATGCTTTGTCCTGAATGACTGACTCACTGACGGATCAACGCACAGCCGAAACCGCTGATCGAAAAAATCTGAGAGTTAGAGGTTGTGTTCTTTGTATGACGTAGGCATCCGATAAGAAAGGATTTTCCGAAATTCCACCCCTAAGGGCCTGAAAAAGGGGGGCAAAGTTTGTATGGGACAACGTGATTCCTTGGTCCAATCTACTTCAAATTTTGCATAAACATTCTATAACAGAATTGTAGGAAAACGTGTTTCGTATTTTATTGAAATTCATCCCCTAACTGGGTTAAATAGGGGTAAAAAGTTATTTTTCTTCGAAGTCGATATCAATACTCCTTAGTGTTTCTTATTTTAATTAGATTAAAATAAAATTTTTGACACATGAGTTGTCAATTCCTCAGCAGTAAACAATGTCAAGTAGTAAAGGCTCTTTACTCAATAAACAAAGATTTAATACATTCCAGTATAATAAATACGTAGTGATATCTTTTTTTGAGTGCTCCTGCTGTAACAGGCAAGACTTTTATTAAGTTTAACATCGGCCAAAGTCAGAAGCAATCGTGATATCGCCTTAGCGGTCGCATCGTCCAGAATTGCTGCCACGCTGATGGAAGGAGGTAAAACTGCACTAATAAACTGCGTTCAAACCTAAACCCCACTCTGCAATATACCCAAACAAAGTACTATGGCCGAAGTTTGGGGTGTGAGTACTATGGCTTTTAAAGGGGATTGTATTGTCAGCAGGCGATTTCTGACAGACTTTACCAGTAGAGCTCAGAAGTAAAAGCGCGTGAAGCGATCTTATTTGTGGACAGTTCTCAGACCCGTTCCTTAAAATAGGAAATGGTGGAACACATTAAAATTGAGAGTTGGTGCCCCAATTATGTTGCTGCGGAATATAAATCCACCAATATTATGCAATAATGGCACCAGATTTCAAGTGAAAACATGCATCGCAATGTAATCGAGTCAACTATACTGACCAGTTGTTCTCGAGGAGAGTATGTATTTATTCCTAGGATTCCACTAACACCATCAAATTACCCCTTTGAATTCAAGAGAGTGCAGTTTCCCATCAAAGTCTGCTTTACAGTAACCATAAACAAAGCTGAAGGTCAAACTCATGGTAGCGGGAGTAGATTTGAGGGAAAGCTGCTTCTCCCGCGGGCAGAGTATGTGGCATGCTCCAGAATAAGCGCACAGAGTAGCCTGTTGATTCTAGCATCCGAAGAAAAAACAAAATATATTGTTACAAAGAAATACTGTGGCAGGTGTAGTATTTCTATTTCGTTGTAAAAAGATAATAGATAATAACCCCATGTAACTTACACCAGATCAAAGACCGAGCTTAATGTTCATAAAATATATAATGTACTTATCAAAATTTTTATTTTGTTTTCATGCTTCTTGATCCTTAAAATCCCTACAACATAATAAAGATTGTTATATTTTATAAGTATTCAAACATTTTCACATATCAATTTTTTGTTTTATCAAAATTGATAACGTGAAAAACCTAATAATTTTTAAATTAAAAATCCTATTAGAACCATTTTCGACTTCTACGCGGACGAAGTTGCGGGCATAAGCTAGTAGTTATATATGCAAGCCTGCGAGATTTCTATATCTTGTCGGTGAGGCAGCCTGTCATAGCTAGTAAATATTAATAATAATAATTATTATTGAAGGATTGCATTGCGGTTTGAAAGATGATATATATAGTGGCAAGGATTGAGAAGAATAATGATTTGGACATGTTGAGTTGATTGATGATTGAATGAAAGGCGACTAACAAAGAGAATTAAGGCGAATGCGAGGGGACGCCCTAGAAAGATACACCGACCTCATCGGTGAGGTACTCTAAAAAGGTCAGGTGCGTAGTACTCGCAACCAGCGCGTGTGTATGATAAGATGTATTGTTGAAGCAACAAAAAAAACTTCATTCATCGGCAGCGCGGGCGCGCCCACTTTTCACCTTACTGACCGCAAGACCTGTGTGGACCACCGTGAAGCGCGGACGACTCTTTAAATAGTGTTATATGTCCTAAATTGTTAAACAGTATTAAATCAAGTATTTGTTAAATTCAGCAAGTTTTCTTTCTACAAAACTCCAACATAGTGTTTTTGGCGACCGTGACAGGACTGTAGACTATGCTAAAGAAGTGTGTAAGAATTGTAGCAAGTGCCGATGGGGTTGGCAAGTTGCATTTTGACATTCGAATCGACAAACAAAATGTATGTAAATGACATTAGTGACAGCCCGATTTGTCGAAAGCTTGTGTCATTTCCATACATTTTGTTTGTCGATTTGAATGTCAAAATGCAACTTGTCTAGTCCCCCTGTAGTAGAAAAAGGCGTGGGTGTATTAGGTACGTATGTATGTATTGGAGGATATAACATTAAATAAATACCTATTATAAAGAGGAAAGATTTGATGGTTTGTCTGTTTGTATGTTCCATTGAATAGGCTCCGATACTATGGCCTGATTTGTAAAATTCTTTCACTATTAGAATGCTACATCTTTACCGAGTTACATAGCGTCGGGGATACTGCAATACCGCGTAACTAACACTTAACTTTAAGCAAGGCCGGATTTAGAAGTGTGGAGGCCTCGGGGCAACGAAGGAGTAGAGGGCCCAAAATTATTATAAAATATAATGAAATAAAATGAAAAAAAAAAACAGTCGAGTTTTTCATGTTAGTATAAAGGCAGAGGTAAAGGTAGAAAAGCGAAGAAAATATATCAAAGGAAAACTTGTATACTAATGTTTACTAGTCGGAATTTAGTGGTTTTTTTAGAAGTCACTATTGTGGGGGCCTCTCTTTTGTGGAGGCCCCAGGGCAGTAGCCCCTGTTACCCTCCCTTAAATCCGGCCCTGACTTTAAGGCCAAATATCCAAGTTATTTATCCAAAGTTAGACTTTAAAGCATACGCTTATGCGGTATTGCAGTATGCCAAAAAATAGGTTATAATTTAAAAGAAACACCCAGACCACGCAGTCGAAGTCGCAGGCGGAAAGCTAGTCTATAATAAACACAGATGTTATTGTTGCAAGCTAACGTTTTTTCATTGAAACATTCCGTTCTCATGTCTGGGGCGAAACTGCGTCCATATTCTTGTGTAATATGTTGTTGTTGCTCGAGTTGTTTATTTGTTTACTACTAAGACCGATATTTGTTCCATTATGGTGTACTTAATGTAGTTAGTATTATTAGGTGAAGCGGCTTAGTAATAACTACGTTGATCAATAGATGGAAAGGTTCAGCTACGCTTGCCGGGGTCCGTCTATGGTTTTTTTTTTATGTTCCCATTCTGTTGAATAAAACGAGAATATTTTTAGACAGGTTTAACTGTTGTATCTATGAATCTTTTGAAAAGTTTATATATTTGTAATGAAATGTTACTTTCTTTCCCAAATATATTTTAATAGTTGTTTTTGCTGTAGTACATAAAAAACCAGAAGCAGATTACAATAAATTAAACGCAAATTAGTTCATAGTTTCTTGAGCATACATTGTTGGCATTGTTGCCAGAAAAAACTCTTTTCTCTATTTTCTAATATTAACACTGTTGTAAATCATGATTTTTGTTGGCGTTTGACCTATAAACAAATGTTTTCAGTTCATTTCGTTTTCAAGGTCGTAGCGTATCTAATTCATAAGAGAAAAAATTGTGAAACAAAAAAAATACTTGCTGGACAAGATACTGGTACTTACTTACCTAGATTTATCTCGACTTTGATTTTTCCCTTCCCTTCTCCTAGCTTTTACCTGTGGCTGCGCCCGCGTTCACTTTGAAACCGTTTCCCGTAGTAAGTTTGAATTTTTCGGGATTAAAATGTGGCCTATGACCTAATCCAAGGTATAGGCCATCACCATTTCAACTTTCAGCCCAATCGGTTAGCCGTTTTGCCGCGAAAGAGAAACAAACATCTAAACATTCAAACTTACAAATTTTCGCCTTTATAATATTAGTGGGATTTGTATTGGATGTAGGTATATATGTGTTGTATTTATGTAATGTTTAAGTCAGTTTATGAGCCTATTGAGATTGATCTACTATTTTCATCTTTGCAACACTCTCAAGGTTGTTTAGTAACATATGCCTATGGTATTAAAGCGCCCTTTGTACAGTAATACCTACAAATAATCAAAAGCTCTACTCAAACCATGTTTGAACCCAAGGAAAGTTCAAAGGAACTCGTATGAAAATTGGCTGCCTACTTACTGGTCCGAATATCCGGATAAAAGTTTAGCTTGATCCGTTTACAACCCAATGCTATTCAGGTTCAATGAACGATTATGAAACAGCAGTAGTGATGGCCATTAATTTGAATAGGTGGGATAGATACTTATAATACCTTAGAGGGTTCTATGACGAAATATGTATAAAACAGTTGATAACGGCATTGTACAGCATGGTGCGCAGGCGCGTGTACGCTTTTCATAGTTATGATTCATCAAAAGTAGCCAAGCCTGTGTATAACTTTCCAAGACATTTCCTCCTGGTACTTCCGCACAATCCTATAAATAAATGTAATAAACTATGTGTAAGTGTCTCTTTTCCTTTAGAAAATGATTGTATTTCATAAGAAGTTAGCTAAGTGAGTTTCTTAATTTATAACACAAAAGTTGGGTATAACTATATAAAAGTTAAGTTCGTTACAGTTAACGTCGCCGACACAGAAGCTCTCTATCAATTCACTTGTTACTTTTTTCATAAGTTGTGAAAGAACAAATCTTTGTGTTAGTAATATTTTGGAAGTACATTACCCACTCTCATCTCATAATTTTAACAGTGGAGTATTTTAATAAAGGAATTTTACGTTTTTTCCGTTGTAAGCACAGCACATTCTCGAAAGTTTTCCTCGCAGAAAATCGTATTTTAGATTTTTTTTTAGAGAAAAATAATATTAACTGTGTCATTAAGCACGCGTAAATGTGCTATAGGTAAGTATTTTATTTAAAAAAAAAACTATTATGTCTTAAGCCGCTAATTGTTTGTAGACAGAAGCAAGTTTAGCTCGCAGAGAAAGCGTCAAAGCTTTTAAGAGCTTAGTAATTCTCACGCAAGATAAACAATGTTACTATAAGTACAAGGTGCCTCTGAGCGGTTTCGCACTACGAATCCGATCAGAATCCGTGAAAATTCGGCCGGAGTAGTCGTCTAGAGAAATTGAATGACGGAAATCGGATCTAGTGTGTAACCTACCATACTAATAGTTCTACGACTACACCGGACCGTATTTTTACGGCTTCCGATCGGATTCGGGTCGGACATAGTGCTCATCTTTCCATAATGGCGTTTTACCACGTCCTGATATGTTTCCGTTAAATTACTTGGCCAATAATTTCTGTCAAATTTTGTTCAAGTTTTTAATTCATCTGGCGTGTAGCAGCTATCAAGAGGTGTTAAAACTGGCCCTTAGTTACAGTTAAACAGGCCTTTTATATTGTTGAAATAATAATTTACTTATACGTATAAGTAGGTAACGAAAATTTATTTGGTATAATAAAATATATGGAACTAGTGTAACACCAAAGGTCAGAAAAACGTGTTAAAGTTGAAAAAAAATCCTTTACCAAATCCCCATGGTACCTTTGAGAAAGAAATTCAACTGAACCCTGGATAAGAAGAAAACAAGGGTACAAAAAAAATTCTATCAAAACTCTCATTTGAACCTTAAACAATGTTTAGGATTCATACAATTTCATCTGTTCGATACTCCGGGAGCCAGGGTACTTGTACGAAATGAGTAAATATTATTATTAGATAAACAAGAGTTCCAAAGAAACCCTTTAGTGCCATATTGTGTTCTCATTATGACTGCTACCTTTTTATTTAAGGAATTTATTATTTTTTGTTCTTTGTGTGGGTACTGTATCTAATTTTCTGTTAAACAATGTTAATGTTTCAGAGTTTAATTTTAAAATGTTTTATTTCCACATTCTGTTAAATAAAACGAGAATATTTTTAGACAGGTTCTGTTGTATCTATGAATCTTTTGAAAAGTTTATATTTAAAGTATTTTTAATTAAATGTATATTCTTTCCCAAATATATTTTAATAGTTGCTACTGTAGTACATAAAAAAACCAGAAGCAGATTACAATAAATTAAAAGCAAAAATAGTTTATAGTTTCTTGAGCATACATTGTTGGCATTGTTGCCAGAAAAAACTGAAACAACTTTTCTCTAATTTCTAATATTAACACTGTTGTAAATCATGATTTTTGTTGGCGTTTGACCTATAAACAAATGTTTTCAGTTCATTTCGTTTTCAAGGTCGTAGCGTATGTAATTCATAAGAGAAAAATTGTCGAACAAAAAAAACAATTTAATATGAGTAGGTGTATCATACATTCGCGGCTGATTTTCAAATCGCAGTACAAACATCGGACTATAAATACTGATAACAAGTGACGCACAAAAATGCAAATATTATAAGATAAAACGGTATTTGCCATTGAAATACAAAGAAAAGATGTAAATAACATCAAAATGGTTAAAAGATTTAACCTTTCTTCGACGTGGGATAAATGCATTAGGGTATAAAGGTCATTATTATACAATGTAAGGGGGCAGGTCGTGTATCTTGTGGTTAACGAGGGGATCTCATTGTCCTCATTGGGAGTAAACAATAGTTATTTGTTATACAAGAGTGCAAAGTTGCTTTTTAACCGCGTGCTCAATTTGATGACCGAGCAAGCGAAGGATTCTAAAATTGAATCACGAGCGGAGCGAGTGATTCAAAAATTAGAATCCTGAGCGTGAGCGAGGGAATTAAAAGAGCACAAGGTGAAAAATCTTTGCACTCGAGTGCAACACGTAACTTTTCATCCCACCTCAGCGAGGAAATGACTAAAAAAAACATTTACAACCACAAGATACTTTTATTTCAGTTTAGGTATTAAGTACTGTATGATAGGTAAGTTTTACAGAATACCTATTCTTTAAATTATAACAAATAATACTAGGTATAATTAAGAGAAATTGAAAGTAACGTTGCTACCATTACTGGGTGTAATATTTTTGTTAGGTATTGTAATGTTGGTGTTAGTGACTTAAAAAAGTACACCAAGAAAGTACCGGTAGGCTTATTAAAAAAATATCGATATATCGATATCATTTTTTTTAATGTATCGATATTTTTGAGTGATATTTAATAATTCGATATATCGATCCATCGATATAAAATTTAAAGTATCGGAAAGGTATAAAAATCTATATTTTTTACAGACCAATAAACATTTATAAGTTTTAAGATTATAAAATCCGAAAAAGGAATACTTTTTTTATACTAACATCTTTTTAACAAATTATATTTAATGTATTTTTTGTTTTTGGTCGACTTGATTTGTTGTTTTATAATTTGGTTTTTAAGATATATCGCCCATATATCGATATTTTTAAATAAAAATATCAGTATCGATACTGATATTTTCAAAAAATATCGATTCGACATATATCGATACTTTGTTGCGTTTAGACTCGGAACCTAGGGAAGGTTCCAAGTCTAAGTTTTTAACAAATTAAAAAAAAGTTGTATGATAAATTCGGCGCCAGGGGGGTAAAAGCACGATGTTCTAAATTCAATTTACTTTGTCTCTCTAGAGGATAAAAACGACTTTTGCACTCAGATATCGAAGAGTAAAAATACACTTTCCGAGATGGTGGGATGAAAAAGTGTTTTGTCCACACCTGTTATTCCTGATTCTCGGGCATAATAGGTAAGGTAGGTACCTATACATACTGCCAGAAGTCTAAATATATTTTGTTGCTATTTGAAATTAGATACGATAAATAATTATATTATAATCTTCTTGTGAGACTATTTTTATAAAAATGTTAATTGACTGACACACTACTTATAGATGTAAAACATCATGCAGTGTTCTAGTGATAGATGTAAAACTCCTCCAAAAGCAGCTGTTTATCTTATAATAATTGGGTAGGTATTGAATAACAAATCAGGGTTCAATTTATATATTTTAATGACAATGCTTGTTATATTCTAAATTGCCTAGGTGGCAGACTTTTCAAATCTTTCAAGCTTTCAGGTTTCCTCTCATTTTTTTCCTTCATTAACCCATTGATCAATACTTATTCAAATTGGCGTGCTTTGAGTTCCAAGACTGCTTTTTGCTACTTGTAATAATAGTATTCAGTACACCTAGATTATAATTTGAATAATAGATCTATGTCGTACTATAATTCTCAATATGGCACGCATATGACGCATATTACGAATCTGAATTTGTGCTTAGCCCGGATATTGGGATTTCGTAATATCATCATTTTAATAAAACCTTTATCGCCGTTACGATAATCTGTTTCACAATTAATATAGCAGCGTATGATTTAATAAAATACCAGAGGTGGCTGATATTGAATTTTACACAAAGAAAATATATAAAATGGAATCTATTATTATATTCTTACTAACATTTAATAAGGTGAAGTAGGCAAGGATTGCGTGAATCAATATAATTGATTTTAATGGAAACCACTTTACGAAATTTAATCGCCGAAACGAACCCTACATAACATGACACCGTTCTGCTAATACTTAGGCAAATAAAATTCCGTCAAATGGCACAAATATCGATAAATTAATAGCTATCATTCATCTATTTGTACTGTAAACGACATCTATTGAAGCTAATGGCTTGAATAACAAACAGAGCACGAACCATGTTCAACCATTAGATGATTTATTGTTCGAACATCGAAGTAGAAGCTTCTGTAAATTGTTCTTTAGTTGGTTACCGTATTTATGGATAAACTAAGTTCTAGAAATCCAGTAGTGATGAAGTACCTACATACATTTTGCAGTTTGTTCATAGTTTTCCAAATAACAGTCTGAAATGCTGAGTGTAAAGTTCTACAACGGCAAATTTAGTTTAAAATCTTAATTTTCAAGAAGAAAGTTAGCAATGCTATGTCTAAGCAAATCTCAGCACTCTCAATTAAATGCATTCCGAGAAAGAACAAAGTTTAAGATGCTCTCTCACTTTGAGCATTCACTTGTATTGCAACTTGTAACATGCTCAGAATGATGTTACATTACAGACGAAAGTTCATCATGTCAGGAAGGCAATATTGTAATGTAATGCTTAAAATTGAATCGGAAACGTTACATTACAGGTGAATGCTTCAAGTGAGAGAGCACCATAAGGCTAACAATTCAGAGACGACGCTAAGCGTAAACTTCCATTTCTGTATGTCAAATTATAATACAAATTTGATAAACCGCAGCGTTACTTTACGCTTAGCGTTGTCTTAGCCATAATGTGAAAAAAAGAGTGAAACGCCAGGTAGGAAGATTTTTGCAATGAACCACGTTGATCCGAAATAATGTACATCGTGTAAATTACGAAGATGCCCTTAGCCCTGTCCAACCTTGAATTCAGGAAAATTAGCCCGCGCAGCCTAACGACATTTTGCAGAAGAATAATAATTTGTGTGGAAATTCCGTCGAGTTTAAAATGGATACTGTTGATAAAAACTTAGCAAACTGTATCGCGTTACTTATTGTTAGTCTTTAGTAGTGTTTATCTATAGTTAAGGGATCACTAAGTTTTATTTAAAGAGGAAGGTAGGTACTTGGCGTTTGTTTGGTATATTGTATTTCGAAACCTAATTGGTGCTTCTTTGTGTTGTAATTTTTTATTGCGAAGGGAAGACACGCTTTGTGTCGAAAAATATTTCTTTTATCCGGTTTGAATAAAATATAATATGGCGTTTATTTTATAAAAACCGTATGATACGTACATCATTTCAATTTAAACTTTGTTACGGTCATGGTTTACTCGAAAATTAACAACAACAACAAATTTTAACTTCCATAGAATTATCTACGGTTAGAGTATAGGAGTATATAGGTATCCTCCTGATTATTGTGTGTAGTGTTTAATTAATTTTGTTTTAATTATAAAAATATATTAAGCAAATCGATTTGCTCAACCTTGACCCTTTTTAGATTGTGTAGATAGAAAAGGAGTCGACCCATAAAAATGTGGATAACTGAGAACCCGTACGCAAGACAACGCTGATACAGGCTTATTCAGTTGGAAGGTTTGTCAAACCAATTTATCAAAACGGCTATAACGGCGCGAGATCCATCCACTTGATTTTCTCATATCTTGCATTTTGTCACATTTTTTTATATGCTTCACCACTTTATAACGCGATAAAATAATTTTCTTTCTTTATCGCTGCAGGGACTTTATTCGGCTCTGAAAGGTTCACAAAACGCTGTATTGGTAAGTTTAAGTTTTATTTTTGTAGCGTTCCGTTTCTAAAAAATGATTTATTTTCGGAAGAACTGTACTGTAACAGAAACCGGCTGGCGGGCAGGATTCGAACTTGCGTCTTCTGGTTCGGTACACCAGACGCTCTGACTACTAAGCCACCGCTCGCCCCGCTCGCCAGTCGAAATCTTCCTCCACATTCTAATTTACGTCTTAAAGGTGACGTAGCGACATCTATTGTGAATGCTTCACAACAAATTAAAAATAACTTGTAATCTTAGCATGGAAAATGCTTAAAAAAATAAAAAAAGAAAGACAATAGCTCAAAGTAGTCGCGTTCAGTAAAAAGCATTCGTAACGTATTATGTGAAACAGATTTCCCGCAATTATGTATAGGAGTATGAGTTTTGAGTACTGTTAAACAAATATACAAAGCAGTGATAAAATAGAAAAGGGTTTTCCATCCCTTTTTCTAGGGCTTTTCTCAAGCGCCACGTTACTATAATCTCCAGTCATCGAAAATTAAAAGAAAATGGCCGCACCATTGTAGCTTTATATTTTTCATTTTTTATTTGTCTCTGAACCCCGGCTTACAGTGACATGAACGTATGGCCATAGGCTTAAACGTTAAAACTCGAGTTCGAATCAAAGAACACACCTATGATTTCAAGATCATGAGCGTATTATTAACTGGCTTAAAATGTTTAAATGAAATCATCCTAAATCATTATTTTAGGTGAATCGTGATATTTTGACCACAGAATGGACATTAGTCCTGAATTAACAATATTTGAATATTACTCAAATATTGCGAGTACCAGCAACCTATCTATTAGCATACCGCAAATCAGTTAGTGAAATGGAATGAAATAGAGATTAACCTTTGAGAAATAATTATGTCTGCGTGATAGCGTGTTTATATATATATATATATATTTTAGAATCTATAAAGTATGAGTATCTTTTAGAGGTGTTTTAATAATTCAGTATTTTGATAATTACCTACATTGTAATCGACTAACAGAAAGCGAACGGCTGTATTTTCTTTATTCCCATCCAATTAGAATGCATGAATTATCTGTGATGTCAGTTATCGCGAACTGAGCTGAACTCGCGAGCTTAGATAATGTATTATTACTTTTCACTGAAAGATTAAATTGTTCTATCTTCGAGATGGCTCTTTCCAATCAAAAGATATGAAACTTCGTAATATTCGATGCTGGGGTACCTACGTCGTTTATTAAATTTTCCGTAAGAAGAATTTCGTTTAGTAATTAAATGCGCTTTATTGTTCCGAAGGACTATCGATTCTGAATTGATAATTTTATGATATTTAATTAAGTTTCGAGGCTGTTATTTAGCTTGACGCGTGTATTGTTGTTATTGTAAAGTATGATTGTATGGACTTACAATCACATTTTAAATCGCCATTGAGATAACTTTTCTATTTATTGCTGCATTACTTATCAAGGTGCTATTACCGTTTAAAAACACGGCAGTAATAATTCAAATTTATTGTTTCAAAAGACATTTAAGATAATTGGCTCAGGCACACGACCAGTAAATAAATTAGAAAAATGTTTCGTAACAAGATAACTTTTTGAAAGTTTTGAGAGAAAAATAACAAGCACGTCATTGTCTAATTAAATCGTAAAACATACTGGCGGTAAGTACTTCATTCCGAACTTTGATTATGTATTTTATAAAAACTGGAACAGTGTAACCAAAATGAATTTTAGCATTTGAAAGCTTTTGAATTTACATTGAATTGTTATTGCCAGAATTGCCAAACGTTACGTCATTGCCAATTAGCTGATTGCTTGGATAACGTTATCTACTTTAGATTTTTTTTAAGTTAGAATCAATTACTCAGATCTGGGTAGGAACAGTGTTGATGTGATTTTACGAAATTAAATGAAATCAAAAATATATCTTTAGAAATGTTAGGTAAACAAACACACAAAACAACAAACAAATGACAAACAAACACAATAAAAAACTTGAATGCATGAATGTGTTTTGGTTTTTTGTTACGACTACTATTTGTGATACAGGCTGTTGTTTTACTGTCGAACTCAGAACGTCACTTAACAAACCAACTATTAGCTAATAGGGACCCAATACTTTTCGTAGATACACTGACAACAAGCTCAAATATGGAAAAATATGCCAAGAAATAGCCACTGTTTGTTAACGATTCATTAACGTTAATTGACGATTCCGAGGGCAGCTCTAAATGTGGTAACGGTTTATCTTTGTAAAAGAACGTTGATAGGACATTTCTAAGATGGCGCATGTGCAAGTAGTACAGCTCTCGGATCTCCGTATAATATTTTACATTACATATTGTTGTCATATTCAACACGTTCAGCGGAGGCAAACAGGGGGCTTGAATGCGTCACTAGGGGGCTCCGAGCCACTACAAGAGCAGTTTAAGTGTACCGAGAACGACAACAATTTCTTGTTGCATAATAATGTCAGACTATAAGAGGTTTCCTTAAAGGATTTTATGCACGCTCGAGATTTTAACATAAATTTTATACGGTATCGTTCGCTGTTGTATCAGTTTAAGTGACATTTTATGCATTGTTGGGATCATAGAATTTATATTACCTAACTGAAAACTATGCGATGATTTGATGTTGGACGTGTGTGTGTGTGCGTTGTGTAATGTGTTGATGTGATTGATTCCAAATTAAGTCTATTTGTGTTGTGGTACGAATCAAAAACCAAATCCGAGTAAACATTTTTGACTTTTGACATCCTTGTGCAAATTAGCATATTTGATCTTGCTACATATGTTGTACTTAGTAGGTACCTACACAAACATAACGATTGGGTACTTTGTAGCTAATGCTATAATAATGTGTGTGTGAAGCAATGCCTATGTAAGTAAATTTGTCAGTGACCCAGGTGTTACCGAGGTTCACAGCTTAGTGCGCACCACGATACATAATTTATCGTGGCTGTTTTAAAACGTCCTATACCATTTGTTAGTAAAAGAGGATATAATTAAATACACATAAGAAGTTAGACACACACTGCACAGTTTCTTAAAAGTACCTACTTCACAAAATTCTTGAAGGTGTGGGAGCTCTGCCAACGAACACTTAACAAGGCCAGTGTGGTTGACTTTAGCCTAATCCCTCTCAATTTATCTCTCTTACCCGACCCGCAGGCACATTAATGGGCTGAATTATTACGTTGTTACGTCAAAATCATTCGTGTTTGCCTCTCTGCAGTCCATATTGATAATTACATTAACGACATTCACTGCATGTATTAGTGGATGACGTATTCGGACGAACTGACAGTGACAAATCTGTGTTCGTCTTAGTATAGATCACTGCGGGGGCCCCAATCAGAATATCGTTCTAAATTTGAAGATAATCAAATGAAAACATCATTATTGTTGGTTGTTCATCGTTTAATAATACATTAGGGGTCGGTTAATAATGCATTGTCAGTCTAATATATTATGTATTTTGACTCACGGATCCAAAATTATGTAGATCATATTCAAATGTATTTGGATAACGCTCAAGACCCATCCAGACTGGTCGGGGTGGGTACATTAGGAAGGCATTTGCCACTACAGGATAAAGAAAGGATAAACAAATTAAATTAAGTATCGTTCACAGTGTGGGCGCAAGTTATCATTGATTTCCTTTCAGAATGATAGGGGATTATAGATTATTATTTAATCTGTGTTGTAGTTCTGCAACGGCTCAGTACGGATTTCAAATATTTCACGCTGGTGTCGTTGAGAAAATCTATCAGGTATTAGAGTTTCATCGCGATGTTTTCTCTCAAAACTTCGAGACGTCAGAGGTGCATATTATTTCAAACTCGAATTCTATTTCTATTGGCGTATTTGTGCGTAAATTATAATTTATTGGTTAATAGTACTTACCTAATGTTGTCGTATTTAACATATCCATAAAAACAATGAAGAAATCATTCGATATTTTCAGTCCAAATACATGTTTATAAGCTGTAACTTGAGATAGTGTACTCAATTATAAACTAAAAGCCACGTACTGAAACATAATACGTTTTGTTTCAGTCTCTCATGTATAAAGCTGTACCATAAAACTTTTAGGTCTACATAACGCACTATCTTGCTTTAGGTTCATATCTAGCCATGATTTATAGCCGTTCAATTTATATTTTTTATTATATTCGCGATAGACTTGATTCAAACTATCTGACGCATATGATTATATACCCTGAACATAACGCACAAAGAATATTCGGCCTCTGCTCACCGTGCCCATGGCCTTGAGGCTATTGTAGGCTATTTACCAACTCAACGAAAATTGTTTTCTTACACAACTAGCCCAGTACATTCGAATACGAAATGCTTACATAATGTTGAATGTCTGACAAGCATGTAACGACTTCTAAAAGCAGAATTGAAATAAATCTTGTTGACTTTAGTTACACAACAAACGACCGATCAAACACTACGTCAGTTCAGAATACATCGGACGTGTGTTAAAATTGGGCTTTATTTGTTACAGGTTATGACAACAAATTACATAACGATATAGTTGGAGTTGTTCGTGGCAAGGCTACCGTCACTGCAGTGCCGATGACAAGCCGCGGCGGGTCGCGAGCGCACCGCGAGCATGTCGAACGCGACCGACGCATACTGCGTGCCTGGCGCCACCGACTTCAACAAAGCGTACAGCCGCCTGCACGGCTACATCGCGCTTGTGATCTGTATCGTCGGCTCTGCCACCAACTCCATCAACATTGCGGTGCTGAGCCGCCGCGAGATGACCAGCTCCACCAATTCCATCCTCACCGGCCTCGCCGTCGCAGACCTTCTGGTTATGTTGGAATACATACCCTACGCGCTACACATGAACATCAAAATAGGACCTCAAGTTAACAAGAACACTTACGCTTGGGCGGTTTTTGTTTATTTCCATTCCATATTCAGTCAAACGTTTCACACGATTTCGATTTGGTTAGCGGTGACTTTGGCTGTGTGGCGATACGTCGCAATAGCGTTTCCCCAGCGGAATAGCACCTGGTGTAACAAAAAGAATACAACTCTTGCAATCGTAGGCGCGTATGTGATTTGTCCTTTTTTGTGTCTTCCAATTTATTTTGCTATGAATATAGTGCCCAGTGAAGTGACATCTCAAAACAATTCCGAATTCGCAGAGGATCTCGCGCTGCCGGACAATCGAACAGTTTATGTTTTAGAAATGTCCAGAAACGTACAATTAGTAACAGCAATAATGTGGATATACAGTGTAATCTTAAAACTCGTTCCCAGTTTAGCATTGTCAATATTAAGTACTTGTTTAATATCAAAGTTAACTACGACCGAGAGAAAGAGGCAGAAACTTCTGAAGCGTTCAACAATCGGCCCGAATGAGGTAAGTTGGAGCGAGAATATATTGGAAATGTATGGTTTCCTGTGTTGTTTACAGCCCCAAAGAAAACACATTTCAATACAACAAGCTTAAGTTTACGTTCTGCATATACTTACATACACCGTGAATCAGAAATCTATAAATAGTAATAACTACCATTACTAATTATTATGATTGAATAGTGTAAATGTTTATAAACTATAAACCATTTGCAATAACATTTTGTCGTTTAGAAATTTATAATCATCATTAAATTATTGATAACATGAAACGGAAATGTTATGACAATTTGGTACTTGGCTACATAGGTAAAATAACTTAAATAACCTTTTATACATAGGTATATACTTTAAGCGGGCTTTATGAGAGATTAATTTTGCTTGACAAAGCACTCGCCGTCTCCCGATAAAATTTTAATGAATGTAATTCGAGTACCTACCTAATAAAAAAAACTCCTCAGAAATTCCCCAGAATAATTAGCGACGACACTCGATGCCCTTGGTTTACTTTTATTTTCGCTTTGAGACCCGTTTCAGGGACGCCAAGTGTTATTTGGTAGAATCCTCTTGAGAATACTCTCGGAGTTACCATTCAAAGAGTAAATAAGTTGTAATTTCATATAGCGATACGGAAATCCAAAAACATTAATCGGACTTGACAAAGTAATCCAAATTATGGGTCATTTGGTCCCTTAGAGATATTTACCATGCTTAGGGATGTTTACATGTTCAACGTTCTCTCCGAGGCACGTTAAGTTTTTATACAAACTCTTATGACAGTCGTTAGTGGTATAAAATGCAAAAGCCCAAAAGGCCTGTCAGAAAGTTAATTTTTGTTATTGTCTTTTGCATCATGCGGAATTCGGATAACGCGTTCTTGAATCATCATATTACAGAAGTGGCATAAAGAATGAAATCAGAATTAGTGGTAAATTTCATAAATATTAAACAGTGAGTAAGGGCTGTTACAAACGACGCAATTATAATTATTCACATATATATATTATTGCGTTGTCCCAACGTTTCAATACGTGACTTTCAATTAATAGCCGATCCCCGCAGTCGCCAGCTGGCTAGTAATTACCAAAGTCTCAAATTAAATTAACCTATTAATAAAGGCACAAATGGAACCTCACCCGTCAATATAAAATGTCATAAAATCAAATTGATAGTAATTAGGAACCCTTTGTTCACCGAAGCTTAGTGTTGATGGCTAAAATGGCCCTTCAAGTTAAACCTAGACCGTTAATATTTATTAAACAAATCATCACGCCTTTTTACTACGAAAGGCTAGGCAGTGAGTTGTACAGTTCTCGCCAAACTTATTGTCCGGGTTGAAGTTGGCACGAGCTAACTTTAACCCGGCTTTAAAAATCGGAGAAATATTAACTAATATTTTTCTTTCTCCGATTTTTACGGACGGACTAAAGTTAGCTCGAGCCAACTTCAACCCGGACAATAAGTTTGGCGAGAACTGTACTCATCGTCTTCGGCATACTGTCTTGTGTGCTATTTAATACCTACAAATGTTGCCAGGAAAAATCCAAAAACTTCAGGGGGCCTAGACAATTTGCAATTTAACATTCGAATCGATGAACGAATAGAATCAAAATCACACAAGCTTTCGACAAATCAGGCTGTCACTAATGTCATTTATTTACATTTTCTTTTTATTCGTCTGTCGATTTGACTGTCAAATTGCATCTTGTACTGGAAAAATTTGCAATCGGATTGAATTCAGATGGAATCGGATCTATTGACATTTTTCTTTGATTAATGGCGTAAATACCTATATATTATGTTGAAGGGTTGGGGTTGTAATTACACTTAGGTGTGTAATCCTGAGCTTAAAAGTAAAGCGTTTGAGTTTCTAACAAGGTGCTGAACATATTTACATCATATTATGTACTAACTCACAGGCAACTACTTACATAAATCAAGTTCATCTTGAAGATTGTATTTAAAGTTATGACTACAAACTTTCTGAAGAAATACATAATAATTTTCATCTCTCTTTAGTCTTTTCTATAAAACGAAGCAAAACACAATAATATAACATCATTCTATCTGACCGGTATTTTCAGAAGAGACAGAACAGGAACAGTAAGGAAATATTTAGATATATAACAGCAAAAAAAATATGTGGATTTCATATATAAATAAGTACTTTCTTTTTCTCAGAAGACCACTTTGTCTATATAATCTATATATCTATATCTATATCTATACTAATATTATAAAGAGGAAAGATTTGTTTGTTTGTTTGTTTGTAATGAATAGGCTCCGAAACTACTGGACCGATTTCAAAAATTCTTTCACCTTTGGAAAGCTACATTATCCCCGAGTAACATAGGCTATATATCATCACGCTACGACTAATAGCAGCGGAGTAGTAATGAAAAATGTAGCAAAAACGGGGAAAAAATTATAAGACCACGCGGGCGAAGCCGCTGGCGGGAAGCTAGTTTTCTATAATACAATGAACGATACTTTTTTCCAATTTGTAATTTCAGTATTAATGGGACAATCGCATCGGTATCGGTATCGGTATGCAGTAAAGATTAAGACATATAATAAGTAAATACACACACATTCAGCACAAGTAACTCATAAGGGATGAAAGTTAGCGATCGTTTAGCTTATCATTAGTTATCTATAACTTTGAAATGGATATTCCCACAAGATATCAGACCTCTCATAGCATACGTATTGAGGTTTATTTTGTAAATGACAATATTGAGAAGACTATAATATTGTAAAATTTACAGTAAAGCATCAAGTATAAACAATAATTAAATATGAAAGTTAGTTAAATATAAAGTAGTATAATCTGATGTATGTAAAAGACTAAGGGCCTGTTTCACCACCTCTGGATAGCCGCTAACCGTTGGATAAATTAAAAAATGAAACAAAATTTGTTGGAAATTATATGCCAAGTAATTTAACTGTAACTTATCAGGTGGTGGTGAAACACTAAGGAATAATGAATATTCAGAGACGACGCTTAGCGCAAACTTACGCTTCCGTATGTCAAACTGTAGGTAATACAAGTTTGACATATGGAAGCGTTACTTTACGCTTTGCGTCTTTTCTGAATATTAGCCTAAGACAATATTCAGCACAGCTACGACAAGATAAAATATATAAATCTGAAGTCCAATTATTACTTCATGTGTATAGTATATATAACGTATTTATAGTCAAGTTGCCTGATCTAAATGTATGAATAGATTTTTGTTACCCATATCGTTATTCTAATAGAAAATCGCAGTAGCTTATGGAATTTATGTGTATGTAAATCTTAGAAGCAGTACTTACCAACAAAATAGGCTTTACTTTGAATTTGTAACTGGCGATAAGCCAATTCTATGATCTCTTAAGTAGGTCCAGTCTGACCGCAACTAATTATATTAGAATATAGTAGAACTAGATCTATAAGTAGCAACTCAGTATACCTACATTAGTCTGACGCCATCTTCGAAATCAAATATTCGAATTCACAACATTCATTTTAAGATGTCTGGACTTTAAAATCGAGCACTCAGAAGAGGAATGTCAGATCAATGTACAAACATCATTTTTTTTAATAGACGGAACCAATTTATTAGATTCTGAATATAAAAGAGTTCATTGACGTTTGAACGTTTGAATGAAAGAACTCTGCGAGTGAATGAATAAATCACTTTGTACCTACATTTCGTTGGTATTCTGTCCGAAGCTTGATAAAGGTTCATTGCAAACCACTTTTGTTGTACTCGTATCTTTGTGGCGATTGATTACAATGTCAGTGTCATGTCATGGAATTCTCAGCAGCAACTCATAGTTAGAATTTGTGCCCGGTTAATGGCTAGGCTTCCATATTACATGGGACCTTAACATATTGTCAAACTGTGGGTGTATATTACAACTACCCCTCTGCCTAACCCATTGGAGAATATTATGTAAGTTTGTTATGATAAGTGAGCCTTCTAGTGTTTTAAAAGAAAACTTTGGAGCTGATGACTTAAGTAGTTGCCCAAGTTCCTTACATCTTTCAATTATTTAGAACATTGAATAAAATACATAAAATTGAGATTATTAGAGCAACAGAAGTTATAACATCAGTTATTAGAGTTTTTGTCTGTATGTTTGTACTCGCATCACCTATAAACTACTGCATGGCATTGAATGCAGTTTTCTCCGATGTATAATAGTATTCGGGGCGAAGCGAGAGCGGGTGGCTAAGTGATTTATAAACATAATAAGTCACAATTCATTATTTCATTTGCCTTGTCCTTTCGAGACCCTCCTCCATTTCACGAGCATTCATACTCAATCGAGTGTATTTATCGGTAATAATGATACGAGATAATACATTGCTAGTAGATTGTTACGCACGACAGGTATCAATCAATCAACCTACCCAACAGTGACCTACGTATGTATTAACCGATTTAACAGAACGTTACTCGGAAAATGTTTATTCTAATTCAGTGGATACAGTTGCGGTTGTGGGAGATAGCGTTTAATCCCACTAACTTTCCGGCCTAATGCCGTCACATATTTCCGGCTGAAGCTATACCGTACTCTCATTAGGGAATCGCCGCTCCAATCATCGTCAAACCACTGGAGATTCATAAGGGACATGACCTAAGTACTTACCAAACATTGATGCCTTCCGTAACATTAGATGATAATTGAAATAAAACTACTTTTTACGGATTTTATCGCATTATATTGATATTAATTGGCAATCCGATGATGCCAATGATTAACAGAAATGTAGGGTAGCTGTTAGTAATCAAAACTTCAAGACGCCTACCACCTTAGTCACCCGTGACCATGGACGCTGTAAAGGGTCCGAAACGTCGGGATTAAAATAATATCAATATAACGCGATAAAATCCGGAAAAAGTAGTTTTATTTCAATGTCTAGTATTCGCGTAAGTGTCAGAAATCAATACATTAGAAGATAATTATCCATATTATAAAACTAGCTTTCCGCCAGCTGCTTCGCTCGCGGGGTCTTATAAATTATAGTCTATAAGTAGTCAATTTTACTCGGGAAAGATGTAACATTCTAAAGGTGAAAGAATTTTTAAAATCGGTCATTGAATGTACTCATTACTGAAATACAAATATTTTTCCTTTATAGAATATTAGTAGAGATATGCGAAATTAAACTATCTGTATATCCGATCATCTGTCTTTTCACTCATAAACCGATGAAAACTACGATAATGAAACGTTATCTTGTCCAAGATCCATATCACTTTGGTTGCGATACGGCCGCCCATTGTACATTTGGTAACTTATTTGTACTTTTTATATTTACCTACATTGTGTACAATAAAGTGTAAAATAAATAATGATTTCGATAAAATTCGTCTTTGATGTAGATTATACACCACGGAGGAAGAAATAAACAGTCTTCTGTCTTTCTTGTCTCAGTTTTTCGGGATACAAGTAAAACCGCACACAACAGCTAGTCTAGTCATAAGTAAAATTAAGAATAAGAATAAGAATAAGAAAGCATTTATTCAGACGGACAGACAAACAGACACAAATACATATACAACAAATTCTAATACATTTAAGGTCGTCAGTATAACTTAGTTAATTTCTATCTATTTTGATAGAAATTAACTAAGTTATACTGACGACCTCTATAAACACAATTTGTACCATCAAACCCATTTAGATTTCTGGTTAAACTGAAATAATTTCACTGTTATTTGCATTGACTGAACCAATTAGGTAATAAATGATTTACTAGCCTCGAGGTTATTTAACTAAATAATAATTTGTATGATGTAAGAGATATTTAATGGTTAAATCTCGGTTTGATTAATATCCAAGCCGAGCTTAATAGATAATTTATAAAATGTAATTTGCATGTAAAATGAGCAATACCACCCTTTTTATGTGTAAAATCCTCATGGATCCCTTCCATCTGGGGAGGTAGCAGAGACAGACTCATACTGACTAATTTTTAATTTATACTCCGCTCGTTTTGGTTGTGATGATATATAGCCTATCCTTCCTCGTTAAAAAGGCTATCTAACATGATTTTCTCAAATCGGACCAGTAGTTCCTGTGGTTAGCGCGTTCAACCAAACAAACATACAAACAAACAAACTTCAACTTTATAATCTTCCTCCTAGCCTTTTCCCAAGCATGTTGGGATCGGCTTCCAGTCTAACCAGATGCGGCTGAATATCAGTATTTTACACGGAGCGACTGCCATCAGACCTCCGGAACCCAATTTCTAGGCAATACCGATATTCGAAGTAAAGACTGGTTGTCAAGCTTTTTTTTAGGCTTCTGACTACCACTAACGATTGTCATACTTCAACTTTATAATATTTGTATGTAATGTCATGGCCATTGGATTAGTAACATTCACTACGACCATATCAGGAGCAATACTGCCCTGCTTCTATGTGTGTCACAAGATCGAGCAAATTGTTATTGGCTTATTCTATGAAATTATCAATAGGTACCATTGTAATTAGCTTCTTGGCAGACAGGCTATATCGATACCCCAATACCCAATTATTCTGAAAACTTCCCCAATCCCTCTAAGAACAACACTAAACTGACCGCCTGTAACAACTCAAGCCCGCTGACGTCATTAGGTACAGTTGCTATCAAGTTGGAATATTGCTTGCTGAACAATAGCCTATCGACACAATCAACCATTGATTCAAGGAACGGGGTCGAGCGGGTATAATTTTCATCTTCTACTGTAAATTACCTATTCAGGCAATCTTAACCGAACATTACTTTGTTGTAGGTACTCGAAACTTCATATTAGCTTTTTAACAATAGAGATTTTGCCAAATTGTTAAACTATTCCTGAACTTTATATAATACCTATATACTTTAGGAACTTACGTTATGTAATAAATTATATCAATGTCATAACCTTAACAGTTCAACGACGTTCTTTCTGTAACACAATGAAAAAGGGAAACTTTTTGTTGCTCAAAAAGTTACCCTCATACAAATATAGATCGTAAGTAGAACTAGGTATCGAATGATTATATATACTGGTACCTACTTAATTACGTATAGGGTGCATTATTAACGCACCTTCACGAGAGGCGATTTATGAACGATCGTCCAGACTCCAGACACCTATGGGTAGGTAATATCGCAATCAACTCGCTGACTTGCAAATCCTTTTACCACCCAAGTTTAACGACTTATACGGGTAGGTAGTAATAAAGTCACTATTATCATCATCAATATAACCTTATAGAAGTATAAAGAATATTAGTGTAACTTAGGTATAACTGAAGAATAGTTTTTTTTTAATGAAGGAAAATAACTTGTAATCATTAAAAATAACTTGTAATCCTAGCATGGAAAATGCTTAAAAAAATATAAAAAGATGAAGAATAGTTGTTAATATTATAAGGTATTTGAGAGTACTGTTTGTGTCTACGAGATATTGCACAAGCCACAGTCTAGAAAATTCTAGTCCGTATACTAAACCAGTGCCTCATTGGCCTATCGGTCGTTAACGTGCCTGCTACACTTGAGGTCCTGGGTTCAATGCCTAGGTAAAGAAGTGTAGCAATTCTCTGTAACAGTTTGGATTTGTGTCCGGTTAGGTATATTTTAACACAGTGGTGTGTTTCAGCCAGAAAAGCAGTGCCTAGCGACGGAGGAGGCGTGCGCGCGGCGGTCCAGTCGCACGGACCGCACGACGCGCATGCTGCTGGCCGTGCTCGGCCTGTTCCTCTCCACCGAGGTGCCGCAGGGACTGCTCGGCCTAGCCAGCGCCCTCGCACCAGACTTCTTTAAGAGCTGTTATAGCATGTTCGGTAAGCTAATCCTTACTAATATAATAAATGTGATAGCAACTCTGTCTGTCTGTCGCGCTTTCACTGAAAGAACCGATTTAAATGAAATTGATACAGAGATAGTCTAGAGTAGGCTATGTTCTGTTCAAATGAAAAGTAGCCTATGTCCTTTCTCCTGAGATAGGCTACTTTTCATCGCAAAAAAAGGGCTGTAAGGGGTGAAAATAGGGGGTGATTATAAAAAATACTTAGACCACGCGAGCGAAGCCGCTGCAGCTGGTCTGATATACATAAAAATGTACTGATATTGTTCGTTAAAAATCATTAACCCTAAAAACTATTTTCCTCTCTCTGATACTTTTAAAATTAGGAGGGATTTGACTGTAGCACAACGCTAGCATACTTACCTAAGACTTGGCGAATTTTCCATACCAAGAATTAAATACGAATTTTAGAAGCACCCAAGACATAGAATTTACAAAGACGGCTGAATTTAAATAAATAGTTTGTCCATCCCTTGTCGTTTCGTAGAGTTTATTAAGGAGCGAAATGCTAGTTTTGTTTTCTGCCTATTTACACATAAGTAGTGTCGTTATTAACGTGACACTTGAGACCAATATACATTGTAATTTTAACAACGAAAATGAATATTTTATTGTACTTATATAGCTCTAGACCAAGTCAAAATGGCATTATTTCTATTCGTTCGTCATCATGCCCAGTGTGTTGAACATAATCAATAATAAAAGCCCTGATAGATATCGCATTTTATAAGCTTACATACGCGAGCATGTGAACAACAATAAATCATAAATAAGAAATAAATAAATAAATAAATAAATAATTCTTATATGTAGATAGTCTAAGCAGATTGTAAATCTTTTTTTTTGTAGTTAAGATATACTTTAGGATCACGCAAAGATTAAAGGTGTGTTTGGATTGATAGAAAGCAGCCGTAGTTTCTTAATCGTGCCATCATCTTTTGGATATTTATTAGGTAGCCAAAGATCGATACTATAATTAAAATTTACTGCAACAAAAGCATATCCCTTGTTCATTTATATTTTATGAAGTATGTTATATGTAGGTACGTTCCTTTAGGCTGCATTTCTAACAGAAATGTGTGAGAAAGCTCAGTTATGATCGAGTAAACAGTGCGCGTCATTCGTATTTTTTAATTAGTATCAACTAAACTTTATTTGACGTTATAGTGTCACTAGAAATAGAAACTGTGAAAATGTTTACTCTCTACTTATTACGGTTCATGAGATACAGCCCGCTGACAAACAGACGGACAGTGGAGGCCTGGTAATATGGTTCCATTGGCACCCTTCTGAATCGGCCCCGTTTAAAACAAGCAAGCTAAGCCTAATGTTGGAATTTCTCCTTGCGTAATCTAAACATATCTGACGCTTTTTTTTAGAAAAGTACCTACGTAATTTTTCATAGTTTCGTTGGAACATTTATGACCGTTCGTAAATAAACTTGTTTATGTTTCCAACCTCAAATAAAAAGTATATAGGCAATGAAATGTATTTTATATCATGCATTTTTTGCTTGTAATTCTTTTAGTAGCTGTTGCATGGCGCTAATATGGTTCGGTAGTAAATAAAAGCAAGATTTTCAAATGTAATTCATAATTCTCCATCATTCTCCTAGCCTTTTCCCAACAATGTTGGGGTCGGCTTCTAGTCTAACCAGATGCGGCTAAATATCAGTATTTTACACGAAGCGACTGCCATCAGACCTCCGCAACCCAATTTCTGGGCAATACCGATATTCGAAGGATAGATTGGTTGTCAGGCTTTTTGGTCTTCTGACTAACGATTGTCATAGGTGTTCGTGTCCGGTTGTCAACCGGGACCGACGGCTTTACGTGCTCTCCGAGGCACGGAGGGGTCTCGATGTGTTAAGAATGATCACCCATCCACAGACTGTAATTGTGAACAGAAAAATAATCCACCTATTGTTACCAAAATTTCCCAAGAGATATAAGAGTAATCTGCTTCCCAGTTACGATTTATTAATTTAAAAGTACTCCAGTAACTACTGGAGTACTTTTATACTGGAGTACTTTTAGGTGTAGGTACTTAGGGGATCAAATTATGCGTTGAACAAAAAAAAGTAACTGCCTCGCAACGCGGCTGCTAAGCGTGAGGTCTCCGGTTCGACAGTGTTATTTTATTGGGAGTTTCTATGAAACTCTTACTCGCTCCCTATTACATATCACCGAAATCACACTGGCGAAATCTGGGGTACATGAGTACTCCTCTGCCTCTCTTTCTGACGAATACAGGCGTTGTCGTATCTACGTTGAATTACCATTGGGTACCAGTTCAAGTTCAAAATAAATGTTTTAATTTTCTAGTTTTACTATATTCCAAAAATGTGATCCTTGACGATGGTAAGTACCTAATATGGTAAACAATCAACCATAATGTACCTACTAAGAATTTAATTGATAGCACCACACGTTTTCAAATTAGTGTTAATGTTAAGTAATTGAACGAGTGACGCGGTTCTCAGTATGCTAATATGTTAATAGCGACACTTTAATTTCCATTTAATATTACATTTTAACGATCAGCGGAGTCAAAGGCCGCTTGCAAAATAAATATGGATCATTCCATTATTCGGGCTTTCAATACTTGCTCCTATATTGTAGTTAAAATGTCATCGCTCATTACAGCCACCCGACCGCCGCACCGCGTCATCGGTCGCCGTCGCTAGGCATCCACGCGTTTTCACCAGTAAAAGTCGCGTGGTCAACCAGAGGACCTCGCGTGGTCCCTAGTGGGCAACGCGGGATCCACTCGGGACTCATACCAACGCATTGCAACGTCTGCGCGTGGACGGCATATGCCCAAAGCGATCCGGAGTTGATGTACTGAGCGCACATACATACAAGTCCATATAAAGTAAAGAATAGTAACCGACGAAGCGAGGCGGTGCGGGCCGGGTGGCTGTAATGAGCTGTGACCTTAAGCATGTTATTTTAACGATGCAATTATCCTGCAACGTACATACATTTCCAGTTGGAACGTAACATCTCATTACGGTGGATACATTTTGGATCTATGCTCATGAGACTACAAATTATTCTCCTTCATTAATGCATAAATGTATAAGTTCTGGTTTTAAATGAAGCTACTTTCTTCTTTGTTATTTTAGTTATGTATCCAGAATATTTAAAATAAATATCATATTTATAACAAAAGAAAAATTAATAAAAACACAAATATCAACTGCCTAATTGATCTAGAGGTAATAAGCGCGACTGCTACGCTAGAAGTCCTTGGTTCGATTCCTGGGTCAAGCAAAGTGTTGTTGGGCTTTTCTGTGAAATTTCGTAGCAGCTCTCCCCTAGTAAGACCTAAACATACCAGCGGACTGTGGGTTTAACCTCGTAAGTCCTGTGTTTTTTCAACAGCAGTGTTCATATCTGCCGGATGTACTATACCGAGTACAAACTAAGAATAGTGCTTCAGACCGGCATAAAAAATGTCGGTTTTACGTAATTTTTGGAGTGTTACCTCGTTTTCTGTATTTTTTACTGTAAGTTTAGCATCTGTATTACCTCTTTTTAAAGGAAAATATAGAAAATAATTTGTACTCCTGTAAGTACGTTAGGCTTTTATATAGTATAACAAAAACGACATAAAAATGTTAAAAGTTTTATTGAAGTATCAATAAATCATATTATTCCTCTAAAAGTCATTAAAGTGAAACAATAATTATACAACTCAGTCTTTAAGACCATTTAAGCTTAATCAACTTTTATAAATCCGTAAGTAACGGTATCAAATGTACTTATTAAAAAGAAAACACTTAAAAAATCAAATGTACTTATTAAAAAGAAAACACTTAAAAAACAGTACAGTTACTACGTTACGTTACAGTACGCTTCTGCCTAGCCCACGCCCACCTTGCTGGCCACGTACACTTTAAGCTCTACTACTAGATCTATATGCACGTCCTGCTTCTTCTATTTCTTCATCTTCCGATTCCGAAGACGAAGAAGTCGCTACGGGATACTTCGTTGTGGTCAGGTGTAAACACATCTTCATCATCCGAGTCCTCGAAGTCGGAGTTATCGAGTAGTTGTGCGATTTGCTCTTCATTGAAAGCTAGAATATAAAAAAGTAATACAGACCGAACGTACTCCCACAAGTACAAATTATTATGTAACAAAGGCCTAACGTACCATGTCAAGTACATATTATTTTAACAGATCAGGAAATTCCTTAAATACTAAGTTTTCTTTCCAATTTTGTATAATTTACAATAATTATAATTTATATTTACTGAATAATATAAACAACAAGAAAGAAAACAAAAGATTACTTTGATAAAAACAGATTAACTTACCTCGTGCCGGCCGGCGACCTGACCGCGTGGCCATCTTGGCAAAAAGTGGAACTGACACTGACAGTTGACGTTACTTGTCTAACATGACGGAATTGATCACAGAGTATAGAATTAGAAGGGCCGTGTTAGTATTGCAATTGTAAAAAATCTACGCGGTAAATGGGGAATGAAAAATTTGTACTTGGGAAAGTACATTAGGCAGTTACACTTGCTATGTAGTTTAAATGTCAGGTCTGAACTATTATGCTTAGTTTGTACTTGTACAAGTACGCGGGGACTTACGAGGGTATAGTAGTACCTACCTACTTGGTGATGGTGTGTTATCTAAATATCATAGCGAAATTTTTCTAACAAAAGAAAATTCCAAACACAAATATCAACGGTTACAACAGACTTTCTTATCCCTAAATCGTTTTAAGTAAATGTATACTTATTTAAACATTAATAGGATTTCCAATGTTTAATCTTTTGGCAAAAATGTACGCATTTAACAAAATATAAGAATAAACAAGCATCACTTGGTATGGTATAGCGGCCTGTTTTCCGCGCGTATTTTGTGTGACAAGCATCCCTTTTATAAATACTCCGCTTCCTCTTTTGTTGTCACCGGATTTACGTGAATTGTTCATCCAGTTGTTTAAAATAACAACCCTAAGCCACAGTTTAAGGAATCTGTATATTTTTGTATCTCATTTCAATAGGTTAAAGCAAAAGTTTCCCTAAAATTCAGGGTGATAAGCACAGTGCCTAATATCGTATTCGAGTCTACTCGAATAATGTGTCTTTGTTAAATGACACACTGTT
This sequence comes from Acronicta psi, assembly GCA_946251955.1. Lineage (NCBI taxonomy): Eukaryota > Metazoa > Arthropoda > Insecta > Lepidoptera > Noctuidae > Acronicta > Acronicta psi. The sequence goes on along the minus strand of OX276472.1, from coordinate 6,688,273 downwards.
CAAAAAAAGTAAAGCTCTAATAGCTTTTTAATCTGTGTTCCTATTTTGAAATCTCAATGATCATTTTGTTCATCATATCAACCCTGTTATGTATCAATTGAAAAATTAAAGCGGTACCTACATTAACAAACAGCAATGTTATCACAAGCGTCATTCTTTAAAAGCCTTTTGGAGAACAAAAACTATTTGTCATTACTGTTCATCTGGTTTCCAACAATTTAAATAAAACGAAAAGTATTAGATAAAGTACCTATGCATGCTACATATCCCATTTATGCGCCTTAGAATAAACGATGATATCTTACATACGGATATTTTACTACATAAATCTCGTAAATAACTGTTCCCTTATCGGATCGTCGTATATTACATAAATCTTACATAAATCGCGAAGAATATATTATCTCGCATTGTATTTGCAGTCAGGATAACTCGAGAAGTCGAGTGTTCTTCGCGCCCTACTCACCTACAATAAGTGTCAAGCAAATATAGTTAAGGATATAGAAGTTACTCATGTCACGTTCCTTGCAGAAATTGTATCTTTCTATGTAAGACTCGTATGGTTATTACCTACATCCGAATATTCCCGCGTCGTATATATATTCAAATATCATTTTTATACTCGCTATATTTTTGTTAGGTATCATGTATGACTCCATTATGCACATAATGTTTTAGTCAAGGTTTTTTTGCTCAAAATATTATCCCGGAAGGAATAGAGAGCTCGATGATAGAAGAGTAGATATCAATTGAAAAATAGGTTGTCCCAAAAGTATTAAAGGCATAAAGATGAAATTGTCGAAGATAAATGATACCCGAGAAAGCCATTGCGAGTGAAGTTAATTTGGCACCAACGCAGCGTAAAATTTCAATTTATTTCAAAATGTAGTTATTGACGAAAGTGTTTTCATTCCTATTTCAAAGGAAATATCTTGAATCTGGGTTAATTAAAAGTTTTCTAATTCAATAACGTAATTAATACGTAAGACTTCAATGCTTTTGACGATACGGGAAAAGAAATTAATTCTGAGTAGACCTGACTGGTTTGCTTGCACACTTGGTCATAAAATAAAATACGACGTCTTGAAAGTAAGGCGTTTAATCTTCACTACTATGTGCCTGTCGTATTAAGAATAATCTATGTGACCCTATTGTATGCTAGCTTGAAAGTAAAACTTTATTGCTTCCTTCCTGCTCACCGCTTTGAGGTAGGTACTTGTCACGGACCGCACTACAAATCAATAATATTTTGAAGAAATACGCAGCGTGCGTTTTATGGCCAGCGATGAGAATCAATTGTTAGATTCCTCAGTGTGTTTCTGAGATTTTCCCAACATTATAAAGCAATATTCTCCCCTACAACGGAATTCACGAGTAAGGAAACGAACAGCTGCGTAAATATTTTTATTCTAAACAAAAGGGGCCTTAGGAAAATATATACCATTCTTTTTATATAAAATATAGTGTCATGACCTGTCGTCACCCAAGTTATGATAATTTAAAACTGCGGCCAACCAAAACACACCTGCTACTGAACAACGAGACACATCTGTCAACCTTGGATATATCTGTCTGCTGGGAATGTAAATAAGCTCCAAGATTCACAGCTGGAAAAACTACGTACAATCCCAAATTTGTATATAAATAAGTCCCTTTAGGTTATCCAGATGATTTATATTAAAGTCGGATTCAAGGCTCTAAAGACAGGCTCAGGAATTTTGAGGCTTCTTTATCGAAGTAAAATGTCGATTGATATTGTTCCCTGAATAACAATGAAAGTATTGGTTTTTAGTTTTACCTTCAAAAAAGTAGCCAAAAAGCGAAAATGTTAGTAAGTAAATTTTTAGAAACAGTAAGATTGCTATGTTTTTTTTTTCTATACACAATTTATACAACGAGCCGTGTTCCGCGGTGCTACCCGCATCGATCTCGTTTGTGCCAATCCCGTGGGAATTTTCTAAAGTCCGCTCTCATCGGATGTCCAACCTACATGTCAAATTCAAGTTGTTACGCTTTATGTTTTATTGTTTCGTTATAAATCATTGGGTGTCAGTGATCCTGAAATTTCCAGTAACTCTGTAGATATGTGCCCGGCTGTTGGCAATAGGGTCGCCGCCTATTACATGGGATTCAACGATCGGCGAACTGTGAGTTACCAGCAGTACCTACATCTCTGCCCGACTCCTCGGGGAATACAGGCATAATGACAATATAACATAATGATATAAAAGAGCGAAAGACAATATAAAACGGACAACTAATACAAATATTTAATTACCTTACCCCTACTACATTTTTGGCGCTTAGACTGTGAAGCTTGACATTTAGGTAAAGAATAACCTAAGTTCCTAAGTTCTTGAGTTAGTTTATGATGTACATCATTATTTCATCTTACTTTGACATTTTATCTCAGATACACTCGTGCAATGCAGATTCCTTTCTCATTAAATGACTTTAAACTCCGTTTTCCTTCCACTGCAACCGACTCAAAGTTGAAAGAATACAATCCATTGTATTTATTTGTAAGCCGGCTTACGTAAATATCAACTGAGCGCGACATACGCGGTATTGTGATCTTTTACCTTTTGTAGTCTTTTAGTTACGGAGTAATCCGAGACGGTACGTGGTATTCATTGATCTATTTTGCATAGTTTTAGATATTATGGAAAAATAATAAGTTCTGTAGAGACTAGGGATTGCAATCCAGCGGCGTTTTCAATCCAGCTGGATTCTTGCTGGATTGACCTGAATCCAGCTGGATCCAGCGCGGATCCAGCAAAATGTAGAACGAAAATAAAAGACAACATTTTTAAGACTTTTTTTATTAATTTGTGCTTCTTACGATAATCTATGAAATCTAGTGTTGCAAAGGACTCGAGTCTTTTAGTTGTATTTTCTAGGACTCGACTCAACTTTGCAAGACTCGTTGAGCTAAAAGGCTCGGAGTCTAGAATCAAGCCGAGCTCAGAGTCATTTGACAACGACTCGAGTCTTAAAAAAGACTCGAGTCCTAAACAAGACTCGAGTACTAAAAAAACTGGTGTCCTAAAAAAGACTCGTTCCCAAAAAACTCGAGTCTTCAAAAAAACTCTGAGCATGTAGATAAGACTAATGACTTAATGTTCGAAAAAGACTTGAGTAGCCGGTAAGTTCAACATTTACCGATGGTTAGATACATTCTAATACATTCTCTACAAAAATATTGACAACTTTGAGGGTATCTTCCTCAAATTATTGCTTAAGCCCTAAAAAGGACTTGAGCCCATAAAAAGGACTCGAGCCCTAAAAAGGACTCGAGCCCATAAAAACACTCGAGCTCTCATGTAAGACTCGAAGAGCTTGTAATGACTTTAGTTCTCTAGTTTTGGAGTCCTACTATAATGAGTCGAGTCTTGAAATTCGTCATCCGAGTCCATTTATAGTGGACTCGAAGACTCGAGTTCTTTACAACACTAATGAAATCTGTCACTCATTTGGTGATATCTTATATCAATTTATCATTTGAGATCAAAAGAATCAACTAAAATTAAATAACAAACATATAACCTCATATAACATTTTAGATAATGTTACTAAGTAAGCAATATCTTATTACGTTTGTTTAATGATAGAACGGCTAATGGTTGTAGACTGACGATCAACTCATTGATTATTGACCATTCATCGCCGGAAAAAAATATTTAGAAACCGACGTCTATCAATGATTTATCGAACAACAACCAACACGCTCTCCATATGCACTTTAGTGACACAAAAACGAACGACAGAACGGCAACGTAGCTACGCCGTTTTGAAAATGGCGGCAACTCAAAACTAAACAATAGTAATTGATACTTTTGCGGATCCGCATCGCTGGATCCAGCACTGTATGCTGGATCCAGCATGTTTAAAAAGGCGCTGGATCCAGCTGGATTGCTGTGTGCTGGATCCAGCAATTGCAATCCCTAGTAGAGACCCAAGGAGGTTCCTCTACAGAGGCTGGCTTCATACAAGCCCTAGTCGGCACAAGAGCTGTCATTAAGTAGGAAAAAATATGTTTTGAATTTAAACGTAGTTCCGAATTGTTTAGAAGACTTGAAGAAAATTCCAAATGTCAGTCTATTAGTAGCCTTCAGATTGAATAAACCGAAGCATCAGCTGTGTTCCCCATAATCGTGTGTTTCCTTTGTTTTAGCTTTCAGGTATAGCTCCTGTGGAGGATTGGGTGCTCCTCCACAGTACCTACTTTTACAATTCGGAACATTGAAACTATTTCAACTATTTCGTTGTCTGGTGGTAAGAGCAACTGCTAGACTTGAGGTCCTGGGTTCGCTTCCCAGGTGAAGCAAACTGATATTGGTTTTTTCTCAGTAGCAGCTTCGAGTCTGGGGGTAACGAACGAGTGTTCGTTACGGGCGTTTCTTACACCGGACGCAGGATTCGTCCATGGCCGGAACTAAGAATGAATGACAACACATTTTAACTATTGTACCTAGTCCCGAAGTGTTTTACCCACCCGAAAAAATTAACTTGACACTTGTTTTTACGGATCGTTATGTCTGGGCTACTTTCGGACGGGCCCGCTACTTCGCTGACGGAGATACAGAGTAGACCCCCTGGATTTAGGATCATTAAGATCTAACGAGGCAGTTAGTTCTTATACAACCTATTTATATCTTATTTCTAATATCATAATGACGACGTCTGTGGTCTAGTAGTTCGAGTACCGGACTGTTGATCACGAGGTCGTAGGTTCTATTCCCAGAGGACACAAATATTTATGTGATAAATATAAGTATTTGTGTTTGGTTGGGTGTTACTTATGTATTATAAGTATGTATTTACAACAAAAAAGTAGTATATAAGTATTATATCCATTGTCTAGTACCCATAGTACAAGCTCTGCTTAGTTTGGGACTAGATGGTGGTGTGTAAAAATGTCCCAAGATATTTATTACTATTTCTTCTCTTAGGAGACTTGATGGACGTGCTGGCGCTGTTCACGTCGTCAGTGAACTTCGTGCTGTACTGCAGCATGAGCCGTCAGTTCCGCTGCACGTTCGCCCGGCTGGCCCGGCGGATGCTGTCCGCCGCAGAGGAACCAGCCAAATTCTCCAATAAACTAGAACCTACTACGCAGGTATCACAATATTAGGAATCTTAGTTTGTTAATTTCTTTAAGTATTTTTCGTCTGATATCTTGGTCCATAAATGTTGCTCGTATATTTGATGAAGCCAACAATTGTCATCCAATCTTTAATCAAGGTGACATTGGACATAGAAATTTGACGAGTGCCATACCACCCTAACATCATCATCAACCTATAGGTACAGTCAACAAAAGAATGTGCCCAAAGCATCCTTAAGGGTCTGTTTTACAGCTTACTTACTAATTTAACGGGATTAGTAAAGCAGAAATTGGCAGAAATTTTAATGCAAATTTTGTTCTATTTTTAATTTATTTGACAGTTAGCGGCTATCCAGAGGTACTGAAAAGGGTCACTCTTTATGAGTTTGGTAGCAATATAATAAAGGAAGTAAAATGATTTTTTAAATTACTAAATAATAATTAATTATTTAAGACAAAGTTTATTTTTTGTTATTGATACGACATGTTTATATTATGCGTCTAATTATTTTCACGATATTCTAAAATTTTATTTGCTAATATAGTACTCCGAAATTTAAGTCAAAGGTTTAATAGAGATAGCAGAATAAATGTTTTCTACAAAAGCAAAGTAATTAATGAACATCGTAGGTAATTATTTTGTCTAACTTTTGTTGTGTTTATTTCAAACAATTTATTTATATAAACATAGGTATTTAATTTAACAGGCCGACTAAACAAAAAACAAAAGTTTTCTGCCAAAATAATGTTTTTAAACAAGCAAGTACCTAAGTGAAATTATTACGAAAAATAATATTACTCTAAGTAAGTACAAGAGAAAATAATGGTTGATATAAAGTAGAGTCGAGTAAATAGTATAAATCTGTTGTAATCGTAAAGAGCAAAATCTTTATAAGTGAGCTTTTACGAGGGAAAAATAAATGTACCACCTGCTACAGTCGTAAATAAACTTAACAATGTGATTGGAAACGCACACATATACACAACGTCTTTACATACAAATCTCCTACTGAAGTCAGACTAGAGGTACTTTTTATAGGTTGTAGGTATAACTGATAGGAGAACATTCGTTGTATGACTTATCTTTCAAGGAGGTAAAATTTCGCATGACCAGAGGTATAGCTTTAGGGGAACGCGTAAGTATTGCCATCACAAGTGGCAATGATGCCAGTTTGGGCACGTTGCCAGGCAACAGTATTGCCAAGGAATACTTTGACGCTTAGTCGAACCTACCTTTTTTTACTGATGTGCATGTATGTACTGTACTGTATTTTTTATAAATAATGTATTCATGGTGGTGTCCAGGGTATTCGTTCAGTGCACGCTCATTTAATCTATTTTATCTATAAGTTGATGACAAGTAATCGATTATAATATTTATCGTCTTAGATGTTCATTTGCAGGCTAAAAGATCTGTACAGTGTAACAGGCAAATCTCGTTCTAATTAATTATGTGTTATACAACTAATAGAGAATGCTAAGCCTGACCGATACCATAATTCAATCTTCATAGTCTGTATAACAAAAATGGATCTTGGCCCGAACTTGTAATCTGTATTGTTATAAGGATGATGGTATTATAATTAGTTGTAGCATCTATCTTTGGGATTAGAGTAGGGTGACGCCACAATGGCCGGTAATAGCCGACGTGTCCGTTGATTGAAAGATTGTTTGGTCACAGGTCACCGGGCCGCTATAGCGCCAAATTCCCGCCCTCATCAGGGTGGTAGAAGAGAGTATTATGTAAGTAATGATACAGGTGAGTGGAAAACTATTTCTTTGTTAGTATCTATTAAGATAAATGTTCAATTCAATGATGTTTTAATATTCTAGTGTCTTATAAACTTATATAATTCGATGTAGCTACGTCATGAATATCAATAGAGTAATACAAAAAGGGCTTTGTTTCCGATCGTGTCTAGAGAAGAGAAAACACTTTTCAATTTTCACGGAGGAAGACGGCTTTAACCGATCCCTCTTTCGGCCACCGTTGCGTTTCCTATTAATATCCTTTTTATTTTGAAGATGATCGCTGTGTACATTCACTGTAGATATAAAAATCCGAGGCTTTTCCACACTAAGTATACCTAAACAAAAATATCTAACAAATGTTTCTTTTTAAGTCATCATAGGTCGAGCTTTAAACAACTCTATTCAATTGGTTGTAATGGATGGATTTATATAAAATCGCCAATAAGAGTGACAAAACACGACGTGTTCATACTGAATATTAGGAGTGTACTTACTCAGAGTACTACCATGTCACCTAGTTTTATCGCTTAATAAAATAGCTGTTGAAAACTTCACGTGCCAGCAAATTTGATCGATAGCAATTCTCGGATGAAAGGTAAACTAATACTTTACTCGGCCGCTTAATTCCTGAAGCGTGAAAAAACATGTTTGATACAAAGAGAAACATTCTCGAATTTTGCTTTTATATTTGCATTTTTATACACTATTTATTTGGATAAATAAACAGTCTATGCGAACTTCAGTTAGTACATTGCTAGATCATTTAATGGGCCAAAGCTTAATTGTTATTTGTGTGTTCAACATGGACCGATGGCATTAACGTCAGTTCTCGTACATGTGTATGTTAAACAAAATGATTCAGGGATTTGAGTTATGCGGGGTCGCTGATTGAATGACGCAGTTGTTACGCAAATCATGTTTCAATCACCATCTGCTCTTTGGTAACATGATTCAATTGTTTAAGGTATCAATCGTATGCCTCAATACATAATCGTAATGTAGTAAGATATCCTTATGATCCTTTGTAGGTAGATAGGTAGATTGTTGTGTATTTTCTCGTATCAAACTCCAATATTACAATTTATTTTCAATCGTAACCCTAATTATATTTTTATATTGTCATTAGTTTGTATCAATTGTATCTGATTCATTGATAAATCTTGCTACAATCACACCATTCAATTCTTTCTAATTTCCATCTCGTATTCTTACATTATGTAATTTATTGCTTAAATCTTACACCAATGGCATAATATAGTTAAATAGAGGTCTTACACTTAATCATGTATATCAATAATCAATATTATGCTAATTGATGCCTGTAGAGAGATAAGTTCATAGTTAAACTAATGGTCAACTCCACTTAACGATATTGGTATATCTACGCGGTTAACAAGCCCCTTGTGAACATGCTCGACTTTGTTGCTTACACACATGAAATCGACATGTCGGACGTAGGTAATCCATTTAGTTCGAGTACAAGTTGGTCAATTATTGTTTAATCCCGAGCAACATGAGATACCAATCTTCAAAGCAATTTGTTTCAATGAAATCTGACCCTGCTTCGAAGACTTATTAGCTTTGGGAAATGTAAATACGTCAAGGGTGTATGCCTATTAAACGCTTGTAAATTTTAGCGGATGTTGTGAAATCGATTGATGTGGGGCTCGTGGCTAAATAGTGACGTAATTGTGAGTCCATGGATGGATTCATCGTGACCCCTTCGTGGCATCGGTTATCATAGAATCGTTAGTGTTGGATAGACGCTCGAAAATGTTCTCAGAACGTCGAGATGTCCAGAAATTTTGTCGAGGTCTAAAAAAATATAGATACCAACTAAGCTGATGAGTGATTCGGAGCAAGTAATTAAAGTAGCAATTAGTTGTGAAAGCGGCTTACACTATAATTTCACACCTGTGCGGCTTAGGTTTAGCGCTTTCGCGATTAATTAGCCGCCGATTACTGGGAATTTGACGAGCAAAGATTAAGTTCAAACGCACAGGATTTGACGGTCGTCAACCGTATAGCATATAGCACTACGCATATCGAAATATTTCGTCTATAAATTTGGTTAAGCGCCTATTATAAAACTAGTGGTGATAACAACTATTGAGCAGGTGGTCCTATATTCAAAGACCCACGCATTAATTGTTTGAGAATTATTGTTTTTTGTCAATTTTCAGACCTCCGCAATCCAATTTCTGACCAATACCGCAAGGATGGACTGGTTGTCAGGATTCTGACTAACACTAACGATTGTCGTAGCACCTAGATACTTAAAAAAACAGAGAGTTAAGCCTTAGTCTTGAAAAACACTTTATGAGATTATCGCATTGGGGGCAGATTACATGTTATGTGGGTCGGTACTATGCGTTGGTGTAGGATCCTGGTTATAATAGTCATGGGATGTTGAAGCCTTCGCCCACAATCGCGATCGTAACTTATTTCTCTGCCACCCACACAACTTGCGAACATAAGCACTACTGTGTTTGTCTTTGACTTACAGCAAAAGCTTCACTCCCAGCAAAAGACATAATGCTATATTAGTATAGATACGCCAAAATTTATATAACTTATGTATAATTTGATTATAATATTCTAATAATAAACATCGCGTGCTGTGTCTAACTGTGGGCCGCCGAAATATGATTTAACTTAAAGATATTTATGGTAACTACTTATACGTAAATAAAAAAAAGAGTTTCTGATGTACTAGTAAGTCGTAAATTTATTTTATTATGTTTCATATCATTATTGATACATATTATATCATTAATTTATTATGAGACACGGAAACAGGGCCAATTCTAGTATATTGTACTTAGTAGATTATTCATTGTGGCAATTGAGTAATATTTTCAATCCAATCTTAGCCATAAATGTCATCGTTAGTTTTTTTTTCCGATATCTTTACATTAGGTATAACTTGCTCACGTTCGAGGTTGGGCAAAATTGGTCCTGATAATAGAAATTTCTAAAATTGGCAATTTATGAGCGGTCGAATAATATAGTTGCTACATTTTTTAAATATTTTGTCACGTTCGCTGTGGTACAGAGTCGATCCAAAAAGTTTTCAGTTCGATCTAAAACAATTATCAACCAGCTACGTGGGTTTTCAGGTCGCATAATTGAAAAACTGTTTTAATATAAAATAATGTTGTCATAGGAATAAAGTTTCTAGCAAGGGGTAGCTATGGATGAAAGTTGTTTGATTTATAGATAATTTATTTCAGTGCCATACAAACAATGAATTTATAGTAGGATGACACAAAATTTATAGCTTGTTAGATTAAAAGTATAGCAAACTAAGTTTCAATATTTTTAACTGCCTTATTGGCATAGTAGTGCATAAGCGCAACTGCTACTTGAGGTACTGGGTTCCATTGCTAGATGAAGCAGTGTTATTCAGATTTCTAAAATTAAGTACCTAAAACATACTAGTCAACTGTTGGTGTGCATTAGTACACCTCTGCCAAACCCTTCGGGGATTACAGCCGTGATGGTATATTTATTACTAATACCAATTTATTAATGTTTTTGAAACATGAAAAAGAGTTCGTTTCTACTATAACGTAAATCAACATACTCGTACATCACGAATAAAATTCTGTAACATGTGACGTATAAAAAAATGACTTGCAAAACTTTTAGACGTGGGCATAATTATAGTCATTAGGAAAATATACGAGGGAAAGTGAAAATATTTTATAGGGCGGTTCTGCTCCAATTTAGACGATGGTCCTTTCCCAAGCGTATCTGCTGAGTGGCGACCATGCCGTGTGGGCTAATCTAATGTTATTACCCAAGTGGCCTTGATTCTGTTCGAAGGTCCTGTGGTCCCTGGGGTCTATTACCAGAATAATTATGTACTGTGACGTCATTACGTAACTTATTATTATTATAGACCACTGAACTGCAGAGTTAAATGTTTGACCTCTGACTTTTCGAAATCATGCGCGTAATTATCACTCGCTTTAACGGTGAAAGGAAACATCGTGACGAATCCTGCATACCTGAGAATTTTTTCAACGGCATGTGAAGTCTACTAACCCGCATTAGGCCAGCGTGGTGGACTATGGCCTAAACCCTGTCATACTGAGAGGAAAACCGGGCCCAGCAGTTAGACGGTTAATGGGTTGATGATGATAATGATGATTTTTGATTCTTAGATTGAGAAATAGTGAGACAACGGTAAAATTATATGCTGAAGTGGTTTGGCATGTTAAGCGAATGTATTTAAGACGATTATCAAAAGGGATAATATCGGCGAAGTATCTATGCAAGAGTCGTAAGAAGTAGCGTAAATACGCTTTTTATAGGCATAGGTAGACATAATATAAAAGAAACCGTATCTGACTAATCGGTCAATGCACAGTCAAAACTACTGGGTAAGTCAAAGTCAATAAAGTGGGGGAAGATAGGTTTAATACGTATGCAGTCGCTAATAAAAGATGTTGGGAATAACTAGGAACAGTTCTCGCTAATCTTATTGTCAATATTTTTCTTTCTCCGATTTTTACGGCTGGGTTGAAGTTAGCTCGTGCCAACTTTCAGCCGGACAATAAGTTTGACGAGAACTGTATATGATCACGAGTAGGCATACCTCTAATGACATCGAAAATTATGATTTAACACTTGAAAAAGCAGAGAGTATTCACAAATCCATTATGTTTCAATGCGTTCATTAATCCCCTTTGTACACATAATCCACAAATGATGGATGCGCAAAAGCTTACGACTAATAATCTCTCATAATTCCAAACCTCAGCTTATAGCTGTGAATTATTAATAATTAATAGGACTATCTCGGGTATAATATAGAACTAGGGCTTTCTTCGCATTATAATAACATGGCTATGGACCCGCCTCCTAAATACGTAATAGTGCTCTTTATAAAAATTTATATTATAGGTATTACTTATCAATGAAAAGTAGTGAAGTTTAACGTTTTGAAGTACTGAGAAACGATTGTTGTGAGACTGTCGTTATAGGTAGGTAATACTAGGATACCATAACATATTGGAATATTTACTGCTATTCCTATAAATTTTTAGCTATTCTTTAGCCAAAAACAGGATGTTTACAAAACAGACATTGATATATTTGGTTAGGTCAACTTAAAATATAGCACTCTAAAACTGCAAGTCCTAAGTTGACCCAATAAGTTACTTTTATTATGAAGGTTATGGGAAAAGTTAAAGATAGTGTAGCTATGGAACCAAAATAACGTACCCATAGTAGGTATATACGTTCTAGTGTATATGTATGTTACACTTATTACTACACTATTACGTTATTACCTCATCTATGTATGTTACACTATCCTTTGCCCGCAACTTCGTTCTCGTAAAAGTTGAATTTTTTCCCCCGTATTTGCATAATTTTTTGTGATGATACTCCGCTCTTTTTGGTCGTAGCGTGATGATATATAGCCTTTAGCATTCCTCGATAAACGGGCTATCTAACACTGATATAATTTTTCAAATCGGACCAGTAGTTCCTGAGATTAACGCGTTTAACCAAACAAACAAACTGAAGCTGAAAAGCTTTATAATATTGATAGATACTTAGATGTAAAAATTCAAGGTATATTTTTAAGGTAAATGTTTCCTTTTATGTTCAACCTTTGGTATCGCGAAATGTAAAATAAATACGTCTCAGTAGGTCCTTTATGAAAAAATAACAAGTGGTTTGCCCTGCGGTGCCCTATTACCGTATGTCTCTTTGTTTAAATAATAAATTTGTTAATATGTCTAGCGACCCCAAGGGGAGTAATTTCATTACAATTAGCTTTTGTGAAAGAGAGTACATATGCGTTGATTAGTCACAGAGGACGTGAATTTACGATATTAGCTGGGAGTTTATATACTTAGGTACTATATTAATTTATATTTTACCAAAGTTATTATATAGTACGACAATTTTGCAACGATTTCAACTCTTTACTGTGTTAATATTATATAATATACACACCTACAGTTCACCGGTATGTTTAATAAGTCACATATTATAAGGCGTGAACCTATTGCCATTAACCGGGCATGATTAATATGAACTGCTACGATTTTTTTATAGAAATCCCCAATAATATTTTTCTCGACCTGGGAATCGAACCCCAGGCGTCCACGAACGTCGAACTCCCTTACCAGCCGTGCTTGCGACTAAACGTAATGGTGCAGGTATTAACCATACAATATTAATATATTATAGTTATACCTATGTATAGGTATATGTATTATATATTATCCTATCAAAATTTGTCATCTATATCTATACAAATATTATAAAGAGGAAATATTTGATTGTTTGTTTATACTGAATAGGCTCCGAAACTACTTGACCGATTTCAAAATTCTTTTAGTGTTAGATAGCTCATTTATCGGGGCAGGCTATAGGCTATAGCTATATACCATCACGCTACGACTAATAGGAGCGGAGTAGCACTGCAAAATGTTGCAAAAACGGGGGAAAAATGTTTCAAAACCACGCGGGCGAAGCCGCTGGCGGGAAGCTATTATATCAAATCGTTAAAATTGGTACTTTGTGTCATTTATGTATAATATATAAGCGATTAGCGATTTCAAAAATTATAATTAATCCAATTTCAATACGAATATTTGGATCGTTCGATTAGCGTAATGGATAAGCAATTATAGGCATTCACGTTACAGCTCGCATTTTCAATTTTATTCGTGGAATAGGATATAGGTATATATATATTTATATATAGTTTCACTAGTTACATTAGTGTGTTCTGTCGTTCCGGTGAGACATTTTGAGTTTAGCGGTAATCAACCCATATCTAACCTTAACATATCTAGATTGGATCACAGGTTTTAATAGTTGTCATTGAAAGGTAAAGGACTAATTTACATATTTAAACATACATTGCCGAGCCATTCAAAAAGAACATGATGTAAATATTAATTATTTTGCAAAAGCAATTACCCTGTAAAAACATCTAACATTTTTAGAGACTGCAGTTATTCTTAGTTACGTAGTACTCTGTTAGACTGTCTTAATTAGTCTGTCGACAATCTCCGCTAAGGACGTAGATTTAGACCCTGTCTCGGTACACACCAAAACCACTCCATCAACAGGGAGTTGAAATGAAAAATTCCCTTAATTTTATATCTTGGCGTTAAATATATTTTTCGGTGACTGAGATTGATGGCATATTATAACTGAGAAGTTACTGATTTATCAATACCCTGTCGTCTTCCTGCCGTTGAAAATAATTGTACACTTTTTGTATTTTTTACCATTTCCATGCTAGTAAAGTTTTTTTGCCAGTATATATTTTTATTGCCAGTAAAGTAAGTCGTGTCCGTTGTGAAGAATTGCTTTCCAACAGATGTCACTAACATCACCTTGAGACGTTTTAGAATGTAAAGAAAAATTTCAGGGGGACTCATGGTGGCTTAGACGTCTGGTGTATTTTTTAACCAGAATAAGCAGATTCGAATCCTGCTCACTAGTCGATGTTTTCCTTCATTAAAATTATCAATTACCTATACACTTTTGGATCAATGGGATCATCATCATAAATACATTTAGTTTCCCACCGATTGGATCAGGTCCTTTTCAGAATGAGTATTGAGCAATACACCACATTGGTGCGGGAGGTATGCGACAAAAAAAATACAATTAATTACTCCGCAATTTCCATAATTAATAGTTTAGCGGACTATAAATTATAATACCTATATATTTATGTTAATTGGAGATTAGGCGGCTTAGCATAAATAATTAATAACGTATTTAATTGCTTCAAGAAATTCTTTTATAAGGAGCATGAAAAAAATATTCGAGTATATATTTTACAAGTAAAACTTTTATATCATTTTTATTTTGACGGAGGTTGGGTCTCCTTTTTCTATGCCCATGGGAAAAGTAACAGAGAGTAAGTACCTAATCTATTAAATACCTATCTCAAAAGAGAAGCTCTTAGCATCAGTCAATGCCATGTCATTTGCTGTTGCAAGGTGTATGGCCTAGACAGACCATAAACTTACACCGCAAAAATATGACGTTATAAACCGAAATGACCCTGAAATGGTGTAAATAATTACCGTGAAAGTGGATTATAAGCATTCATAATCATTGATAAGTCTCAGTAATTACGAATAAATTGAATTAAAAGACTCATATTCCTTCGTCAATCTCCGTTAATCCATTATCTCTATAAATACACCATCTTTTAAAATATGTGTCTTTCATACCACAACGCTCCCTTCCCGCTCTCGAAAATTATTAGCCAATCTAGATGCCTAATTAAAAGTTTAGATACTTTCATTAAAGTTAACTAACAGCCCAGAAAACATTAATAACAGTCTGTCTCGTTAAACTGATTTTAACCAACTACTAAAACTAAATATAAATCTAACCTCACAATACTCTAACCACTCACTTTTATGTAAGTATCTCGAAATATGGCTATGAAAGTCTTTTGTTACGAGCCGTATGAACTTTCCTATTGTTAAAAGTTGTTAAAGGGGCGAAATGCCAAATATGTTTGAATTGATATGTGACTGAACACAGACGTATCTTGTCGACGTAAGCAGTCGCACCCCAAACCGAGTCTGGAGTTGTAGTTCGCGATTCTATACAACAAGAAATTCGTGAACGGAATTTACGAAATTACATTTCTGCCTTGTATTGTAAAAACAAAAGGATGTCGGGAGCGTATCGGCGCTCTTCTGTTATTGCTGTTTGAGCTACGGTAATTACTTACATAAAGGAGTCACTTTTATTGTTTGTTTGTATTGAATAGGCTCCGAAACTACTGGACGGATTTGATCATTTATAAAATGATCATAATAATCGATATTTGACGACGTCTGTGGTCTAGTGGTTCGAATACCGGACTGCTGATCACGAGGTCGTGGGTTCAATTCCCACAAGACACAAACATTGTATGTGATGAACTTAGGTGTTTGTGTTTGTCTGGGTGTTTCTTAAATATTATAAGTATGTATTTACAAAAAAAAACGTATATAAGTATTATATCCATTGTCTAGTACCCATAGTACAAGCTCTGCTTAGTTTGGGACTAGATGGTGCTGTGTAAAAATGTCCCAAGATATTTATTTATTTATTTATTTAAATTGGCATGAAACTCCATAGCCAATTCATTCTTTTTTTTTTCTTTTTTCTACATTTGTTTCATTCATACATAGAAAAAACTGTTCATAAGTCTGAAGTTAGGTACGGTAACTATGTGCATTGACATGTGAGAGCCTACAGAACACAAAAGTGAAAACATGTCGACCTAAAATTAAAATGTCCTATTAAAAACATTCACGTGTCCACTGCAAACAACTTGTGAATTTTATTCTGTTCTGAAACAACTGATTTGTAGACTAAAATTTTAATGTTTTTTCATATACATATTTATAGGTATCTAGGTTATCTGGATATTCCAGAAAACATAGGGTTGTGCGTTAGGTATGTCCGTGAACATTGATTTAATCAAAATTTAAAAATTAAGAAAGACAAACTCAATACATCGTCACTTATAAAATATACCGTTATCGAATTATAAAAATTGAATAAAAAGTAGAATAGAATATTATACAGATATTCATGACGTAAAAACATTATTTTGTTACTTCCTTCATTGTTCACGAACAATTTACATTGAATAATTGAATGTTTACTCAACCGTAGATAATAATATAAATGGCGCTACACGAATAATGAAACATTAAATTAAAACTGATATTATATAAAAAATAATGTTAAAATAATATACACTTCTTAATACATTTTTTGTTACAGGTACCATCGCTCTCTACAACTAAAACTAAGTTCACAAACATAAGTAGTGATTATGTATGGTATAATTATTCTTAAGCTGTGTGTTAAACGTTTTTAGATAAAATGTAAATATTATAAGCCAAAGCTTAATATTAAGGTAATAAATATTGTACATCTAACATAAAGCGGATTTGTAATGTAGTTTTTGCGTCTTTTGAGCCGTGACGCAAAAACTAACTGAAACAAACTGCTATATTTTAATTACTCTGTAAATATTTTTACAATGTTATAGTAAAAAATAACTATTATAGCATGAATAAATGTAGTTTTACTTAGGGTCCAATAATATGCATTAATTTTTAATTATAAATGTAAATATTTTATTACTTTTGTGAACGTTTGCATTTATATTTTTCTCTAAAGAACAATGTTCTATAATGCATAGGTATTGTAACGAATTTATACTATTGTCAAATTACATTGTAATTGCATTTTTATATAATTTTATAACGTAAGATATTACTTTTGCCAAAGCTAATCTGCTCCTCTTTTCGTAATAATGAACATTTTTGTTAGAATAACAGCTTAATCACCAAAGCATGAACCAAAGTTATAATGTATTAAAGGTAAAAGGTACCTATGTGTTCACTGTTCGCACTGTAATAGTCATATTAAACGGATTAATTAACATTAAATTTGAAGTGGTGGTTTTATTTATAAATCCCGAGTTAATTAAATTGCAAAACATTGTTGGAAACAGAAGGGGTTCGGTTTGGGTACGGCATGGATTGTGTAAATTCGTGCGAAAGTATCTGTGGGTCCACCGAAGTATCGCTGTTACGGTAAAACTAAAAGTTTGGAAAGTAGATACATCGATCAATCACTGACAATGGCGAACGTTCTCGATCACCCCACGTGCACGCTCCGCTACCTACAGCGAAACCGAGCGAAATCTGAGAGCTTTAAAAATATGAACTAGATCACAGTTTATTTATAGCGATCAACACGTAAAAATGTGATAAAATAATTAAAAGCAACCATATCAAAATACGGTTTGCGGAAGGTGGGGCCGTCTGTGCCGTGGAGAGGCCTACGGCAGCAGTGAACAAACCTGTCACCAGTCAACAAAGTTGACTGGTGACAGTATATATTTTAAGCAAACACTTCACAAAGATCAAAATTTTCTTTTTAATTAAATTAATAGTGTAATATACCTACTACATATTATATAAAGTGAGTGCGGAAAACCCCAATCCATTTGAAGGTACGCACTTATTTATAAGGTACTTAAGTTGTAGATGAAGAGAACGTTCTCTTAGTGGTTACTATTTACCAAATACCTACTATTTGAGAGCGGTAAAGTGATTTAATTCGCTTTGATCGTGGATTCGGCTTAGTCTCCGAGATAACTGCTCCATCAATACGAATACTCGAAATCCACTGACGTGATTATTTTTTCCTTTAAGGAAAATTGGCACCTAGTAGGTCAACGACCCGTGTCGGATAAATAGATTAGACCTTATTTATAAGGGTATAGTGTAGGCGAGAACAATAGATTACGTACTTACTTTCTTTCTTACATGAAAGACAAATTGATTATGTCGTTACGACATAAACAGGGCTTGTTTCATTACCTCTGGATAGCTAAGCTAAGCTTATCTGCTAATTTAAAGGGGAACTTCCTAGGAGGTGGTGAAAAAGGCCCTAAATGAAGTTACTATACCTAGTCTAAATAAGCTCTTATAAAGAGAAAATAGTAACTATTTATACCATTACGCCTGTATTGACCGAAGGGTTAGAAATGTACGTACAGCCATATTTCGCGATATCTTTAGGTCCCCATATAACAGATGGTGAGCTTATTGCCATCAACCGGACACAGATCCAGACTCCGAGCTACTGCTGCTATTTGGCCTAAGTCAGACTTCGATTTTCTATCCTGGGCTTCTTCATACCACGTTGGTAAAAAGTGGTCAAGTGGTAGGTTCATTATTGATCCATCAATATTAAATTAAATTATTGAGCTTTTAAAGTTTCCGCTACCGCTGCCTGGCTAAATAAAGCCTAAAATAAACAATACATAGATCGCTTTCAGTACGGGAGGGTCAATATTTGGCGTAGCGAATGGATTAACCTACAATCCTTTAGACTAGTTGATCCAAAAATCAACATCACCATGGGTGTAAAACTAACAGCAGCGCCCAGCGGCTTAACACAAGTTAAGTAATCCTCGAAATAATAATCAACTAAATTTAGAGCTTAACACAACATTTCTTCGGTATGGTAACATAATATTTCTTCACGACCTGTTCCTACCTTAGTAATCTGGTATAGTCATTAAAAGGGAACAAATTCAAACCTTAAGTTGCTACTGAGAATTTCCTAATATAAACCTGGGAACCGATCACAGGACTCCTTCTTCGGTTCAGCGCTTGTGACTATTCGATTATGAGGCCATTTAATAATTTATGTTTCATGTTATTTTTTAGCTACATACAGAAAAAAAAAACTAATATTCTTTCTAAGGTCGTCGTCGACTATTACCTTTAAATATTTTATCGTAAGTCCATCGATTCGTTACAATTTAGGTAAGGCTATGTTTATCAGAGCGAACTGAGCGAAGGGATCAAACATGTAAATGAATCAACAGCTGCACACTGTTGTATTAAATGAAATCGAACCTTGGCTTACCCTCTGTCTGTCTTGTCAATGTACCTACCTAGTAGTTTAAATGTTGGGAAAATTGAGTTCGTATTTAAACCCGTTTCTACTTCTGTTTTTTTTTAATACTGTTATTTTCTTTTCGGCTATGACATTATTTTTAAGCCTCATTCTCACCATCAATATCAGATCAACTTCAACTGAATGGAATAGACGTACGAAAAGAATTCAACTAACACTAACTTTAGCTTCAATATTTCAGTAAATCAATTCTGTTACTATTATCGACAGCAAGGTACATACCTATCTAAAGTTACATAAGATACCTAACACGACCAGAGCTAAACTTTGGAAATCTATCTACATTTAATTTAATTTTTATCAATAATACAATTTATGATCCATCTCTCTCTCTCTGTCTGGGGTCGGTCCCTCATGTCTGAGGATCGTGATCTGATGATCTGTCCCCACCGGTTTCTGTTCAGTGCGTTTCGCATAACCGTGTAGAATTTGGAGGCCGACAAGTCTTTTACTATCATTCCATCTTCTTGGTGAACGTCCGCACGATCCGATTCTCTCACTCTGAATAGATTAACATGATTTCCAGTGCGATTTATTTGTCACCAAAATGTAATCTGGATTCACTGTTTTTACTTAACACTACGCACGTGGAGTTCTGGTTTTTATCAATTTATTACGTCCCGTTAATTCGTCGGTTTATCTGTTACTTTTGAGCCGTAATTTAGATCCGAGCGCCTTGATAATTCAGATTAAATTAATTCTGAATGTGGGCTGCAAACGTGATTAACGCGGCAAGGACACCCACTGTAACGTACTAAATTGTGCGCACTATACTGCTAATTAATGTAATCCATTGAAGTGCATTGCATATCGTAATGCACGCTGATTAACAATGTTAAATACAAAATCAAACCTAATATTAGGATATCTCGCCGTTTATTAAATTGATGAGGCTATTATCATACCAGTAAACTTTGGTGTGTGAACTGTGTACATCAGTTCAACACTGCCTAACCTAGTCAGGAATACAAGCTTGATGGTACTTGATGGTACATAAACCTACCAGTTTATGTTTATAATATCCGAGATAAAATCTTGATGTTATCCTACGCTCCGTAATTACGTAAACCAATTAATTGACGCCATTTTGGTATTCGGTGATTTAAACCTACCGAGTAGGTACTATTTAATCAAACTAAGTGGCCTTCTCTGGTATCGCAAGCTAAGACATCTATTATAACCTAAAAAAATCTTGCCTGAGATAATAATACCTAATCTAATCTACCCAACTTTACATGATTGTTATACACATTATATTATTACTTTACTCGTAAGAGGACGCTGAAGTTATAAACACACTCTAAATATAGTGTAACACCAATTATCTTAACTTAATATGTAGATAATCTTTTGTATCTTTGAATACATACAAAAGATTTATTGCATACCTACATACATGCAAAAACATCACCCATTGTCGACAGGGCCATTTTTTACATCGTTTCAGGAAATCCATATTCAGCAGAAAACATTTCACGGGCTAATAGGGATAATAAACTGGACTTATACGGCCATCGCAGACCGATAACCGGTCCATACTTTCCAGGATACTTTATTACTACGTAGTATACTTACTATGCTCCAGTACTACATAAGTACTATATCGAGTAGTAAGTAGTATCTACTTATACTAGAAAATACATTTGTTTGTATTGAATAGGCTCCGAAACTACTGGACCGATTTGAAAAATTATTTCAGTTTTAGATAGGAATGCTATAATAGGCTATATAGCATCACGCTACGACTAATAGGAGCGGAGTAGCAATGAAAAATGTTGCAAAAGCGGGGGAGAAAGTTATCAAGACCACGCGGGCGAAGCCGCTGGCGGGAAGCTAGTATACTTTATATGTTTGTTTGTCTGTTTATTTACGAATTATTCGGCACAGTTCGAGATTGGTCTAGCAACTTTGCGGTGTTTCGTGGGCTCTATTCCCGGCCAGAAAAATTAGATGCCTCAAGACATAACGTAGCTTTGGAATGAGTTTGGTATGTCATGCAAGAACAATAAAGTTTTTTTAGTCATTAAAAAATATAGATAGGTACTATTTATTCAGATATTTTTATAAGTTTTATCCCTATTCATAAAATTAGATTTACTGATTAATTTCGTTAGAGTATCCTAGACAGTTAAATCATTTCCCAGGGACACAGTGAGTTTAATAAAATTATGCGGCGATTTTCTAAATGAGCCTCATTCCAGATCCTTACAGGCTTACGAGGATTTACAGTACCGGGGACTTAGTGCGACGCACTTGTTCAATTAAAAACGGCATATAGTTCTTTGTCTACGAAAAATAAATTCAGACTTTTATGCTCTGTATAAATGTCTAACTCTGATTAATTATGTTGATAAAATTTGACAAGGAGATAGATTGTATCCTGAGGAATAAGGCAGATTAATCTCCAAAGTATGCAAGTTAAACCACGGGAAAAGTTTGAGTAAAATTAATAAATGTACTTCTAATATTTCTAACTTGTTGCTTTATTTTGCTTGAGCCAAACAAGGTATGAGCCCGTAATACCTGTTTTTATTCGCCATCGACATGCTCAAAAGACTTGAAGAACTTATGTACCTAGGTACTCACACAAATGTAAATACGTCACAAATATATGAAGGTACCGATAAAATATTACAAAAACAAATACAAACGCTCTGTATGAATTGACATTTCTGTAACATCTCTCCGATTGTTCTTTCGCAATCCAATTATGTTCTCATGAATAAATAAAATGTTACTTGCCTAATAAGTATGTGGTTTGGACAGTCCTATACGTAAAATGTACACGTGAGTATGTTGATATTATTGTTTCAATAAGTACCTAACTATATCACAGTGTACCTAAGCCCGAAACATTATGAAATTCCATTACAAAAATTATGAAATGTATCTTTTGCAAATTCGATAACAATGTTTCGATAACAATGTGTGAGGAATTTTTATTGTGTTGTGTACCATGTTACTTAGTTTGTTACATACATTCAGAATGATGATTTCTAGTTCTACTGATTACAATGACAATATTTGCTGCTATGTAGGTTTAATAAGCCACTCGGGCTAATGTGATCGCAAAGATTCGCAAATTGTTAGTCACCAACTCACCACCTTTTTGCCGGTACGAGTGATTACGTGGTTTTGACAACCCATAAGTTTGAATATACTTACATAGTACACAGTACTTAAAAAAAGTTTTATGGTAATCTTTGGTCTAGTGGTTTGAGTACCGGACTGCTGATCACGAGGTCGTGGGTTCGATTCCCACATGACACAAACATGTATGTGATGAACTTAGGTGTTTGTGTTTGTCTGGGTGTTTCTCATTTATTATAAGTATCTATTTACAAAAAATATATATAAGTATTATATCCATTGTCTAGTTCCCATAGTACAAGCTCCGCTTAGTTTGAGACTAGATGATGCTGTGTAAAAATGTCACAAGATATTAAAAAAAACACTGTTAAATTGCTTGGTTCGTACGCACGACTAGTAACACTAGAGTTCCTGGGTTCAATTCGGTTGGTGGTGTTTTCAGGAGCAGCTCTTCACCAAGTTACTGCAGTTTGGATTTTTGTTCAATTAATGACCATAGGTGCGCCCCTATTACATGGTGGTGATGCTAGTAGCTGTTTCCCCAAGGTTCAGTTTAATTAACGGTTTCCAATTAGACGGTCCTCAATCCTATAGGTATTATAAGTTTTCTTAATTCAATCTAAACACTCAATTTAAGTTTGAGACCTATTCAGATATTTATAGGATAACTTTTCTATTGAAACTTAGTGTAAGCAAACGAAAGGAAAATTAAATTAAATGGTATTTAAACTCGAAGAAATGTTTTTAATAACTTGATCTTCGTAAATTAATAAAACTATTATTTCAATTAACTCTAATCTCTCCACTGTACTCTCTTAGCAATACTAATCCGTAAAATGAAAAAAAATTAGAACAACATATTGAATGAAGACAGACAAGAAGAGAGGAAGTTTTAAGTATATATTAGGTACTGGAAAAGTGTTCCCAAGGCCGTCTGCTACGCTAGAGGTCTTTAATTGGGTTCGATTTTCGGGCCGTGCAGTGTTGTTGTTTTTCTGGGTTTTAATATAAATACAATAGCTGCTTGGAGTCTAGATTTGTGGCTGGTTGATGGCAAAAGGCTCCTTATTACATGGGACCTAAACATACTGGCGAACTATGGGTATACCTTAGTGCACTTTTACCTAAGCCTTCAAAGAATACCATCCACTTTTAGTCATTACTGGAGGTTTCTTACTACCTAATAGAAGTTTTCTTGAACTGAATTCATGAACAACAAAAAACACATAGGAACTAAAAAGCAAAAAATAACATATTTACATTATGATTTCTAACTAATTTTGAGTTGGTGCCAAACAGACAATCAACGAAAGTCATATTTGAATTAGATTAGTAGTTTGGCACCGCCTCCGACCAATCTGTAAGCACCAGCATTCGAATAAAAAAAGAATCATCAAAATCGGTTCACCCAGTGCAAAGTTCTAAGGTAACAAACATAAAAAAAAACATACAGACGAACTGAGAACCTCCTCCTTTTTTTGAAGTCGGTTGAAAAGAGGTCATTGCTACTGTCGATATAATAAATACCTATTGTATATTAAAATTCACGAAACATAGAGCTTCATTTTTGTACGTGCCTGGGGCGCGACCAGGTGCATTCCCCTCATCGTCCCTGTAGCTATAAGTACCTAATGTTATGAGTTAGTCACCTCTATTTTTAATTAAGGCGCAATTATGATTATGTTGGCTTTCAAGGATCTGCCGAATAGGAGAATTTTACGGCAGCTTGAGGCGCCTCCGGCGGTTACCACGAGGAACTAAAAGTAAAATTTTGGAAAACATTATTTTCTTCGTACTTCCTAATAAAAATTTGGTCAAATTTCGAACACCAGGCGAACTGTCACTGTAATCATTTATATTATCATTTATATTTTGTTACTTTTGGATACATATTACATTCATACGGAGCCTTCACGGCTGACCACTAAATATAAAGAATAACGCTATTAATAATAAACCATTTACTGCAATCCGAGTAGATAATAAATTAAATAAGTAGAATTGTTACTGTTAATAACCTCAGGGCATCATTATTCTTTACACGACTTTATAATGCAACAATAGGTACCGACGCACGTTCGTCTATTCTAATAAAAATATGATTCTCTTACAAAAGGAATCCATCTTTGTGCAGTAGAGGTAATAAGTTCGTATACAATAGAACGGTAATCCCTCCTTCGCTATTTTAAGTAATAATACTTTTAATATTATACTTTCAAGTTACAAAAAAAATATATAATAAAATTAATCGTGTTCAGGGAGCATTAAGCGTGCAACCGCAAAGTTTTGAAAATGGCAGTAACTTTTCTCGTTAATCATATAAGATTATTGTTGTTGATATTCGATCAAGCTATTTCCTGACAATATTACCGATCGCGACGGCAGTGATCATTTTCCTCGTAATAATAAATCACTGAGAGGAATGTAGGTAAGTATGTTGAGCGCTGTAGAAAAACACTGAAATTCTGTTATTTACTTTTGATTTTAAAAATATTTATGTTTGCAACAATGATAATATTATTACACAAAGAATAATGACACATAATTACACTTCGTCATATTATTGAATGATATAAAGTAGGTACGGAATGTATTTACAAAATAGTGATATTCTACTCACTCATCTCAGAAACTGTAAACATGGGCACGTAAGGTCCTTATCCGCTAAGACTTTAGGGAAATTCCCACGAGATGCCAGGTAATATCGGGCAGATCTATCTCTAGTATAATCTAGTGTAATTGGCCATAATCTGCAGGTACTAACTTTTTATTTCATGTATAGCTGTAAGTTTTCCTAAAATGAATAATATAAAGACGTGTAACATAGCATATCTTCACGCCTATATTACCTGATTGGTTAGGAGTAAAGGTGTACAGCTGTATACGTGTACACCCACCCATTACATACTGATGAACTGTTGGCAATAGGCTCGTCCCGGGAACGAACACCGAGATGATATTGAAAATTTCCCAATAAAATAACTCAATAACACCCTATCAGTAAACGCGCTCGAGCATTGTGTACAAAAGTAACTGACATTCACACGTCATTCTTCCACATAAGTTCAATAAGTTCAAGCTTCAGTATTTATTTTTATTCCCAATTCTGCTGAAAACGTAACTCGGGACACATTTACAATAAGTTTAACTTAAAGTCAGAACTTACTGAACGTGAAACCTTCAAACTGTTTTTTGGTGTTATATAACCAGTGTTAAATTTACCGACATTCTCATTTTTAGGTCAGTTGGTACACAAGAAATAAAGATTTCGACGGCCTCTTGAACGCACGTGTCGTTTAAAGGTCACAGCTTAT
Organism: Acronicta psi; assembly: GCA_946251955.1. Lineage (NCBI taxonomy): Eukaryota > Metazoa > Arthropoda > Insecta > Lepidoptera > Noctuidae > Acronicta > Acronicta psi. The sequence goes on along the minus strand of OX276472.1, from coordinate 6,662,509 downwards.
TACAGCCACCCGGCACCCGACCCACACCGCCTCGTGGCTCGGCGTCCACTCGTTGTCAGCAGGTGGTTCATGGGTGGACGCCGCATTATCACCAGTAAACGTCGCGTGGTTAAACAGAGGACATCGCGTGGTCAACCAGAGGACGTCGCGTGGTCAACTAGAGGACGTCGCGTGGTCAACCAAAGGACGCCGCGTGGTACACTCGCGGGCAGCGTGCGATCCACTTGGGGCTCGTACTAATTCAATGCCACAGAATAGGTAATAGTCTTACGCAATGTGCAGCAACGCAAGAGCATGCGAGCAGCGAGTTGTCACCGAGTAGCCCACTCGCCGTCAGCGCGTAGACGGCATTCGCCCGAGGCGATCCGGATATGTAAGCGCACATCCATACAAGGCTATATAAAGAATAGTAACGGCACGAGGCGAGGAGCTGCGGGTCGGGTGCTGGGTGGCTGTAATGAGCTGGGACCTTTATGAGCCGCTAAATAAAAATATAGACCAATTTTTTTTTTCGTTTTACAGTTTCAATGTTTTTAGTTAGGTCTATACAAATTTTGTTCCTGTTTAAAATTTATCCGGCGGTTAGCTATCCAAAGATGGCGAAGCAGGCCCTAAGTAGCATTCAAAACGATACCTAACGTTTTTTTGCAACACCCAGGGGTATCACTCGCGCATCGTCGACCCTAAAAACCTCTTCTTTGATGAAATTTAACCAACATTCACTTATTAGCACAGGAACACGAAATAATTAGTAATATCATGTATTTATTGCTGGAAATAGTTATGAATGTGATTTTAGTTAATTAATTTAACGATATTACGGTACCTCTCTCGTACGTACACCTCTTGAGTCAGCCAATCACGTTGTCAACATTTATTGGTACCCGCGTAAACCTTGTTACCTGTTAGGCTTTGCGCACACGTCACGTTCGAGTCTGCACATTCGGACCGGCAGTGTTTGTTAAACAACAAAACCTACCCGAAAGAATTACTACATAACATTATTATAAATACACTTTCACGCCTGTAATTCCCAGAGGGTTGGGCAGAGGCGTACTAATACACCCACAGTTTGCCGGTATATTTAGGTCATAGCGGTTGAGCTTCTTAAAAACTCAATAACACTTCTCGAATCGAACCCAGGATGCCCATTGCCCAGGACCTCCACCGTAGCAGTCGGTAAGTCGAATCTAGATTACAGTCAGACCCCAAGGGGTCTTAACCACCGAGCAAGTCATTTTCTGACGTCTTTCGAGATGCCGATTTGAATGGCAGTAGGCAATTCTATTCCAACCCATCCGCACACGTGGGTACCCTAGCTACCCTTTTCGATTTTAATTCCGACCCGAAGAAGTGTGTAACACGCCTAATACTCTTATTATAATAGAAATATTAACGTGTCACGTGTCACATGAATATGCTCCAAATTGCTCTATATTTGGGATTCCAACAATTAAAATTATTCAAAAGATAACACACGGAGAGGGATTTGAATGTTACCCCCAGGAGTGTTTTATGTTATGTTGTTAACGTCAAGCGCATAATAAATAGGTAGCTTTAACATTATGTAACTGTGTTATCTGAATATCTTTAGTAAAAACTTTATGAATTACCGACCTATTTGATATTCCTGTTGGTACAAGTAAGGTAATAAAATGAAACGAGTATTCGTTATCGCTAGATAAGGTAAAAAATAGTAAGATCAGCGTAAGTACTCTGCTTGCTAAGTATTTTTTTATTCTGATAAGATGACAAACAAACGTCCTAATGATAAAAAAGCGTTAACAGCGTTAACAGCGTTAATTATTATAATTTAGAATTTTACAAATCAGAATTTCAATATTTTGTATAAATAATGCTTAATGCATTCGTTTATTCACTATGTAATTTTATCCATACAAATATATTGAGGAAAATACAGTTGATGATGACGATATACGTATTATATCAAAATAGTCATCATCCTAAGCAAACAAACTGACAAAATCGGGCGTACAGATGATGGATGATCGGGTTTCTACCGTAGTTTTATTGGCTACGAACGGATTGCGCTACGAGTCTACGGCGTAACGGACAGATTGTGGTCACGGCTACAAGAGCTGCGCTTTTGTAGCGGAAGAAACATTGCTCTACTACTTTTTTGTTATATACACCTATAAGTTGGCAGTGTTGCCATTATTATTTAAATTTTTGTATAATTCACATTATTATATTTTTTAGTTTCCTAGAATTTTAGTTTAAACGTGTATGGTCATTGTTTTATTGTGTGTCAGACGAATGAAAAATAAATACTTTTTTTCCCTTTTTCTTTCTACTTATATCTACAAAGTTTATTTCTTAGATGTATGCCTCATTAGGCTATTAGCCATTAGCGTGACTGCTACGCCAAAGGATCTGGGTCCGATACCCTGGTCGAGCAAAGTGTTGGGGGTTTCCTATAAAATTGCACTTCTGAGTTTGGAAATAAATAAAATAATATAGCAAAGAAAACAATTGTTATCTATGAAATAAAATATTTTTAGTTATTTTTAAAAGATTTTTATTTCTAAATTCTAGTTCATTTTGTTTATAGAGGTTATTATTACCTATACCTATATTGATATTACTACCTTATACAATGCCTCAACCATGAGTTTTTCTGACTAGACTCGCTAGCGACGCCGTAAAATATTTGTATGGAAAACCCCTTACAGCGCCTCTAGCGGTTACGTAAGAAACTAAATTCTGCTATGAGATTTTAGAGCATTTTGATGCGTAAAAAACCTATCGAAAGCCATTCTATAGAACTCATGGTTGACGTACAGATCACAAGACACAAGATCACAGTCTTTAATCAATCATTGCCACAATACACGTACATATTTAATTCACACAAATTATTTTAATCTTGATGATATGTGAAATATAAATCCTCTTAATATGTAACATGAGCTAAGTGTAGCTCGAATCCCTACAATTAGTAACAATATTGAACGATATCGATATTCCCAGATGTATTTCGCATACGTAGTAGAGATCAACTTTAATTAAAATCGTATTTTGTTTAGGCGTTATGAGTATCTTGAATATAGAATGGTTTAAGGCCTGCACAGACCTTGTCACCTTACCTAAAAAACTTTTTACTTAACATCATAAAGGCAGTAATAATTCGCCTTAAAAGCTGAACCAAAAAAAAAAGAAAAAAACACACAATAGACCATAATTATTAGCAACATCCCATTTGCTTTTTAACGTATAAAAAGGCCAAAACTAAGTGGTCTCCGACCATTATCGTGCCACGACAATTTCCGACTCGTGCCGTACTTAGTTCGCTCCGGTGCCGGCAGAAACATCGGAAACGCAACAGACCGGGGTACGGCAAACACGGATCGTCGGATAATAGAACGTTAGCAATGAGACGGGAAGATAAAGATCTTATTATATTAGAAACAAGAAATTTTAGATTTCACACTGAATTAACATATCCCATTAAACGCACGTACTACTTGGCACGGGCCTCCTCTCTCCCGGGTTAGGCTATAGTCTACCACGCTGATCTAGTGCGGGTTGGCAGACTTCAAATGCCGTCGAGAAAATCTCTCAGACTTGCAGATTTTCTCACAATGTTTTTCTTCACCCTTAATAATTATTAATTCGCACATGATTACGAGAAGTCAGAGGTGCGTGCATTGGATTCGATCTCGAGACCTAGGCAGGTACGACTTGACAGTCCAGTGGTCATATGCCAAGGCTATCACTTCTTTCATAAACGTTATTTATAAGGCATTTTTGTTAGGAAATATAATGTATACAAGGTGGAAGGGACATCGACGCACATCCGAATAAAATGAGTTTAGTACATGATTCTGGACCCCCCTGCGTTGAATTTTTCTGTAACTTTTTTCATCATTTTTTTAATTTTTTAATTTTTTCTGCATCTTTTTTTACTTGAACCTGTAAAAAAATATTATTTCTGTGTACCCAAATTAGGTTTATAATTAAAAGAACATTATTTCACTTATTTCGAATCGCGCGCGCGATAACATTCACCGCGGAGCGTTATAATCGTGTTTTTAGCAATACACTGCGCGCTCAAAAATGACAATATCTGTAATAACCGATCATTTTCTACATGAATGACCTAGTTCATTTTATTTTTGACCTTGAGTGAAACCTTGTCACAACGTTTGTGCGTCGATGTCCCTTCCACCTTGTATATGTCAATAATAGTCGGAGATGATATACCTTATTAATTTCATGGGACTATAAATTGTGCGTAGAAAAGCAAGTGCGCCTCTGCCTAATATTTCTTAAAACCTCTTTCCTGGCAGGTACTTACGTTGGTAAGTATGTTATGTTTAATTCATTTTTACAAACCTACGTAAAAAAGGTTCTGGTCATTTCTTTGTCAATACCTTCTACAAATGACTTGGGCGAATGGCGTCGCAATACTGGAATAATTCAATGAAATGATTTTTACAAGAAAATATTCGAAATTCGCTTTTCAGAATTCGTGCGTGACTAATGAAAGTTTCTTGTCGGCTAGGTCACGCAATTGGGGGGGCCAGGCAGGCATGTTTTTCTAGCTATTTAATAACATTAATGCGAAACCTTTTAAGGCAAAGGATTGGGTTTTTTTTTTGCTAAAGTGTTTGGGAGTACCTTCAGAGTTTAAGCAACTTTAGAAGTGTTGTTGTTGTTGAGAAGAGCATACAATTTTCTGTTGCTTTTTCAAGATAGATCCTATCTAAGTATTACTTTTAGCAGACATGACCACTTATACCTTCAAACTTGTTTACGCCATAACCTTCTTTACTTTATTGCGAATTCACCGCTGGACGTTATATTAGCTATCCAACGAACACGGAAAATTTCAATACAATCCCGAACAATGCACCACACTCTATTCAAATTTTATAGCCCTTTAAATTAAATTAACTGAAAAAAAATGTGTTTTTGAACTAATGTAAATATGTATGGTCTGAGGTAGACACTGATATTCTGAGGTCAGTAAGTCTGGAAAGTGTTCAAGTAGTCCCGGGCGACAATTTGTTCATTGCCTACCCCGGTATCGACAGACCTGCCGTTTCCAAGCACCAAAGAGGTTAATATTATGACCTACCCTTTTAGTTGATTTGCATGACAAACACATGACTCGCTCAATCTGATTTCGGTCTGACAGTCCTTTTACCCACATCATTATTGCCAGTTTTGGAGCGCGTTTCAGTGTTCGGCGAATAGTCGATTACAATAGAATAGGTACACTGCGCTACATCGCTCTGTAGTTTGGCAAACTCGAGTTTGTACTTCCGAGACGCGGTCAGTGACCATTTAAATTATTTCTATACTCGGTTTCCGCCAGCAGCTTCGCCCGCGTGGTCTTATAAATTATATCTATTACCTACTCGGCAAAGATGTAGCTTTCAAATTTTTTGAAATCCGTCCAGTTGTTTTTGAGTTTACTCATTACAAACATACGAATATACAAAAATATTAATCGCTTCTCTTAATAATATTGGTATACTTAGATAAGTTTTTTTTTATGATTCGAAATATTCTCATCAATCTTTACACATCTAGGTACCTACCTATATATCTCGTGTCTGTACTATGTATACAATGTTTTGAAAGTACAATACCTAAAGATAAGTAGCTCTAGGCTAGTCTCTAGTAGGCTAGGCTCTAGGTAATGTATTTTAGTCCCTTTCTGGTAAACATGCCCCACACGACAACACCAACTTATTGAATTTAAAAATCTATAATGTCAGTTACGTCCAAGCCACTATTACCTACTAAACAAGTTCTGACACTAATATAAAACGTTTTTATGCAATAAAATCATGGAGTACAGCTTAGTCGAATTTACAGGGCTTTTAGAGCTAAGCCAGACGTAAGTAAATAGCTATTTATATACTTAATGATAGTTGTAAGGGAGTGTACTGCTGTCAGCTCTTGCCATTTCGGATTAGGCACGTCGCTCTCAGTGAAAGCTTTTAACGGAGAAACACGACATTTAACTCTGAATTCGTTATAGTATATTTCAATTAATATTAATGTGAATTTCGTGGACGTAATGAGGAAGTAAAATTGAACAGACTGACTTAGACAATTGGAAATGTACGATGAGAGAGAAATCTCAGAAAATTATGAATATGTGAATGCATGTTACGCGATGCTAATAAGTACCTGAAGGGAATCTCCTACTCAGCACCGAAGACCTTATTATCCGAACCGATGTCGAAACACCGACCAAGGAACGGAAATCGCCAACTGATCTTGCATTTAGTGACGTACGTAGACAATCAATAATTGCCGGATAAATTAAAAAATGAAACATAATTTGTATCTGCCACGAAGTCATTAACGGAACGGACGGACGGTGGTGAAACAGGCCTAAGGCCTAATAAGTAATCTAAAAAGTTATCTTAGCATGGCTAATTCTTAAAAAATACAAAAAAGATAAATAATTGTAGGTAAATTCATTAATCATTCATGATTCCCACTTCGATTAGGAATCATAGGTTAATTAGAAATTATAATTATCATAAGTTTTTTTTTCTATTTTAATTTAATAAATTAGTTACTTAAATCATTTTTTGTTTTTTTTAATCATCGGTGTGCATTTGTCGTAATACCTATATACAATTAAATGGTATATATGTATGTTATAAAACACTGTACCTACCTACTGACGAACAAATTGATTTTGTTCAAACGCCTACAATAATTCATTATACAAAATAAACTCGCGCCGAAATCAAAAACGTGTTTCGTGTGTTAAAAATACACCACCCAATCTTCGTATGTGGAACGAGCCAAAACAAAAACGGAACGACGCAGTACTATATGACAAGCTAATAAGCGATATAACTATATTAAAATGAAGCATACATACAATATGGTGACGACATACCATCACGGCTATATTCCCCGAAAGGTTAATCAGAAGCGTACTTATGTAAACACACAGTTGTTCGTATTTAGGTCCCATGTAATAGGGAGCGAGCATTAAATACCATTAACCGCACAAATGCCGTCAACCGCAACGAACAAATTCAAACTCTAAACTCGAGAATTTCATAGAAAAGTCCAATAACACTTTGGCTTAAAACGGGAACCGAACCCAAGTCCTTAAACGGAGCAGTCGCCGTTGTTTAAATTTAGTAAACTATATACTACAAAGTAGGTATATGTACACGACACAACACCTAGCTGATAAACTTGTATAATGTTTTTATGACCATGATGAAATAAAACCAGTGTTACTACTACATGCTACTATTGTTCAACGTATCCACCATTTATAAACGCTCAATAAATGTTTTATACATAATATGTATTTGTACAATTCACACTTATACATATTTATAAAGTTCACTTTCCGGCATTTAACCCAGCAATGAACTGATACTCGCTTGCGCTTTCACCGCAACCCCGGAAAAAGTTTTCTACGTACCGAGGCTAAATTAAGCCTTAAAACCCAACCAAACCTCCCAGTCTAAAATAACCAGTTGGTCATTTGAAGTTCAAAATTCGGTTAAAAGTTACTTTTAATAAATGCTTGTTTCAATTTCAAGTCCTTATTTATACCTGTAGCTAATTATTTTAGCTTATAAATCAGCTAAAACATACTGTAAATGGATACGTTTTAATAATTTTATATCAAGACAAGAAACTCTTCAACGCTACAATAAATTAATTGTGTTTACACTTAGTTAATTTCAGCAAAATGTTCTTTGTAGACTGGAATGTACAGTTATTAAAAGAAAAAAAATATACGTAGCATAATTGTTTTACACCGTGCTTTATTAAATTGTTGAAATATTCTGAAGTTAGAAGTTAGCCAACACATTAATCAGAATTGTGGCATTGAAAAAAATACGATGTAAGCACTCTAAAACCCCTTGTGTGCAAAAAGGTCGCTACCACTCGCACGCACATACGCTTTTTAACCAAAATTTTATTTCAACATTTCAACAAATATTTATATTAAAAATCTATAAAAGGACAAAGAAACTCAGTGTTATAATACTTTTGCTAATCATTTATAGCCAGTCAACCTAATATGCTAATGTCCTATTTTAAGTGATCTACTTACTTTTTAATATTAGTTACTTATTTATGTAAAACCTTTGTGGTTGTATAGATAGAATGTATATTTCCAAAATTAAATTGAATCGCCAACAAAATGTAATTTACTACACATAGTTGTATTAACAACAAAATTAAACGTAAATACCTACGTAATTACTTACATAAACATCGTTACCATAATAAAATGTTACTATAATAAAATGTATCAATTTGTATTAGGAATATTAATTCAAAATGTCAGCTTCACAATAAAAAAACGCGTAGGTATTCTTACAATAATGGTAGAACCGCAAAAATTCAAATACGAGTTTACCATTCGTTGGCAGCCTATTTAATAATTTTGTTACTTTACATTATGTAAAGCAGTGTTAAAACGATAAGCAAAAATATGATACGAAAATTTATTTTTTTAACTTTCATTTCTATCCGTAAGTGTACTTTCTGAAATAAACCTTTTATTCTGTAATACGAAGGTGCGTCACATATGGAGTATAAAATGCTGTGTGTAGACTGCGACAGCTTGAAGCGCTTTTCTATTTTCTTTAATATAAATGTTGCCAAACAGAGCGTAGCTCCTAAATAGAAGAAGAAGACATTTTTGCTGAACTGTCATAATCCAAAAAGTATGAATAGAACAAAACTGTACCAACGCAGTAAACAGAATAATTAGACAGCCGATATCTAAAGAATAGGATTCGCACGCTCAGAACGACTGTATTAAACTATAAAACTATGACTGACCTTCAAAGTTTCGTCGAACTGATGATCCTGGAAGACTTACAGCGCTCGTGCTCTGCTTTCACCTTCCACTGTACGCCGACTCACTAGCACTGGACACAAACATAATTCACTGATACACTAGGTCCTAACACTAAATTCACTAATTAACTGGGAACTAACACTTTAATTACCTACACACACAATACATAAACAAAAAAAACTATGTAGCAAGGACACAACTGGGTAACAAAGCTTTTTATTACCAATAGGCGACAAAAAAAATTTAAAAATCCCTGGATACGAACACATAATTCACTGATTCACTGGATCGGAACACATAATTCACTGAATCACGATTCACTAGGCATATACCCATACAGTACGCCAAGGAGTGTCATCATATACACTGTGGATCGACGGTAGATCAGTAACTATGGGTCAGAGGTGACCTCACAATAAACCCGACGTCGACAACATAACGCAAACGGCATGGAAAAGCGATACGATATGCGAAATGTATCGGAATACCAGTAAGGATCACGCAACGGACGTGAATTCTTACCTTAGGATACAACTAAAGACCGAAACCGACTGATCCATCCACGGTGATGGGCAAAATTAAACTGATAGTGATTAGTGCAGCGGAAAGACATGAGTAGATATTTAAAAAAAATATTTGTGGGTACTTTGAAATGAAATCGCATATTGAACCCGAAACGCAGTGTTGGCAACTATCGATAGTTTTAATATCGATTAATTGATTGAACCATTTTATCTTATACAAATCGTATTAATTGCAACAAAACGAATGCGACGGAATATTGATAGTTCGAACGTGTCAAAATTGCAATACAACGTGGAAAACTATTCTTTCCTAGTTAGTAGAAAATAATTCCTTTTTCGCAAATTCAATTACGAGGAGGCACGACATCAGCATCACTAAAACTGAACTTACTACGTACTTCATAACCGGAATATCCGTGACTAGAATATTTTTGTAAGCCTAATATCGAATAAACCTTTGCTCACTTTTAAATTAGGGCAAAGGTAACTGTGCCTTTGCCTAATTTAAAAGTGAACAAAGTTATCAAAACTGTCATACACGTGAACCGACCTAATTGATCCAGTGATCAACTATGTCTGTTCATGTGTATGACAGTTTCTAATAAAATAAAGTATCATTTTACTGGGTCACTTTGATGACAATTGTTTTTTAATGTCAATCATGTCATTATTAACAAACATACATAAATTAAATACTGTGATGTAGATGATGAGATAAGATGAGCTGATATGTGAGCATCTGCCAAATTTCTTTCTTTCTGAGATAGAGAGTACCTCGACTTGTAATTTAAAGGTTTATAGCGACTTGTTTTCATCCTGACATCCAAATTTAATTTCGTAGATCCGACAGTCAGATTGCGCATGGGTTTTTTTTTGGAAAATTCGCAGCGGCAACTCGGAATTTTAGTTTGGACCCGGTTAATATTTAAGCACGTTGACACATCGACCCACTGAGGACATAAGAGGTGTTTGTTGGTATTTAATTAATTGTTTAAACATGTTTATTTATTTTAATGCAGATAACATATTATACTACTAGCTTTCCGGCAGCGGCTTCGCCCGCGTGGTCTAGGCTGGGTATTTCTTTCTTACTATAACTTTCATCCATTATTTCAACTCCTTACAGCCCTTTTTTCGCATTACAAAGTAGCCTATGTCCTTTCTCAGGCTCTAGACAATCTGTGCAGCAAATTTCATTTCATCAATTTTGGCGTGAAAGTGCGACAGACAGACAGGCAGACAGAGTTACTTTCGCATTTATAATATTAGTAGCTATAGCTATAGGATGGCATATTAAAGAAACATTATATTTAAAACCTAAGTTTATCCTAGCATGACTTATGTCAGCGTCGCGTCATTGGTTGGTTAAGTCAAAATCTACCGCTTTACGTTATCTACCCGCTTTTACGCTCGCGGATCGCCATAGCTGAATCATTATGGAATCCTTAGTTTTCGGTTCTTACTACATGAAATCATGTTCGACCCTAAATTCCTTCCTTCCAAGTTTCCTTACCTTTTCGCAGTATGGAAAATGTGGTCAAACTCCCATGACCAGCAAGACAAGGGAAGTAAACCACGATTTTTCTTCGATATCAGTCTGACATAATGCTGCTTCCCATGGCGACAATTTTCTGCAATATAAAAGAGTCACGATCATCGTGAAATATTACAAACACCAGACTTCACCTGCCAATGACAATTTATTATTTGTAGCGATTTCAAACAATGCAAACTTCTTGTGGCAGGTTGGTATCGGTTTTGCACCAAAAACAATGTCTGTCAGATACTGAGCTGTCAATTGTTTAAAATAGACGCAAAGACTAAATGTATAAGAACAACAATGCTACTTACTGCGCAACAAGAAGCACAAAGCAACTGCGTGATAAAATTTCTATAGTTAAATTTAAATACTAAAAAAACTACTAACTAAAAATCTAAAAACAAGCTCTGTGATGTTGGAAAATGTATTGCAGGCGGGACAAGCAAAGTAACAATTTTGTTTATGAACGAACAGCTTGTCCCGCCTGCAATACATTTTCCAACATCACAGAGCTTGTTTTTAGATTTTTAGTTAGTAGTTTTTACGCAGTCGGGTTTTTTGTTTCTTTTAATAATTGATTTTATTTCCTTCTTTTTAGTTTATAAATCATCATAGAATCACTAGATAGATCCTAAATGATGATTTAAAATATAAATTGATACAACTAAAGATCATTTTCAAAATCAGTTCGCACATTCAAGCGTATAAAATCCGCCATATTGTTTTTTTTTAAATTTCATGTACCCAGTGACAGTCGTGCCATCAAGACGAATCTAATGAGGTGTCATTTATCTAATTCGGTTGGGCCGTTGAGTAGTTACGACCGGACATAGGAACGGACATACATACATACATACATACATACATACATAAATACGCGTCAAACACATAACCCTCCTCCTTCGGCAGTCGGGTAAAAATAGGGCCGTCCGAACATTTGACAGAGACGCGTTTGCCATACACAGAAACATTAACGCCATCTTTAGTAGTATCGCATGGCATTTGTTTTTACTAATCGCAGAAACAAAAATGTATGGAAATGACATTAGTGACAGCCCGGTTTGTCGAAAGCTTGTGTCATTTCCATACATTTTGTTTGTCGATTCGAATGTCAAAATGCAACTTGTCTAGCCCCCCCTGTTCGGTTTAGAGAAAACCATTTTGGGACCAAGCTCGGAGTGTCATTTTGACATGCGGTCCGTCCCGTCCTTACGCAGTACCTTATATACAATGTGTTAAGTAACCCCTGTCGGACCCGTGAAGGTATTATTAGGTACCGATATTAGATTACATTTATGTAATCCTTTTCAGTTTTCAAGTAAAAAAAATATTCTGAATAAAAGTAAATATTTTTTTATAAAACAAGGAAACTTAGATACATAGCTACAAGGGCAATCGTCACAGGTGCCTAATATACCACGGCAGGTGATAGTGTAGTCACATTCAAGAAAATTGCTAGATTTTGGGTAATTTTTGTACAAAAATCGTGAATTTAAAACTTCATTAACAGCCTTACTTTTTATTTTATTTGGTAATGTGATTGGGATACCTATAGATATACCTCTTTCGGGTCGGACAGGGTTTTTTTTACATATTGTATAAGTAATGATTCTATCATTATACTGATACAATTTTTTAATTCAAATTCAATTATACAATACAAGATTACATCATTTCAATACCAATTGAATCAACAATTTAATGAAGATAGACGAGAAGAGATAATTTATTTATTGAAATAAACCTTTCCACGTGGGTTTCACGAAATACTTTAGCTAAGTATAATTATTATTATCTAAATATAGATGTTTTTTTACAGGTTAATATCTTCAAAAGGCGACCATGACGGGGAGGGAGCGTGGGTTTTTGACTGCCTCGGTGATCACCATCAGATGGAGGGAGGCACTGTCTTCTTGCTTAACTTACTTTCTCTTCTTGTATTATCTTGTAAAAGAGAACACTTAAATGAAAACACTCATCAAGATAACCAAAATTGACAAAATTAATGTTCGTATTGCAAGTTTATATGATTAGCATGCATAATGTCCAACAACAAATAACAGACCGATAGGAAATTAAAAAGATGGGTAATTTCCAGTACTTAAAGACTAATTTCAACCCATTTTAACTATTAAAACCATTATCTAAAATGTTTAATGTGGAAGAAATAATTACTCGCTATCCAGCTGCCGAGATTCTTACTAATTTATTATAAATGCGAAAGTAGCTCTGTCTGTCTGTCTCGGTTTCACGCCAAAACTAATGAACCGATTTAAATTAAATTTGGTACAGAGATAGTCTTAGAGCCTGAGAAAGGACATTTACAGGCTCCTTTTTAATGGAAAAAAAGGGCTGCAAGGGGTTGAAATAGGGGATGAAAGTTATAAGAAAAAACCAGACCACCCGGGCGAAGCCGCTGGCAGAAAGCTAGTGATAACATGCTTCTCAAGGGGACAAAAGCTGCAAGCACAAAGTAGGTAAGGCTTTTACACAAAACTTGCATTCTTTTGTGAGAACTAATGAGTAACAATGCCTTTGTGAAAATAAATAACATACAACCAAACAGTGTGCGAACCTAGGATACGGTCGATATATTTTCTTTTAAATTCAAAGAAACGCTAAGAGATTTCAGAGAGAGAACGTATTCCGGTTGGTTGAATTAAATTTTTCGTAAAATATTAAGTATTTATTTTATGTTTGTTACAGCTGTATGTCCGTCCATACAGATGGATGATGCATGTATATAAATGGATATTGTTACTTATGTATTAAGACCGGCTTTCTTTGGAGGAAGGTATAAAATTATACAAATCATGAAATTCAAATGTTGTTTTTATTTGTTTTAGCCCCTATATTATATTTCCTATTCTGTAGCGATCACCTATATTAAACTACCTGAATTAATTAAGCGTTTTAATTGTATCGATAAAAAAGAAATCAGATTTACCGGTAACAGCCTTTCAAACCTACTGTGTCGAAAACGGTATCTTACATAATCTGCAGACTGCATTACTAAATTTCAAAAACGAAATAAACACTTACTAAATGGCTACCCTGAACCAAATGACCAAACTCAGTTTCTGTTTTAAGATAAATATGAACGAAATACCGTCTATCGTCTGTCCTAGACACGATTTCATTTACTCTGAGAAAAAAATCTCTATCATTCTCATTCCATTTACAAAACCCATGTTACTTAGCTACTAAAATAGCGTACTCAGCTCGTACGACGTACTTGCATATAAAGTACTGTGAGTGCACAACTTTTTAGACAGCTTAAAAGGCTCCATTTATAACATGAAAGTTACTTAACTACGCTTATTTTGTTGTATGCTCCTGCGCCAAAAGAGGAATTTATAAGTTTGAAGCGTAGTCTATCAGTCTGTTTGTATGTTGCATTCAAAAACGGTTCAATCGGTTTTAATTATGTTTATCTTCTTTCCATCCATTACATTTCGCTTCGAGTACCTACTATTATTATAGTTTTATGTAAAAAGTAGTCTATGTCACTCAGGGACTTTCTAACAGTAAAAGAATTTTCAAAATCGGTTCAATAAATCCAGAGAATACCCCCAAAGCCTCACAAACTTTACCTCTTTATAATATTAATATAGATGAGGCCTGACTTTGTTCAGTTGAAGCTTGAAAGTTGTAAAGATTGTCATCCTTTTAGCATAAGACGCTGAAAGCATAAGATGATAATAAATCATCACACTCGTTTTTAGGGAAAAATTCGTTACTCATGTATTTTTACTCGACTGCCGAAAGAGGCTGGTTATTAGTTTATTGCTTCTATCGGAGAAGCGATTAAATCAAAATAGTTATAATATAATACATGTCTACCAACTCTTCGGTACAAGCGTGATGGTAACATTAAACGAATAAGTGGAGACGACGAATAATTTGCGTTTCTAATGACAGTTTGAGTCGAGCCGAGAGATCGAATATTTATCAAATTGATAATATTATAAATATCGTTTCAGACATTACCACGTGATTGATTTTACGATGGCGCCCGTAATCGATATTAGAATTGGAGTATTAATAAATCGATGTGGCGATTTGGAAAAATATCACGCTCATGCTTCCGATGTCGGCGTCCGATGTCGGGTCATAAAACGTGACCGTGATCAACGAAACGAGTTCATATTTCCAAAATGGATATTTTATTTGCAACCTTCTTTTTTATTACAAACTTTGTTAAAATCATTCTTCTGATTACTAAGTAAATTGAAAAGTACTTGTAACATCCATCTCTGTAATATTATTTTTTGCTTTACCGTTGATTAAATAATTTCGGAGAGTACGCTTTTTTGTTTTTTGTAGAAGCTGGAATGAAATATGTTTCCGGCACAATAATATTTAGCCCGGACTACGGGAAAAAAAGTAATAATAAAGATATTATATATCTGTATATCTGCATATGCCGCTTTAACCTTGGCGTGTGGCAAGCCACCACTACAGGTACCTACCTATGTGTTTCTTTGAGTTCAATAAATTGTCTTTTCACTTTAAAATAACGTGAACAATAATGATACTAAAATGTACGATGAAGAGCGGAATTCAACCCTAAATCTACTCAATGGAGTGGAATTTGCCCTGATGGTAGGTTACCCCCAGTGACGAGAACTTAGTCGAAAGAAACGGACCTACTGTTATATCTATACTAATATTATAAAGAGGAAAGATTTGTTTGTTTGTTTGTTTGTTTGTTTGTAATGAATAGGCTCCGAAACTACTGGACCGATTTCAAAAATTCTTTCACCTTTGGAAAGCTACATTATCCCCGAGTAACATAGGCTATATATCATCACGCTACGACTAATAGGAGCGGAGTAGTAATGAAAAATGTAGCAAAAACGGGGAAAAAATTATAAGACCACGCGGGCGAAGCCGCTGGCGGGAAGCTAGTTAAATATAAAAGGAATATGACGGAGAACGAAATCCGATTCTAAAAACCATTGAGTGGAATTTGAAGAAATTTCCTCGGTTGAAGGTACCTAATTACCAGTGAAGAGTCTCATGTTTTCGTCGTAAGAGTTTGAATTAACATCCATTAAAAGATCCATAATTGTGCCTTTTCAATTTCACAGATTATACATAATTAGCAATCGTCTGCTGCCTCGTAGGTCTAGTGGTCCCAAGCGCGACTGCTACGCTAGTTCGGTCCTGGGTTCGATTCACAGGTCGAGCAGTGTTGTTTGGGTTTGCTATAAAATTCTCAGAAGCAGAGTTTGGATTTTTGCTCTGTTAATGACACCTATTGTCATTAACAGAGTACAAATCCAAACTCTTACAAGGGACCTTAAACATACCGGCGAAATGTTGGTGTACACTCGTACTCCTCTGCCTAACCCTTCGGAGAGTACAGGCGTGATGTACTTACATCATCATATCAGCCAAAAGAGGTCCACTGCTGAAAAAAGTCTCCTGAAGTATCATTAATGAATAAAAAAATCGGGTCACACGGACTTTTGAAAAGTCACCACAATCGGACCGCACACCCGAAGGGATGAAAATAAAACTTTTTTATAGGGTGACTAGCTTATGCCCGCAACTTCGTCCGCGTAGAAGTCGAAAATTTAATTTTAATTTTGATAAAATATAAATGTGAAAATGTTAAACCTAACCTAAATTAAAATTTATAAAACCCACGACATGAAATGGAATTTGCGATTTTGTGGTGGCAGCCATCTTGGATTTGAAATTTATCATGTATAGTATTCTCCTAGTGAAGCCCTTTCATTTGATACCCATATTGAGCGAGTTGTGAAAAAATATGTAGTTCGCTATTTTATGGCGGCGGCAATCTTAGACCGATTTTCATCAAACATAGCTAAGAACACTCCCGACTAATTCACCTTTCAAATAAAAAAAACAAAATCGGTTCATCCATTCGGGAGCTACGATGCCACAGACAGAGACAGACACACACACACACACACACACAGACACGTCAAACTTAAACACCTCACACGACATCCCGTCGTTTTTGCGTCGGGGGTTAAAAATATAACAATCTTTATTATGTTGTAGGGATTGAAAGGTTAAGAAAGCATGAAAATAAAATAAAAATTTGATACATTATATATTTTATGAAAATTAAGCTCGGTCTTTGATCTGGTGTAAGTTACATGGGGTTATTATCTATTATCTTTTTACAACGAAATAGAAATACTACACTGCCACAGTATTTTTTTGTAACAATATTTTTTTGTTTTTTCTTCGGATGCTAGAATCAACAGGCTACTCTGTGCGCTTAGTCTGGAGCATGCCACATACTCTGCCCGCGGGAGAAGCAGCTTTCCCTCAAATCTACTCCCGCTACCAAGAGTTTGACCTTCAGCTTTGTTTATGTTCATTGTAAAGCAGACTTTGACGGGAAACTGCACTCTTGAATTCAAATCCTAGGAATAAATACATACTCTCCTCGAGAACAACTGGTCAGTATAGTTGACTCGATTACATTGCGATGCTTGTTTTCACTTGAAATCTGGTGCCATTGCATAATTTTGTGTGTGTGTGTTCTCAATTTTATATGTTCCACCATTTCCTATTTTAAGAAACGGGTCTGAGAACTGTCCACAAATGAGACCGCTTCACGCGCTTTTACTTCTGAGCTCTACTGGTAAATTCTGTCGGAAATCGCCTGCCGACAATACAGTAATCCCCTTTAAGAGCCATAGTACTCAAATACCAAACTTCTGCCATAGTACTTTGTTTGGGTATATTGAAGAGTAGGGTTTCAGTTTGTACCAAATCGAGAAGACCTTTGAACGCAGTTTACCAGTGCAGTTTTACCTCCTTCCATCAGCGTGGAAGCAATTCCGGACGATGCGACCGCTAAGGCGATATCACGATTGCTTCTGACTTTGGCCGATGTTCAACTTAATAAAAGTCCTGCCTTACACCAGGAGCACTCAAAAAAAGATATCACTACGTATTATTATACTGGAATTTATTAAACCTTTGTTTATTGAATAAAGAGCCTTCACTACTTGACATTATTTACTGCTGAGGAATTGACATTTCATGTGTCAAAAATTTTATTTTAATCTAATTTAAATAAAAAACACTAAGGAGTATTGATATCAACTTGGAAATAAAATAACTTTCTACCCCCTTTTTAACCCAGTTAGGGGATGAATTTCAATAAAATACGAAACACGTCTTCCATCAATTCTGTTAAAGAATGTTTATGCAAAATTTGAAGTATATTGGACCAAGGAATCACGTTGTCCCATACAAACTTTGCCCCCCTTTTTCACCCCCTTAGGGGTAGAATTTCGGAAAATCCTTTCTTATCGGATGCCTACGTCATACAAAGAACACACCCTCCAAGTTTCAAGTCTCTACGATTAGCGGTTTAGGCTGTGCGTTGATCCGTCAGTGAGTCAGTCATTCAGGACAAAGCATTTTATATGTATAGATGTAAGTTGAACATTGTAGGTACCAGTTTTGTTCGGCGGGCGTGTTGTTGAAACATCGTCATTACGCCGAGTGGTCATGCGTGTGATGCAGCCCGACAACTAAGTAATGAAAGGTGAACTGTTGCTCGACGAACTACTAATTGATGGGCTTTTTTATTATGTTCACGTTGCGTGTTGTTATTGTATTTTCTCGCCTCCATTCGTGTTAGTAACAATCGTCCTGTGAAATGAAACGATATAGTTATTATATTTAAGTATTTCTGACGATCTCTGAAACATAAAGATAGTGAGACGTAGGACGACTTCTGGAATGAACTTTTGAAACAAATACAGCATTGAATTGAGCTGTTCGAACTGACGGCATGCATGCATCATTCATGATGTAGCTAAGCCGTAATTTCGAAAGCACCACAAATCGATTTTCTCCTGTCATAGGTACGACAAGCTGTCATATCGAGACTGCACCGAGCCGTCTCATAGAATGACAAATTAAAGACCGCTATATCGGCCTAACATAGTTTGAACGATATTCTGGGAACATGTTTTACCATCTCTTGAGAGCCGCTAACCCACGGATAAATTGAAAAAGGGAACAATGTATGAAATTATCTGCCAAGTAATTTAAACGAGACCTTACGAAGAGGTGGTGAAACAGGCCCATAGAGTTATGCTGTTGTTTTCAGCTTTGTCTTAATGGAATATGGTTGATATTTAATTACTTACATTACCGCCTCATCTAAATTGACCCTACAAATGTTTTTCACCTTCACTTTCGTCTTATGTAGCCTGAGTTTAAAGTAGCTAGTAACTAGACTTAACAGTTTATTTACTAAGCTGAAACATTAACATGACATGTGTAAGCTTCTTACGAACTTATAGGTACATTTGCCATTTATGTTCGCATCGTTTCTCAACATTTACACTGTTACGATACTGAGGGCCTGTTACACTATCTATCGGCTATCGAGAGGTGGTGACACAGGGTCACCACCTCTCGATAGCCGCTAGCCGCCAGATAAATTCAACAATGGAACAACATTTGTATGAAATTATTTGCCAAGTAATTTAACGGGAACTTATCAGTATGCTGTGTAACATTCCCTTTATTATGCACCCTTCTTTTAAACTATTCTATACAATTTTCGACATTCATAATTTATTTTATAGAATATCATACATCACCCAATTAAAATAATAATAATCAACCCATATACTGTCCCATTGCTGGGCACGGGTCTCCTCTCAGTATGAGAGGGATTAGGCTATAGTCCACCACGCTAGCCTAATGCGGGTTGGTAGACTTCACATGCCGGCCGTCCAGAAAATCTCTCAGGCATGCCTCCCCACGATGTTTTCCTTCACCGTTAAAGCCAGTGATAATTACGCACATGATTTTGAAAAGTCAGAGGTGCGTGCCTTGGATTAGAACTCGAGACCTTTAACTTGGCAGTCCAGTGGTCATACCCCTAGGCTATCACGGCTTACATCATCCAATTATCAACAGAAAAATTCAACCTGCGTCTTCCGGTTCAGTGGCATCGAATTTCCTAAGGTAGTCGAATTTCTGTACCTATGCGATATAAAAGACTGAAAATGGGGAAGGGTAATTCAAACTTAAATCACCATTATGCTTTGCGCTTCGTTCTCGAGATTAGTACCTGAAATAAATAATCTACACCATGTAGTGACGCGTAAGTTACACCACTTCGGCACTTTTGTTGAGGGTAGGAAGATTTTTTGTTTCTTACCTCGCTCGTGTCACACAATCTGTTGTCAGTCGCATTTTTGTGCTACAACCACTCGGTCGCTTCTTTATCCGTGTACATACAGTATCCCAAAATGCCCAAGCGGCACTCTGAGGACGACTTAAACAGTATTGTTCGTAAAATTAAAAAGTTAGAACGTAAAATTAACCGATTGAAAAATAGTGATTGTTCCGCCGCCGCCGCCGGTAGTTCGTCCCTACAAGAGCCCGAGCCCGTCGTGCCACAGTTCTCAGGTATTTTAAAATTATTATTACTCTGTTAAATGATTGTCGGTGTACCCTATGTATTTAAATTTAATTTCTTGTGCATTTATAAAAATGTTTCTCAATATAAAATAAATACTTATGTATCAGAACGGTCGTTGGGGCCGCTTCGCTCATAAGTAATATTTACAGTACTTTACTGTACATTCTAGTGTATGTAAATCTGAGACGTCATTGGGGCTATCTCAAAACATACTAACTAGACATTGCATACCTGGTTCTTAACAGGAATGTCACTGGGACATTTCCACTTACCAAAAATATGCATCTAAAGGCATCGGTACACCTACTCATCATGAGTACATAGGCTAAAACATGCATATCGATGCTCGTTACAGCCACGCCCACTCCTGCTCTTGGCCCAGACGACTGGTTGCAAGACCCGGACGTACCGGAATATCCTGTCGAAGAACCTGACTATGAGGCCTACATCGAAAGCGCTGAGCTCATGGCCCCCAGCAGCAGCCCGAACGCTGTACAAATCGCTACCAAATCCGATGAACCTGCGGTCCCAAGCAGCGAGCTCCCACCTACCTGCACAGATGAACTAGTTACATCAGCCGAACCACACGTGCTGGATACCGATGTGCTGGACATCTTAGGAGACGATCCATCAGCTCCACACAAGTATGGACCAGACTTGAGAGAGGAACTAGCATCCCGATTACAACATACCGCTACAGTAGGCCTCACCAAGGAACAACGAAAGGAACTATTGGCCAAATATCCCTTACCATCTAATTGCCTTCTCATTGGGTCACCTTCAATAAACCCAGAAATAAAAGCAGCAATCCCACCAACAGTTGCTAGTCGTGATAAAGGCATCGAGAGTAAGCAGAAACAAATGGCTAGTGCCATATCCTGTCTGAGTGAATTGATCAATACTCAAATCAACTCCAAGGATAAAAACAAGGATATGCTTCAAAAATTGATGGACACTACCCGCATACTGTGCGATTTGCAGCATGCTGACTCTGTAACCCGTAGAAATTTCATACTATTCACGATTAAGAAAGAGTTAAAAGAACACCTAGCCAATACGAAAATTGATAGCCAATTATTTGGGGAACAGCTTGCTGACACTCTCAAGTCAGCAAAAGCAGTTTCAAAATCAGGCTCGGAACTAAAAGCCGATTCCTCAAAGAAAGCTAATCCTAATCTTAAGAGATCCAGCAATGCACCAAAAGCTTTAAACCGCAAGGCTCCCCCGGCGCGCAGGCCGCCGGCCCAAACGACGAGGAGCTACGAGCCTGCCCCGGGACCTCGGACTCCGCATGCCCCACCGCCGCCCGTGCACTCATCGCGGAAGCGACGCATACCCGGGGACGCCGCCAATAACAGTTAAGTACGCAGGTCGATTATCATACTTTTATAACCAGTGGGAGCGAATTACGAATGATCAAACTATCCTCTCATGGATAAGAGGTTATAAAATACCTTTTCGTTGTATCCCCGAACAAATGGTTCCACCTAAGCAATCCATGCACTCAAATGTAGAAAAATCCCAATATTATGAAGCCATTTCAAACCTTATTAGTATAGGTGCGGTGTCTGAATGTCAACCCTGTCAAGGTCAATTTATTTCTACTGTATTTTTGACACCAAAAGCTAATGGAAAAATGAGATTCATATTAAACCTTAAAAGTTTAAATAAATACATTGATACTCAACACTTTAAATTAGAAGATCTCCGTACAGCGTTAAAATTAGTTACAAAAAATTGTTTTATGGCTACCGTCGATTTAAAAGATGCGTATCTTCTGGTAAAAATCAATGTGAACTTTAGGAGATATTTAAGATTCATTTTCGATGACAAGCTGTACGAATTTAACGTGCTACCATTTGGCCTCAATACAGCACCGTTTGTTTTCACCAAATTGATGAAACCCGTAACCAAACTACTACGCACTGCTGGTTACGTATCCACGTTATACTTAGATGATTGGTGTTTGTTTGGCAAGTCATTCCAGGAATGTTTAAATAACGTTATTACAACAAAAAATATTTTGATATCACTAGGTTTTTTAATAAACCATGAAAAGAGCGTGCTTCGCCCCAGTAACCATTGTAAATTTTTAGGTGTTATTATAAATTCGCATCATTTTTATGTTCACTTACCTGATGATAAAAAGACACGTATCAGAACAGAATTACAAAAGTTTATTAAAATAAGACGATGTAAAATCAGAAGTTTAGCCCAATTAATAGGCCTCTTGATCTCAGCATGCGTAGGAGTTGATTATGGTTGGCTGTACACCAAAAATTTAGAGCGATGGAAATATATTCACCTTAAAGACCACAATAATTATGATTTGTACATAGACATCCCGAAATCCTTATACCCGGACTTAAATTGGTGGCTCGACAATATTGATAATTCAGTTCGCCATATCCGAGACGACATATATAGTGTTGAAATATTTTCTGACGCCTCAACCACGGGGTGGGGAGCAGCGTGTAACGGGGAAACTGCTAGTGGCCAGTGGTCAAACGAAGAAAAGTTGCGGCATATCAACTATCTAGAATTATTAGCAGCGTTTATCGCCCTCAAAACTTTTGCGAGGGATTTGCAAGACTGTCAAATACTCATGCGCATCGACAATTCGACTGCATTATCATACATCAATCGCATGGGCGGAATACAATTTCCACACCTTACGAAAATCGCAAGAGATATTTGGCAGTGGTGCGAGGCTCGCAAGATTTTCATCTTTGCCTCCTATATAAGGTCACGCGACAATTCCATTGCGGATGCTCAATCCCGGAAAGTTCACCCAGATATCGAATGGGAATTGGCAGATTGGGTTTTTCTTACTCTTACTAAATCGTTTGGTCAGCCTGATATTGATTTGTTCGCAAGCCGTATTAATAAAAAATGCCAGCGATACATTTCTTGGCAAAAAGATCCAGACGCGTGTGCGATAAATGCCTTCACCGTTTCCTGGAGTCACGATTTTATCTACGCTTTCCCCCCATTTTCAATGATTTTAAAAACGCTTAGAAAAATCATTTCAGATAAAGCCTGTGGAATCATGGTGGTGCCCCTTTGGCCTACACAGCCTTGGTACCCTATATATACCGCCCTTCTCATATCGAAAACGAAATCTTTCTTACCCGAAAACAATCCTATTATTTCTCATTGCAGCTCTCGGCGAATACACTCCTCGCTTACCCTGGTGGCAGGAATCTTATCCGGAGCGCGCTATCAAGAAGAAGCATACCTCCCTCTTCTCTAGAAATAATGTTAGCATCGTTATCCCAAAATTCCTTAAAACAGTACAACGTTTGTCTAAGAAAATGGTGGACATTTTGCCAGTCCAACTCCATTGATGTATTTAGTGCATCCGTTCCGTGCGTGATATATTTCCTAACCAAATTGTTTAATGATGGTTGTCAATACGGAACTCTTAATTCATGCAGAGCTGCACTTTCACTGGTACTAGGTCCACAGTGTTCAGGAGATGACAGGATACAAAGGTTTTTTAAGGGCGTGTTTCGCATTCGTCCTCCGCAACCAAAATATAATTTCACATGGGACACCAACCGCGTATTAGACCTCTTATCGTCTTGGTACCCTAATGAAGAATTGTCTCTGGAGCGTCTGTCAATGAAATCCGTTACCTTGCTAGCTTTGACAACCGCCCACAGAATCCAAACATTATCCAAAATCCAAGTCCAAAATATTGAAATTTCTAACGAACGCATTGTCATAAAAATTCCAGATATTATTAAGACTTCGCGGTTAGGTACAAAACAACCAATGCTGGTAATACCTTTCTTTTATGAAAAACCCTTAATATGCCCGGCCAAAACTTTATGCGCATACTTAAACACAACAAGCAGTCTGCGTAAGGGCAATAATTTATTTATTGGTTTAAAAAAGCCACACAAATGTGTTGGCACTCAAAGCCTCAGCCGTTGGATAAAGCGAACTCTAAATCATAGTGGTATTGACAACAGTTTATTCTCGGCGCACAGCACTAGGCATGCGGCCACGTCTCGCGCGCACTCCCTCGCCGTTAGTATTGATACCATACGCAGTACTGCTGGCTGGAGTGGCAACTCTAATACTTTCGCCAAGTTCTACAACAGGACTATTATAAATCACAACGACGAGGCATTGGCTAGAGCTGTTATTAATAATGATTAATGTCCATTGATTTCTTATACTTACCATAAATTAATATCTCTTTCCAACACGATGATTGCATATACATATAATAGCAACATGTGAATTTATTACATCAAAGGAGCTTATTTTTTAGTTATGCTACCATAATTATTATAGTTATGTTAAGGTACAGTGTACACTTACCACGTTTATACATTAATAATAAATGTGTGTAAAAAACTCACGAATAAATAAAATTACTAAAATTATAAAATACTTGTACTGTATCATTGACGATATTCCCCTTGTAACTCTCAAAGTCTACATGGTGTAGATTATTTATTTCAGGTACTAATCTCGAGAACGAAGCGCAAAGCATAATTAATGATTAAACGAACTTACCAAGTGACGTTCTATCATAATTATGCGAAGCGCTTCGTTCGAAGAGATTAGTACATGTTCCCACCCGACCCACGCTGCACACTCCCAACAAAAGGAAAGTCAGGGAAATACGTCAATGCTGATGTCATATATGGGTATGTATCTCTAAACTAACTGACAACAGATTGTGTGACACGAGCGAGGTAAGAAACAAAAAATCTTCCTACCCTCAACAAAAGTGCCGAAGTGGTGTAACTTACGCGTCACTACATGGTGTAGATTATTTATTTCAGGTACTAATCTCTTCGAACGAAGCGCTTCGCATAATTATGATAGAACGTCACTTGGTAAGTTCGTTTAATCATTAATTATCTAATAATGTAAGTACGAGTATGTATAAGAGCTGAAAATCGGGCTCTGTAGCGTTCATTAAAAGAGGCCAGTGTCCAGCAGTGGACGACTATGGGCTTATGATGATGAAGTGTTAAGGGGCATTTAAAAAAAACATAATTTACGTAAACATTATTGATGGGTCATAAATACAGTTTATCGCAATATTCGCAACACTCAAATAAAGAACGTGAACAACATATTATATTATAATATCTGGCGCTTTTACACGTTTCACACGTTCCGAACCCCCGATATGCATACATTATTAAACCTGGCCTTGAACATTGTATTGGAAACTGAAGTGGTATTATAGGCAATATTCCTCGCTTCTGTCTTCCCTATTCGATTTCGCAACCCTCCTTATCTACATAAATACCTACGTCTTGAAGTTTACATTGAGGTCAAAGATAACACTTTTTTTTACTCATCATCGTCGTATCAGCCAAAACAGTCCACTGCTGAACAAAGGGTTCCCTCATTGACTTCCACAGGGACCGTTGTATACTGCCTGCATCCAACGACTCCCAGCGACCTTTACCAGGTCTAAGTTTTTTAAACTAATTGTATACAATGAGTGTAGTTGCCCAGATACATCCTTTATAATTATTTACACTAGCTTCTGCCCGCGATTTCGTTACCGTAGAAGTTGAATTTTTCCCCCGTTTGCAACATTTTTAATTGATACTACGCTCCTATTGGTCGTAGCATGATGATATAGCCTATAACCTTCCTCGATAAACGGGCTATCTAATACTGAAAGAATTTTTCAAATCGGACCAGTAGGTCAGGTTCAACCAAACAAACAAACTCTTCAACTTTTTAATATTAGTATATATAGTTTGTAAAACTACCCCGATTTACAAAGTGTTTAATTTCAGCTACCGAACAACATTATAAACCCAAACCTTCACGGTTTGTTACACTGACGGTTTTCCCAGAAGGGATACACACAGACATAACTCTGCCCGAGTTGTTTTCAAGTTGTTGTTGAAAATGTCAAGAAATTGCTTAGCTCATCAGAATCTGAGTATGTACAGTCAACAAAAAAGATAAGTATACGGGCAGATAATTACATTTGCGTTTTGACAAAGATTGTGCAATAATTTATTACGCAAAATATATCAAAACGTAGGTGAGGTTAGCTCCCTACATACCAAACCCTTTACTACTTAGATAAAAAAAGATTTCGGTATATCACTATGTTTACCGTAACACAGATTGCCTGCAAACTTATCTCCTTTGTTGGCTGTACAATGTACATTACACTATTACTATGAGGTGACTACATAAATCAGTTTATTATATGTACACAGATTTATGACAAGACGGAAGCTTTTATTACGCCCGTAAGGAAAAGATCTCTTTCGTCTGTTGCCACATTAGGTGATAAGTCTATGAATTACGGCCCTGTCATAACTGAGTGCTAACACTTTATTTAAAGTATGACATATAATAGTAAAAATAAATCTATCTACGCTTAATAATCACCTATTATTTGACATCACTTAAAGTATTTTTAGCTACATTCTACGTAATCAAAAACTAAATATAATTTTAAAATGTAGTAAAAAGAAAAAAAAAATTTTTGGGATCTGCTATTTAAAGAATAGCCCACCTACTAAGATCCATTTTTAGATGAAAGCCGCGTCTCCTGCGGGGAAGAAATAGATAGGTACTCTAAGGTAGAAAGTATGAACATTACTAATTATTCAATAGTCTAGACTAGCACCTGCTGCGGTACTACCTAGTTTATGTTCAAAACCTAAGTATATGGATCGTAACGACATACAGTTAAAAGTGCTCTGACCTACATTTTAAATTTAATCAACTGGGAACCATTTGAATAGAAACGAGCACTTAAATACTATTTTAAATGCCTCACAGGTATTCACGAAGCATCCACATAATTAGTTTTTCTGTAAGTAGTTATTACGTAAGTACCGGCCAGGCTCAATGTCCTCACAAGGTAAAATATTCGTATGAAAAGTAGAATATTCTATCACTTATAATAACCGTTAACCGTATCACCGTTTTTAAAATCATTATTTAAAAAAAAATAAGGGTTCAAGTAACTACTCGATGTTATGAATAACTTTTACTATGGGAACAACAAAATATATGTAGTCCTTACATGTTGTCGAGTTTAGTAAACAAAATGTATGAAACAGCTATAATTTTAATTTAACAAGGTAAAAAGTAAAAATATAATAAAAAATAAGGGTTTATTGGTTCTCCATCATGTCAATAGAACTCAGAAACAATAAGCAGACACTTGAAAATCAACTGTTACAACCTCTAAAAGGGCACGGTTTTGTAATGAAATCGCTATGGAAACAGAAAACAGAAAATAAAAATGTAAAATTCTCGGCATGCTACAAAATTGCACTGAAGCACGAAGATGGAACACTTTCTACCATTTATTAGTAAGCCTTTCGTGATAAATGACTGGTTGTTCATCTCAACTTGTGTGCGATATAGTGACGTAACTGGAATAAATAGAACACATTTTTCAGAGAGACAAGCTTGATTATTTTCGCGATTTCAGGGTTGATAGTAAAATTTGTTTATGATTATGAATACAATAACAAGGTTGCCTGCAAGAAATCGCTAAGGCCGCCCATTGTATAATATATCGCACCTACGATAAAATAGGGTCATAAGTTGAAAACATCAATTTTGAGGACAGCCAAAATAAAGCCACAAACTAAACCACAAATGTACTAGACAGACCATATTCGTTGTTATATTTATTTAATTATATATGAGTAGTATATATATTAAGAATGCTTCAAAAAAATACTTTTATATGGCAAATTCAGTTTTTCAATTTTCCTTAAAAAAAGACCAGTTTTCGAGTTACCGAGTGACCCTATTTTGTCGGATGTGCGATATGTAACATATATTGTATTTTGTTTCTTTTTTTATTTATTTTGTATTTTAAGTCTACAATAAAGTGTTTAATAAATAAATAACAATTGATACTGGTGTTTAGGTAGGAAGCAAGGAAAGACCGACATGGTCGTACATAATGTTTTGGATCCCATGGCACCGCTATGAATAGGTATAGGGCAAGTGAATACAAGTGCGATTTTTAGGTAGTACGGTATCCTGCCGATAACCCAAAAACAGTCCCATAATAAGTGTTTCGTAACGTAATTACAAAATAGGGGTGTGAATTATCTATTATTTGCGACATATTTTCAAAACACGGGATAAACAAGCCTTTTGCTAATAACCGGACAGTAATCCAAAGCTAGGGTCCATAAGCAGGATTTCTGTCAAAGAAAACTGCCCAATGTCAGAAGCAAATCTCTAACTATACCCGAACTCAGTTGAGTTCGTGACGTCACTGACGTTTCCACTTGGGTATAGCATAGACGCATTAAAGACTACGCTTAGCTAGCTACTGAGCTGCAACCACATACCATGAAGTAATTTAAACAAAGAGTTTTTGTTCCATAATCCTCCTTTTCGTCTACTGGACTGAAAGGCGGGATAAAACTAATGGCCAACGGCTCAGAGCTCATCATGCTAAAGTTCTTAAATACTGCAAGTCATACTCGTAATTCTGTGGCTTTACGAGCTATTTCTGTCGCCATTTTAACTGCCCAAAATTACGTTTTGCTGACGAATAACAAAGAGGTTGGGTCTAAAGGTTCTCCTTTCCTATACAAAAATAGTTACAAAAGTTTACGATGTTTGTATACATAAAAGGATCCCTCGAGGTAAAATTCACTGATGATCAGTGTATGAGAAAGTCAATCACTTTGATGGACTTTTTTTTCAGAGAACACTGAAGCGAGTTTCGTATACATAGAGGACCTCCTCGTTGATCTAGCGGTCCCAAGCGCGACTCCTACGCTAGAGGTTCTAGGTTCGATTCCCGGGTCGAGCAGTGCTGTCGAGTTTCTTCTGTGAAATTTTCAGAAGCAGTTCAAAATATGAAATTAGGTACGGGTGGTGACAATAGGCTTGCCGCCTATTACATGGGACCTAAACATCCGGCAATTAATTTTCCAGCAAAATATTTGCAATCGACCTGTACATCTCCGAGCGTGACGTTTTGCACAGGAATTTGATATAACGTAGTCGAGCATTGAGACGGCATTTAGATTTCAACTCCCACGGGATCCGGAAAAAGAGACCATGCTATGGCAGGTAACACCTGGGATACACAGCAGGTAGTATTTCTTAATCCTTTACGCACATTAGGTACCTATTATCGCTTCACTCGTGCACGACAATTCTGTATAAGCGGTTTACGAAGCTTTTACGAGAAGCACATATCGAAACATTACAGGCAGTCGGGTTAAAAGATTACGTCAAAATGTTTATTTTATGTAAGAGTGAAGAATCAATAATTGGTAGGTTATCGTATTACGTATAAGATAGTAAATCATGAAATCATAGGAAATATCTCCTTATAAGAAAACTTGTAGTTTTTCTAAAAAATATACTGATATCTGACACTTCTTTTTCCGAATTTTATTGCGTACTTATATTGATATTATTTTAATACCAATATAACGCGATAACTACCACCTTAGTCACCCGTGACCATGGACGCTGTAAAGGGTGCGAAACGTCAGGATTAAAATATTATCAATGTAACGCGGTAAAATCTGTAAAAAGTAGTTTTATTTAAAAAACCACTAGTATTAAATAATCTGCAGTTACGAATATACTAAGAAAAAATACTGTCATGATATCCATTTCTAGGTACATTCAATTAAGTACAAGTTTTTTTCACACATAGGTACTGAATTTGCGACTGTATGAACAATGTATTTATACAAAAATGTATTTAAGTTATTATTAAATATCTGTTACTTCGCAAATACTTATCACAAGTGTCAGTAAGTACCGAAATGAAAAATAAACACTTCAATATATTTTCGATGAAAGTCGAAAGAAATGTATTTACGGCAAATATTTTTGATATTTCAGTTTGCAAAGCACATAATTAACTTTGAACAGCATCGATAACTTTCGACCCAAGTTAACTCCAGACAAGAATAACATAAACACAACCAACTGTTACAATAAACTGCCACTGCTGTCATCGGATATTTTCATTCCTTTCTGGCTCTGAAATGTTGAAATGTCTCCCTAGGGTACCTAAATAAGCCATTTTTGTACAAAATTCTTCTTAGTATTAAACAGAAGATTGCGTTGCAAGAAGAATTTTGAAATGAAACTTAATAAAACAGAAAACAACTGGATTTAACTCCCCGACTCGAGTTTGTTTTTCAAAATATATGTATATGTGGTTCTTTAAAATATATTCTGTATAGTAATCTTGAATTAGACTTCGTACATTTTGGAAAACCCCAGCTATCGTTCAAAACAACGACATGTGTACAAATAAACTACAAAACTAGTTATACTACATAACACATATGGGCTGCAGGAATATTTGGTAGTAGATTATAATGTAAACACATTGGTCAAGCTATTCTTTTATAAAAAATGTGTTTATTATTTTGTCAACCGAGTGGGATGCGTCAAAAGGTCGTTATCTTGACATATGGTTTATGTCACTTAAGTATGTAAAGTTGGTTTTCCGGTCACTACTTTTATGACTTGCAAGTTTGTTCTCTTTTACATCAATATTATCGTTTTACAACCCTATTAAAAACAAACGGACTCACCAAAGACACCAATGAGCTCATGTAGCACATGCCTACACTAGAGGTCCTTAGGTTCACCTCCCAAATCGACGAGAGTTATTTTATTTCAGTAGCAGCTCGGACCTTGTGCCCCGCACCCCGGCTGAATGGTGATGAGGCGAAAACCCGTCTGGTTTTAGTGGGTATACGTCCTTTTCAGGACGGAGTCCCACACACCGCGCCGCCTTCCCCAGTGCGGCGTGACGGTGCATAAAGCATTTCCAGACGCAAAAAAAAGGTTAAGCATAATACACTCGCTCCCTATTACATACCATTTTATTATAGTGTTAATCAATTATTGAAGAATTAATCATGTTAAAACGTACAGTTTACACAGCAAAAAATTAACATGTAACATAATTGTCTCACATATGTCATGCCGACATAATTATTATAAAGATATATGGCACGAAACGCAACCAAAATTAAATATTGCTGCGTTGCAACCAGTGCAACACGAGATGATGTGACAAAAACATATTACTCTACTTAGATACCTCTTATAACATTAAATCAATTCAGTATAAAGTTTTAACAAAATTCCCCTCTGTGCTCAAAGTTGTCTGTAAAATAATAATGAAGTAATAATTTCAAAAGGGGAAACTTGTCATTCAGGGAGTTGGACAAATATTTCTGAAAGCTTAATACATTTTAAAGTTGTTTCTTCATCGGTATGTAAATTATCCTGTGAAAATTCCATCTTTATTAGTACGAGTGTTACATATTAAAATATATTTGAATGATACTCGAAGTTACTCTAAGTAACGCTTCCGTATGTCAAATTTGTATTAGAATTTGACATAAGGAAGCGTAAGTTTACGCTTAGCGTCGTCTCTGAATATAAGCCTAAGTATGTTTATTGACTTATTACTGCATACGGACTTGGCGGACATCACGTCATATATCCGCATCTTGGTCCTAAAATGGTCTTCTCTAAACTAAAGTGAACTAGTCGGCGATCGGCTAAAAACATTACCAACAAAAAGATCGTGTTAGTGTTTCTGTGTATCGCCATACACAACGTGTCTGTAAAATGTTCCGACGGCCCTATCTCTAGTACTATGTTACAGTCTATGTACTTATATCAAAGGCAAAGGTGACTGACTATCACGGCACAGTTTAAATCACTAAACGGATAAGCAGTAATTTGACATACAGATAGTATGCCGTAGGCCGTATCCATTTAAATGAGGACTTTGGGAAATTCCTACAGGTTTGGTGTTTAGACGGAGTTTCATTGGTGAAAACCGTATGAATATCACTGCAGTAGTTTCTGAGAATAGCCTGAACAAGAGCAGACTCGCGGGGGAGACTTAATTATGTAGTAATGATAATTTTGATACACACTTTTCTGTCGAAACGTCTCCCAAGGGTATATCCACGATAATCGTCTTGAAAGAATGAATATCTCCGGACATGACCTTTGTTTTGAGCTAGACTTAAAACGGCTGACCTAACAAAACAGGTACTTATTAATAGAACCATCGTGATTAAATCAGCTTTTGATGCTAAGCGGTTCCATTGAACTATTTGATCCAAGAGCCAAAGCAACAGATAGACAAAAAGATAAAAGCACCTAAGTACACTTACAAATACGTCCTTTTCCTATTGGAGGGCAGGAAGGACTCCGAAGGACACATAATTTTATAGATAATTTCTTATAATTCACCCACAAAATAATTCTAATCATCATAATAGTGGGTCATCTGGCCTAGTGTATAACGAATTTAATCTAGAGAAAATGGGCGAACGCCCACGATACATTTTAGGTAAATTAATTATACTTTAATGGTTAGTAATTTAGCCGTAAATACTCTTAAAACAGGTTTGATTTTGATTGTATAAAATTCAGCAATATTTATTGCCTAATTTGCTTTTGACGTTCTATATTAAGAAGAGTGTAGAGTGGACTATTAATTATTACAAGTCTGTGACATTATTACGAACATAACAAATATATCACACCACAGACGACGTCTGTGGTCTAGTGGTTCGAGTACCGGACTGCTGATCACGAGGTCGTGGGTTCGATTCCCACAGGACACAAATATTTATGTGTTTAACATAAATGTTTGTGTTTGTCTGGGTGTTTCCTATGTATTATAAGTATGTATTTACAAAAAAAAGTATATAAGTATTATATCCATTGTCTAGTACCCATATTACAAGCTCTGCTTAGTTTGGGACTAGATGGTGCTGTGTAAAATGTCCCAGGATATTTATTTATTTATTTATATGTCCTGTCAAACCCAACGTCGTCGTCATTATTCAAACAAAAGAACACTTAACTAATAATAAATGTCTTTCACAAAAAGGCACAAGTAGTTTCCTTCTTGTTTTACTTTTTGTTCCGTCGAGGGCTTCTAACTGGAACCGAAAGAACCCAAACAAAGGGAAAAAGTTCAAAGACATTGAGAGGCCTATTACACACGCAGACTAGTTTTTCTAGTCTTAAGCACACAACTGACGAAGTTTTTTCAATGTTTACTTTTCTTAGAAAAAGTCAAATTGCACATTTAACAAGTTAAGTTCTCGAGTCATTTAAAAATGTCCAATATCCACCCGTTCTAAGTTGGGACAAATCGCTAACTGTCTAATACAAATAATGTGATATACCTGATTAAGTACCTATTTATACAATATTTTGACAGTTACAACACAAGACAAAACACCAAACAACAAACACACCATTTAGTAATAAAAAATATACCTTTCAACTACAATTTAAACTCTGTCATTGTACAAATCTGCATAGAATAGTGTCGTAAAATGAACTATCTGCGACGACCACAAAGTATACCGTGCATTTTACGTTTCACCCTATTAGGCGGATTTATAGTAAGCATAATGTTAAAGTGACATTATCCATCTTTACTGTCACGTTATGACGTCACCGTCCGTACCAACGTGTCGGTATGTGACAATGTAATATTAAAATGTTCTGCGCGAAAATGGACCCAACATTCTCCAATGTATTTTCTCTCCTCCGAGCGATTATAACAAAATGGGACGTGGCTCGAACCCTTCCAACTTGTGTTACTGTAGTTCGTGCTCATTTATTGGAGCTAATAATTCGAAGCCATTTTTATGTAGTTATGTGAATCACCGTAGTTGGTAACTAACAAACTTATATGTTCCGAGGTTTTTGTAAAACTTTCCTAATTACATAGGTAAGTACTTGAAGTCGCCTACTTATGTTTCGAGAAAGACGGCATTAACTTTGAGAATCGAGCGAGCTCACTCGAGCATTAAATTTTAAGATTCAAAAGAATTCTCGGCGGCCAATCTCCCGGAACTTTCTTTGAGTGGCTGCACTTTCTGTAATTTTTTCATTTAGAAACAACTTTACCCTCCGGGGTAAATTATATATCCCTGGAATTTTTCCCTCTAGAAAACCTTGCTACAAGGGAAAGTAATATCGGTTTCGGTCCGGAAGTTTTCGAGGTTACTCTGCAAAATAACTTTCCCGTAGGTATATTGATGAGGGGAGCTACTGGAACGCATGATTAAGCTCATTAGCAGTTACGGAAATCAGTTGTAGGTGTGTATACGTGTTATTAGTTTTGTATATAACACTATACGTGTAGTTAAATGCAAGATCTACTATATTAAGGGTTGCTGAAGTTTCAGAGCAGTTGGCTGTGTGTGAAATACTGATACTTATTTAGCCGTATCTGGTTACTTAAAGACGATCCCAACATAATTGGGAAAAGGCCAGAATGACACATGTTTATTATACTACTAACAGGTATTAACATAAAGGCGACCTTTATAGAACTCATTCAGAAAATTCTCATGAGCCATCTGCCACCTGGCGAGGCAGTAGGATATGTCGGAGATCAGTCTTCTAAAAGCCGCGAGATTTGAGCTCACGTCTGCCCACAGACCACACACATTCGCACTAAAAGTTTTGAACGTTTATCTTGCTAAAAGTAGTTGTAGTACGCATCGGTATTAAAAATTATTGATGTAGAAGGTATTCAAAGTGTGATACTGTGAAATATTTGACCGGCTCACAGCATATTATGATCACAGAATCAATATACGATGTTCTGAAGACGTTGGGCGCCTAAACAAGTTGCAATTTGACATTCGAATCGACAAATGAATAGAAAGAAAATGTATACAAATGACAAATTACATTATTGACAGCCCGATTTGTCGAAGGCTTGTTTCTTGTTTCGAATGTCAAAATACAACTTGTCTACAGGCCAGTTCTCTATAACTTGCGATCTCGCTGACTAGTCTATCTGCTTTGTACAGACTTTATTAAGTAGCTCAGGATATTAATTTCATAACAACTCCTGAATTTATTTATGCTGTACTATGCGAGGAACTTAAACCTTATTGGAAATTATCGTATACAAACATCGTAGGTACTTACACAGTTACTATCACATTGAGTCATACCATTGCGCCTGTATTCCCCGAAGGCTTAGGCAGAAAGGAGTGTAATAATTTACACCCATTGTTCACCACTGGGTTTAGGTGTAATAGGAGGCGAAACCAAATTCCGAGCTGCTATTGAGAATTTCATAGAACAACCCAATAACACTGCTCGACCTGAGAATCGAAGGCCTCTTGCGAAGTAGTCACACTTACTAACTACTACCACTAGTAAACAAATGAAGCATATTTATCAATTGTTACTCTTAACATTTTAACACTTCAGAAAGCATCGTTAATGTTCTTATAACACTTCGGACACTTTAATTAACTGCGCTCAAGTACTTAGGTATTCAATAAGTAGTTAGGGCGTTAACTTTTCCTTCTCTTTTCCCTGTCGATCGCAAGATAATTATGAAAGTTAATTAAAATTGATTTTTGTTTCGCAATGTTAAGTTACTCAGCTTATTGAGAAAAGTATTGAGAAAGTTGAAATTCTTATGTCTAAAAGTGCTCTACAATGTCATAGTAATCAATCCAAAGCTAATATTCAAGATGGCCACCTTTTTTCTGCGACGAAGGAAAAACCGGAGGAGGCTTTAATTTTTTTTATGTACACAATACTTCTTTTTTGTACTAAATGTGAACCGATTGTAATGAAACTTGGCACACATATTAGTTCTGATGACCCTACTTACTACTACTATTACTACTAAAATATCTCTTTCCAAAATTTTAGGTGTTGATAAATCCTTTCAAATTATAAAGTAATCTGTTAAAACTTTCCTCATGATGTAACTATAATAGTGAGGGGATTGCACTGGCCGGGCCGTGCCAGCCAGTCCCAGCAGATTCGGTCTGTATCACGCAAACGAGGTTAGGTTAAAAGAGATTTCCTTCGAGACCACTACCAACATGAAAGATATTTAAAATATTGCTTCGCCTTAATACCTACTGTAATTGGTCACGAAATTACAAAAGTTTCTAGAATTGCAGTGGCGGTGCAAGAAAGCGAGTGCACCTTTACTTTTATAGTTTGGATAATAAAATCTAAGTTCTTTATAGAGTCACGTAGACTCTGAATGAAAATATAGTATTGTGCAGCTGCTGCCCGAGGCACTAACCGTAAACTGTAAGAAATATGAGTCGATTAACGAGAGAAAACCTTATCTAAGTTCGAGATGTTTTTGGCGCTTATAGTTTAGTTTATTTGGTTATGAAAATATATTGTGAAAGTTACGCTTAATAATAATGATTTGGTTGTGTGTGCATATTAAAGAAACATTATATAAATACTTACAGACACATTATATAAGAAACTAGCTTCCCGCCAGCGGCTTCGCCCGCGTGGTATGTTATTATACATATAAACCTTCCTTAAGAATCACTCTATCTATTAAAAAAAACCGCATCAAAATCCGTTGCATAGTTTTAAAGATCTAAGCATACATAGAGACAGACAGACGCGACGGAGGACTTTGTTTTTTAATATGTAGTGATGTTCGTTAAGGCATCGCTTTCGAAGAACACAAATCAGTTTTGTTAGATGGTCTGTGGTTTTGCTCTACAAAAGTTCTATGAGGTGCCATTTAAAAAGTTGCCTTTAAGCAGTGGCATTTGCTCAAAGATAGTCTCCTAATTAAGCTTGGAAATTGCAATATTCATAAAAATTGCCACTTCAATGCGCTTTCTTGCACCCAATGGAACTAATGCCTATTATACATAGCACTTTATAGTATCTAGCAGCTACATTTGTAATTTAAGTATTAGTCATTATAATTTGAATAAATCAATTTAATAATACTTACTAGTATAATAATACTTAATAAAGCCGTTGCTTGACACGATTCAGTATCGTCTTATTTCTACTTTCATTTTTATATGTTAGCTATTATGTTAAAATAGCCTTGTTCTCCCTGACATAGCAATAACATGTGAGCTAAAAAATACGCGCTACTTGAGGTATCTTTGAGTACTAGCGGTTCCATCAAACAAATGACTACACATTTGGGCTCAAATGGTTATAGTACATATTTTTTTATTAATACTAAAACAAAAATAAAAATTCGTGTATTTTTATGACATAACGAGTAGTGTTCATAAATCATACCATCATGCCTTCACGCCTATATTCCCCGAAGGGGTAGGCAGAGGCATACACCCACATTTCGCCGGTATGTTTAAGTCCCATGTAATAGGGGGCGAGCCTATTGCCATCAACCGGGCACAAATCCAGACTCTGAGCTGCTCCTGGGAATTTCACAGAAACCCCAACAACATGTTGCTCGACCCGGGGATCGAACCCAGGACCTCTAGCATAGCAGTCGCTCTTGGGACCACTAGACCAACGAGGCAGTCATAAAGTGTTCATAAAGTGCGTATAAAATATAATATATATATTCAGACATTATCGACTAATATCTCGGTTAGGTATCGTATATTTTACATGAATTAATTATTCTTTGAAGCTCTTTACTTGAAAAGTCCTCAACAACAAGCTCATATTTTAATACTTCATAAAAATGTCTTAGGTATCAAAATTGCTGCCCATGGACTTACGTTCACCTACACCTAACTTAGTTATTCCCAAACCTTTCTTTTAATTCCCAGTTCAAATTTGCAGGCTATATATTTTTTGAGTGAGTGAACCTCGTAATGATCAGTACCTAGTATTTTACCTTTATTTATTATGTATTGGCAATGAAATGTAACTCAAGAGCCATTAAAATAATAATGAGTAAATAATGTTTAAATGTAGGTATGTAAATCTTACTAATTTCAAAGGCCAAAGTTTGTAACTTTGGATGTTTGGATGTTTGTTGGTCTTTCACGGAAAAACGGATGATTCGATTCGGCTAAAAGTTGAAATGGTGATGGCTTATATTATACCTTGGATTAGGACATAGGCATTTTAATCCCGAAAACTTAAGTTCGTACGGGAAACGGGTTCAAAGTTCCCAACTCCACGCGGGCGAAACCGCGGGCAAAAGCTAGTATATAAATAAACAGACTACTAAAAATGTACAATGCGTTGTTTTAAGACACAATTTATTTAAATTATTCTTTGAACAGTGGCGTAGCTACCAGAGAGCTAGACGGGGCAGTGCCCCGGGGCCCCCAAGCTCAGGGGGCCCTCAGACTTTGAGACCTACCATAAATTTCTCCCACATTCGGAATATAAATAAATCAGATTCAGGTTCCAGAGCCTTTGGTTACCTATCTAGCT
This sequence comes from Acronicta psi, assembly GCA_946251955.1. Taxonomy (NCBI): domain Eukaryota; kingdom Metazoa; phylum Arthropoda; class Insecta; order Lepidoptera; family Noctuidae; genus Acronicta; species Acronicta psi. The sequence goes on along the minus strand of OX276472.1, from coordinate 6,623,987 downwards.
ACACCACTGTCTTTGAAAACCAGAAGCAAACCAAAAGTATTCGAGATTTATTATTTAGCTGCATTTCACCAAGCTGCAAGTCTACATTTTTAATAACCCCAGTAGGACTGTTGCTAAAACCAAGACTCCAAAATGATTCTTTGTCTTTTATGTTTTTATACATTTTAGTTGTTTTTTATTGAATAAATCATACATTTTTGTTAACTTCCTCAGCTTTTATACTTTAATTTTTTATTAAAGATTGTAAAGAAGTTTAGTTATTAACAAACCTACCGTCAATCATTTTGTCGACATAATACGGTTTCATCACCTAATAGATTGGTTCCATTCTTTATTTATCTGGCGGTTAGAGGCTATCCAGAGGCAGTGAAATAGGCCATTAATGTAATAAAAACTTTTTTCTTAAAGTTGGTACACCGGTTTTTTAAAACTATAAAGACAAGTTACTACCCTTTAACGTGACGTAGGTTAACACATCAAAAAGATCATTTCTTGTTTAAACACACAACCTTCGTTAGAATTGTTTTAAAGCTGAAATTACTCAAATAAATAATTTTAATAAGTTTATTTTAAAATGAAACAATTGCCTAAACTATCAAACGCCAGCCATTAGTGAATCTCTTTTCCCAAGCGGTAAATTTAAACTGCTGTAGCATAAAAAGGTAGACATTACCACAAAGCGCGCATGAACTTCAAACAGTGTGCTTTCGGGTAAATTTACCTACTTCATTAAAATTAATTCGTTAACATTTTTTAACGAATCCTAAAATAATGATCATAATTTGATTAACAATTATACCGTTTCAGTCCATATCCTTAGAATTATATTTTTTAACTAGACATTTTCAACAAAAGTTAGTTTATTTGGTCTGCGCTAATTAGATTTACATTTCATTAAATTCTCTTTTACTGAAGCTACGTTGCTTTGATTAAAATATGCTTTTAAACAGAATGGAAAATATCATCTTCTGCTCGTTATGTTGCAAATTGAAGCTAATTTTGACGATAAATTGGAATCATTCTCAAATATTTGAAAACGTCTTTCCATTTCCTTGAAATGTAATTTATATTTTAATACAACTGACTCTAGTCGCCGTACGCTGCTCTTGTGAGCTTGAAGTCCCAAGTTTGAGTGCCAGATCATGAAGGGGCATTGAATATTTCTATTAACATTAAATATTTCTATTATCATAATATTAAAACCCCAGAACTTAATTCGAGCCCGGCTACTGAAAAGTGTGTGCGAGATATAAATCTAATATATAAAATAAAGTCGGGTTTGTTACAACACTTATAACTCGACAACTGTTGGACCGATTTGCATGGTTTTTGCTTTGTATGATTTGTCTCCGCCCCGAATAACAGAATAACAATAAAAACATCAAAACTAAAGGGGTGTAATGGGGTTCAAACATGGCGCGAGCGAAGCTGCGGAAAAAAGCTAGTAAATGAATAAAGAACTAACCTAACCTAACCTAAATTAAAAATTTAGAAAACCCCCGACACGAAATGTAATTTGCCATTTTATGGTGGCGGCCATCTTGGATTTGAAATGTATTATAGTGTATAGTATTCTCCTAGCTAAGCCCTTTCATTTGATATCCATATTGAGGGAGTTGTGAAAAAATATGTAATCCGCTATTTTGTAGCGGCGGCCATCTTGGGCCGATTTTCATCAAACATAGCTAAGAACACTCCCGACTAATTCACCGTTCAAATAAAAAAATCAAAATCAAAATCGGTTCATCCGTTCGGGAGCTAACACCCCGTTTTTTCGTCGGGGGTTAAAAATAGCTTAGATCAACATGAAGTAAGTAGTGTTTGTTTGTTTTGCTACCAATAGGTGTCTAAATAATTATATTAAAATGTTCCATTTGTGTACATATTTATCCGGCGGTTTGCCTAAATCGTAGAACTTAAATAATAGTACCTCATTAATATCTGCGAAACTTTTTTCCGATTTTCTATTTTAACCCAAAGATGGCTGGACGAGAATGCCGTATGGAATTAAGTACACCAAAGTAATGTGCAATGAAAAATATATAAATCAACAAAATAAGCCAAAATTGAGACATCCAATGAACATTATTTCTCATTCTATTTAATTTAATACCGCAACAATTAATTCTAACATTTAAAGATAGTTAACACAATAAGCCTAGACAACACACTACCAAAAAATTCAGAAAATCTCGGCAAAAAAAGTTACAATAATCAAGTTCTATTCTCGCATTTTTCTTTTCTTCTCCATTTAGTTTATTTTAATTTAAGCATCGATGAGCGAAGGTATATTAAAACACAAAGATAATTTTTATTTTAAAGGCTTCGAATATCTTCTCAGCTGCGGCGGTTCTAGAGGACATTTTACAAAAGACGTTGCTTCGTTAATGAACGCAAATATTTGGCAGAGGACAATATTTGAGTTTGGAACTTTCAGGACCATCCATTTGTGAACAAGCGCGGACTGAACCGTCTTCTGTTCTTGTTAAAGTTTTGAACAATACTCTTCATGCGATGAACCAAAAAGTAGGCTATATGGGTCACGTTTTCTACAATACAATACGACTAATGTTTAGGTCTAATACACTTAGGGCCTGTTTCACCATCTCCCAGTAAGTTCCCGTTAAATTACCTGGCAGATAATTTTATAGAAATTTTGTTCAATTTTATTAAATTTATCCAGCGGTTAGTGTGTATCCACAGGGGGTAAAAGAGGCCCTTTGTCCGTGTGATCATGTATTAATCTCAATTTTTATTTTGTAATGCACCGTTATTTATCACAAAAGGTTAAAAAACGTAACTTAGGTGATTTTTCTAACCCGATATGTACCATACCTAATACCTATACCATTCCTTTACAGCTCTAGATTATATAATATTATTTTTTCGTTTCGCATTTATTAATTCGAATCGTACAACATGAATTCAGACCATTATGTAGATACGAATTAAATTTATCGATCATAATCCACATATTACAGCAATACGAATGCGTATCTCTTATACGTACCTAGATTAAAGCTGCAATCTTTTGATTAAATATATACCTACACATCAATCGATTATACACACAAATACGTATACATAACATTCGCACACGATTTCATTTGAAGAGATCTGTGCTTCTGTCGCCGTACGATGTTTGACGATGTATTTTTGATGTACGTAAGTATGCGTTAATCTTTAAGCGGCCCGACCGCGCAAAAGGTTTGTCCCCAATAAATGAGAGTCATGGGACAACTTTTCACGAGCAGTGTACTGGAACATCAATGTTTACACACGGGGACTTACAAAGCCAGTAGGGTCGGCCAGTATTTAGAACGGTAGTAACGTATACTTTATTATGAAAATACGCTTTTTAGGCACATTCGCTTTTTATTTTGGTTTAAATAAATAACTAGTTAATTAACATCGTGTATGTATTACATCGAGGGGCTCGTGGCTAAGTTATAGCAACGCTGATCAACCGATCTGCAAGGTTAAGCTACGCTTGCCGAGGTCAGTCCGTGGATGGGTGACCATTCTTAACACATCGAGACCCCTTCGTGCCTCGGAGAGCACGTAAATCCGTCGGTCCCGGTTGTCATACGAACACCTATGACAATCGTTAGTGGTAGTCAGAAGCCCAAAAAGCCTGACAACCAGTCTATCCTTCGAATATCGGTATTGCCCAGAAATTGGGTTGTGGAGGACTGATGGCAGTCGCTTCGTGTAAAATACAGATATTCAGTCGCCTTCGGTTAAACTGGAAGCCAACCCAAACATGGTTGGAAAAAAGGCTAGGAAGATGATGATAAATCGTAATCGTATAATTAATAATACATAAACATAACATACAATCACCCCTATATTCCCCGAAGGGTTAGGCAGAGGTGCACTGACCTAATGCCATTAACCCGACCCAAATCTAAACTCCGAGCTGTTATTGAGAATGTCCTAGAAAAACCCATTAACACTGCTCGACCGGAAAATCGAACCCAGGACCTCTGGCGTAGTGGTCGCGCTTAGGATCACCAGGCTAACGAGACAGTTTAATAATACACAAAAAAATGGTAATAATAAAAAGATATCTGCTACTAATTTATATTGCGATTGCTTAGAGCAAAGTGCCCATAAGCAATAAATCTCGCACAAGTTGACTTGCGCAAGCGACTTTCAACGTGTAAACGCTCTCGCAAGTGGACTTCTGTGAGTTTTAGTAACTTGCCCAACTTGCTGCTAGTCCCACGTGTATGCAAATAGATAAATTGCAATTAGTAGAAAGTGTAATCAGTTGACTTCTGCAAGCGACTTTCAACGTGTAAACGCTCTCGCAAGTGGACTTCTGTGAGTTTTAGTAACTTGCCGAACTTGCTGCTAGTCCCACGTGTATGCAAATAGAAAAATCGCAATCAGTAGAACGAAATTGTGAGTTACTTGCCAGTGGACACTGCGTCACGTGACAATTGTCAAAATAGTCCTATGTAGCCGTTTGATTGGAATCGATCCCCGTGCCGCAATAGTCTCTTTGTGTCCATTAACAGGCAAAGCGCTAGTGTAACTGACGGAATACCTAATTGAGTACGTTTTCAGTATTCCATCAACCGGAATAATATGATGCCACCCCGTCACTACGTACCGTTTAAATGTAAATTGTCGAAAGGTAGGGAACAGTAAATTATGTTCGTGACCTTACCAAATCATATAATTTGGTAAACCTTTATCCTTACTTCCTTACTAATATTATTGCGAAAGTAACTGTCTGTCTGTCTGTCGCGCTTTAACGCCAAAGACCCGATTTAAATGCCATTGGTATTCAGATAGTCTAGAGCCTGAGAAAGGACATAGGCTACTTCTTAATGCGAAAAAAGGGATGTAAGGGTTTGAAAGTTACAAAGAATACCTAAACCACGCCGGCGAAGCTTTATATATATGTATATATAGAATTTAGCTACTTAGCGAAACACAAATTCAATTTGCAGAATTAGAACGTTAGTCACTAGCTATCGAGACTCTGATATTAAACTTTCCTTATGCTACTTCTTGTTGTGCTCGAAGAAAAACAGGTTGGTATTTATAAGAATTATTTTATAGCCTTTTTGGATGCGGAAAATCCTCATGGATCCCTCCCGCCTCTCCTGATGTCGCACTCATACTGACAAAACCGCACTTTCTTTCCCATAAGTCATGGTGATGGGAGCTGTAACATTCACCACGACCATGACGGGATAAATTTATAGTCTAACCCCTCTCATTCTGAGGAAACCCGTGTCCGGCATTAGGACAGTTAATGGGAGACGAGGGGAATATGTTCACTTTAATTTTAGGTACGGTCACGGTCATTAGTCCATTACCATTTTTACAAGTCTATCGCATGAAAAAAGTTTCACTTACGACCTTTTTCTATAACAAACATTTTGCATACATAGACGATCTCGTATATCGTACTCTTTCATAATTATCTAGTCAGAAAGAGAGCGATTTAATGATCATTCAATGTTGTGATGTCACGACGGTGTATTAAGATGAGAAGAAGAACCTATTAAATTTCAAATCACTAAGAAGAAAAGAAGAACCTATTAAATTTCAAATCACTAAGTATAGTGACGTGCAGGCAAATACGATCCTTGACATGATAATGAATTATGACCTCTTACTGTACGTACCTCCAATTTATGACAGCAAAACACGTTTTCTGGAACTTGTAACATGAATAATTGAAGCCAGAGCACAGAGCTTAGTGCGATAGCATTCGTGAATAGTAATCGTTAGGTACGGACGGTGAAGCAATCAAGGTTGGAACACAAGCTCAGCCGCAACCGATATTGTTCGCTCGTAACAAGGAAGCACGCATCCGCATTAATGCTTGAAAGCCGCGTAATGCCTCTGTCTACTTTGTAGTGCTAGGAAACCGGTGGAACTTGTACCTAACTCTAACGGTACGAGAGAATTAGCACTTTATTGTTCAAAATAGGTTGTGTAGGTACTGACGATGTTACAAAGAACTCTAGAAGACTAGGCTGAATATGTGTGAAATGAAATTATGACAATATGATATTTATACTTATGTGTAAATAGATCACATTTGATTTTTGTATCAATATAATTAAGAAACTCTTATGGGAATGGCACCACAGCCGGTTTGGGTTCACCCCAAGGCCCTATCACCCCAAGTTCCAGTTTCCAAAAACAATATTTCATACATTCATTTCCCAACGGTGCTATAATACTGAGGTACTTAAAAAAATGCGATTGATTTCGTAGATAAAACAGATTCTCACAAACTATTTGAAATTTAGAACTGTAAATGTCATTTCATCTTGTAGATCTAGTAAATATAGATACCTTACCTAGGCATGTATATTTACTAGACTTTCGACAACGTGGACCACGAGAAGATTTATCTTTATTGGCTTTTACCACTTGGAATCTTTCCCACAGTTCCTGGTATATTGCCTCAGTTTATTGCAAAAAGTTAAATACTAAAGTTCGAGCTCATTGCGAGAAATTCATGGTACCTACACTACCTACTTATCTATTTTATATTACCTATGCATTGATTGAGCTTTCAAGCCGTAATATTATCAATATTAGCAGGTTGATATTATACCAGTGAGCAAAATGTAATTCGAAATATATGAGACCACAAATATACAAAACCACAGGAAATGTGGTTTTTAAAATTGATTGCAAAGCATTGAGTTAAAAATTGCTATTAAGTACTTACTTATATAACTTACCTACGTTTCCCCTTAAAATTAAAATAACCCAAAAATAAAAAGTTTTAGAATAACGCCATTAATCAATCTTTTTGGCCGAAAAAACTTGTACAAAAAACAAGGTCTTTCTGGATAAGATTTTACATAAAAAAAACTTAAAACAATTTTGATTGAATAGATAAATTATAACAATTAAGAAAACCGCTTTGTGTTTAAAATATAATTTTCACAGGCCGCTCCACCTGTAAGACTTTGTTCGTCTGAGTTCACGGCACACTTCAAAACTTTGAACATTTTAAGAATGAAGCACGTTACCTTAGGAAAGTTTCCAGCACTTTTACCGCTTGCTTCTTATCTACCTAATGACTTAAACGGACGTCATATTTGAACTTCATAATTCCATAGATATGTACCGTAAAGACTACCTTATCTACTATATTTATTTTGATATTTTTGCATAGGCCTTATTTCTTATTTCTCTCTCTTCAAAAGTAGTGTCTAATTTAACAAAATACTTAGAACCTATAATTCTACTCTAAAAATCACGTCAAACAAAATAACAGACTATTTTTTTTTTTTTTTTTTTTATTTATAAAATAATAAAATAAAATAACAGACTTCTTGTCAAGGAGCGGACCGTAAAGTTTCAGATATAAATAAAGAGAAGTTTTAGATATAAATAAAAAAAGTACCCTTCTAGCCGAAATTGGAGGTATATATTAATGACACTCAATGTGTTTAATTGAAAAAAAGAAAAAGATATGGCCATTGTGAGGCAAATGTTAAATGTAAACAACGTACGTGTAGTAAATTGATACTTTGTCGGCATAATAATGGTGTCTGGTATATGTCCCATACCTAATAGTGTCTATGTCCAAAACATAATAGAAGGTCCATAGGTATAAAACACCGTATATTGATTTAATAAATATATTATGTTTATCGGAAAGAAGAAAGGAGGTTGGATAAGGAGGCACTTAAACGGCGTGTATACACTCATGAATAATTCATCTTGGTTTACTTTACCGACCTTATGTTGGTAATTTACGGTAATTTAACCTTTACAAATTTTCTTTAAATCGTTTCTTCAGAATGGTCATTTTTAATAACCAATAAAATCTTTGAGAATATTCTTTTAAATATGAAAATTAAAAAAGAAGCGCTCGAAGAGGGGATCGATCTGCAAAATTAAGTTGCACTTATGCGATCAGTCTGTCGATGGGTGATCATTCTTGGAGAGTTCGTTTCCAGTTGTCATACGAACTCAGTCAGAAGTAACTTGTCAACCCGATTTCGGTATTGCCTAGAAATTGGGTCACGGATGTGTGTTGGCAGTTGCTTCGTGTAAAAATACTGGTACTCAGCCGCACCTAATTGAACTAGAAGCTGAACTCGACATAGCTGGGAATAAAAGATACCTTGGATGGCCTAGCCCACTTCGGGGAATACAGTCGTGATGGTAGGTATGTTATTTTCAAACACATTACCAAACAATACAAAAGTTATATTAACATTGTCGTGTAATGTAGGGTATTACATATCTTTAAATAGCTTTAGAAATGAAAGTACCTACCATTATGGAGACGCTTAAGTGCTTTGTAGACCAAAGTAAGTATACGTAAACTTTTTAAGTATTATTAATGTTAAGAAGTTATTTCCAAAATAAGTTTTATAAGAAAATACGATACAATGAAAAACTTTACGTTTTTAATTCAGATTTGATTTTAAAAGAAATAATATCGCGCGTATAAGTAATATCTGTTTGTTCTCCTTCAAACTTGCCAAGTGTTTTGTAAGTAGAAATTAATTTACACAATAGCGCCGAGCGATATACAAAAGGCAATAAAATTAGCAAATAATTGAAATGGCTACATCTATTTAACTTTGTCCAAAGTGACACTAAAACATTATTTTAAGAGAAAGTCGATCACACTCTTAGGCTAGACATAACTAAAATATAGGTAGGTATCTTTTGAGGTTACACACAATACAAAATAAGTTTAAATGTATTTCCTTCTCGATAAATGGTCTCCTTAAATTAAATATGACTAAAATCGTAATTGCTGGTACTTAAATGTCGCAGGCTTTGATAATATCTAGGTAACAATTAAAAGGTGAAACGGAAATATCACAAGCTACCCACGCCGCACACGGGCCGTATACGACCGACTTCATATAACTTCGACTTTAATGAAAACCTCAAACCGGAAAACGGTTCAGAGCACGCAAAAGCGCTTGAAATTCGAGCCGTAGCAGTCCTTTTACTAAACTTTATTAGCCGTTTTTAGGAAACCACTGAAATATTCACTCTATTTTCACGTTTAAACGTTTGGTAAACGGTAATGTTAATAGGGTACCCACGTTTTTTTTGGAATATCTATGTTAATAATATGTTATAGAATGACCATTATCAATCAAAATCATGGAGCGAAATGAAACGCGAATCTCAAGATCGATCAAGATGGAGAGTCACTGTAGACGCCCTTTGGCCCATCTATGGGACCTGGGATCTTAAGTAAGTCATAATCTCAATGTAAGTACTGTATTACAGAAGACTCTGACAGTAAACTTACCTATAATTCCGCTCGTGAGAAGACAGCTTGTCTGCCTTCTTCTTTACATAATTGATGGGTATTGATATTTTGAGCTTTGTTTAGGTTTAGGAATAGCCATTTCTAAATCTAACCAAGGCTTAAAAAGTTCGCCGTTCTGAAACACAAAAAACATTTTGTTAGCCGAATTTTGTCCGTAACAACGACAACTGCTGCTGCTACAAAAATGTATGGTACATACTAGTCCTGTGTCGATCGGTCATTTTCTGAGATCTCGGTCAATCGTGACCGAAGAGTCTAGTGACCGACAGAAAAGATTCGATCAAAACGTCGGTCATCGGTCACGAGAACCGAAACGTAAAAAAATACCTTAGCCTATAAACATAAAGTCGAATTTAGCTCTGCAGTCTTAGTTTAGCGTGATTGAGTCATGCAAGTCAATCACAATGCTTCGAGTCTTTCTATGCCGAGAGCTTTTTAAATATTATAAATAAAATATGTAGTCGAATTTTATTAAATAAAAAAAATTTGTAATAATTAGGATTAATTATTACAATTGAGGATTAGGCATTTTAATTTGATTCTGTCTAATTCCGGGAGACGAAGCCGAGAGTCGGTCCTGAGTATTGGTTGGGCATTGTATCAATCGCGAGCAGTGTTGGATTCCGTAGTATTATAATACTATTTGTACCATTATTTGATAGTGTGTAGTATGTAGTATCGTAATGCCACTATACTACGCGAAAATACCATAATTTTGATGTCGACTGATTTGTATTAAGTGAGCCCTTTTACTTATTAATATTTACCCTAAAATGTCGGGAATTTCTGTATGTACGGCAACACCTAATCAGGATTACCCATAGATATATGGAGTACCTATATTATATATCTATGGGATTACCAAATACAAACGTAGTGTTGCCAATTTAGCGACTTCGTTCCTAGAAATGGTGGCTTTTGCCTGAGTGTTAGCGTCAGAAAAAAAATTGTCGCAAAAAATGATTTGTATTACACATTTATTTGGTCACTTTTGGAGTACCATCAAAATACTTTAAGCGCTCGTTTTTCAAAAGATTCGATATAAAGAGGTGCTAATTAATAGGAGTATTTTTAGTTACTATAATTTCTTTTAGCTAATTAGAAATCCTGGTATCTTTTTCAAAAATACACAAAATTTTTCAAAAATGCAAGACTAGTATTTCTGGTTATAAAATAAAAAAAAACTTCCATTTATGTAATTAATACGCCTTATGCCTCAACTGAATAAAAAAAAATTACGATTTACGAATGCGTTTTACCCTTGTGGGGAAAAAGGAAAACGTCAAAAAATTAAACATTAAAAATACCTACGATAAAAAAATTTGAAAAGTCAAACGTAGTATAATTTTGGACAAATAGTATTATTTTATTGTCCATGTAGCATAATGAGCATTTTTTGAGGGTCTGAATCCAACCCTGATCGCGAGTCGCACGCCGGTCGCCGGTCATTCGGTACTGGTCGGTCGTCGCGCACACGCACATGTGCCGCGGATCGTGGGTCGCGCGTCAATCACGAACGACCCGGGTCTTTAGAGATTGACGACCCGGTCGGTCACGCAGAGAGCGCGATTCGTTCAATCACGATCGACACAGGACTAGTACATACATTCGTTAGTGGTTTTGTATGCGAAACCCCGCATTAATTTTGCGAACTCTGGAATGCCAACCCTTTATTATTCTATTTCTGGCCACGGGCGTCGCCTGCCCAATGAGAGATGCAATAGTTGTATACACTAAAGGGAATTAATTAAAAATATATATTATATTTACAGTTTTTTTTAATTAGGTCTGTTCTTGGTTCGATCTACAGATCATTTTCGATGAAATTCTCAGTATCAGCTCGGAGTTTGCATTAGTGCCCAGTGTGCCCACTTAATAGCAATAATCTCGCTCCTATTACATATGGGACATAATTAAACAAACTGCCTAATCAAACGAACACTTGCGTGATGTTACTTTAACATCGACTTACTTCGACATCGGAATTAAATTTTAAATTGAGTGTGTCATGTTGATACTCACGAAATTACGAAAACAAATTATACAAAGACGGGATACAAGACATCGAATGTAATGTCCAAAACACGACACTAAGCCAGTTTTGCTTTTTCTCTCCAAATACAATTTTACGCCCCGGGCCTTATAAACAAAGGATCCGACATTCGTTAAGCCCATCCGAGCAACGTGTTAGATCTATTAAACGCGATGTTTACAAATGGCTGACAATAATTCACATTTAGACACACGCACACCGTACAGATAGGGGCAGATACGCGTGTACGCATTTATTTTAAAAGTATGTAAGTAGTAAAAAATAATGTTTGTATGAGATAAACTGTAATATTTATGACCGACTATATCAGCATTTTTTTATTAAATAAGTTAATCCCGCCTATATTTTAGCCCAATATATACAAAGTTAAAGTTAATAAGCTCTTTTTAACGTAAAAATGAACATAATCTTTATTTTTACAAGATAAACCAGCCAAATTAGGTTAGGAGGATTAATTGAAATGAATTTATAAGAATTAGGCTGCTAATTAATTTCGTTAGTTCATTTTCTTAGTTTGTTGAAAGAAGTGAAGGTAAAAACACCTATTTGCGTCGCTAGGAGTGGCAGGTGAGCGAACCTGCAATATACAGATAGCCTTCAGTGTGACGCAGGACCATTTATCCAACGAACCGCAAGCTGCTCTCGTTTATTAAGCGGCACTAACTCAGCCGACGACGTGGCTGTCCACCTGAAGACCTCCCGATCAATTCACGTCTTGACTTTTTATAAAGTGTATTTTTATCAATGGAACTCTTTGAGGTAACTTATGGCCGTTATTTGCTGGGGTTACGTACTTATATCACAAACTTTTGGGATTTGACAAGTAGCATGTTCTTTTTTACCGGCGATTTGAATCAGCAAATAGTTACCTACTTATGTAGGTACTTTTTTGCCTACGAGAAAACTGGAACTGTACATTTTACTCAAAAAAAAAACGATCTCAGGTTAGATTGGAACCTACCTACGTCTTTCCGGTACATCGAACGCTTTAGCCACCAAGCTACCTGCTACGTCTGCATGGGATTTCGATTCGATCGAAATTCTGTGTCATATTCTACATCTCAAGATGACGGCAACACATTTACGTATATGTCTATTGAAACAGATATCAGGAGGTATTCTGCTAAAGTCACTCGTGCTTAATACCTCCCGACCTTCAAGAACAAAAGCATACATAATGCCAAGTGCCGCCAGCTGTAATCAAAACACTACCAGCCTAGGGGGGTTCTACAAACAAAATAGAAATAGAATCTCCTTCGCGTGTACGTTTTATCACGACTATTGCTACACTATTCATACTTATGTACCATCACGCCCATGGGCGTACCCAGCTTTTGGCCCAGGGGGGGGCAGTTGAGGGATTTTTCTCTAACCCCCCCTACAAAATAGCGAATAACATATTTTTTCACAACTCCCTCAATATGGGTATCAAATGAAAGGGCTTAACTAGGAGAATACTATCACTATGATACATTTCAAATCCAAGATGGCCGCCACCACAAAATGGCAAATTACATTTCGCGTCGGGGGTTTTGAAATTTTTAATTTATTAAATTACTCAAACCAATCTCGAAAAATCGACAGCAATGCTAGCTATACGTAAATATATCAGAGTAAATAATATGATAAACCGAATTATTTTGTTAATTTGTTGCTACCTATTATATTATGACCCCACGTGGGACGAGCTTAGAGCCAGCAACAAATTTTAGAACTTGAAATCGGTGAATTTTAACCGGTGCGTTTATAGCCGGTCATGCCTAACGCTCGATTTTACCAAAATAATAAATTATTTGCAGATCTACTTAATTATTGGCTAGCATGACCGGCATATAGGGATATCGGTCAGAAATTCACCCGATCTCCGGTTCTAAATTTTGTTGGTGACTCTGATGCATTATAAACCGATCATGCTGGATCAACACTCGATTTTTCCGGTATTCATAAAAATTGATGCATGGAGAGTATCTTTGAGGAGCTTTTCTTAGAGTTTATATTTACTATACGGTATCCTTATATAAACCGGTCATGCTAGTCTAACTCTAAATTTTTCTGGAATCAAATAAAATAGTTTTCTTCCTCTACGCTGCAATGGTTATTGACGCCTGGAGAGTCAGCATAAAAAAATAGAACCCGACGTCGGATGATGAAATTTATTATTTGTTGCCCGGAAAGTCAGAACCGTAAATCGGATGAATTTCTGACCGGTATTCTTATAAGCCAGTCATGCTAACTCAACGCTTGAATTATCCGGGATTTATAAATAGAAAAAAAATATTGCTTTACGTAGAAATGAAAATTGATGACTAAGAGTCAGCAAACGAGTTGTCGAAAATTTGGGCCACCCACCTTGGACAGGTTAATTTAGAAGGGTAATTACAATTTGTTTGTTACTAGACCTCCAGCTATCTGACACAGTAAGAGCGAGCGAAGCGAGCTCGAAAATTTTGACACCTACATCGGACAGGCTTGGTTAGAAGAGTAACTACAATTAGTTTGTTTACTACCACCATGTGTCTCATGTAAGAGCGAGCGCAGCGAGCTCGAAAATTGAGGCCAACCTCCTCGCACAGGCTGAGTTAGAAGAGTAATTACAATTAGTTTGTCTACTACCTCCAGGTGTCTCATGTAAGAGCGAGCGAAGCGAGCTCGAAAATTTGAGCCACCTCCGCCTTGGACAGGTTAGGTTAGAGTGGTAATTACAATTAGTTTGTTACTACCTCCAGTTGTCTCATGTAAAAGTGAGCTCGTAAATTGAGGGAACCCACTTAGGACAGGCGAAGTTAGTGAAGGGGGTAATTACAATTAGTTTCTTACTACCTCCGTGCGGCTAGCGCCGCCCCTCGAAGCCTGGCTTTCCGGGCTATGGCTCTTATGGCCGTAGTATAAATACGCCACTGTAAAGGTTGGATGAGTATCCGAACCGGTATCCTTATAAACTGATCATGCTAGCTTAGCGCTCGATTTTTAGGGAATCAAAAAAATACAATAATAAAAATTGTGTTGCTCAACTTGGTTAATGATGCCTTGAAAATCAGAATATAGGTATTTTTATAAGCTCGTAACTCTCGATTTTTCCAAAACATAAATTATTTTATTTATATTCATCCAATCTCTGGTTATTTATTTTTTTTGGTGATTTCAAGCATCACTATTTTCACGTCGAGCAAGAAAATGTCTTTCAGGCATCAATATTGTCAGTTTGTCACGTCGAGCAAGAATTTTTTTTAAGTTAAGCTAACTTTTGCGGTTTATAAGTATACCGATTGGAAACTCATCTGATCTTTGAAAGATTTGTTGCTCAATAATAATTGCTACCTCAAACAACTGAATTATATTTTACTGGTTATTTTTTTATTGTTGTTTTAATGAGGTCTTCAGCAACAAATATTGGCCGATTTTTTTCCCTGATTATATAGTATTTAGCTATTTTTTATGCCATCTTTAAGTTAAGCTAGCATTGTTGTCAATTCTGTAAGAGCGGTTTGAGCAACAAAATCGTTTTTGTAGCAACTAATTGTTAACAAAAAGCAACAAATAGTGAATATTTTTCTATTTTGACAATTTGTCACTGCCAGTTTTATGTAACTTGTGGGGGACAGGTTTGTTCCGTCCTACACACAACACTAGAAAGGATTTTTACTATGACTTTTATCTAGGCGGGTATCGAAGTTCCAGGGGGGGGCAGCGGCCCCCCCCTGCCCCCCCCTGGGTACGCCCATGATCACGCCTATATCCCTGAAGGGTTTAACAAAGGTATATGTACACCCACAACTAGCAGGTATATTTATTAGTACCATACTATAGGATCGACCTCATTGCTATTAACCGCCAACCGGGCACAAACCCATACTCCGAAGAAAATCTTAATACACTTGAGACCGACTTGGGTATCGAATCCAAGATTTCATGCTCAGTAGGCGCGCTTGCAGCCACTAGACACACACACTGATACTTAAATAATTACATAATTATATTCCCCTTAAAGGAAATATTAGTTTCACAGTTCGGCCAACAGTATTGCAAAACTCGCAACCTAACGTCTGACTGTACCTATCTATATACAGTGGTGGATTTAGACTAGGGGCAGTCGGGGCTAGTGCCCAGGGCGGCAAATTTTCTGGGGTGGCAAAATTTGGAAAGTGAGAAAAAAAATCTATACAATATATAACTAATTCTTTTAATAAACATTTTATCTTTCAAGAAATATAATTTAAGTATTATGTATCAAATTAAAATGTTGTATATAATCAATCAATTAGTTATTCTAATTCTTAAAAAATAAGATATCAAAACTATTAAAATAAAATTTAAGTCATTTTCTTTGGTGCCCCAGGGCGGCACTTTAAATCCGGTACTGTCTATATATACTGTGTAGATAAGTACAATAATGAGTATAGACTATAGGTAAGTACCTATTATTTATAACGATACAGATATCTTCATTAATTATTTGTTCTCAGGCTGTATGCCTCAGAACTAATTACACGACCCAATTAGCACCCTACCTATTCGCGCATGGTTGACCTAAGATAGATAGATAGGTTATACCACGTATGTCCTAATTACCAACAAATCTTTCTGGAACGGATATCCGTTGTGTCTTGGCAATGTTGTACAATATAGACATGATTGTACAATGTTAGTCTTATGTAACCTTCGGCAGTATCATAAAGAATTATATATTACGTATATTGAGTTAAAGTAACCTAACTTATAGATAGATACATATCACATCATTATAAACACCTTTTACTCTGAGATGATTCAGGAGACTTATTTACCAAAAAATAAGTTAAATCAATACAGATTTAATTTATAGATATCCGATTTAATAAATTACTAATGTATTATTATAATGTTTTAAGTTTATTTTTTCAATTCTCACTCTCTGAATAGTTGAGTTCAGGTTTCGTGGAATAAAACTATGAGGACATTAAATGGAATAGCAGACATAAAATTCGGTGGCATGACCGAAATTGACTTGTTATCAACTGCATGAACTATACCGGTACACCCCACTGCTGGGCATGGATCCCACAAATCTAGCAAATATATTATCGATGAACAAAGTATTAGTTGTGTTATTTTTCAAAATATTTATTTAGTAATCCCTAAATGTATTTGAGCTACTTAGTTGTGAATAGGTCTATTTCTAAAAGTAGATAAAATATGACTGTGCTACGGAAAAATGTTTTGATATTCAATTTCATACATAGTCAACGTTCCATAAATAAAAGCGAAATACATCCTGCAACACAGTCACTAAGTACAATAAATAAACGCCACACTTCGAATAATAGTAAAAGGCATGGCTATTGTCTCCGCGAGACCACTAGCGCGAGCGAGGTAGTACAACGCATAAATTAACTGTGAAACTTTTGCGTTCCAACACCGCACCGCGCTATTGTGCATTCACCCTACTGAGTACAGGGCCTGTAGACAAGTTGCAAGTTGCAGTTTGACATTCGATTCGACAAACGAATAGAAACAAAATGTATGGAAATGACATTAGTGACAGCGCCATTTGTCGAAAGCTTGTGTCATTTCCATACAATTGTTTCTATTAGTTTTCCGATTCGAATGTCAAGTTTCAACTTGTCTACAGGCCAAGATCTATGGAAATGACACAAGCTTTCGACAGCTCGGGCTGTAACTAACGTCATTTCCATGCGTTGTCTTACTATTCGTTTGTCGATTTAACGGTCAAATTGCAACTTGTCTAGCTCTAGATACGATATCCAATTTCGTATTTCGAATGGTTTTAGTTTAAAAAATATTGCAGTATTAATTAAATATGAAGTATCAGGTATAATTAATTAGAAAATTTTAGCTTACATGTAAATTATAAGGTTGAATTGCTGACACTGAGGACGATCACCTTAGAGCGTTTTTCTTTAATTATATAAAAAAAAAAGGTACACTATATGTGGTAAAAAAAAATTGTGTTGCTCTAACCACGGCAATGCCTCAGTCCAGTGGTCGTAAGCTCGATTGTTGAGTAAAAGTCCTGGATTCGATTCCAACAAAATGTTATTAGTTTTTCTATGAAATTCTCAGTAGCTGCAGTTAGTATTTGTGCCCGGTTTACGGAAATAGTCTCGCCCCCTATTACATGAGCCCGAAGTATATCGGTGACCTGTGGGTGTACATCAACAGTACACCTCTGTCGAACCCTCCGGGGAATACAGGCGTGTTGGTATGTTAATTATTTAATATTTAATTAAGACATTTTTAAAACAAAGAGACTACGCGTAGTGCTCGTGGCGTGACCTAACAATGTATAATGTATATGTATGTATAATACGATACAATATGTAGGTTTACAATATCTATACTAATCTATATTAATAATATTATAAAACTGAATAGTTTGTTGGTTTGGTTGGTTAAACGCGCTAATCTCAGGAAATACTGGTCCGATTTGGAAAATTCTTTTTGTATTTTTTAAGCATTTACCATGCTATAGTAAATTATTTCAGTGTTATATATCCTGTTTAACGAGGAACTCTATAAGCTATATATCATCACGCTACGACCCAGAGGAGTCGAGTATCAATTAAAAATGTTGCAAAAACGGGGAAAAAAATTCAACTTCTATGGAAACGAAGTTGCGGGCAAAGGTTAGTTAGTGTATGAATATATATGTATATGTACGTGAACGTGCTCTGTATTGTTATTAGTACATATTAATATTCGTAACGTTTTGCGGTATGGCTTGTTACGTCAGCCAGAAATGTCCTTGATTTTGTAATCAAATACCTATGTAGGAATATACGTATCGGAGTTACAAGCAATATACTAGACCACACAATAACAGACACAAATGTACTTACATATAGTTACAAGGTGGAAGGGACAACGACGCACATGATTCTGGATTTTCCTAAAATTTTACAAGTTTATCTGCAGTTTTGTTTTACTTGAACGTGTAAAAAAACATTATTTATTTCTATCTAAATTAGATTTATAATAAAAAAAACATTATTTCATTTATTTCGGATCGCGCGCGCGATTACTTTCACCGCGGAGCGTTATAATCGCGTTTTTAGCAATACACTGCGCGCTCAAAAATTACAATATCTGTAATTTTGACCTTGAGTGATACTTTGTCACGACGTTTGTGCGTCGATGTCCCTTCCACCTTGTATAGGTCTATATGAAACTTTCCTCGCCTCAAACGACAGCTGGAACTTTAGTAGGGTTAGGTTTAGGCCCCCTGGCGTTATATTAACATATATAAATGTCTGGAGTTTTTATTAACCCCCGACGCAAAAACGACGGGGTGTTATAAGTTTGCATGTGTGTGTGTGTGTCTGTGGCATCGTAGCTCCCGAACTGATGAACCGATTTTGATTTTGGTTTTTTTTTATTTGAAAGGTGAATTAGTCGGGAGTGTTCTTAGCTATATTAAACCGGTCCAAGATGACCGCCGCCACAAAATAGCGAATTAGATAATTTTTCACAACTCCCTCAATATGGGTATCAAATGAAAGGACTTAACTGGGAGAATACTATACACTATGATAAATTTCAAATCCAAGATGGCCGCCACCACAAAATGGCAATTTACATTTCGTGTCGAGGAGTTTTCAAAATTTTTAATTTAGATTATTTTACTATTGTTACTGTTTCTATCTTGTTGGTATTTTATGTTCAGGGGAAAGTCTAAACGAAAAGTCGACACAATTCACTGTAGATTTTGATTTTATTAGAATAGAAGTACTACTTAACTATGGGCATAAAAAACATAAGTACCATCACGCCTGTAAGTATTCCCCGACTGGCTAGGCAGATGTGTTCACAGTTCCCTGGGCTATTAATTAGCTTTTTATTTACAGAACAAAATTATCTAAGCTAATAGTTTATTACACTCAGATCGAGACACCTCCGGCTGTTAAAATGATGAGAGATATCGGAATATGCTTTATTACCCGACTGCCGAAGGAGGAGGGTTATGTGTTTGACGCGTATGTATGTATGTATGTATGTATGTATGTATGTATGTATGTATGTATGTATGTATGTATGTATGTATGTATGTATGTATGTATGTATGTATGTATGTATGTATGTATGTATGTATGTATGTATGTATGTATGTATGTATGTATGTATGTATGTATGTATGTATGTATGTATGTATGTATGTATGTATGTATGTATGTATGTATGTATGTATGTCCGTTCCTATGTCCAGTCGTAACTACTCAACGGCTCAACCGATTTAGATAAATGACACCTCATTCGATTCGTCTTGATGGCACGACTGCCACTGGGTACATGAAATTTAAAAAAAAACAATATGGCGGATATTATACGCTTTAATGTGCGAACTGATTTTGAAAATGATCTTTAGTTGTATCAATTTATATTTTAAATCATCATTTAGGATCTATCTAGTGATTCTATGATGATTTATAAACTAAAAAGAAGGAAATAAAATCAATTATTAAAAGAAACAAAAAACCCGACTGCGTAAAAACTACTAACTAAAAATCTAAAAACAAGCTCTGTGATGTTGGAAAATGTATTGCAGGCGGGACAAGCTGTTCGTTCATAAACAAAATTGTTTCTTTGCTTGTCCCGCCTGCAATACATTTTCCAACATCACAGAGCTTGTTTTTAGATTTTTAGTTAGTAGTTTTTTTTTGATATTTCGAAAAAAACTGGATATTAAACTAGTACATGGAAAGACGTACGTAATACGTATTGTAGAAATAAATAAATAAATATTTTTGGATACTTTACACAGCACCAAACTAAGAAGAGGTTCTACTATGGGTATTAGATAATGGATATAATACTTATATACTTTTTTAATACATACTCATAACACATGAGAAACACCCAGACAAACACAAACACTTATATTTATCACATTAATAAATGTGTGTCCTGTGGGAATCAAACACGACCTCGTGATCAGCAGTCCGATACTCGAACCACTAGAACACAAACGTCGTCAATAACAAAAAGATCATTTAAATAATTACAAAAACATGTTACAAACGTTTGTTGGAAATACAAACAATGCAAAGCAAACGGTATATTGTACGGTTACACAATATAATAACAAAATACACTTAATTGTGTATAAGTTAACAAAGTAAAGCTTGAAAGTTATCCTTGTTTATGTTTCGCCTCGGGTTAGGTTTGCTGACATCGGATTAAAAGCCGAAATTCCCGGCTTGCTAAATAATTACAACCATACCACCTTTTGAACGTGACGACCTATATTTATTAAATCAATATCTATACAAATAAATAAAATTTAAGCGTCTGTTGGACTAATTTCAAATTAACAGCTTTTCACAAAATTACCCACAATATATGAAGTATAAAGGTACTTACATAAAAAAAGAGAGCTAAGTGAAAACAAAATAAAACCAATGATATAGTAGACAATATCAATACCCGATTCAAACCGACCGATTCAAATAGGTATATAAATCTATACAAATATTAAATACAAACAAATATAGTATCTATACAAATATTAAATGCAAATAAATAACTAGCTTCCCGCCAGCGGATTCGCCCGCGTGGTCTTGATAACTTTATCCCCTCGTTTTTGCAACATTTTTCATTACTACTCCGCTCTTATTAGTCGTAGCGTGATGATATAGAATTTTTCAAATCAGACCAGTTTCGGAGCCTGTTCAATACAAACAATCAAATATTTCCTCTTTATAATATTAGTATGGATGCAAAGACCACGCGGATGAACACGCGGGTGACACCTAGTAAAAAATGATCAACTAAATAAACCTACTTTTATGTTTGCAGGACTTCAGACGGGACTGGTGTCGTCCCCATGCATCACGGATTCCCAATCGTATAAGACCTCGAAACAGGAATTCTTTTTGTTTTAGTCTCCCAATATAAATAGCGGAAAATTTCCTTTACTTGTTTTTCCTTGATGGTGTAACAAGACAGCTTTTCATGATTCACATTACATAATTGCTAAGAATCTACTATGGTAGGATAATATGACTTCATTCCACAGATGTGGAATTTTTAACTGCCGATCAGGAATTCAAGTAGACAGTAGTTTTACATTATTTTTATTATCATCATCATCATAGGTCATCACTGACATGTACATCCACTGTCCATAGATTTCCATAAATTATAAACTATACATTAAATAAACCTCTCATTTCAAGAGTAGAGCCGTGCCCAGTTTGCTAAAATTATGAACAAGTACGTATTTATTATTAAGGGGCTCGTGGCCAAGTTGTTACTACGCTGATCAACCGATCTGCAAAGTTAAGTTACACTTGCCGCGGTCAGTCTGTGGATGGGTGACCATTCTTAATATATCGAGACTCCTCCGTGCCTCGGAGAGCACGTAAAGCCGTCGGTCTCGGTTGTCATACGAACACCTATGACAATCGTAAGTGGTAGTCAGAAACCTAAAAATGTTGACAACCAGTCTATCCTTCGAATATCGGTGTAGCCCAGAAATTGGGTTGCGGAGGTCTGATGGCAGTCGCTCCGTGTAAAATACTGATATTCAGCCGCATCCGGTTAGACTGGAAGCCGACCCCAACATGGTTGGGAAAAGGCTAGGAAAAAGAAGAAGTACGTGGGTGAATTGCGCAAGCAAAAAAAATACACGGCAAACCTGAGAACGGTAGTGCAATGTGCTGATTTTTAATTTTATAAATTTTTCCTCAATAGTTTAAGTACTCCGCTACCTTGACAAAAAAAATCATTGATTTCTACCCTTTAATATACCAAAAAAATAATTATAAAGTGTTATTTTATCATCACGGTGGCCTGTCCTGAACCCAATTCCGTTCATAAAATACCTTCCCCTGCAAATACATTCGTAATATGGATTTAAATCGATTTTGATATCATTAAATTATTACATATTCGATCAAATAAAACTATTTTTGTTTCTTTATCTTCTTTCTCATGGATTTGACAGGCAGTTAACTTTTGTCTGGAAAAAAGTTATCATTTCAGAGGACAGTAAGTTTTAGTAGAATAGCCACGTCAACATTGCGTTGTTACGCCCCTCTCACCTTTCCTCACTTCGGATCAATCCGGCTCAAGCTCTCGGCGCAAACGCACCGGTCCCAACGTCTTGCCGTTTCCCGCCAAAAAAGTAATTTTATCATTTCAGTAATAAGGGGACAAAAATAGTTTCATTTCGGTGGCTGATATATATAAAGTTTTAGAGATACTTATGTCAGATACAAAGTCATAGTTTTGTAATGTAGGTACTTTTACCTAGAGTGTAGATTAGATTATTCGGGTGTATTTGTATTTAAATATATAATATATATATATATATATCTATCTAGTTAGTACATGTATATATTTTAGATACACATTTGTTCGGCTCAACGATGATGTGATGCGTGTGTAAGTCACCACAGTGTAGATTATTATTTCTAGATACTAATTGTCAACAAAATAATTACTTCGAGGGTGTACCTTCATTATAAGTGCCTTACCTTTATTTTTATATAATTTATTATGAGTACTGAATTACCAAATATTATATAAGTAAAGAAACAATTCATTCATATCATAATAAACATTACATAATATCATTCTTTGAGGTTATTAAGTAAAACCTCAAAGAATGGTATATGTAATACTAACTGTAATTCTGTATATTAATTATGATATTAAAATAACTGTCTCAGTGTTTATCTAAAATTTGTAAAAATCAAACCTAACAAAGTACGGAACCCTGGCTGCCCGGCACGGTTGTTCTTAACTGTATCATTTCGGTGGATTTATTTCATTCCGGTGCACAGTCTATCATTTCGGTGGTAATTTTTATCATTACGGTAGACACTTTTCATTTCAGTGGACTCTTAAAAATTCATCCTTAAATATTTATGTAAGTTTTGATGATATTTAATGTCCACTCACGCACAATGTTACAAAATAGGCTAAAGTTTTATTTGTCACTAAAAATATGTAAATAACATTGAAATAAAAAAATCCCACCGAAATGACACATAAAAATCTCTTGTTGAAATTCACCCACGTATTTATTATTTATGTACAAGGGTTTATCCTACATTGCTTACTTTTCACAGTTCCGGTCTTACTTGTATGGACTTGGTATGAATTTGATAAATAAAATTTCATTTTATGTCTTTCAGATATACCCGCTTTCATTTACCCGCTTCATGCACTTTAAATGTAGAACGATACAAAAAAGAATAAGACATTTAAAAAACGACCGTTAAAAAGGCACTTAAAAAGGTTTGAAGCGCGACATGGCTTTCACAGAAGCTGTGAACGCAGTTTCATTGAACCGTTCGCAGTTCGAGTACCATCCACAGGGACGAACCCTTCGACATAACAATCTTTTAAAATCTGTTGACAGAAACCTCGAGGGCCTGTGAGGGTTTATGAAAAAGTAATAAATAACGAAATAAGAACGCGACAAAGATTCTTATTCGATGCTTTTCGAGGTGGAAGTTGAAAATTTTGAAGTGGAATCTTAAGCCGAAAGCCCTCACTCCTATAATTATTGACTTTGCTCTCCATACTTTCAGCACAAGTTTTCAGCTTGACCGATGGCCAATTAAAATATTCAAAACAAGGTTTAAATCTCGTGTGTATATTCTTCTTAGTCGTACACTCTTGGCAGAGTGGTCGTGGTTATGGGTTGTCTTGATCCATCAAGGTTGCGGTTTTGGCGAGTTTTCTCCATCTTTCTCTATTGGCGGCTCTACGTGTACACTCTGTTAGGGAACATTTTGTTGCTGATTTTATTGCATCTGTCCATCTAGTGGGTGATCGGCCGCGAGAGCGGTGGCCTTCTACTCTCCCCTGCACTACTAAACGCTCCATTGAGCTTTCATTGCGGATAATATGCCCAAACATCTTGAGTATATCGTGTGTATATCTACCTAGTTAATGTTATTTTCCTAAACTAGAAACCAACGTCAAGTGGAGTCAAGGTACTACCTATCTATACTAATATTATCTATCTATGCTAATCTCAGTAACTACTGATCCGATCTGAAAAATTCTTTCAGTGTAAGATAGCCCGTTTATCGAGGAAGACTATAGGCTAAATAAGATATACAGGGTGGAAGGGACATCGACACACACACGTCGTGACAAGGTTTCATTAAAGGTCAAAAATAAAATGACCTAGGTCATTCCTGTAGAAAATGATCGGTTATTACAGATATTATCATTTTTGAGCGCGCAGCGTATTGCTAACAACGCGATTTTAACGCTCTGCGGTAAATGTAATCGTGCGCGCGATCCGAAATAAATGAAATAATTGTTTTTTTATTATAAATCTAATTTGGGTAGATAGAAATAATATTTTTTTACACGTTCAGGTAAAAAAAAACTGCAGAAAAAAATAAAAAATTGATGAAAAAAGTTACGGAAAATTTCAACGCAGGGGGTCCAGAATCATGTACTGAACTCATGGTATTCGGATGTGCGTCGATATCCTTTCCACCTTGTATATATAATCACGCTACGACTAATCGGAGCGGAGTATCATTTAAAAATGTTACAAAAACGGGCGCAAATTCAACGTCTACGGGTACGAGGTCGCCGGCAAATGCTAGTAATGTAATAAGACGAAAGACCCAAAAGTGATATGACACCAAAACTACATAGATGATTAGAACTAGGTACATTTATTTTTATTGAAACACGAAATCCCAATAAAGTCACAAGTTAAGATAAGGGTGTAAAGAGCTTCGTCATGGTTAACTTTTTTACTTCAGCCATTTTTTATAAAGTTCACTTGAAATAAATTTGATGTTCCAAATAAACAAAGTTATTTTTATATTCCGACCGCTTGCTTTGTTCTCGTGTCTAAATTTAAGTACCTAGATATAAATAAACGAAGCACTTGAAATAAAAAAGTTTGTTCTTTTAATACTTCACTAACCTCATTCCAGCAATTTTGTCTTTGAAGGTAAGTCAAACAAACAGAGCTTTCGTTATGAAATAAGTAAAGCATAATAAACGAAATAGACTCAACCATAAGGCAAGAATATTCAGTTAGCGGTTTCTAGACGTGCTCATAATATATTTAAATAAAATTAGTCCTTTACGGAAACTAATTACTCCCTTTTGTATTTATGAAGACTGAAGATCCTTCCCAGAAAATTATTTAACTTGTTTTACTTGACATCATTCTGTAACGGTAATGACAGTTCCCTACAAGCCATTACTTAGGTATCCTCTATAATGTCATAGGGTATGTTAAATTTATTATGTAATTGGTAATACCTACTAATGAGTGTAATATTTACAATAAATAAATAAATCAATATCCTGGGATATTTTTACACAGCACCATCTAGTCCCAAACTAAGCAGGGCTTGTACTATGGGTACTAGACAATGGATATAATACTTATATACTTTTTACATTTTTTTGTTAATACATACTTAAGAAACACCCAGACAAACACAAACACTTAAGTTCATCACAATAAATGTTTGTGTCTTGTGGGAATCGAACCCACGACATCGTAATCAGCAGTCCGGTACTCGAACCACTAGACTACAGACGTCATCAATTTTACATTAATGAAGTTTACGGTCGAGTTAAAAATAGGTACATTAATCTGAGAAACGATTTTTTTTTATTATGCCATTATAAACGTGTGTGTGTCTCGATCGTTTCAATTGTGTTCGTAAAAGCCAAGATTTTTTCTTCTCCGGAAAACGTAGGTATGTATACAAATTGCTAGATAATCTCTACTAATAATTACACATACTGATATCGTTGTAACTTTAACAGATCTTTTATTGTCTGTGATTGAGGTCACATTTATTACAACCCCACAACGTTTTCAGCCCGGGGCTTTATCCAAATGGTTTAAAAATTAAAGGGTAATGTCGGAAAATGGTTGGGTTTAAGCGTTTACCAGCTACGAGTAGCAATTGGCCATGAATTTATTGAAGCGATTTGGGCATTTCGACGAAGTGATCGATCACTAGGCGTAGGTAGGTGTAGCGTAGGTAGAGACCGCTCTACCAAAGATAATGATCTAGGGAACTAGTCAATCAAGTGGGTACACATAGAAGACAGCTTGTCTTCCGTTTTAGACAGCTTTGGTTCAGTGACGAGTCTAAAGATGAGGTTCTGAAAGTAATCTTAGCGTAAACTTATGCTTCCATATGTCAAATTGAATTTTGTCAGTTGTCCATTTGTAATGTGTATGTATAGCATAGGTATGAGTAAATAAAAAAATCACATATTTTGGGTACTAAATTAACTAATTAACATTTAATTATATAACAGCAACCACATTTCTGCTGTACAGGTTCATTCCCATACGGAGCAAATATTTAGGGCCCATTTCACCAGCGTAGCAATTGCTTCGCAGGTAATTTCATACAACTTTTGTTCCATTTTTAAATTAATCCGTAGGTTAGCAGTTATCCAGAAGTGAAATAGGTCCTTGACCTTGTATGTTTTGTACACGCAAAAAACAACCACACTAACCAAGTATAGCTTAGTTTATAGAGTAATCCGTAGGATATTATAACTGAAACATTTTTTAGATTAGGAAATTCATATATTCTGCGAAACCACCGCTAAATGAAATCTGTATTTTAAATAAATACAGATTTCATTCAGTCTCATCTTCTTTGCTGTGGTTTCGCAGATCATTTAAATGTCTGTCTTTTCCAAGCTTTGAAACGTTTCTAAAGTGTTTTCTGAAAGAGATCGCTGATTGCACAGAAACCGCCTATTGTAACTACGGAGGGTATTTTTTTAATTGATTTTTATTCCAATGAAACCGGTGTAGGATAAATTATTGAATTCTTTCATATAAAATTTACATTTCAATGTAAATTGTACAAAGAAAGCATTTTATGTTTCATTTTTTATCTGAATACCATTAATTTATTTTTATGTACTACCCATTAGTATTTGATACAACCGCGTATTATTAAAACTGAAATAAAATTAAGAAAATGTAATTTGATTTGCCTTTGGAACCATATTTAAATTAATGAATTTCCAAAAAAAAAGAAGCTTGGTCGAGTGTAACGAAAAAATAAATTGTTTAACGTTTTTACGCTCTAATAGTGGGATCTTGACGAATATATCTGTTACAAAAGCCGCAAAAGACAATTTCACAAACGTCTACGACCTCGAGAAAACAATAACTCAATGATATTTTCTGCCACGCGATCGAACGCGGTTGAAACCTCTTTAAAATTATTCTGGAAACTGCCCGGGGTTCTGAATGGATCGGATGATCGAGGGCGAGAGGAATGACACCCCACGTTATAATTGTTTATGGTCTTCGCCTATGATCTGGATAGCATCATCAAAGGCAATAATAAGATTCACAATGATAAATGACTCGACTTCCCCGCCTCTGACAGGAGACAGCCACAAACGCAATATACAAAGAGAAGTAACTGAACATTATCTCAACCAAGTTACCAACGAAACACCAACCTTACTGAGGAGTGTAGTTCTATAGACAGATTACATTTCTTATAGTTAAGTCTAAAAAGTAATGATATTACTAAATTAATAATTACATTATTATTTTTACGGTTTTAATAAGAATTTATGCCGACGACATAAAAATCCTAGTAAATAATTCTATCCCAAAATAAAAATTTCTACTTATGAAATTTAAAAAAGCAATGAATACCTATATACAAAAATACAACACCAGGGTGTATACATAGTTAAAATATGCAGTAGATTAGGCACCCTCGTCTAGCCATGGTGGTTAAACAGAACGGGATTTGACAAGATTTATAGATCCGGAGGCGGTAACCCTCCGACCTTTATACCTCAAGATGGCATTTTCCCGTAAATTGCACGTGTAAATTTCAAAATAACATTCTAATTAGTTGCGACGTCTGGAAATTATACGTAAAACTGGTGGACATACACTAATAATAATAGTAACACGTGAATAATAAAAATAATTATTCTTAAAAATACGAAAAATATCTTAGAATCTTAGGCAGGGTTCGGTTCTTTAGGAGCGATTGGTCTAATTAGAGATTGGTCCTGCGTCCCCCACGCTATAGTCAACTAAGAACCTACCGAAACCACCGTTTTCTTTTTAAATCTTGTCCACTGTTTTATTAGCGATTGTTTTGATTTTACATATTGCGATTGATGTAACTAAAATGTGGTATATTTTAGTTACATCAATCGCTATAATATGACTATTTCTGAACCTCGAAGTTCAAAATGTTGATATACGGTAAGTATTCATAAAGTTCATAAGTGCGAATTACGTGAGTTAGAAAGTACGTTATGCCCAATTACTGAATGTCGAATGCTCACAATCTCGATGTACGGAACTTCGAAAGTTTACTACTCCGAATAACTTTATTGCGAATGTTCACAATCTCCATGTACGGAACTTCGAAAGCTTGCTTCCAAATTACTGAATTTCAAACGTTTGATCTCGATGTACTACTTACATTGATCATATTCGTCCTGAACGAATGGTACTTTAAGAATGGTAGGTAGCTTATAGGTACATCGAGATCAAACCTTCAAAATTCAGTAATTTGGAATAGCAAGCTTTCGAAGTACCGTACATCGAGATTATGAACATTCGACATTCAGTAATTCGGCATAACGTACTTTCTAACTCACGTAATTCGCACTTATGAACTTTATGAATACCGTACATCGACATTTTGAACTTCGAAGTTCAGAAATACAGTCCTGTAATATGTATTTTCCTAATAAAACTTTATTTGATACCAATAAATGGTCAGTATCAGTACACATCTGGTGCAAACTTATTGAATATTTATAGAATACTCAGCTTCTACGAAATGCATGAATGTATTATTATTATATAGCCGATGTATTATATAGCCGAGCCATCCAACTATCCAAAAAGTTGCCAGTGGGGGAGAGCCGTGATATCAAACACAACCCTAACTATGAAGCTTGAGGTTAATACATAAATAGGTACCCCAACAATGTATATACTAGTAAGAAGTAGATAAAAACTACTTAATACATACACTTTTAAAGATCGAATGGGTGTGTATGTAATAAATACGGTTTTCTCTAAATGTAGTGCCCGCCCATACAAATATTATATAAACCAGTCATCATATATACATCGGACCCTATCTCTTTGTCTCCTTATTCTTGGTTTTGCCAATAATTGCTCTTGTTCTAATATAAAAATGTAAATTATGAAAGACATCATTAGTGTCCTTCTCTTTGACGGCATAAGCCGTCAAAAATACTCATTATTTTTGTTTATCCGAAGAGTTCTGTCGTATTCATTAAAAAGTTAGAAACTGGAATACGGATATCATAACAAAATTCGCAACAAGTTTAACAGAATAAATTCAAAAATGAAACGTTCTTTATTTGTGTCGATATTAACTATCGACGCTTAAACCGGGTTAAACAAAATTGCAAGCTGAATAAAATAAAAATATCTCAATACTCACTGTGTATTCAATACATTTATCTGTAGCTAGATATCTAGTTCAAGTTACCTAACGTTAAAACAAACTATTATGCTACCTATTTTGTTTTAATTAACTTATTTTGTTCAGAATTTCGTACTTTTGTTTCGTAAGACCAACGTAAACTTTGCAATTTCTGGTCATCCTTAAAGCTAGATGTTAATATTTACGTTTACTTTGTGTGGCCTTGCTAAATATAGACAACTTCCTAATAGGAAGTAATACCTAAAGTTGTAGGAAATTGGCATGACCTCGGAGAATCTTGGAGACAACCCACGCGTTCAAGGAGCGGCAAAGCAATGGGAATTATTCATGAATCCTTCGTATATTTTGGAGTAATGGGTTATTGTCGTTGTCACCGTCTTCGCTATAGATCTACTAACACGGTCAGTAATGGAACACTGTTTTTCTTGGGCGGTAAGAGGCCCTCCCCCATCCCCAGAGATCTCCACGAGAATTTTTTAAACACAGAGAACACGACATACCCTATCCCATATAAAGAGGTGTATTAATACTGTGTGCCGGTTCTATATCGTAGTTTCTAGCCTAATGCTATTTACTGGGCACAAACGTTGCCTGTACTAGGTACTTACCAACAGCCATTGCGGTCAAACGTAAGTCCATAAGTACCGCCTTATTAATAAACAAGTTTTAGGCTAGGATTCGATTAACTATGTTTTGTCTCTTTACTATTTCGGTCACATTAAAATCATCTGACAGTGATAAAGTGACAAGCCTAAACCGTGTTTATTAAGGGGGATAATAAATCCTAACTGCGAGTTGATCGTTAAGCTTCGCTGGAATAGTATACGTTTTCTGATTTTATTCTTAAATAGCTCCTAAATAGTTATTTTGTTACTGAATTATGATTCAGTGGGCCCTGGATAATTTTAGATTCACAATAGGACCCAGTAGATGGCGCCGCGATGAGTTCGGAGATATGACAATGTCTTTCACGTCAGCTAGTACTAGATATAGGTACCTAATTATTACTCAATGTAATAAAAAACATAAGATGTTTAACTTATGGTGATAGCAATAAACTAAGTAAATTTTCTCAATGCGTTATAAATGCTCGACCCATGAAATAGATATATGCGTTTGTTTAAAAGTAATTCCTTAACGTACTCATTATTTTTTCCGTCCCGACCTATTAAAATTCCCCACAGTGTTCAACGAACAAAGCTGGCACGATAAATTCTCCTCTGATTTCCCGGACATATTTTTTTCCGCGCTGCAAATTGAAAAAGGAAGATCTATTGATGAATTTGTAGAATCTTAAGTAGCTGCAGATAACTCAATGCTTCGATGGGTACTTAAAAAAAACTGTAATATATCTAATAGATGGTCTCTGTGACTGAGCGGTGGGTTATTAAGGCGATCTGCTACGATTCGTAGCAGGCGTAGCAACGACACGACCACTTCAGTGAAGCGTCAGTAGGGTTCATTGACCTAATGGTCCTGGTGCACTCCACACTGCCCCCACATGCGTGCGAAGCCGGGAAAAGTCGGCCAGTTATACATAATATCAACCTTCCTCTTAAATCACTTTATCTATTGCTGTAAACTGTATTCAAATCCATTGAGTGGTATGAGACCTAAGTACAGTACAGCGGAAGCCACTTAATTTTATACTATGTAAGAAGCGATTAAGTAATATTATGTATCTTCATTTATATTTAAACAAAATTCATGCACACCGATTTAAAATTTATTTGCACTAGTAAATTTTGCACAGTTTTATCCACAGTATTATAAGAGGACTCTTACAAAAGAATAGATTCATTCAAATTGAAAATTCTGTTCAGCTGTAACTTCAGTTTCAGATACTTAACTTTATTTTTGGTGTGAATTCAGTATCTACCAGTTTCTAATTGACTGGGTATTTATTGACTTTTTATGCATCGATGAAATATCATGCTGGCTACGTATATACAGACAAAATATCTAAAACCTCATTTTCATTCTTTACTTTTGAAGTAACTTGTTTTTATTAAATAACACTGGTCATTGATCTAGTGGTCACATACAGGGCTGGTGGAGGTCTTGGGTTTGGTTCGATTCCTAAGTCAAGGTAGGAAGTTCTCAGTAGCAGCTTGGGAGTTTGAATTTGAGTTCAGTAGCAAATTCTTGCCCCCCTATTACTTATGAAACCCAAAACATATTGGCGGACGGTGGGTGTCTCTGCCGTTATTAGAAATTGTAAATAATACTTTTCCATATCATCGATATAACGTTTATTAAATAAAAAAATAATCTACCTATACCTAACTAAACCAAAATTTGTTTGCTTCCAAAGTGTAAAAGTTCCATTCTAAAACATTCTTAGTCTGCAAGTTGTAAACGACTTACGGAACCCTGAAAACATACACGTCATGTCACACAAACAACTTCTCTTTGTGTTGTTCGTCGAACCAGAAAAAGTCATCTAGGAGTAAACTGGCATAGCACTCAGCAAAAGTTTTCCATTTATTTTTACTAACTTCTCTAGTTATAGCGTATCTGTGGCTGACTCTCGATAATGTCTAATGAGAATGCTATTTTCTGTCAATAGATTAGGTAGCTGTAAAGCCGTTGGTCAACATACCTAATGTCTCAAGTTGAATGAGAATATTCAACCTTAAACTATTTCAATAGATATTTACTTGAGCTAAATAATACCTAAGTAGATATACCTACTTAATCTAACTCGCCTCAGTCAAGTCAGATAATTTAATCATTTTGAGAAGTGAAGTCTTTTAGAATGAAGACCTACTAAGTATCTAGACACAAAAGAGAAAATTTGAGACAATAGCGTTATCAACGTAGAATTTACAAATACAAATAGAAAATAATTTATTTCTTTTAGAATCATGGTTACAACAATCTAGTGATTGGAGCCTATTTAAGCAAATAATACCTGTGTAAGGATTTGATATCAAAATAATTTTATAACAATTTCTTTCCATTGACAGTGTCTTCTTGAGAAGCCACATGTTGAGTTAATACAACGTAAGTCAGTGTGTGTTTTCGTGCAAAGAAAAATTCTTCCAGTGCTTTCTTCAGAATTACTTCACACTCGGTTTACACAGTCAACGCGACAGAAACAGATAAGTAGATGTCAATCCTAACACCTAGTTTCATAATGAAATTTTTTTTGCACTGTATAAACCCGTCGTTTCGCTATGGCTCACTCTGATATTAAATTGTTAGAGAATTAAATTTTAAGAAACGCTTGGAAGTTCCCGTTTCCTGTAGGAAGTTCGGAATAAAAATATAAGTAATAGACGTATTTATACATATAGAAATGCAACGTTGTGTAGAAATTTCAAGCCAATGTATTTTTATTGGGTACGTATTTATAGTTTTACATTAGAATCATTTTTGTTAAGTATTAACATTGAGTACGTACCTACCTTCATATTTCATAATGTGTTTTCTTTTTTTTGTACTCGAGAAGAGAACACACTATACACTCAAACTACGTGGGGGGCGAGTGAACGCTTCCACACTATTTATAACAAGTTGTACTAGTTCAAGTGACATCGCCTTAGATTGCTTTGTCCAATTGTTCTGTTCGGAGATTGCAGTTGTCACCACAGCACTAAACGTTTAAATTTAACTAAGAATGGAGCAATATTCTCTCTCAGACTACGCAGGTCACTGATCTGTTTACTACTCGTGCACTTTTGTGACCTAAAGTAAATCTGAACTTAGCATTGCACTTTACCAATCTGATTTTTAGTAGCTTGATACTTTTTGTCACATAACTAATATTTATATTATATACCTATATAGACTATACTCCTTTGTGTCCTGTTGCTAGGCAAAGGCCTCCCCTAACTAGGTAAGTCCAGGATTAACTACCCTGGGGGTGGGGGTCTTCTTACCAACGTGGAATACGGTGGCCCCGACAGACTTAGTCCACGAATAGCGTTGCGTGGTACCAACTCGATAGCTAGATTTCTAAGAGAATGATCGTTACACAAAAATATATAACTTGGCGCAGGATTAACCTGTATGTTACAAACTACAATAGATACGTTAACATTAAATCAAATACCTAGGTACTGTACTTAGGCTAATATTCAGAGACGACGCTAAGCGTAAACTTACACTTCCATGTGTCAAATTGTAATACAAATTTGACATACAGAAGCGTTACTTTAGGCATAGCGTCGTCTCTGAATATTAGCCTTAGTAAACTAAGTAAGCAAGTTCGAAATTAACAATTTCCTACCACCGTTAATTATAGATAAAATGGACTTACCTGTACGTGAAGTTCTATCTTAACATAACAAAGGCTTCATCCTCTAGAAACTGTAACGCACACAATCAGGCAGATTACTTGTGGAAACACTAAAACGTGAAAGAGACAAGACAGGAACGAACAATGACAAGTAACATAAAACTACCCTCAAAAAAAGAAATATAAGGTTTTCTGCGAGGTTTTTGCGTGTGCAATTTGTTGCTCAACGGGTTAAAACTTTCCTGATTTAAGACTGATTTTTTAAAGAATTTATAGGTTACTTTATTCCGAAATATCTTAAACAATTCCTACAGATAGGTCTCGACCAAATAAGTCAATTTATTCAATGACCATAAGCACTTAATTAATTACGTAAGCTAAAAACTACAGCCATTTGGGCCGTTACTCATGCTGCTCATACTCATGTTTAGATTTACAAATTTAAACTGAATTCTTCTTGTTTTTAAAAGCCACGATGGTACCAACTTAGCTTTAAATAGGCAATTTACTTTTCTCGGTGTAGGATTTAGGGTTTCTCTCATTAATTATTTAAATCGAAGCTTGCCATTCGATAAGGAATGGGTCTTTTTCGTAACAAATGGAAACTCACAGAAGACGATTTATTTACCTAGGAGACATCTATCAGAGTAGGAACCAAAGTTTCAAAGTATTTGGCTAAGAATGTAGGTACCTTTTCTATAGCGCAGAAAATTCGAATCGAGAAGAGGCGGGCATCAACCTTGTATCAATATCGGTTAAAATCTTAATTTGTCTTCCCAAACCTATGTGGTATGTATTATCAAAATATAAAGTACCTATACCTACGGTAAGAGGTAGGTACTAAAAACGTCCAATATATCCAATTGTTGTAATTGGATATAGGTATTGGATAAAATAAATAAAAAAAATGTGTTATAAAAAATCAGTCCAACTAATATAAATACCTACATAACCTATATGATATATCTGATGAATTAGGTTTTCTGAACCAAGCGACTATAGATAGGTACATGCGACAGTAGAAAATCAGGTTGGCATTTGCCCTAGTCTTGTGCGTGACCCTCGGCCTAAGGGTTAAGATAGACATGAATACGTAGCCCCGACATTTTGCACGAAGCCTGACAAATTCTGACCGCCCCGCCTCTACGATCAAATTCCCGATTACGTCTATGTTTAAGTTAAGTTTGAACAAAATAGATTCCAATCTGTTAGAGCATAAACGTTTCGGATCGCAGGAATCATGGTTGGCTTTCCAATTTCGAACGATTCATATGGTGAAACGTTAAATCCATCGGGTAATTGATTGGAAGATTGTACAGGCTTTAGGCCAAACACAAATTCAAACATAATTATTTACTACATTTTGTTGCCTTTGGTATCCCATAAGGCGTTTGTCGGGGGCGCAATCACAAGAATCCAGTCTATTAATTAGTAAAAGTTCGCCAACTGTCCGCAACAGCGTGCATTGCTTCAATTGGCTTTCCTGGATCCTCAGGGCCGGGTAAAATCCTTTGAATAGGAGTTGAGCCCATTTAAAAGATGGCTAGGTAGGTATGCTACAGTAGACTTCAATAGTTAAGTAGGTATTAAGTAGGCTTATTATCTATCTTCCCAACTTGCTAAGTGTTTAAATGCGTTATAACTACTTTGACATTTAGATGAGCTTTTATCAAACTCCGAACAAAATAATGAAAAGTGATAGGAATACTTTTTAGTAGATTTTTCTAACTTTTACTTAGTTCTAACAATAGTAAGACAGGTATCATTACTTACATAGATCATGCCTACTCCCTTCCTTCGAGGTATGGCGGAACCATATGAGTAGGGAAAGAAGGTGGAACTTCGTATAATAAGTACCGAAGCTGCATTAGCTGCATACCGACTGTTGTACAAAAATATCCTACTAGGTACTACCTATATAGGTAGGTACCTAAGCGTAAACATGAAAACCTACCTGGTTTCTTACCCTGAACATGGCGTGTGGAGCTGGGTAGTAAAATCTCATTCCGTCACACAAAATTAACTTTAGGTGGTAGGTAAGTAAGTTTCACGCATGACTGTGTTAATAAGCTTGCTTGCCTAACCATCGCCATCGTACCTAACTGACTCTACCGTCTCTACCCAAAATAGCTTCGTAGCGTAGTCAATTTCTTTGACTAAACAACCTGTTTATTATAGAATATAAGAACGGTATGTACCTATATAAAAATAAATAAATATCCTGGGACATTTTTACACAGCACCATCTAGTCCCAAACTAAGCAGAGCTTGTACTATGGGTACTAGACAATGGATATAATAATTATATACTTTTTTTGTAAATACATACTTATAATACATAAGAAACACCCAGACAAACACAAACACTTAAGTTCATGACAGTAAATGTTTGTGTCCTGTGGGAATCGAACCCACGACCTCATGATCAGCAGTCCGGTTCCATTGAACCATAACAGAATTGAACCATGGTATCTTTAGGATAAATATTACAAATAATAAGATAATAATTATGCTTATTATAATGAGACTGCCTCGTTGATCTCATGGTCCCAAGCACAACTGCAAGAAGTCCTGGGTTCGAATCCCGGATCAAGCAAAGTATTTCTGGTAAATTCCCAGTAGCAGCTCGGAAGCTGGATTTGTGCCCGGTAAGGTTGATAGCAATAGGCTCGCCCCCTATTATATGGGATCTTAACATACCGGCGAAATGTAGGTGTACATTTGTGCCTACATCTCTGGCTAACCCTTCAGGGAAATACAAGCGTGATGAATGTTATGTTAGATAAAAAATTGGTTAATTTAGGGATTTGAACATAAGTTAGTACCTATAGCTAAACACCAGTGACACAATACAAAGAGGCCAGTGATCTCTCTTAAATATGTTTTCCTTCATGCTAATGCTACTGCCTTCTTCTTCTTTAGTTGTTAATTAAAAACAGAGGTACATTATTATCACAGAACATGTACCTAATTAAAGTATTTCTAATTATATCAAATTACTTGAACATGTTTATCAACGGAATACAGGTCTTGATAAATAACACTAGTAGGTACAGTTAACAAAAGAAATAAGTATACAGGCAATCTCCGTTACGAAAGATAGTGATATACCACCATTTCTTTATCTACGAAAGGGTTTGGTATATAAGCAGGTAACAATACCTGCGTGTTGAGTATTTACACATTTTGCATAATACATTATTTACTCAATCTTTGTCAAAACAGATGTAATTATCTGCCTGTGTACTTATCTTTTATGTTGACTGTACCTACCTGATCATAACCTAAGCACTGTAAGTGAAGCCGTCATAATCTTAGGTACATCAGCACGACGCAATTTATATAATTATAGAACCCAGTTTAGCTTAGCAGTCCTATGCAGAATAACGTTTTGCGCGCGTATCACCACAAATAAATAAGTCCCAAGGACTGTTTGCAAGGCGGCACCCGCTTATCAGTAGCGCCTTCTGTTATCAATGTCGCAGTTCCCAGTTTATTAATTAATATAAATATAATGACCTCATTATGTTGACAGTTTGAGTATAAAATAAAAATTAAGAAGTAAAATTTTAAATTAAAGAAGTATATTTCTATACAAATAAAACACAAACTGTAAACAATACAATTATTCCAAGATTGGTATAGATTGTTCTTTATTGTCCACATGTTTTTGGTTACAGCTACTTTTGCTTATAACTTAAAATACCTATTGTAGTTAATTACGTGAAATCTATATTTTGCAAGAGATTACCCGACGAGCCATTCGATACCGGGGCGGGGGAGTATATTATAACAAAACATGATTTTATTCTAAAATGAATTGTTAGCTTGCCGTATGTACGTTACGGGTAGCAGGGCGTAAATAAAAACACTAGAATAGATTAATGTGCGGTTATAATATTATAAAATACTTTCAGCCTATCGAAACATAATCCTATGGGTTCTAATCGATATTTACATAGAAATATGAAAGGCGGGAGGACATTACATATCTAGAAACGAGTGCCGACATTATCCCGTGCCTGCCGGCTCTCGGCTTACACCGGTTACTTATTATGCATGTTATCGTGTAAACAGTCAGTAAAGGCTCGCGTGCTTAGATTAAGATTCGTGCAAACCAGGTCCCGAGCTGGTGCATGAATGTATACATACTCTTTAGAGTTCACAGACAGTCCTAAACTCGAATTTAGTGATTAATATCACATCCAATAAGTTCCGGTCACTTCTAAACTTAGTACAAGCGCACCGCTCTGCGGCTTCTAATCATCGTGGGGGCGCGGCTCCGGGAAACCGCGAGCGGACAGCGGGTCCGGCGCCGGCGACGCGTGCGGCGCGGGCGACGCCGCCGGCGACGCGGCCGGCGACGCGCTGCCCAGCGGCGACGGCAGCGTCGCGTACACGGTGGGCCGCGGCGGCTGGTACGACGGCGCGTACGAATCGCTGCGAGGGTTGTAAAAGGGCGAATCGTCGGCGCAGCAGTCTAAATTGGGAGAGTAGGGCGTGGCGGCGCCGCAGGAGGGCGCGTCGTCGCTGGGGCGGTAGGCGGGCGCCACGGGCGCGTACACCGTGCGGCGCGGCGGCTCGGCCTCGGGCCGGTGGTGCGACGACGGCGCGTGCGCATCCGACCAGCGCGCCTTGCTCGGCGTGAAGTCTCCCTTCACGTATAGCTGTATGGGCCGCCGGAAGCCTTTGCTCGCATGCTGCGGTACGCCCAGGATGCAGCACTTGCTAAATCCGACTTCGGGTGACAGCAAGTACTCGCGGAATTTGTTCGGGAATAATTCAATTGAATTGAAGTTTTCGTATATTGTCGGCTGAAAAAAGCAATATTTAATTAATAAGACAGTAATAATAAATAAATATTAAAGTCAACTATAAAATTTTTTCGATTTCCAATCCCAATGCATGTTGAAAAATATAAAAAAAGGTTGTATTTAAATGATTACAACATGAAAATTAATCTGTAGTCATTTTTTTAAATTATACATACCGTTAGACGCTTCTTCTTCTTATAGCTAGCCCAGTTTTGAGCTTCTAGCACCAATTTCCCACCGGGACGCAGGTCGGCGAACATCCGCCGGAAGGCACGCTTGAGGCCCGCATCGCCCCAATTTAAATGCATCCACTTGGTGGTAGACAGGCACAGGATCAGATCAAACTGAGGACTCTCGGCGCCGCTACCAACCGCCATCTCCTCACGTGGCACATAATTTCCCTTGAAAGATAAAATTTATATGAGTATGTCATGTCATTATAAAGTAGTTTAAGTTATCATAAAATTTAACTCAACATGTTGCACATTATTGTCTAATAACATAGTTCTTATATTCTTATGGTGTAAGTATTGCACCAATATTGCTAGATATTATGTAATATTTTTGTATATGTGTGTACCTGTTTAAATGTAACATTGTATGGGAATGCAGGTGGTGTTATTTCTGCAGTTGAGTCACCAAGTGGTCCATACAACATAGACATGGACATAGGGAAGAAGCATTGCCCTTGTTCTTGTTTATGCATTGCCTTTCTGTTCTTGCGTGGTCTCCTCAGTTTCCTCCCAGGCAGAGGTATAACTTTCTTCAGATCCTCATGCTTATCACTATCAAGCTTCTGATCAATATTACAGTCATCACATTTATCCTCCTTACACTTATCGCAGTCTCCTTTCTTATCCTCTTCTAAATCAGTTTTTTTGTCATCATCCCTCTTTGGTTCAGATGGAACTGGAATAAATGACTTCAGATTCTTTCTTGCGCGCCCTGGAATTAAGAATAAATTTATATAATTAGAATTACAAATAGCTAAGTAAACCTCTTTAACTAATCACACATTATAACTTTATTAGTTTGAATGGGAAGAAGGTGGCTTTTCAACATTTTTTTTCCCTAATTAGATGGATATTCAATTCCACCATCAGAATGGGATTAGGGAATTGACTAAATTACCAATAAGTGGGGAATGCATAAGAGTCAAATAGAAAAGTGAAAACAATGTAAAACAATCTTACTTCATAAAAGGCAAAAAAAGGCTGTAATAGTTAAATGAACAGTGGCAAGTGAGAATACCTGTTAGTGTGCGGCAATTAATTTCTGTTAAACTTTATTATAGGTTCCATTTTTTATTACCTCTAACTTCATTTTTATGATCACATTGTCAAAGAAATATTGATAAGATTATTGAATCTTATTTTATCACAATTTTTTTTTTCTTTTCATGTTAATATTTGCAAATCACACAAAAAGTGTGCAGTTGGATACTTGCCAAAAGTAAATACCACCTAATCAGGTTAAATCAGTGACCTAAATAATTTCAATCTCAATAAAATTTCTATCCAACATAACTAATGAACTAAACTTGATACATACCTATCAACACTGAGTCTATATCCATGCCAACTACTGATCGAGCACCAAGTGTGCGAGCTACAGCTATTGAAATGTGTCCCACATTGCAACCAATATCCAACACATCTTTGTTCTGGAATAGATGCCGATGCATCTCAAACACTTGTAACCGAATGTCCATCATGGCATTCAAGTTGCGGTAACCATAATACCTGGAAAACAGAAAATTATATGGTTAAATTAAGTAGTAAACCATTATAATATATGGAATAATATAGATACAAGTTACTCTCCTTGAAATTTTACTTTTCACACACAACTTACTTTTCACAATAATAATTTACTGACAAAAGATTTACTTGGAGGTCAAACAGTTGTCATGCAAATACCACCAACTGGCAAAATAACAGAAAGATATCAAAGGGGCACAAAATAATTTACATTTATATAGGTTGTTTAAATCCTTTACTCCTAGCAGACTGGGTTACATTAGTTACTTTACCTGTCATAGTTTCCATACTGATATCTTGAATTTTTAGGATGGAATGTGGGCAACTTTTGCTCCTCATCAGTGGTAGACTTAAGCTTAGTGCGATGTGGAGAGGCTGGTCGCTCTGGCGGCGCCGCCCGCTGCTGTGGCCGGGCGCGCATCCACGCACCAGGCTGAGGCACAACTGGACTAACTATTTTATCCAATGAATCCATCCGGCGCAATTTTTTTGGATCTTTCCCTTTCTGAGAGGTATTGTCGCTATCACTACATGATCTTTTGCGTGATTTGCATGCAGATGTTGAAGGTTCAGGCGGGGGCGGCTCTTTTATACCCTCATCAACAACTTCAGGTACTTCTTCTTTTGCAGGAGATGTATTATTTTCTGTTGTGCGTCGCCTTAGCCTAGCCTTCTTTCTTGGCTTACGTCGCTGCATTTCAAGTCTTTTTTCATACTCCTCATTGTCCAAGGGTTCCATCAAATTCAAAGGGTCCCTGATGTTTGGAGGAATAATGACATCAATCTTAGCCTTATGCCGAGGTGGTGTAGGCAGAGGCGAAGATTCTGGTGTGACGGCATTCATGGCTCTATTAATATCCTCATCTTGTAAACTGTTCAAATTGAGAGGATCAGATATATTACCACCAAGCAAAAATTTTGTAGGAGGAATGAAAACATCTTTACGTGGTCTCTTGTGCGGTAAGAAAAATTTTGAAATGGAAGGAAAGCTTTGAGCTCTTTTTCTTCCTTGCTTAAATTTGGTACCAATGTAATTCACTCGACGTACGGTACTTCTATCTGGATTATCCTTAGCGGGTGTATGACCCTTTTTACCATGACGAAATTTCTTTTTGGTCTTTTTTGAACTGCCGACACCTGAGGAATCACCATCCTTTGAAGTGTTGGCATCGCATGAATGCGAAACATTTAGAGAAGATTCTGTAGAGTCGCCTACTTCATTCTCAGAAATTTCGCCAGCTGTTTCGTTATCAGCGTTTTCTACCACGTTGCTTTCACAAGCAAGAACATTTTCTTCAGGACTACCCATTACGTATGTTTTCCGCGGCGTTTATAACTACATTTAAATACAAAGTAATAAATCATTTAAAAAGTCAAATT
Organism: Acronicta psi; assembly: GCA_946251955.1. Taxonomy (NCBI): domain Eukaryota; kingdom Metazoa; phylum Arthropoda; class Insecta; order Lepidoptera; family Noctuidae; genus Acronicta; species Acronicta psi. Next base: position 6,582,014 of record OX276472.1, on the reverse strand, counting down.
TGCCGCCACTTCACTTCTTGCAAAATCTACAAGGACATCCGTCAATGGTGATAAACAGTTTAACAATGCGGTTTGTTTTTATTATAACTTGCCACTGGAAGGTATAGCTAGACGGTATTAGAAAGCTATGAAATGATTATAAGAAAATATTTCACTTTACACTTAAACACGATAAAATAACTATCCACTTTTCAAAATTATACACAGCGCTTCGTACAATACTTTGATAGGATAGCAATGGCAATTTGATTTCATTTGTTTTAGTTCTCACACTTCAGTTTTGCTGCAACTATTATGGAGCTTATTATCTTATTGGTAGTAAATGCTCTATATCTAAAGTTTTAGCCAATAGGAACCCGGAAAGGTAGTTGATTCTTTCCGCTTTTGTGAAGAACGTATCAAAATTCTAGTATTTCTAGTTCATGTCGTCATGTGTTGCCAAGTAAAAATACAAACTCGTGAACAGTGTGAAGGAAATTAGAATGATATTCTCGGTTTGCTTACTTGTTTTTAATAACCATCTCTACGAGACCAAGAATACTCTAGCATAAAACTATCAAGTATATAACAGTTTGTACAGTGTTAATATTTTAGTGTGTGTAAATGTTTTATTGAATAACTTTAGTATTAATTTAGATTTGATTCGTTTATTTAAATACTGTAAAAGGTGTATTCCAACAAAGTTTACAATTTCCAAAAAATATTATAATGCTAATGAAATACTAAGTTACTGCATACCAGTCCAGTGGCGAAGTTTTGGGCACACCACCAAATTATAATTACCCTTCTAACGTAAGCTGTTCGAAGTGGGTGGCCCAAATTTTCGAGCTTGCTTCGCTGGCTCTTCCATGAGACAACTACCCTTACTAACAAACTAATTGCAATTACCCTTCTCACCTAAATTGTCCGAGGTGAGTGGCCTCAAATTTCAAGCTCGCTTCGCTCGCTCATGAGACAACTGGAAGTACTAAAAAACTGATTAGTATTGGAATAATCACCTATCCCAGGTTGGATGCCTAAATTTTCTGGAGGATTGGCTGGAGGTAAACTAAGATAAACAATCTGTATAAAAAACTAATTGTGTAATTGTTTTAATATTAACGTACTATTGTAGTAGTAAGAAAAGAGAGCAAAGGGGTGCAACTATGATGCGTGCCCCAAGCGCCATTTTCTATTGCTACACCCCTGACAATGGGGCAGTATTTTCGACAGTGCCTAGGGCGGCACTAGGCTTAAATCCGGCACTGCTGCATACATTGATTACTTAGATTAATAATAATATTGATTACTTAGATTAATCTAAGATTGATTATATAAATCTAACTCAATAACTACAATATTCATTAGGATTGGTTATAAAAGTAAAATCATTATGTAAAACCAAAATATATCATTGATCAGTTACTTCTAATTATTTTTGCTGTTCTTCACTAAAGAAGAGACAAAGCATTTTATATTTTAAAATACATGTCTACTCATACATATCTTATATTTTTTTACAACAAAAATATACATTTAGTGCAAAAAAAACATAACTAAATACAAAAAAAAATACTACACGTATTTAATCTGGAAAATGAAAATCAAAAGGTAAAGTTCCGGGTGCGTTATTATGAAGTAAAGTAACTTATTTTGTCTATGCACATCTAACGAACCAATGACAAGCCAGGCGTCTGAAAATTAAATTTTTGAATTTTGAATTGGATACCGTTGTGGCGATTTGTGTTGACAAAGACAAACGATTGTTTTATTCAACGGAAAACAAGCAATTATAATAAATAAACTAGGTAATTTCTCTAATCAATGTAAAGTAATTTCCTTATTGAAGAACTGTGAAGTGTCTTTGAATTCATGCTACTTTTTCTCAACCTTTCCCATTTTAAAAACCTCTGAAACAGTTTCACAAGAGTGCATAATATTCTACTTGTAGTGGTGGTAAATAAAATGTCTAGTTAATTTTATTTGTTTTACAGAATTGTCTACTGTTTCTGTTCGGCAACCCAATTTGAGTGCACATTGTGATGAATAAGGTAAGGACGAGAAATAAAAAACATTGCCATATTTTCTTTGCTTTGAATTGAATTAGGTATTTTTATAGAATATTTCACACATTTATTGTAATGGATAGCATTGTGAGCCCCTTATAAATATGTAAAAGTCCACCGAAATGCCTACATACATATTTGGTACATTTTGCCTTTCAGATGTCTCGAATACCCAAGATGCCAGTAACAGCTACTAAAGAAAATAAACCGAGTTTATTAAATCGTCGTCCAATCTCCAGAACACTTGTTAGTGCTCTCAGTGATGCTGACAAAAAAGATTTGATTATGAATCATACCAAACCTGTGCGAGGTGGGCCCTCATCTACAGTACCTGCTCAACGCTTAAAAAGGTCTGCAACAGCACCGTCGTCTGTCAATGTACCACCACCAAAAGTGACAAAAGTCGAGAAGAAAACTGTGGCTCCTAAAATAGCACCATATGACTATAAGGCACGATTCAATGACTTATTGGGAAAGCATAAGAATATGAAAAGTGAATTTGATGACTTAAAAGAAAAACACATTGAAGTATCAGACAGTTATGAAAAGACCAAAGATTCAGTGCAGTGTTGCATTGATGAGAGGGACAGACTAAAGGAAAATTTATTGAAATCTCTTACTGAATTGAGAGATAAGACTGAAGAATATGACAAAATGAAAGTGGATTTGGATATTCAGAAAATTGAAAATGAAAACCTAAAGCGTAAAACTGTGTTACTGGATGAAATAACCAACAGCCTAAAGCAGAAGACTGCTGAACTGGATAAAATTCAATCAGAATTCAATGTGCTATCTAGACAACACAAAAGTCTAGAAGAAGAGACAGAGGCATTGAGGGTCCTAACAGACCATCTTAAAAAAATATCTATACAATTTGACAAATTGCAACTTGATTACAAAGAAGCACAAGAAACTATTGCTAAGTATAAGTCTGAATCAGAAATACTGCAGAACATTTTAGCTGCTATGCACAAAGAGCAAAGGGACTTAAGAAATACTATCCAAGACTTAAAAGGCAATATTAGAGTTTACTGTAGAATACGACCACCATTGGAATCAGAACAAACAAAACCAAGGTTCAATCTTAATGTTCTTGATGCTTGCTCTATAGAAGTTGAAAAAGTAGAGTTATTAAATTCAGTAAGAAAAGGGAAGCCACAACATGGATTTTCATTTGATGGTATATTTACACCTCATGCATCTCAGGAAGATGTATTTGCTGAAGTATCAACTATGGTACAATCTGCTTTAGATGGGTACAATGTGTGTATTTTTGCCTATGGTCAAACTGGTTCTGGTAAAACTTACACTATGGAAGGTGGTTGTGGTACCGAGGAGTATGGAATCATACCACGGGCATTTAACATGATTTTCACATGCATGGAGGATTTAAAACGCATGGGGTGGGAATTAACCATAAGAGCCTCATTTTTAGAGATTTATAATGAAATTATTTATGACCTGCTAAATTCTAGCAAAGACCAGGTAACTCATGAGATTAAAATGGTCAATTCCAAAGGTACTGATGTGTATGTGTCGAATTTAAAAGAAGAGGTAGTGAAGAACTCGCATGATTTTATCAGGCTGATGATATTTGCCCAACGTAATAGACAGACAGCTGCAACCCTGAACAATGAACGCAGCTCCCGGTCTCACTCAGTTGCACAAATTAAAATATCCGCAATACACGAAAAACGCAAAGAAAAATACACAAGCAATTTGAATTTAGTGGATCTGGCTGGATCAGAGAGTGGGAAGACCACACAACGGATGGACGAGACAAAGCACATTAACAGATCTCTATCAGAGTTGTCTAAAGTAATTTTATCACTACAGACTAATCAGTCTCATATACCCTACAGAAATTCCAAACTGACCCACTTGTTGATGCCCAGTCTTGGGGGTAATTCAAAAACACTTATGTTGGTAAATATCAACCAATTTGATGAATGCTTTAGTGAGACTCTTAACTCCCTAAGGTTTGCAACACAAGTTAATAATTGCAGAATTGTTAAGGCCAAGAAAAATATTACTATGTTTGACTCATAATATCAATATGTTGTTGCTGTTGACATGCTAACTTTATGTCTCAGCTATTGTTATTTATAGTTATGTAGATGTCTCTTTATATGATAACTTGAATTAATGCTATGATATTTACGATTAAATTTTAATCCAATAATGACAGCCTTGATATTGATACACTGCTTTGGTATATTATATTTAATGTGACTACAGTTTTAGGTACCCAGAAATGTCATTTTTCCTTTCTGATCTGATATATTGTTTAATCTTACCGTCTTGGTATCCAAGACTATCTAGACTCTAGCTAGACCATAACATTACAATAAACCTTTTAGTTGATAATTTCTGAAGACATTTAGATGTATTAGGTATGTACATACTATGATATGACATATTTCACGTCTTCTTGTCTAACTTGATTGCTATAGCTTTTATCTTTTAGAGGTGTTTGTGCACCGCTTTAATCAGTAGATTTGACTTAATGATAGTGCCTGTTTTATTTAATTTTAAAGGTTTACGTCAACAAATTATGTTATTATTAGTTTTCATGTGTCATTGTATTGTTTATTAAATATAATAATATACCTAATAATTCGTAGTGTTTGTTTTAGTTACCAATATAATGCGTACTTCTTCTATCGAGTCGACATGGACTACCTAATACCTATTCAATGTCGTTCGTGGTTTAAATATTGCCATTCAGCTGTTTTATAAATGTTGGATGCATTGGTTGATCATATTGTACACAGTACTGGAGACGTTGATCTGCTAGAACTCGATCGCAGCGCCATCTACCGGGTCCAATTGTGAATCTACAAAATTCATCAACCCACTCCAAACAAAGAAAAACATAAAAATCGGTCCAGCCGTTTATGGGGAGTTCATACAGAAAAGTTATATAAAAATACAAAACTGCCTGCACTTTTCAGAATCATTTTTCATTCACCGTATTTTTATGAGAAAATACTGTACTTACAAACTTTACTGACCGTTCGGTACCTCTACCTAGTCTTAGGAAATACCTTCATGATGCTATGTCATGTTTGGAGGCAAATGCTATAGCACCGTTCATTGCTTACTCTGCAGTTATGCACGTACACCTTCTACATATTATAACATATCCCCGAAGGGTTAGACAGAGGTGTACTATGTTAGTAAGTACACCCACAGCCCAGTTTTCCGGTTTAGGTCCCATGTAAAAGGGGGCGAGCCTATTGTTTAACCGCCCACAAATCCAAACTTCGAGCTGCTACCGCAAATTTTATAGAAAACCCTGATCGACCTGGGAATGGAACCCAAAACTTCTAAGGTCGAGTCCCGCTTATAGAACCACCTCAAAAATTCAACTAACTCAATAAACTTAGGCGTTCTTAAAATTCTTATCTACATAAAGTCAAGATATTTTTAGACGATTAGGTACCTACTTAAAGTCACTTATGTTTATTATGTATTTTATTATATTTGGCTCTAACAAATGAAATACTAGTAGATATCTATAGACACCTTTATTGTACCTACATTTTAGCAAGCGCCACTAGTTCGAACCCTGCCTGAGATCGTATTTTTCTTTGATGGAAATTTTGGCATCGGAAGCCAACATCATCTCGTGGCTCTATAACCCTTATTTCAATGTGCGAACAATTTTCTCTTGACCCGCCTTGGGTAGGAGGGTGTGATTCACATCGCTTATTAGTTAGGGACCACATACGCCACGACCAGTAGGTACTTCATTAGGTACCTACCTACATACTACAAAGGTACTTAACGATGTCGGTACGTAATATCAATAATTATATGAGTAAACATCCTGTAGGAAAATCATTTTTATAATTCCAATTGTAAGTAGTGGCATATAAGCCATAAGGCGCTGCTCTATAGGTCAAGATGGTACAGAGGAATTTTCATTCGAAAACGAACGTTAGCGACTAACTTTCATGACAGTTGCGTTAAATCTCCTTCCCTGTATTTGGCTTGTTCTTTTCTCAAGCTTGGAATTCACTGTATTTCGTTGCTGTCTACAGACCTACTAATCTGTACCTACATTTAAAGCACTTACTTACCAACTACCTAGTTGCCGCGATAGATGGCGCTAGCAGGCTTCTTTTCTTCCATCTTCAAGTCTAGTCAACAAAGGGATAAGCAGCGGTTACACAGATGCTATGTTATAAATTTTCGGTCTCGGGAGTCGAACCCATGCAGGAATTTAATTAATGATTCCTTTTGTTGTATTATCTGTCGTAAGTAGACACACCAACAACAAAATAATGTAGTGTAACTATTGGTTCTTAGTATCTTTAAATAGCATGCCACATACCTACATACGTAGGTTGCTCATAGCAAAAAATAAACAAGTTTTATAAAATCATGACGAGTTTATTTAAATAATTAAGGACTAGATCGAAACATTAAGCGATACATCGCAATTCTCTTCCATATGCAAAAATATACATAGTGTTTATGATACATCTCTCCGTGCGTCGAGTCGGGCGCTATGGAGCGGTACAGGGGCGCAAGGCCAGGCGAACGGTGACAACGACCGAGGGGCGAGTCCAGGGTCTCTCGCCAGATTATGTTCAACGTGATACATCCGGTTCTGTAGCTGCTTCGTCGCCCGGCGTGGGTAACTTAGCAGTTTCTATAGTATGTATGAGCCTATCTAAGCCGTAAAGGAAACCTTCTTCGTGGTTACCTTGTTGCCACTCAGCACGATGATTCACCTGGAAACCTTCCGGGACACTTCTTGTTTTCGCGAAGTCAATCAGCCACGCTCCAACGCGTTCATCATCGTAAATAATGAATATACTACTGCCGACGATCTCATGAGTTTTAAAGAAATCGGAATTTTCAAAAAGTTCTCTGATTTCACGAAGTCTAGTGATGATGGCACGACGCGCGTGTTCATTTTTTCCCAGGAACCTAGCCACCGTAGTTGCGATTTGTTGTGGTTCGCGCACTTTTTGTAAATCGGTAAGAGGTGGTTCTCCCGGGACTTTCACTGCTTCAATGCGGAAGCCTTGTTCAGCAGAAGAAGATCGCTGTTCACGGAATTGCATATAACGTAGCTTTGTGACAGCACGAGCTGCATGCTCGGCTTCGGTGGGAGCTTTAGGGTCTAGACGCACCATTTTCTCATAGAGGTCCGGACGAGCACGGGCATTACTGACTTCATCTTCCAGAAAAGTGCGTGTGCCCATCTTCACGTCCATGACGTGAGGGTCTCTAAAGCCGTGTAGTAAGTCTTGTAGTTCAATGAAGCGTTCGCCACCATATTCCAGTTCACGGTAGTATCGCGGGATAGCCGAACGCATGTGCGGGCAGGCGGCGAGCGCTTCGTAAGCGTCGCGCTCGGGATTGTGAGCCGGGTGGTCACCGGCGGCACGGCGCTTCCAAACGGTTCCAGGGCCAGCGGGCGCCAGGGAGCCAGGATGCCCAGCCAGTTGGAACCATTCTGATGAGCGCGATTTAAGCAACGCATCAGATGCAGGGGCAGATAATTCCAATGCATTCTGTAACAAAAGAAATTAAACTATTAACAACTGCGGTCAACGGATAAATTTTAAATACGGTCTTAATTGGGACTATTTAAAGCTGGCTTGACTTTAATGTAAGGTTGAGGTAATTTAATTTATTGGTTAATTAGAAGTGCAATACTTACAATAGCTAAAAACTTGAGTAACTCGGAGGGTTGTGGGGAGGGCGCAGTGGGTATCGGCGTGGAGGTGGGTGCCTCAACAGGCGATGCAGTGCGCCGCCAGCGTTTGAACAGCGCACCTTCATCTTTGCTGCGCCAGCGTTCCTCCTCTTTGCCAGGCACTGCGACCTGAGGACAACGAAAAACACAGGTTAACACCATTTTTCACATAATGGAACACTTGACGATAATATTCACTTTCACACAATTATTCAACCACTGAGCACAATTCGATGACGTACCGATAAAAATTTATTGGCTGCGTACAGTAGCCCGCCAGGGCCGAGGCGACTCAGCACGGACTGACGGGAGACACTGTTCATCTTGCTGGTTACGGTCATTGCGTACGAGTGTGTGCGTAGAAGGCGCTAACACGAGTGAGCGATAACAATTAGAGCGCGAGTAGCGAGCGACGTGCGTGAGCTAACGACTGCTGCTAGCGAGCGAGTGATGTAAGTGGGAGGGACGGTGGCGGTTTTATAGAGACCTCGGCTTTCTCGTGACGTAGCCGTAGCGGCCCTCTCGCCGCCCGCGCGCACACAGCGGCGCCTCTGAGTTTTCCTAACGCCTTCGTTTTTCACAAAAACGAGTGCATAGATTTTTATTAGACTGCACAGCAGATGCAATCTACAGTCTATTCATTGTAGTGCTTTTTCCACAAGTTACGGACTCTGCCTTATTACTTTGGCTATGTGCATTTCAGCATATTATTTTTCAGGTTCACTATAATAGGTATATCTTGGTGGAGGAGGAAGTGCATTTTAAAATCTTTACTCTAAATGTGTGCGAGTCGATGATGTATAAGTTGGTCATTATAAGGACTATGGTCGCGAAAAAATGTACAATAATGTCGTTGTCGATTTATAACAAATGGCTTCGTGCTACGTACTTGTAGGACTTGCCACGCCTGCTACTTCCATTTACCCTACAGGAAAGATGCGGATTAGTATACGTTTAATACTTGCCTATCTTTGCCGTATAGGAATAACGCCATGTTAGCTAAAGCTATGGTACATACTTTAACATAATTATACATTTTATGCTATTTCCAGCAAGTAGTGATTGCTAAGTTACGTCTCTTTACATGCTCCGTTTTTGAGCAGGCACAGTTAGTCAAGTCTTGTATATGTATATTGCTTGCATCGTAAGGTTAGCTTTTTATTTGTGAAGGTTTAGAAGCAACCATGTTCCTTAAGTATAGGGTTACGAAACCGAAAACTTGTTCGTAATTTGCCTAGATTACTAATATAACTTGCGGCGAAGCTAGTGTAACCATATACTATGCGCGGTGTGGCGTCACAAATCCTATGCCTAGGCAGTCTCCAGACAATCTTTATTCTCTACATAAATATGTATTTCGCCGGGTTCTGTTTTGCGGTCATTTAATGTTATTCTCTATCTTCCCGCAGATCGTGTAGTGTAGGTACCTATGATGCTTATTATGTACCTAGTACATACTAGATATGAATTCTTTTCCTTGGGGAAAAAAAAAGTTAGGATGTGGGTACACAGTCCATACAGAATATGTTTGTGCCCAGTAGTGTGAGAGTAAATAGGTTGATAATCTAATATTCAAAATTCTTGCGGTGTTTCTTACCAAACTCCTCGGAATCGGCCAACATCAATTTTTCATACTCTTAAATGATAAGGACTACCCCTATATGGCGAAACAACGTTTGCCGGGTCAGCTAGTAATTTAAATAATAGATACTACTACTATACTATACTATTCTAGTCTAGAATAGACTTGACAATATTGTCAAGGTGATGATTCCATTAGCTGCAGTCAAAATATGCAACTCTGTAGGAACAATAGGAATCCGTTCGTCGTTTGACGTTGTTATGTCTCGAGTGACAAACTTTATCGTATAAACACATCTAGGTGCTTCTAATGATGCATAGACAAAAAATTACGTAGGTATGTTGATCAGATTAATCAAAGATTTTTTATCAGTTTCCTATTGAAACGTAAACATGCCGTGAGAACCAAATCTTGTTTGTTGCGACTCTAGAGAACGCACATTTCTAAGGTGTAGGTAAACACCTTGGGAAACGTAGAAGATAAAAATTTGTCATGAAAAGCGAGCCTGAAGGAATGACGTAATCATGAATGTCCTTAGTGTGTGACGCAGGGGGAAGCAAGACGCGTAGTATTGCGGGCAAACACAAATGATGACGGCAGCGATCCAGGCAGGCACGACCGCTAACGCGCACGAGGCACGACCCGCCTTACCTACTCGAACGGTGACGTAGCCACTTTAGCCACAAATATTTCATATACTAATTATGACCATTGTATTAATGACAGATCATTTTAGCCAAATTAAGAAAAGTTTTAAATGTCAAAATGATAATTATTTTAATTTAAATTGATATTTAAGTGTGTTAGGTAAACGACTTAGCTTCATTAAAAAACATTGTGACGCACTAAGCAGCAAAAACCTGAAGCTGATAATTTGTTGTTTAGAAACTGTATATTGTTTGTAGAATCCTTATTTGTATTGTCTGTTATTCAATTACGTAGCAACAATATAGATAATACCATAGTAAACGTAGGTGTCTAACAAATTCATTACCAATTTAATCTATTGAAGTATCTACTAAGTAATAGATTTAGAACCTGTTTCACCAGCTACTGATAAGTTCCCGTTCAATTACTTGGCAGATAAATTCATACAAATTTTATTCCAATTTTTAATTTATCCAGCGGTTAGCGGTTATCCAGAGGTCGTGAAAGAGGCCCTTACTCGTATTTACTTAGCAAGTATATGTACAATTTTAGAAGGTTACTTTGATTAGCTTTAGGGGTTTTACTTAGGTAGTAGAACTACTAGATATGTAGGTACCTACTTTGTGTGTGTGTTGCGTGCTGAGTGTGTCAGATTATGTAAATATAGTCTTCTATTGCCAGTTTTTCATTTTATATTTTTTTCAGCGTAATTTTTTATTTCATAAATGACAGGTACTTTGCTTATCTTAATTTAATGTAAGACAACAGAGTTCCTTCTAGTTTCATCAATATAAGCACTGCTAGAAGTGCAATGGGCCTACCTCACATTATTTTTTAAACGTGTTCTTTAAACCGTTAAATAGAAATCGTTAAATTAGGAATGCGGATGACTCGTAGATATGGAGCATATTACATAACGGTAATTTGAACGATACAGTTAATATTTAACTAAGATACAAACGGCAATAATTATCCTGAGGCAATTAATCTTATGGGAGAAACTCTTTATATGTGTACTTAAGTAGAGAAACTTTCTCTTAATAGTGTTGATAAGTCCGAGGATTTCATTAAAGGAATGAAGTACGGTCATCATCAGCCATCATTGTAATCTTTATCTTCTAAATACAATACGATGTTGTTAGTAACTTTTTCATAGAGACATATAGAGATATCAATTTATAATCGTTTTTGTTTTATATATAGAATGTGAATAAAAATGGCCTCGTTAGCCTTGTAGTCCTAAGTGCGACTCCTATCATTGAAGTCCTGTGTTCGATTCCCGGGCGGAATAGTGTTTTTCTATGAAATACTCTGTAGCATGAATGTTGCTATTACACATGGAACCATAAAATAACGGCGAACTGTGGGTGTACATTTGTACACCTCCACCTAAACCTTTGGGAAATACAGACGTAATGGCAAAGTAATGAATAGGTAATTAATTATACACTTTTATTGCATCATTTGTTTTTTGCCCTTAAAAGCAGATGATAAAATAAAAACAAAATAAGTTTCTGTGCGTCATAAAATATTGGTACAGGTGGAGATCTATTTACTAGTTAGTCTAGGTATTGCGAGTAACTACGTAAGGACTAGAAAAACAGACGGATGAAGGTGAAACAGCTTATTGTCATTTCACATCTCGTGGAAAGCCGTTCTTTTGTCTCCTGGCTCCTACCAGCATCAGACGCACCACAGCATCGAAGTTTACCTGACCTTACCAGTTTTAATGAATCATAATATGAATAGGGTACAATACAAGCGGGCCGCGCCGTGCTGTGTTGTACCTAGCATTGTATGTATAGGCTTTCCGTAAACTAGACTCAGCTTGGGCTAAGGAGTTACGGGAATGCAGTCGCGCGTACGCGATTCATAGAATGATTTATAAAAAGTGGTCATTTTAGCGCCCCTGTTTCTGTAAATGGACTTTTGGGAGTCTACGGAGCAAACCAGAAAAAATCGATCGTTATGTAGAATCGTTTGCTGTACGATGCGATTTCATTAAAATTCTCTGCTTTCCCCAGGCAGCATGTTTTAGTCGCAATGCTTGGGTAGTGGGTCCTGTGATCACGCTTTGCGTGGGCGCAATCGCAATTGTTCCGAGTGAATCGATTGGCATCCAAATAACATGACGTTTAGTTATGATACAGTTTTAAAAGTCAATAGCCTCAATAGTAAACAGTTTTGTTTAGCTAAGAAATTTCTAAGTGTGTCTTTAATATTTATGGGGAGCGAAAATTTAAATGTAAATAACTTTTTAAGTAATGCTGCCAATTACTACATTTTTAAATCCTAAAAGGATATGATTTCTCTGGTAGGTATCTAATAGGTATACCTTTGTAAAATTCTGACAAAAAATATTCATTTCATTAGGTATTGATTAGGTATATTATTTTTTACGCCTCCAATCGATAAGGAGAATGTAAATTTTTCATGATATTTACCTAGGGTTTTCCCATATTACGACTCTAGACACTTACCTTTATGCAAATCAACAGGTAGACGAGGTAGATAATATAATGATGTATCTACCATCTACATTTTCTCGTGCAGTTTAGCTGGTGAAAAGTTTGGGAAGCAAATCTTTGTGATCAGCAACAGCAGCTGCTTTTGCCCAGCAGTGCCCCACGGACAGATCGTAAGTAAACAGCAAAAGTACGAAAAGATCATGACTGTGTTATTGGAACAATTGCAGGGATTAAAATATTGATGAATAAGACATTAACGCGTAAGAATGTCCTGCAAAGGTTAGGTCAGGGTCACTACCATGAATGTTATTGCTAGTTGCTGCGTTGTTCCACTGCTCTGTGATTAGGGTTCAAACACAGAAACGTTTCTTCCGAAAAGTTTATACTATTTTTAAATCAAGACTACGTTAAGACTGGCTGACTGATTTTAGGGTACGTGGGTACTTGTTGTATACTACAAACTTTGAAGATTAACAGTAAATTCACAAATTCTTTATATGTCATCCCTAAATGCAGGTGAGATGCATAATGCACATGACATAGTCGGCGCCGGTGTAGATTTAATGCAACCTGTCTCGAGGTCGTCGGTTTAGGTACCTACATAGATCTGATAGCTGCACTCTTTGTTACATTACAATACTTATATGCAGAAAAATAAAACATTTCAGTTTTTATTGCAGGTTACCACAACAGGTTTACCTACATGTATTAAAAATGTAATAGATATGAAAGTTAGTTAAATTTCTTCATATAATTACAATATCACACTGAATATTGATTTTGCTTACTTTGTGCTCGGTAGGCACATAAGCCCTTTGTAGTTATTCATGTAATTTTATCACTTGTCAAGCGTCGATGATGTAAGAATAATCTACTGATATCAATACCAAGTTTTTTTATGAAATCAGCCTAATATTAGTTAAAATTTTCTTACTTTATAAAAATATCAGCAGGATAATCTAAACTCCTAATACCTATTGACTCTGTTTTACGAGTATAAGTAGAATTCTAAATTTACAACAGTAAGTAGGTTTATAATAACGTTGAATACTTATGACAAAAAAAAATACACGCGTTTCAGTTCGTTTTCTATGGCATGAAGCAACCTTTTTATTCGTGTAGTGCAATACAAAAAGACTAGAAGCTTAGAAGCTAGAATAAGCAAACAATTTCAAGAACTTTTTTTACAATAATTCAATCGCAACATCTAGTTTCTGAACGAAGATGTGTTGTAGTTAAAAATACACCATCAAATTAAGGTAAATTAAAAACTACCTACCTACATCCGTGTGTGCAATATTTATTTACCTACGTCAAAATTAAATCCTATAATAAAAATTTAATAGGGATTGAAAAGGTCTGTTCATTGACCTTATTTTACCTGCAAAGTTCAACATCACACATGTAGGTAGATTAAAATATTTATTTATTTCGCCTTAATTACTTGCACCGCGCAGTATTTATAGGCATTTCGAAAAATATTGTAAGTTTTGATGTTACCGACGGAACCCAGTGTTCTAGTAGTGAGTCGTTTCCATGAAATTGGAAACCAATAATACTTAATGTGAATATGTGCTTATAAAGTAGCTGCTTATAAAGTAGCATTTGCTTATAACTGACGAAAGAAGTAGATTACTTAATATTGTTGGATGGCCACGCGTGTCAACTTATTGCCGATATTCCACCGTAAACGTGCTTTTAATTTGTTTGGAATTAATTGTATTCGTTGAAAAAGTAAAAATAATTGTTGTATATACACATATCGCCTATACCATGTAAATGACAAATAAACAAGAAAGACAAAGAAAGACTTGAATAAATCTAATAAACCGCGTCATAAAAAATAGATCAAAGAATTGCCAGTCACACACACACCATGTTGCGCACGCGCATCGACAGCCTCCTAGAGTACTTTTCCAATGTTTGCCAAGTGGCTACAGTCTAGTCGTGGCGTTAGCGTTCGTTATGTCCAAATCAAATAGTATGTTTAACAGTAGCTAATAAGCCATTAGTTTGCCCCAGCTTAGACACGTTCAATACAATTTCATAATTGAAAACGATAACAATATTGAAATGATATAATATTTTGTTAAACAGACATGACATTTGCAGAGTAAGGAATCTGTTTCATGTGGTAATAACGTAAATTACTAAGAAAGCTGTTAATTGATTAGTTACAAGCCTGGAAAGCATGGTCTGGGAGGACTATTAACTATTCTGTGCTCTGGGTATTTCTTATAAATTATTAAAACAAATCTATCGCACGGGAACCATACATTTTACCGGGACAAAAAGCCTATGTGCTATTCCAGACTATAATCTATCTCTGTGCCAAATTTCATCCAGATCCGTTCAGCCGTTCTGGCGTGATTAACAAACATCCATCCATCCATCCAAACTTTCACATTTTATTAGGATTTTGAGAGCATACAGTAAATAAATGGATTCTATAAATAAGCTGCAACTAACGGGTTCACTATTAATATTTACTAGAACTTAATAATTTCGTTGAAAGTAGCGCAATGTAGTTCGTTAACCTTTATAAAATCGGTGTAATGCTTAATGAATTCGGTACGCTGCGTTGTTTCACGTGCTTAAACGCAGTTATTAATATTTTTAAATGTGTATTTTAATAACTCTGACGTTACCAGTTAAGTAATTATGATTTTAAATTCAATCACAGTTGGAGGTAAAAGATATTATTATGTCACTTGCATCACGAAGAGTAAGAAGACTGATTTTGTAATAAAATCGTATCGGCGTTTACTTTTCAAACGCTAGCTTAGCTAATTAGGTAAGTACAGGTTAAAATAGGTTTTATTCTTTATTATTGTGTTTTCTTGCCCATATCGCGTGTTAGTTATCGTAGTCCTCATAACGCTCTCTTTGTCCTGGCTGCGCCTGCGTCGCGCTCTGGTCGCAGTCACGTGATAAATAACTCCTTTTATCGCCCTTCCTGTTGGGGCTCACGTTTTGTGAAGACGTTATTTCTACAAGCGATGTTTTTGTTTTTCATTGCTATTTCAATACATTGATAAAGTCTTGTGCAGTTCATTACCGCTTACTACTTCTTTTATTCTTTTCACGAAAAAAGAGTAAAAGTAGGTATTATCATGAAAATTATGTAATCTTTATTACATTAACGGAAATCAGTGTTTTTACAAAAAAGTTGTTTTTTATTTTTAAGTTATTTTTAAGCTGTTTTTTGCTGAAATTTGCCTTGGGGAACCCCATCGCATCGTGTCCTCGACCGTGTCGTATGCGTACTTACAGGCATTTTCTCCGAAAAAATAAGACTGCTGGTAACCTTAGTAGCTAAGCTGAGCTACCCAGGGTTTTTTAAAGATTATAAATAACACGCATGCGGCGCTTCAGTGGTTACTTGACATAATATGACTAATAATAACATACTATATTTAATTAATGTATTTCACTGAATATTTTTACTTAATAAATGTAATGTTATTCAACGACGCGAAACGTGGCGTATTCTGCTGTGTCGAAATTAACCAGATGACGCAGAACGGTGTTAGCCTGCGCAG
The DNA here is from genome assembly GCA_946251955.1 of Acronicta psi. Classification (NCBI taxonomy): domain Eukaryota; kingdom Metazoa; phylum Arthropoda; class Insecta; order Lepidoptera; family Noctuidae; genus Acronicta; species Acronicta psi. Next base: position 6,566,013 of record OX276472.1, on the reverse strand, counting down.
GTGTTGGTGTTGTTTCAGCTGCTCTCACACAACTCAACTATGTTAGTAATAAACATTAAAAAATGTAATCGCAATGTGACTCATCTTTACTTAGACTGTAAAAGTGTAAACATTCTATTACAACATAGGCTTTCAACTTCTAGCGTTATCGCTTCACAAATCACAATATTATCCTGTCATCGTCAGTTAGTCGGTAGGTCAGTGTTGTTTGTAAGGAAACTTTCTGCCCAGTGGGAATTTATTGTAGAAAGAGGAGCAACCCGCATCTGGACTATAGGATTTGGGCTATATATAGTCCATCACGCTGGCATAATGCGGGTTGACAGACTTTACATGACGTGACGTCCAGAAAATCTCTATACAGGGAAAATAATATGCAGTTTCTCCAGGATATTGCCCGTAATTGTAACGCACATGATTTCGAAATATCAGACGTGCAGTGCCTTGGATTGGAAGTCTAGACCTTCGATTTGGCAGACCAATGGTCAATATAACTATAACTTCTAGATCTTGTCTATCATCAGACCAATTTTCAAAAAAGCATGTGCTGTGTATGAATTATAGTGGAGATAAAAAATATTTTATAGGGGTAGAATTTCTAGGGTTCATTTTAAAGAGGTTGAAGTAAGTAGTTTCTTTTTTATATTCAGTTTTATTTGTAGATAAAACCAAATGCGTCAAGCAGGTGCTTGTGAATGCGCTCTAATTAACTATTTTAATTATTGATTAAGACTTCTTGCGTAAGCAATAGCATTGTATTGCATAATTTGTGACATTATTTTTAGTCAAATTTATTGAAATGATATTGATAAGCTAGTACCTGCCTATTAATAGTAGTAAGTCTAACGAAATAACTTTAAATACAATTGTTCAAAAATGAATAATTTTCTTGAACTTACAACCTAAAATTATGGTAAAATAGGTACCTAAAAATGTTAACAATACAGAATTATCGACCAGCTAAGCGGTTTCCATGAAAATGTCTATTTTAATTTTACTTTTTCCAACCATGTTCATTTTGAAAAGTTATTTAAATTGTTGTTAGAGTAATTTATCCACTAAAATTATTCATATGAAATCTGGACGTCAAAACACCGGTGTATTTTCTAAGTAAACATCCAAGATAAGTACCTACCTATATTACGAGTATATGTCATGTAGGTACGTGCCAATGGTAGGTTGTTTCGTAATGTTATGAACAAACAGATGTTCCAAAAGTTTCACAATGGGCTCTTAGCCATAGAAAACGGGCGTGCAGGTATGCCGTACGGGCCATGCCTAACGAATTACCATAATATCGTGCGTAAGAGTGCTACTGCGTGGAAGCTCACTCACTTACTGAGAAATTCTAGTAGCATAATTGTTTCTTTACTATGTCTTTACTACATACACATACTTGTTTTGACTTCACGTTTCGTGTACCGATTAACCTCGCCACTACCGTTACGAGTCGTGGGGTCTATACCCACATTACCCACCCAAACATTCGTGAGTTTGTTAATACATTTCACTGTTTTTTTTTCTTTTTCATCATTGCACACTTACCTAACTTACATTGATACAAATCTTTTAATTTAATAATAATTTAAAAGAAAATAAATAATGTTTAGTGATATAAGAGAAGTCATTTCTCATCACATTTTTTTCGATAAAATTTTCAAAATAACTATATTACACTCCCGTGACCTGACATCCTAAAACCCCAATACTAAGGTGTCTAAGTCGAAGGCAATCCAATGTTGCTAATATCTAGTAGAGTGTGGTATAAACTAACCGATTCCAATAATGATTAGTATGACTAGGAGCATATCGGTCGAAGCATGAAACATTGGACAATACTCAACCAATTCGGGGTCAAATGTTAATAATATCGGCAAGCGGAAATCTGTTCTCGCGAATACAAAATAACAGACCAACTGTGGCCTATAGCGGAAGATAAGCTCACCATTGCTTGAGGATAATGACGGGTAACAGGGCCAAGGCACTGCATACAAGCCACGATAGATCACTGGCTTCAAACGACTCTATGTCTTCTTACTATATATTTGACGACGAAAGTCGTTAAGGCACAGGGATTTAAAATCGCACTAGATTTAAACCCTTTAGACAATTTGATTAATAACTGACAGTGTTTAATCATTGCGTTTGGAAAAGCGGTCAAGTTCACATAATCTGTAAATGTGGTGGAAAATAAACATTATTATTATTATAACACTTCTTAGCCGGACAATAAGTTTGGCGAGAACTATTTAGGTGTTATGGTTAATTGTGATATACTCAATCTAATCGCAGACATCTCTTATAATTTTTTGGAGAAAATTAAGTAGGTACATATTAGTTAAATCAGTCTCTATAGTAATAGTATAATATGATAAGATTCATGCTATATACAATGTGCATTATGTAAGAGCGACTGCGGCCTATTGCGGCCGGTGGGTGTATGGATAGGTGATCACCCTTAACACGTCACATTATTTTATTGTTATGTTTATCTACTTAATTTACATTGTAAAGAAAGGGATGAAGATTAAAACACTGGTCGTCGCCTATAAAACTGTACGAAGGTACCTACTGAATTTTTAATCAATAAAAGGATGCCAAACAATGCTATAGCGGAAGTGTTTAACCGCGTTACGAATTTTTCATGAATCACACTGTGACAGGTAGGTATGTTGGTATGTTGGAATAAATGACAGGTTTAATATTAGTCAGTTATTAAGTATGTACCTAGCTAAAATATTTTTGCTTATTATAGTACCTATATCAAACTACTGAATCTATTTTCATTCACATTATTATTTTAATTACATATAACTATTTAAAGCATCACAGAAAAAGGCTGCATGCTAAACCCATTAATCAACAATTGTAATTAAATTTCGTATATAGTTTATTAGGTACTAAAAAATATAACAGGATATATAAACATCTCTTATACATTTATATAATTATCAGCGAGTGGAAGCTTTGAAATACATTCATGAGAAAACTATGATACCTACTGATATATTAAAGAACGTGGTAATTGATGCCGTTTAACGCTTATTATTACATAGTTCGTCTCGGACATGTTATTAGAGCACATTAATCAAGTTCTAAAAATATTCTCATGAGTTCTTATACTGTAGGCAGGTACGGGTATATTGAATTAGATAAGACGATTTTATGACTAGAAAGATTTTAGATATGAAGTCTTTAGTAGAACTGTGACTTCAACATTGTGAATGTGATTATGTGATATTAGTCCTCTATGAAAAAAAGTAGAAAACAATGTGTATTGTAATGTAGATTCCTTTTCTATTTTTTTTCGAAGAAGAGTAAACTTTTATGATTAGGTACTTAAATAATTACAGAAAACTATGCAAAGAGTACTTATTTAATAAAAACATTACCCTAAAGGAGGTCATCTAAATTGGCCCAAATTTTGTACCGAAGGTACACTTATTGGAAAAAATACCCTGTAATTACGCTGGTTAAAACTCTATTCGTACTTTTTTTAAATGTTGACTAGGGGATGAGAAAAAAAACTTTTAATTTGAGAAAAATGACGTCATTTTGGCACGCTATTAGCTATTTCGTAATGATTTCATAGTAAAAACTGTCAGTGTCAGTTTCGGAATGTCAGCCGCACGCCATTACGGCAGATTATTATCAGTTTTATAGTGATTTCATGGTAAAAACTATGAACTTGACAGTTGTCATGTACCTCCAGTACAAATTTGGGGTGAGTGGGCTTTTGATGACCTCTTTTACGCGTCGTACCTACAATTTAAAAAAAGATTTGCCATCTTACTCTGATTCATATGCATTAGATCAAAAAACTGACTCATCGCACCGCTCGGAGGTCGGAGGTCTCGCTTTATTATGAGAACACACGACGTAAGCCATGCGTACTTACATACCATAGAATTATAGTGACGCAGTTATTAATGTAAGTAGGTATTTCTATATGATAATTTACCGCTATACTCCATGAGTAAGTAAGCAAACCTGTCTCATCATAATTATGGTATTATTACCAAGAATTATGGGGACTCATAGAGCAATGTTCCTCTCATATCCATAGAACTACTGATTATAATACGCTTTAACTTGTCTTTAGGCTATGTTGTTTCTTGTCTGGTTCGTTCCATGAGTTCACAGTAAACTGCTAGGTATCGTTAGGCAGTTACCAAAGTACAGTCTTTGTAATGCAATACCAGTAACAAAATAGGTAGGTATTTATCTCGTGCCGAAACAAAAAAAAGAACATATATTTTATTACTTTTAATATATATTTTTTTAATTATTTGAGCAATGACTAACTCGTCCAGTTTGACTATAACTTTAAAAGTTAACTTGAACATATTCATTAATTTCTAAATATAGTACCTACTTACTGAATTACAAACTGACTCATCACGTGAGATCCTTGCCCAAGAATAGAACATCGCGTGGGTTTCATAAGAGGTGATTAAGGGTTATAGAAGTGCCACACATTCGTTAAATCATAGATGATTTAGATGAAAGAGCTTGTTATGTACTAGCTGATGAATACACTCCTTTCAGCGAAGTAGACAATAGACTGAGCAAATACAGTGACATCACCGGCACTTTTCATAAAATTGACATTAAATAGATAATTAGGCGGTCTTATACCTAACAGCGATGTCTTACAGACATCCTTTGAATGAACTTAAAGACATGGAAAAACTCTTTACTATTACCTACCACAGAGGCAAAACCCACAATTTAAATAGGCCATGTCTATAGAATGGTAAGACGGCAGCACTTACAAATTTCCACATTCCAAAAAAAAAAATAGATGAATCTAGACGACCTAAGGTTAAAGGTATTGTCTGCTGACTCGGTTGAATAGCACATGTCAGTAGAGATTAAGAGGAATCATAATATATTATACTATTTGTTTGTCTGTCTGCTTTCGTCATAATGATACATTGTAAACATCGTAGCAGAGCATCAAACGTCATATATTAGTAAGTTGCGAGGAGGTCCTTGTAGGCCAAACAAACGAAAATCATGCTATGGAAAAATATGAGCTAACTAGCCTTTGCCCGCCACTTCGTTCTCGTAGAAGTTTTTTTTCCCCGTTTTTGCAATATTTTTAATTGATACTCCGCTCCTATTGGTCGTAGTGTGATGATATATAGCCTATAACCTTCCTCGTTAAACAGGCTATATAACACTGAAAGAATTTTTCAAATCGGACCAGTAGTTCCAGAGGTTGGCGCGTTCAACCAAACAAACAAACGCTTAAGCTTTATAATATTAGTATAGATAAAAAAACAAACAGTTGTAACGTCAAATAAATCAAAATTCAGGGTACATAGCGGAAGGGGGAAACTACGAATAACCTCACATCCTAGTATCCTTGCAGGTATCCTGTTGAATAGATCGTATATTTACTTGTATACATAAAATGTACTCCTTTATATGTACCAACTTTACCTTCAGACGCAGTATTGGTCAGTTTGTCTATCGGTTTGTTCGTCTCTCCCGCAGACAAGTAAGATAATTAATTAATCTGTACAAAATTTAAAATTAAAACAAATAAACAATTAAATCTTATATTTTGTCTGGTAATTAATACAGTTCATACTTTGTGCGTGCGTACAACGTACGTACTTATAAGTGCTAATATAGATTTCACTATATTATAACTATTTAAATATAATTGTACTATCGTAGATCATATATTATAAAGAAATAGGTACGTTGAGAACTCTACAGTCGATGACTCTAACCTGCATTCGACTCTACCTACAGAAATAAACTTTAGTCTCTCTCCATCTAATTGCCTACCGACTGATTAATTAATTATGCATGTAAGCTATAAACCCAATGTAAAGGAGAAATTCTAGTGCTTTAAACTATAATTACATATAATCGATGAACAGTCTATACTTCTCTATACACAATACACAAATAAATTATGTAATATATACAGCCTTGTGCGGTGGCGTTCAACCATTGCGACACGTTATATTTTTTCAGAGATAAACGTAATGCCTATAAACATGATTCCCCAAAAAAGTTGGATGTACGTACATAACATGGATTAATAAATCTAAAACGCAAAAAGAGTTTAAATTTTGCAAAATTTTTTAAGTAGTATATAATTAATACGGACCGAGATATGATCTGTTTTAATGATTTATATTCGTTTTAAGTTTGCCACATTCTTAATTTTTTTAGTATGAATATAATGCAAAGTAGTTAGGTACATAACACAATTTTATATAACAACCGTTTTATTAGTACCGGGTGCAAAAAGTTTTCATTAAACGAATTTAATTAGTAATAATATTATAGTAAGTAGTAATATTAAGTCAAAATATGCAAGAATCGTGGAGTGGCATTCTGTACCGGTGTAAATGATGTAATTCAGTGATTATTCGTTGTACCTCGTAATCGTTTAGTTACAATATCGCATAAATAGGACCGACCTTCACTTTAGCAAGTTAGTGATCCCAGACATTAAGATGCAGGTGGCTAATGCCTTAAATATGAGCTAAGATCGTGATGTTTTGTGAGATAATGTACCAGTCAAGAAGCTATGCAAAGATAAGACATATATGAATATTAAACAGTGTTGTTGTAAAGTAACAGTGAGGACATTCATATAATCATATAACGTGCTTGTCTGTGTGTGCACCTGAGTGCTTGTGAAATGGGGCGCATCCACAAGGCTAGAGCTTGCGTCAGCTCATCCACATTATTCACGAAACATTTCGAAACTCCAGCCTCAAATTTATTGACTTGTAGCACATAAATATTTAGGTATTCGCATTTTTTTGTCCCTAACATTGCTGTATGTACGCATACGTTTTATACTGTAAAAATATATCGGGATTCTAGTAAACATGCCAATTGCATAATCAGACGATGTTTATCAACATCGGTACACGATAAGTCAAGTGTCGGTGTAAAGCTTGTCGGTAATATCATGTAACAGCTTCTCATACATTTCAAATGAGAAGTAAAATTTATTACCGCCGCGTACCGTATCATAATGATTTCACCCCGTTTATTGGGCAAATGGGACCACTGCTGGGCAGGAATCTCCTCTCAGAATGGCAGTCTTCTCTCACGCTAGAAAGTATTTAGGTGTATAAAAAAGGAACACATAATAATTAGTAATGCACTATTATAAAATTAGACACGACAGGGTCACGAATTGAAGCGAACCCAACCATAAAGTTTTTTTCCTATGTACGTGTGGTTCTGTGAAAGTCAGTGTATTTATACTTACACGGAATATGATGTGTACAGTCACGAGCAGAAACATGTATATACACTAACAAAAGTGCTAAAGCGATTTCCTCCTAAAGTACTAATAGAACTTTTGTGATATTACGAACACAGTATCTACGAACTAATACTATAGTGACATTGGTGTTATCTCAAAGTTGCAATCGTTCATTCATGAATTAATCGCTTTAACACTTTTGTTAGTGTATACATATTTTTGCTCGTAACTGTACCTATATATCTATTTGTAGGATCTATCATATTATGACAGCTTTATTTCGGTATCCGTAATTTGGAAACACATTTCAAAAGTAAAAAGTAGATAACGTTAGCTGCGTAAAAAAATGGTTAAACAATGTAAGGATCGAAAGAACGGAGTCGCATCCGTAATGAAACACGTACACTTTGCATGTCCTTCTGATACCCCGTTACGCAACAGGGTGACATGCGAGCGTTACACCACGAATAAATAATACATGACTTATTATGCGGATAGGGACAAATAACCACTATCATTGTGGTACTTCGTGATATTTTGTTTACCAGGACATTAAAAGCTTCGACTTCGATGTTTACAAGAATTCATCCCAGAATACAAAGTATACTCGTAGATACTCCAATTTAATTTAAATATACATGATTCACAGTATGATAATGTAACTGAAATGGTAATTAGAAAAACAACGGGGCCAAAGTGTGCAGCCAGATATAAGTCGGTTAGCAAGTACAATAACAGGCGGTAGCTAAATAAACAGATGTTATCACATACATACAAGTACTGTATGGGTACTGCATACCACTGACTTCAAAGACTTCTACGCATCAAGAAAAACTATTAAACGATCAGCTTTGCATTATTCTTGTTTTTATTCAAGGACGTCGCGCTACATCACGCTATACAAAGTGACATAACAAAGTATAATAAGTATACCCATATATATACCCATAATACGTAGGGTATTATAACTAGCGGTTTTGAACTGACGATCGATTTCTACGATAAGGGTCAGTAATTTTAGTAGGTACACCTTAAGCAATGGACATGAACTGTTACTACTGTAACACAGAAAAAAAGGCTAAATAAGGACCTTAGCCAAAATGTTTGAAATTGCGCTCATCCTCCTTAACGACTTCCTTCCTTGTCGAAGGAATGGATTCCTGTATCGCCCCTAGTTTGAAATGCTAATTATCCGAAAAAAAAACTACCACCATTTTTATTGGTTCGAAGTGTTGTCACACGAAACACAGTCTGCACACACCATATTTTTTATAACTTATTGAAAAAAAATGACAAACAATTTTACAAAAGATTTGCAACGATTAGAATCAGTATTCATAGATATCGTAATAATTACGTCAATATTTTTTTACAACATACCGAAGTCCACGTCTTTTTATCACCATTTCGTGAACCTTACCACATAAGTAGTTAAAAAAGTAGCAGATTGTTGTTTACTCTACCGTTTTATTTAATGTTTGATGATTAATTAGCGTGGTATACCTAGCTACGTAGTGTCGCTAACGATCACAACACTAGGGGTTTCACATAGGACATGTTCACATACTACAATGGTTACAATGTTATCTTAAGTACATACAGGTTAGGTGTTGTTTTCCTACATATTATTTAAATACATTCATCTGTTTTCATCTTACGTTTCAAAAGCTTATCCCCTTTTTTAACCGACGAAAAAACCGGAGGAGGTTCTAAATTCGATGTAAGCTATGTTTTTTTATTCTTTAGTTGTATTTTTTGTGCACCATGTAACCATAATAATTATTTAGTTAAGTACGTGATGCTAATAAGAACTATTAATATATTATTGATAGATTCATAATAAGTTAGTAAGTATCTATGTAAAGAATTTTCTCTAAAGCTTGATTTATCGAATCGTTGTTTACGCACGCATAGGTAATTGAGAAAATGTTCAACCAACGGATCATATTCAATACAACAATCTAATCTATCTTCTTTATAATATTAGTATTAGTATATTAGAAAAGACTAGCGACCCGCCCCGGCTTTGCTCGCACGGGTGCATTTGTACTATAATTTGCATGTATCATACATAAACTTCTTGAATCATTCTATCTATTGCTGAAAACTTCACTTAAATCCGTTGCGTAGTTTAAAAGATTTAAGCGCACAAACAGCGGGAGCAGCTTTGTTTGATTACACTATACTATGTAAAGGTAACACAACCTTCATATATTATACTTTATATTATGTTCTAGCTTGCATATGATAAGAATTTATTCATTAAATTATCATAGCAGATAGGTGCTTAATCAAATGTCAGATACCAACTACGAGACTTAAATAATTATAATTAATTAATAATATTGAAATGATTTCAGCAAGTAGGTATATTTTGTGCATAATTGTAAATAATGTATAAGCAGATGTGTCTCATTTTAATATCATATTCGTATATAAAGTACGTACCTATACGGCATTGCAGATAACGCTTCAGGTTAAAGGTGCCAAGTAGGAAGCGTGCAGCCACGATTTCCGGTATTATCCGCACCGATGTAAAAGGTACTTGACCAACATGCCAACTACTTCGTAATTCATTACATTCTTGATACTCTGAACATTACGCGACTATAATCATTGAGATAATAATATGTATTACCTGCTTAACACTCTAAACTCTAAACAGAAATAGTCGTACATAATGAAAAGATTATTAATTATTGTAATTTCTATGACTTGCTTTGTTTCTCTACGATGGCATTTAAATATTTAAAACCTCAATGATACGAATGGCTCTAGTTCGTAATACCAGTACGCGAGTAAAATATGGAAATATTGGCCAATAAACTCGATATTTTATTGCGAATAAAAAAGTCAATGCATAAATTATGTTAATTAAATTACAAGCAAGCGATGTAAATCTATGCTAACTTTATCGAAATATTTAAGAGGATTCAGAAGCAGATATTCATAATCGAATATTCGATCGATAATCGAAAATTCTATAAAAATAGAATCTTTTGTTTTGCTGAAACCATTCTATTTATAAATCTTAGGGCCTGTTTCACAGCTTACTGATACGTTTCCGTTGAATTAATTACAGATAATTTCATAATTTTTTTGTTTTATTTATTTATCCTGCAGTTAGCGGCTATCCAGAGGTGGTGAAACAGCCCCTTAATATTGTAAAATATCAGAAGAAAGGTAGTTGACACTCAATTGTCTGCTGAGCTGCTTTATTACCGTAGCGGTATAGTAACAATATTAACAACAATAATACAATATAACATTATTTAGGAAAAGTATAACTAACTACTACTTATCGTTATGTGTAACTTCAGTATTTTGTATAATTATTATATTTGAACGTGCGTAAGATTAGATAGTTACACTTTCATACTTTACGATAAAAAATAAGTTCCTTCTAAGGTAATTCAACATGTTATTTGTAATATTGTTACGACAAGTGATTAGAAGCTAAAATATTTTATAATGAAGTTTGATTATGAGTTCACACGTTTGCTTGACGTTAAACAAAAGTTTTTTATGTAAAACAGTATCAATGATACGCTATCTGTCGGCAGAGGAAGTTTTTTAGTGTCGTACGATGTCCACGTCACGGGCACAACAACCTCGTCACCAACTCACGAATAAACAAAACTTTTGTGCTGTCACGGTGGCAATATTAGTCACCAAAACTAGATGACGTTGCAAATTATGTGAATAATTTACTTCTATTTTTGAATAAAATCTAATTTGTGAGAGAACGTCAACCTTTGACTTCGTACCCCTAAAAAAGATGTGTCGTGTCGTGTCGTGTCATGTGTGACGTAAGGTTTTTGTCTATCTCTATGTACCCAGTACGTTTGTCTAGTAACTAGTAGCAATGAGTGGGTACTTAATGAAAATGCAAAGAGAATTCTGTCTCAAACGCGTGTTCGTCAATTCGTTTAGACCTTTGTCTGAAAGATCACTAGCCATTTCTGAGAACTATATTTATTTAACGCAAGTTAGCTTATTTAACCAAAATTCAATGATGATCAATATTTGACTAATTTCTTGTGATTTAAGTATAAGCAACTTAAAAGTAGGTAATTTATACACTCTCTTTACATAAGTGAGTAACACTCAGCATTTCTAAAGTATAATTATCAAATCAAATCAAAATTTATTTCAAATAAAAATACAATGATGGTTTTGCGGTGGTTTACTGCACTAAGCTCGGGGCTTGTATCGCAGATACTAATAATTAATAAATTAGATATCTAATGACTTATTTAGGTGCTTTAAATAATGGCCATGAGCAAAAGCAATGATTCAATGTCAAATTGTAGTAATTGTAACTACCTAAGTACTTAGTGATTGTTTAAAAGAAAGTCGGGTTCCAAGTTCACAAAGCCGCTTTCTTAATCAGTCTATGATGTTTTTGAAAAAAAATATTATTATTTATATTTTTTTATAATTTATTTAATTTTAATAAATAAAATTTATTTAAAAAAGATTTATTTTAATAATATCAAGTGAACGCGAAACACGATTTGGTAAAATTACAGTCCATTGCCTAACTGCCTGCCTGCCTATTGATAAAAATCTAGAACCTGATTCATTACGTATTTAAACTGCAGCCGTATCCTTTTGTCCAGCACTCGTAAATGACCTATAAATATTATTTATAAAAACGTCGTCGGCACAAGATTTTGACCCGTAAATTAATCGGTTCGTTGTGCGTCAATGCTCGTTATATTCATATTCCCGTCGTCTCTCGCTCACTGTACAGACGGCTTATTCAACAATGACATTAATACTATATCAGGGGTTATCTCGTGTTTAAATATACGCAGAAGAAATACTGCAATGCTATTTTTATAATATAACAAAATTATCTCCTAGCGTCAAATGTAATTGCTTGATAGCATTAGTAATGTTTCTTTATTGCCCTTCATTGTTGTATGTAAAACAATGATGAAATCACAAGTTTTATTACAATAGTAGGATTCTCCTCACTTTTTATACTAACTACCAAAATAACTATTTAAAACCCTTTTAAATAGTTATTTTGGTAGTTTGTTTGACCTGGGCGATGGTATCGGTCAATCAAATAGTCATTCACCAATTTGCTTACACTTTATTCAGAAATGATGAAATATTTGTAAGTAGCCTCAAAAAATAAGTTATTTGAATGGAATGGAATATATATTATGTAGATTCCAAAGTTCAAATTACTTTTACAAAGAGCCAAAAATCTTATCTGTCAACAGAGTTTGATAAACTAGTTTTTTTCATTCTTGTCATCAAGTCTCTATGTTATTGATTACCGTCCTATGTATTACAACCCCAACCTCGTATTATACATATTAGTCTATCTCTTGCATGTTATTTGGTGCCATTCATCACGGAAACGTGAGTCATTAGACAAGTCATTATTATTACACTGAAAATAGTTCTGCACAATACTTGTACTGAAATAACTGGGTTTTTGTGGCACAGTTTGCACTACCTAAATACATTGTTAGGTTACACTATGTTTTTCAAATAATGATAAACTAGAGCACAGAATGCTAGAGTAAAACTTAAAAAAACAGACAACAGTTGTTACAAAAAATTATAATTGTCCTGATTACTAAAAAAAATGCAATTTTGAATGAAATTCGCTTTCAATTCAATTCAATTCATTTTTTTTTATTTCAAATAAGGTTTTACAGGCATTTATGAAACATTAAATAATTCTAGTTGACGGTTCCACAAAGTTGGTTCTATGGAGAAGAATCCGGCAAGAAACTCCATGGATACTCTTTCTGAATGCAATGTCTGCAAAGCGAGATATATGAGTATCATATAGGGGCCCGACTAAAACTTCACATGAACTGAATCCACCTTTTCATTTCAATGCCATAAGTGGCTCTCGTGGGAAGGGAAAATCGATGTTTCAAGTACCAATGTTCCGGTCGCAAACTCGCAATGATTATTATTTATGTTGTAACCTTGAGAATTTTTTCATATCACTAAATATATTAATGGAAGATGGAAGTCTATGTAATATTTAGCAGTGATTATGTACCTATATACTTATTTAAGTCTATCAAGTGAAATTATGTAGATCGAATTTCTTTTGAATTAGTGTGAGGTAAATAAAAAATACATCTGTAATGGAGAACAACAATAATAAAATGTGGCAGATGCTTAAGTAAGATGGCGAAAGACGTTTTTATACAGCCATTCATTAATAAATCCTTCCTCATATGTCTACTTAATTCTGTCGTAAGAACAAAGAAACATATTTATGAGGAGCTGGTGAAAGTGGAACGAATGATAACGAATGATATCAAAGGCTATAACTACAAAAGGTACTCTTGAGCAGTGGCGTAGCTACCGGAGGGCTAGGCGGGGCAGTGCCCCGGGGCCCCCAAGCTCAGGGCGCCCTGAGAGGGCTCCGAGACTTACAAACCATAAATTGAACTAGTCAAAATTTCTCCCACATTCGGAATATAAAAAAACCAGATTCCAGGAACGCGACTTTAATAATAGCAACTTATTTGAAAAAATACAGGGGAATTTGCAACAAGTCACAAATCTCCAAAGCCCCTGGGGGCTCTAGTTAAGTGTTTGCTCCAGGGCCTTTGGTTACCTAGCTACGCCACTGCTCTTGAGCCAATCGATTCGGACCGTGTTCCAGCACTAGTCCTGTGTCGATCGTGATTGAACGAATCCAAATGAACGAATCGCGCTCTCTGCGTGACCGACCGGGTCGTCAATCTCTAAAGACCCGGGTCGTTCGTGATTGACGCGCGACCCACGATCCGCGGCACATGCGCGTGTGCTTACGACCGACCACTCGACCAGTACCGAATGACCGGCGACCGGCGTGCGACCCGCGATTGATACAATGCCCAACCAATACTCAGGACCGACTCTCGGCTTCGTCTCCCGGAATTAGACAGAATCAAATTAAAATGGTCGATTATTACTAATTTTTTTTATTTAATAAAATTCGACTACATATTTTATTTATAATATTTTAAAAGCTCTCGGCATAGAAAGACTCGAAGCATTGTGATTGACTTGCATGACTCAATCGCGCTAAACTATGATTGCAGAGCTAAATTCGACTTTATGTTTATGGGCTAAGGTATTTTTTTAAGTTTCGGTTCTCGTGACCGATGACCGACGTTTTGATCGAATCTTTTCTGTCGGTCACTAGACTCTTCGGTCACGATTGACCGAGATCTCAGAAAATGACCGATCGACACAGGACTATCCAGCACTGTAATATTATTAGGTATATAGGCCCAACCCTAGTTTTGCGGATTGACACTTCATTCACTATTGGCGGGAAAGCAAAGGTTGCCATTTGTGTTAAAAATCCATTGGTATCATAATGATTTATTTTGCTTTAGAACAGATGAATGCACTCAGAGCCGCGGTTTCTTTTTATCGACACGACGGACGGTAAGAAACTCTTGAAACAAAAAATATGTTTTAATAAAATACTCTATCATGAGAACGTGTTATATTTTTTTTACAATCCACAAGTAAAAATTAAAAGTATTGAGACTTTTTATACCTAATTAAAATTAAACTCCTATTATGTTTCAACAAAAAAGTGTAATCCATACTGTCAGTTATATTCATGTCCATATTTAATAAGGAGTAGTATATAAAAATATTATTTAAATTATGTGATTATTATCCTGCGATTTAAACGAAACAATTGTTTCTTGTATGTTTCATTTCTACTGTGATTTCTACGTATAGTAGATACTGAACGTGCGGTGTAGTACGTAGTGCTGAATTAAAAATTAAGCCCCAATTTAAAAGAAACTGAAAAGTACTGATTAGGATGGTTGCAACATAGAAGTTCTGCTAGAGCTCTACCACAGATTTCATTATTAGTAGTAGAACTCTACCTCTTCTTAGCTGGTTTCATGGGTGAGGTATCATTCTGCCAACACCAGTAATTAAATGTTCAATCCTGGAAGCTGGGATAGCATCTTTTAAATGATTAATTCTGGCACGTGGGACAGCATATTCCATGTGGATGGGGGGCTTAAGAGGCAACAGAACCGTTGTCCTCAGGCGTCCCTCGATTATGTGTGCGGAAGTGTCTAATCAGCAGAATGCAGAGGTTGTTGGTGCCGTGATGCGGGGAGCCAGCGGCAGCGGCCACCGGCACGCGGCGGGCGGCAGGAAGTGGCCCGACGCGGAAAGGCGACGCGACGTGCCCGCCAGCGATCGACATTCGTACATCGTGGCCAGCATAACTTGACAGCCGGCAACGTGGGGAACTAAACGTATATGTACTGAACCTTACGTAATTTTGACATACAACTTAGCAAGCAGCGCCGCCGTGAACTGCCATGTAAAACAAGATACATGAATCGCCGGGCGAAACCGTTGTCGTCGCTACAAGCCTACAAACATTATCGATCTGTCATTTCTTGACAACTCGACAAAAGCTTATCTACATTATGACGACAATCCGCTCCCAAACGTGGCCACGAAGTCAATCCATTTAAAATCATGCGCCACTTTTTAAGTCGAGGCGTCGGCTCTGACGTGCGTGTTGCCTAAACCGGTCGATACCAAATTATAAGCGTCCATGTATGGTACTGCTAACTGCATTATACCAACAAACTTCAGGTAAGTTTTATTAAAAGCCGAAGGATTTAAATCGTACATGGCCTACCTGTTGATGGTGACGTAGAATCGGATACCTTTGATGTAGACTACGGAACTGAAGTATGGCCCACTTCATTTTCAGTCCTTTATACCGATGCTGCAATAGCTTGCACCTCATGTCGATCTGGGCGCTTCTCTTTTTTATTTGCAGCCTTTAGTGTCACTGTGACCGAAGTTGTTCTACAAGGAGTCCTAAGTAACAATGCAATGCTAATGCAATGTGCCGCCAGACGGTAGCTTCAAAGGCTAAATTAACCTCTAACGTTTTTAGTACCTACCACCTTTTTAAGACAGAAACAGAAATAGGAATGAGAATCGTAGAGCTACCTCCTTCCCGGGGAAAACATTGGCTAGAATTTTTAGTTAAGTATAACTGCTCTATTACATCACATAACTACAGTTCTCGCCGAATTTATTGTCCGGCTTGAAGTTGGCACAACCTGGCCGTAAAAATCCATTCAGTTCTAGCCAGACAATAAGTTTGGCGAGAACTGTAACTACTATACTTTTCCGGTGCTTTGGTGCAGACTGTGGCACATCGGCCCTACCATTTAGAGATAAAACTTCCAATGATAAGTACCGATGTTGTGTAGTTTTAGTTTTTACTTCTGATCATCGGTATTTCTTCCAAATTGTCCACGTAATGCTGTTGAAATTGACTAAACAATCTAATGATCTAAGCTGTCTTATTTACCAAAACGATCATCCTATACCATATCCATACCTATTTTTTCGGTACCATAACCCTCCATTTATTTTATGTATAGCATCAGTTAATTGTTCCTTGACAGATTAAATTAATTGATAGTGCGCAGTTTTTTACTAGTTACATAGATGCCCATGTTATTACTTACAATATAATAATTATGGCTGTATTAATTAACGATAATAATGTATGTTATGTAAGTAACATGTGTAAGTACTATACAATATACATTGTATACCTGTGATTAATATATGTAATCTATTATATCTTATGAAACGTGCCGGTTTGCATTGTATATATATACAATATATGACAATATTAATTAGCTTTTAAAATTCATGAGTAAAAAGCCGAATAAATATTTTAACATTACTTAAATCCTATTTGACTATGTTATTTACTTGTGTATAAACTTCGTTATGTAAGATTATACTACATATTATATATATAGATATAATTAGTATGAAATATTAAATGTATTATACTTATAAAATCATAAAATCTACACTAAGTACTTGTTCCTCTCGAACAAAATAGCATAAATACAATAAATACTTTTATCTATTCCTACTACAACCTTTCAGCAGTATCATCAACATCATCGTATGAATTGACGTTGACTGCTGAACAAAGGCACATGGGGTCCACAATGACCAATATCATGTTGTCTGCGGGAAACTACTACTAAGTGACGAGAAAGGATAAATGCATACAAAATTATTATCGCAGTGGTACCTAACTAGGTATAGTTAGGTATGGTAAACCACTAATAGTTTGACGACGTTAATATTTAAATCGCGCTTGCTGCTTGATTCGAATTAAATTGTTAGAGCTTGTGGGCGGCGCCGGCGCACCAAGACCTTGAAACTGATAAAACCCTCGACTCGACCGAGATTACCTCATACAGTGCACAACGACATACTAAACACCACAAATAATCGTCTGTCCTCCGATCAATTTGACGATTAGCTTAAAAAAGCTCCATAGTTAGACATCAGATTTTGTAATAATAAAATCTAAATACATGATTACATATTATAAATATGTAGCATACCTACATTGAATTAAATTATTTAACGGTTCTGTCAATACCTACCTACAATACCTAAATTGTTAAGCTTCCATAGACCTTAAGATAATGAAGAACCGTAAATTGTACATAGATAAGTGCCTACTTTTATTAAGGACAGTCTTTAGGATGATGCTAAACAGATCCATATGTCAATGCTTGACGCTGTTATTTTATAGAGAAACTTCATCATTCTTACTCAAGTAATAAAAACCGTTAGAGCAACATTCTAGAAACACATCAAATTTAGGTGTGGTGACACAACACACTAACGGATCTAGATTTATTCAGAACATTGAAATCCTTTTGCAGTAAGTACCTAACTACGAGTAAGTACTTCCAATTAAGCTGCAGGATGTTATGGTTAGGATTGAATATTGAACATTGAGTCATACGATTTACGTACGCAGGCATAACTATATTTATCACCGCGTTCCCTAACGTCAGTTATTACAATTTTCCTCATCAATGATCAAAATGTAAAACCCACATTGAAATATTCCAACAATTCCTGTAACCGAAGATCCATCCATATTTACAAATCTCGGGAACCAGGATTTCCTATTATTCCGGCAAGCCATTGAACTATAGATAGTTACCATTATACTACGCAACATATTATTATAATATTTTTTGGAGGTATAGGATCAAGGATAACATAAAAAATAACAACCAAAGCGTTCGCAAGGTTAAGCTTACCTCACGGTAACACAAAACTCTAATATTCTACGTTTACTGTAAGCTATAAAACAGTAGGAATAGAGTGAACATCTGTATAAGTGGACAGATTTTATAGATTTCAAAATAAGTTAAATTATGTAGGATAAAGACTTAACAAAGCTAAAATAATGATAAATAAAGAAGCTCTGACGACAATGCTTACTTTGTCTTTGGATGATAGGCGTCTTAGGTCAAGGAGCTTTTGGTACTGTCGGAGAGCCCGCATATACAGCCTGACCGGGAGCTCGGTCGGCAGGGAGACAGGCTCCGACGCCGTCCGGGACGCTACCCCTGCCCCACTCATCACAATCCAACACACAACACTTATTCTTTATTCAAAAGCACCAATCGCCGTCATAGACACGAGCACCACTCGCGCGTCCGAAGTGAACGTTGGCTTCATGCAACACTGACGTATCGCGCGCCTCGCGCATGCGTACCCAGCATGCTACGTTTGCAAAAAAGAAACTACCAGTTACCCACGCTCGAGTGACTTTCCCTGCTCCATCGGCCGAGGCGTTGACTGCTGGCCACGGACATGACCCGCTTTTACCGTCACTGCAACATTTGAAGTGCAGTACTGGCTTGAGATTACGCCCCGAGTTTCGCGCGGAGACAGTCGCAGAGCTTTTTGGAAAGTTTCTCTTTTTTCTATTATTGGATAGTTCGATAGTAAACCGAAAGTACAGAAAACCTAAAGAAGTTGGAAGTGATCAAGGTTTTAGAACCTGTTTATTTTTATGTTAATCAAGCTTTTGCCCGCGGCTCCCACGTGGATAAAGAAGCAAAATTAGGATTAGAAATTTGATCCCGAAGAAGAGAAAATAAAAAAATAACGCTCTTTATATTGGAAGTTGGAACGCATACGACAGAGAGGTCAAGCTCTATTCCTGGATCTATTCAAATAATTGAAAAAAGCTTTACATCAGTTTTTAAGTTGGCGCATAGGTAACAAACATAAATATGCTTTACAACCAACAGTTAGCGCCAACCCCTGCTGGCGTAAAACTCACTTTTTTGATTCGCGATCATTTATATTCTGTTTTTTAATATCTCCAACATACAGACATGACTTTTTACGATTTAGTAACAGAAGAAAATATAAATTAATGTTACAAGATCTGTTGTACCGTTTACAAACTTAGTAGCTCCATATCAACAAGTTTTCTTATCGTTGTATTAACACGCGCTACCACGAGGTTTCGTCAATATTATACAATTTGTTATCAGTAAAAACATACGATAAATTCATGTATTTAAATAATTTGGTATATCTCGCCATTATAACAGCCAATCATCGGAAAGATTATGGTCCATATTTTAAAATGGGTGTTAAACGGTGATATTAAGCATCTTAAGACATAAACAACGATAGTACTTACAGATTAAAGGTTTTCGGTCCATATAGGTAGAAATAAGTACGTTAAATGTTTCTCAATTCCCAAGAACGCAAACTGATGAACTAACTATGTAGTGGCTATAGTAGCATCGCGATTAAAAGATAAAAATAAAAGTAAATAAATTTCATTTCAAATGCAAAAGTATTTATCGGTTTGTGACCTTTTCACGACTAAGCCGATGGACAGATTTCGATAAAATTTGGCAAGGAGATAGACTGTATCCTGAGCAAGGATAGCTTTTATCTTAAAACATTCTCTGGGATGCGAATAACACCGTGGGCAACAACTACTTAGTAGTTTATAATTGATGCTCCAAACATGTTTACCAGCTATTAGCGAAACCAATTAATAGGTATGGTGACACGCCAACATCACCGGATAATTGAATTGATTACGTATTGTATTAGAACGGAACTATGACGATACGCTATAATATACGTACCTACCGACGTACATACATTAACTAGTATACCTTGGGACTGTGAGAACAATCGTACTTTTTATGTCGACTACGTATATCTCTTGAACGATTGCCTTCGAGAGAATCATATACAACGATTAATGTTTTGTACCCACGTACTCTTTTTTTTACGTATGTTATTATCAGACAAACTGTGACTTGCAAGTTGCAACAGATAACTACATGGTATGTTATTTTAATTTTGGGCAAATTTGTATGAAGACTTTTCGAATATAGGTCACATTTATCACAGTAGATATATTTCAATTATCAGTCTGTAGAAGATCCCGCAGATCCGCCTGACTTTCTATAGAATATAATCGGATAGATTCGCTCCACGCTCCACAGGATCACTCCTTATTGTCATAGGCCCTCTAAAACATACCAGCAATATGTAGGTGTAGGTACATTAGTACACCTCTGCCAGAATGAGATTTATGACATAACTCACCATCTGCATAGTGGGTAATCAACTCTGTAAAAGTTTTCCCCTTAAAACACCTAAAATCATCTACGCTTGAGGAATATTGGCATTAAAAGCATTGAGTTTACGTCTTGTCGAATATAACCGATAAAAATTATTCATAAAGATCCCAGAAAAATTACAAAAAACAAAACGCTTAGGCATAATTGTTTAGTTTTTTATAAGTATTGATTTGTTAGATACTTAAATATTATGATGAATTGTAATAGATATTTTATTCTAATCAAATAGATTTTTACCTCTAATTTGATAATAATTTACATGGCTAACGTGATTTGTACATGGTCCATAAATACAGATAGAAATATATTTGTTTATCATATTGTAAACAGAATTATAATAACCTTTATCAATCAGATGTTCTTTATTTATTTATTCAATCAGATGTTATTTAATATATAGTTTATGTCATAGGAAGTTCATTAGCAATCACTTTACTAAAGTAATTAAAAATTATCGCTTTTAAAAGCCATAGCTCCAATGAGAACCCTTCTGTAACAAGCCGACTCTACCGATGTCGATAAGGCAGACCTACAAGGTAGGAACGTGACAAAATAAACATCACCTCACCGATATGATTTCAATTTATAGTTATGTTAAAATGTTGTTATTATAATATAGCGGAAACAATTAGCTAACACTGTTTACTTACTTGAGACCATAGCTCCCTTGTCAACATAACCTCTCTTCACTAAAACGTGCACAAATTATACATAAAACATGAATAAAAGTGTCGCTACACTCGCCACTGTTTGATTTCACTTTCGTATTGTATATTTTAAAGTTTTTTGACGGAGGTGAACAATATTTTATACATTTTGGGAATTAATTGTGGTGTTGGCAACGCGTCCATGGTACGCATGCACTTGGGAACATCCCCCCGCCACCGCCCCGCCGCCCGCCGGTTCCCACAACATCCCGATCTCCCGTTCACAGTAACCGTTGGACGTTAATCTTATTATAACCTACAAGTAACCCCAGCGTCGGTCGTGAACATTTGTTAGATTAGGTAACTACATTGATTTGTTTTCTACTTCGTTACTTCGTGTTGCATACTTCGTTACAGCATTTTTTAACTTTCTATTTATCAACGACTATAAATTAGTGCATAATATTTTTGTATTTCTATCATTCTAGCAGATTTTCTTAATTAATTAGGGTCCCACTTAAACATAATCTATAATGTCATATCAATTATGGATTAGGTTGAAAATAAATTCACTTTGTTTAATGCATGTTAATTAAGGTCTGAAGTATTCAACTAAATTTAAAATTTAATGGAAGTTGGTTATAGCTCCTTATTTGGTTTTTATTTATTTTCATTAACGCACCACATAGTTGGATTAGGTCATGGTTACTGACGTCAAAGCTTAATGGCCATTAGGAGAAAGTCATCATTAGATAAACATAAAGAAGCTTTGAAAGTAAAAGTAATTAAGGTAAAATAGTTTTAGTAGTTCAGTGTTTTCACAAGCACTCTCTTATACAAATAAAGTTCTATTCTAAATCTCTAATTAAATCATTATCCTATCTTCTTAAAATATAAATACATTGTATGTATGTATCGCTAATTGCATGTTGTGAGGCCTCGTGCAAGCTGCCTTTAATGGATGTGAGAAATCGGCTACTTGATATAACAAATGACGGCTGTCGACACTATCAGTGAATTCGCACGGTTTAAAAATAATGCTGCTAACAATACCCATTATTTTGTCGTATACACGTGGAGAATTTAATATTTTGTCCGAAGAACTATTTTTTTATTGTTGTGAGATGACAAAGAAGAGCCGCCTGATGGTAAGCGATCGCAACTAATAAACGCCAACAACTGCCTGTTGACAAAATGCAATAGACATTCGAATCGACGAACGAATAGAAACAAATCTATGGAAATGACACAATCTTTCGATAAATCCGGCTGTCACTGATGTCATTTCCTTAAATTTTGTTTCAAATGTCAAATTGCAACTTGTCTAGGACTCTAGTAGTAATCTATGACCAGCGCGTTGTCATCTTGAGACCTCAATTATTATTGTCAAGTCTCATTTGCCAAGTTTCGATGGCTACACGGAATACAATAATGTTGGCACATTGTTGCTTAGCAGCAGAATAATTAGCAACACGGAGTTGTAACACCTTGAAAAAATATTACTTATAGAAATTAACTGTCAGCATCTCACACAAAGAAGTCTGCCTTTTTTTGCGTCTGGAAATGCTTTATGCACCGTCACGCCGCCCTGGGGAAGGCGGCGCGGTGTGTGGGACTCCGCCCTGAAAAGGACGTCTACCTACTAAAACCAGACACGGGTGTTCGCCTCATCACCGTTCGACCAGGGTCACGGGTACGTGTGGACATTCTTCTGCCTGACCGAACCTTAATCTCTAAAAGCGTCTAACTTTTAACCTCTACCTCTAATAAGCGGCAGTAAAATGCCAGTTTGATTGATATTCATTGCTCCGATAAGCATGCCAAATCCGACATTGTAATAACTCATAAAAATATTTATTTGCTGATAACGTCATAAAGCTATTCGCGTTTAATGAGATATATATGGGTGACCAGTGACCACCCAACCGGTCCCATTGTCTACGTTCTTGGTACAAGAAAATGACTTGACTTCCATGTAACTACGAAGCTTTTCAATAGAAACCACGAACAATGTTCTACGTTCTCATTATTTTCCTATTATGACATTTTACAAAAACATTAAGACAGCAGAGCCTTTTATTAAATTAAATAAGATGAATTATGTATTTAAAAAAATAGCATCAACTAGTAAACTGAATACCTGTTTGTAGATTCTGTAACAAAAGAACATAGATACTAATCTAAATGTATGTAATTGCTAAATTAAATACAAATCTGCACACAATAAAACTTGACGTCCATAGATGGGAATATTCGCGATATTTGCATATAAATTCGGGGTTCCTTGCATACTGCCTAAGAGCCTAGAATCAAATAACCTGTTAGATCAAGTACTTAGTAACAACTATGTAAGTAGGTAGGTAATCTTTGGTAGTAGGTATAGATATCACCTTATCTTATTTCAATACTTAATTATAACTTGACTCTAAAAAAGTAGTACAGTCTTCACCGGTACTGTCGTCTTTGGTAGAAACAACAAACCAGCACTTGGCCAGTATTTTTTATGTTATCGTATGCTCGTGCTAAAATCTGACGTAGCGAAGGTTAAATTACTTGACCACATAGCATTGGAATAACAAATAAAAAGGTAAGAGTAAACTGTTACATCCTCTGCCACAAACAATATGTAGTCTGGTGTCAGAAATGTAAATGGACGTTATACATACATACATACGCACACGCCTTTTTCTCATAGAGGTAGGCAGAAAATACAGAACGGCACGTGCTACGATTCTTGCATAGGTACTTCTTTTGCTTCGTCCACGTCATACACACGCGCCGGTTGAGAGTACTACGCACCTGACCTTTTTAAAGGACTGAACGTTATCTTTAGTTCATAAGCAGAGAACAACATGCCGTGCCTTGGGAGAGGTTCAGGTCAATAATGTAATTAAGTAATCTGTAATAGGTACCTAAATTGTTCCTATATGTAACGTTTTTTCTCGTCAACCACAGACACTCGTCAATTTTAAGACAAAATTTAATTCAATTCAATTCAATTCTTTATTGCATTCCATAATGTATAAAGTTGTTGGTAAGTTAATAAAATAGGAATATCTCGGTGTCTAGCGCCTGGTCCCAGTTGCTTTCTTAGTGATTCAATGTTAACATGTAGAAACGTAGTCGGTAAATTATTGTCATAGTAAATAAGGAACTTATAGGATATAAGGAACAGGCCAACCTTTATCTCTTTGTCGGTGGACGATTAACTGTATCCTGGTTCACGCTTCCGATTAAAACCCCGCTTGTAAATCCTGATGATAACAATTATGGCGGAATTCCAATGGAACTATGACGACTGTTTAGTACAACTGCCGATTATTGTGTTTAGATAAGTTATAATTGGATACCTACCATATAATACTTCCATACTAATATTATAAATGTAAAACTCCCGCGTAGGGTATCTTTCTGCATAGGTTCGGCGGAGTTTGTGTGTTGTGACTTGATGAGTTTTTGGAGTACCCACAACTTTAATCATAATATTTCTACATATATGTATCTTACTCTGATTGTTGAAGCTAAACAATTACTTAGGATTTAAAGTGTTTCTCAGTTAAGTGAAATGTAAATTTCTTTATGAGAAATAAAAGTCTTTAACCAGAAAACTAACTGCCTGTCTATCTTTCACGCCTAAATTCTTGGATAGGTTGCGATAAAATTTCGCATAGAGATCAATTGCATCATGAGGAAAATGCACCTAAGATGCGGAAAGATGTACAACATTTCCAACTAGATTCCAATAAACAACATTATGTATGATAAGTTATGTACATTTTATTATAAGTAGTTTTAATTATACTTTTCTTTCGTAGACAGACACATTAACCTACTACGCAGAATCGAATCGGAATTAATTAATTTAATTGAGATATTAATGTTTTTTTGCGCTGTTATCATCAATTCATAATACATAATAAATGTATAATATTGGTATTCACTCACTTGAAAAAAAACAAATAAGTAAGTTGTTCTCGCTGCAATTACGAAAATATTTCTAAGCCTGACAAAATAATTATGTTTTTTTATTCTCTCATCAGTTAAATAAAATTGCATAAAGACTGATGTATCTATGACGTGGGTAAAACCTGTAGTACAGATAACCATGATTGTCGTCGTAAACCTCTGTCCGTCGGACTACTAAAAACCTCTTTTAACATAAAGAATATTTTTATAGACATTAATCATAAAAAATCTAAAAATTGAAGAAGGTAAGGCGATTGGAGACCCATTTTTTTTTAAATTGAGTAATTTATGGATTGGTAGGGGGAGGGCTATGCAGAGTCGGGTGGGTCATTATGAAATCCAGAGTCCACAGTTTTATGCATGGACTTAGAAGAACCATTATAACCCTTTTTTTATGTGCGGAAAATCCTCACGATGAAGCACTTGCCTTCCCTTGCCATATAGTCATGTCCACGGAATTTATTATATTCGCTACAGCCATGAGATTTAGTAATTACTGAACCCTTTCAAGAGGCCTTCACGATCCTACACTTACTTACTCAGTAAATTTGTGTGTTCCATTTCGTCACATTTGCATTAAATTATCATTGAATGTATTTGGCAACAAAGCCTTATAAGAAGTGTTTTATCTAGAAAAGCTGTTCTACGTATTAGTACAATTAATATATGATGATATTAAATTTTCTCGCGTCGATATAAGTCGTTAGCGAGTTGTGACGTAAAATAAATAATACTATGTCTATTTTATTCAAACAATAGGACATACAGTATACAAAAATATACAACAAGATGATTGAAACTGTATTTTATTAATCGGGGTTTGAATGTGTGTACATTGAGTCACGACTTCGACATTTAGCGGCATTGTATTCGACTATTCGCTCGATTATCTTGAAGATCATGGAAGCCACAATTTGCTATATTAATGCTTATTATGTGTAACAACAACAAATAGCTAATAGAAAGGTTATCGCTAATTGTATCGTTATATTTTACAACTATGAATTTACTTCTTATGTTTTGGATGGGGAAAATTACCACCTGCAACCTCACAAACTTTACCTCTTTATAATTTAGTATTAGTATAATAATATAATTAGTATAGACGATAACGCCATTTAAAGCTTAATTTTCAAGTTTAAATGAAATCAAAGTTAGCTTGTTTATTGCTTCTACTAATCTATTTCTGTCTAATAATGAACTGTGCGCCCAGTAAATCAAAATAGTTTTTTAATTAACAATCATCTTTCGCAATATAAAAGATTTATTTGAACTTAAATCAGAGGTTCGGCTGTAAGTATAGCCCGATGCCCGACCCTGTAGGCGCTGACGTCAATAGCTTGCCGTGATCCACCTTCAGATAAGCGCGCACGCACGTGAACCGACTATTATTAAAACTAACGAGTCAATATCGCAAATTATAAACATTCAAAACTAATTTGCCTATAGGCAATCAACGAAATCTAAAGTGGTCCAAATGCATATTCATTATCAGAATTGTTACTATGTTTATTATATTAATGTAAGTTTTGTTATCTTCTGTCAATAACTGTCGTAACTGTGTTGTGAACCATTAAGTACAAAAAAAACTGTCCTATCTTATCCTGGGGCCCTGTCCTATCCTATGACATGCATGCTTACGCACCCGTTACCTACATGGACAATGAGATCTGTATTTTTCTTCTCTTGATTTTTTTGTCATCCAAACCAATTATATGGACTGTGCCAATACAGAGACAGTAACATTACATAATATACTAAAGTACTAGACATAAATGATGCTGATGTTTTCCTATAACAATCTCAGGACTCTGTTACACCTGTAGAGCAACATCTCTTTTTCAAACCTAAAAATATAGTATGTTATTACTTACGCATTTACGAATCCTCAATAATGAGTATAATCTAATTTCTACTAAAATATATACTAATGTAATTAAAATAATACTATCAACACAATTGTCTTGAACAAGCGAAGATTTCATTTATCCCCCAGTATGATACATAAAGAAAAAAAATATTAATGAGGTTAAATAATTAGATCACATAATTTAAAAGGCTGTCTGGTAAAAAATGCCTAAGGCATTAAGACCGGGTTTGTACTTTTATGTATATAAAGTATAAATAAATAAATAAATGTAATATTAATCAAATTAAATGAGATTAGTGTGAACGAGTCCTTAAGTTGATACTTATTGCTCTTGACAAAATGTTACTGTCCTAAAAAATATAATGGCGAGGCCGCGTCGAGGCGAGCTGAGACCTCTTTACATGCCGCACACATGGCTTTGGGAAGTACAAAGCGAGCAGTGTGCCTACTCGTCTAGTCTAGCGATTAAAAGGTTGTTCAATTCTATTGAAGCACGTGTGACCCGTTTTGGAGTTGCGTCAAATTAGTTTAATAACAATGCTCTGTCTGTCCCTGAAAAGTTGTAAAATAGCTATACATATTCATTAATTTATGTTAATTTGGTAAGCAAATATTAACTGAAACAAATGTAAAATAAATATTTTAAAATTGAAGTGTCTATCTACAATTCTACAGTTGCTATACAATGCCTAATCATGAATGATCATTATTAAATTTATCTGTCTGTAAAGAACAAAAAAATGTTTGTCTTAAAGTTGGGGCCGTTACCTATACAGTTGGCCTAATAGATGGTCAGCCTATAAATGTTACGCTTTGCTCAAACTTAGCAGTTGTAGAAACAGAAAAGCGGTTGTAATTTTTAGTTCGTCAATATTTATTCAATGAAAATGTTTACATAGTCTTTACATAGAATAAATGAAACATAGTCGATCCCGATGTTTGTACGATTTTAATGCAGTTTTCAGCAGCAAAAGTTGTGTGATTCAAGCAAGAGAGAGGCTTATATGTACCCTATGTACATGCATATTATACTAGAGAAAAGCCGAGATCTACCTTGCCCATGCGAAGCCGGAGCGGGTCACTAGTATTATACAAATAAGTTTTCGTAGTTACTTGAACTCTAGTAGTATTAGCGTATTAGGCAGTGATGGATCTGCGGTCATTTATCTTGTCGCCAGCTCAGGTGGGTTGCCCTAGCTAAGCCTTGACCTCGATACATAACACAAGATGTCACGATCACTCGCGATCCCATGTTTACATAATAGCTAGCTTTTCATATGCCACAGTAATTTGCCATTTTGTGGTGGCGGCCATCTTGGTTTTGAAATTTATCATAGTGTATAATATTCTACTAGTTAAACCCTTTCATTTGATACCCATATTGAGGGAGTTGTGAAAAAATATGTAATTTCCTATTTTGTGGCGGCGGCCATCTTGGACCGATTTTCATCAACGATAGCTAAGAACACTCCCGACTAATTCACCTTTCAAATAAAAAAAACAAAATCAAATTCGGTTCATCCGTTCGGGAGCTACGATGCCACAGACAGACACACACACACATACACACACACACACAGACACGTCAAACTTATAACACCCCGTCGTTTTTTCGTCGGGGGTTAAAAATATTAATACGGAACCGCCATGTAGCCTTTGTTGCAAGTGCACCAGTTTATCAGAGCCTATTGGTGCCACCGGGGGTCGCATGGGGACACCTTTAAGCTTGTTTCACCACCTCCTGATAAGTTCCCGTTAAATTACTTGGCAGACAATTTTAGTCAAAGGAGGTCATCGAAATCGGCTTAACTGATGTGCCGTAGGTACACTTATTGGAAAAAATACCCTGTATTACGCTGGTTAAAACTCTAGTCCTACTTTTTTTAATGTTGACTGGGGGATGAGAAAAAAAAACTTTTAATTTGAGAAAAATCACGCCATTTTGGCACACTATTATCTGTTTCGTAAGTTCAGTAAAAACTGTCAGTGTCAGTTTCGGAATGTCAATCGTACGCCATTACGGCAGATTACTATCAGTTTCATAGTGATTTCATGGTAACAACCATAAAAAACTATCAACTTGACAGCTGTTATGTCCTCCGATACAAATTTGGGCTGAGTTGTTCCTTGACCGTCGACCTCCTTTTGTTCCATTTTTAAATGTATCCGGCGATTATTGGTTATTTAGAGGTGGTGAAACAGTGCCTTAGCGTCGTCATGCCATGTGTAATTATCAGTCTAGTGAGGGCATTTTCGCCTGCAGACCACGCACAGTCCATAGAGCATAGAGGACACGGAAGTGTTAGCGCCCCGTGTCACCCAGCGGGTCTACTCAGATCAGATCGATTGAGTGTTTTCAGTAAGTATCTTATTATGTACTGTGCTGAGTCTAATGCTCTAGTCTATTCTTTATTTAATGATTAAATTTGATGTTCGTCACAGAGTTTACCGTAATAGTGCCATAAATTTCATATTTATAGGTACGTAAACATTATCTATACTACAATAATACAACAATACAATAAACGAAGTACCTACCTACATTAACTACACATTAATTATTACATTAACACATTCTGGATCGAACCAGATCAGTAAAGTTGATATTATAATCAAGTACTTCCCCGCAATTCCTAATTAACCTTTTAACAATACTCCTTTTGTAAGGAGAAAAAAAGTTTGAATAAAAGTAACAATATAAATATATATTAATGCATGCTATCAATTATTTTTATTGTGCAGGCACAGACTGGTGTTACCGTAAACAATATGCAAATGGTCATAACCTAACTCACGACTGAAAAATAAATAGTGAACCATGAAAGTCTGTCTACGGAACACGGGAAAATGGCAATCAACAACATACAATGAATATTCAATACTAAATTACATATTATGTATATATTTGGTAGATATAATACGAGACTGCTATAAGAAACTTGAAACTAAGGGCCTGTTTCTCCACCTCCCACTAAGTTTCCGTTAAATTACGTGACAGATAGGTAATCAAACACAAATTTTGTTCTTTTTTTTATCTTAGATAGGCTTGCGCTTGACCAGAACTCGCCTGATGTTAAGCAACGATGTGGCCTACGATGGAGCGCGCTTGCCTAGAAGAAACCGATTCACTCTCGTCTTTTCTCGTCCTTTTTTTTATTTATCCCGTAAGCGGATATCCACAGGTGCATATTAGATATTAATAACTTATTTCGACAGGTAGGTAGGTTTATACTATATACGTTTTAAATTATATGTAATTACATTGGTCACCGATTACAATTACGAACATAGATATACAGCCAACAGGAGTAATTAATGAAATCAATAAGTTAAAAATAAATTGTTCTCATATTTTATAATTTCTTATATTTTAAAATGATATCAACACTTGTTTTTTGTGAAACCCTTGTGTAATAAGTTGTAAACATGATTGACTCAAAATACCAGCTCATTACGCATGCAACTGATTTAGTTATCTCTGCGGATGCAGTTCTAACCGGTTAAGAGTGATA
Source organism: Acronicta psi (assembly GCA_946251955.1). Classification (NCBI taxonomy): domain Eukaryota; kingdom Metazoa; phylum Arthropoda; class Insecta; order Lepidoptera; family Noctuidae; genus Acronicta; species Acronicta psi. The sequence continues at coordinate 6,535,273 of OX276472.1, read as the reverse complement.
TCAGGGACACAATGCTGCCCTCGGCCACTCAAACAAGCAGGTCGCAGTATCGTGAACCGTGTCCAATAGTACCGGCTTCCTCTATCTCTCTATAACAATTAGTATCTACCAAGAACCTGAGTTTTTTGCAGCTCAAAGTTCAGAGTGACAGCGTCACAGTCAGTTTTACTGCTATGTGATTCTCATATTTATGTATAAATTATTTGAATTTTAGTCAAAAAATTTGTTGGAGTAGGTAAACTGGTCCCCTTCAGACTAAACCCGCGTGATAAGTTTACTAATTCATTAATTTTCTTTTGTCAATAGAAAAAAAACCGTTCATTTCTTGAGTAGGTACTTACAGGATTCTATATAAATCAAGTATCATATAAATATGATATCGATTAAATACAAATATTTATTTCGGTCTAGTTTGTAGTTCTAAGGTTTGTATATACCTACCATCATGTTTTTGTTTTGTTTATTTTGAAAACCCATTTCACACATTTCGTTTTATTGAGTCCCTCTATCAATTTAACAACATTATATACCTACATATATTTATTTTAAATTTACAATCAATTTTTGCATTAACCGATTAAGTAATTCTGCGCCAGATAGACTAACTTTAAATACGAGTATCACGCATGATATAGAGGGCGCTGAAGTCGCTGTGTTTACATCTGTTTTCATGTGATCCTGATTGTTAAAGTCTAAATAAATAGAACCAGTGCGAAAACTGAACTAAACTGAGTTGCTGCTAACACAATGGAGATAAATTTATGTGATCCATAATAAATGTTTAAGGAAGATGTCCCGCAACTGCTAAAAAATAAGAAAGTGATTCACTGCAACGGACTTGCCAAAATTACATAAATGTTTGGAATAACGGCAGCAAAACAGTGAGTACAGTGTATACTGAACCGTAAACTTCAAAATTAATATTGTTTGCATATATAACAGTGCGTATAATTGAAAGTTTAATTACCATCATAACCTAAACGAGATCACAAAACTGCAAATCATATATTTTGCTGTCTATAATTGAGAACAGCGCCATCTATTGGCGAGAAGCAGATAGACTAAAACTGCAGTCGATAACGCTAACTGCTAAAAATTCTGATAGCGACATCTGTATCGAAGTAGCAATACTATAGAAATGGAAGAGATAAAAGTTATGTTAGGAAAGATGCAGGCTGACATGAATGAAATAAAAGAACAACAAAAAAATCAAAACCTGGATATAAAGAAAATTAAAGAAGAAATTATTTTAAATATAAACAACAACATAGAGGAAAAATTTAAATTATTAGAAGAAAAACATTATAACATTGAAGAAAGAGTGGAAAATCAAGAACGCAGGCTGTATTACCTAGAAAAACAAGCTAGGCAGCGAAACTTGGTATTTTTCGGAATAGAGGAAGTAGAAAAGGATTATTTTGGCTTGGTAAATAAAATTATTCAACTGGTTAGAGACAAACTGATGATTGAAATAGACGAACGAGACATAGAGTCGATGAGAAGAATGTGAAGGAAAGGCAATACAGTTAGACCGGTAACAATCACACTTACTACATTAGGAAAAAAAATAGAAATCTTAAGAAATAAAAAGAAATTACAAGAAACTGACTACTATATAAAAGAAGATTACCCAGACTATGTCCTGCAAAAAAGAAAAGAACTAAACATACAACTACAGCTGGAAAAGGATAAGGGTAATAGAGCATTTATAAAATATGACAAACTAGTAATACTTAAGGCCAATAACGAAATTTCTAAGCCTCTACCTAATAAGAAACGAATCCTTTCAGTATCACCACAAAACGAACCAAGTTCTAAAGATAAACCATTCAACTCCCAGGCAGCAAAGAAAAACAAAACAATTATGAATTCATTTGTCATAACCTCTAAAAAACCTACCCAATCTGTAAGACAAACCACAAGAACTCACAGTAACTCAGAGACAACAAACCAAGTCGAAATTTAGCAAAGAACAAAGGCCCCTCTACATTATCCTTTTCCAGTACGGCTGGTCACCGCGGAAAAGGTAGACCAACACCCTCTAACGGAAACACAACAACATTTTATTCATAGTAATAACCACATAACTCTAAATACTACCAAGAAAAAAAGAGAAGAGCCTCTAAAAATCGCGACACTTAACACAAGAACTCTGAGAACAGAGGAAAGCCTAAAAGAACTCGAAATTGCTCTATGTAATATTAAATGGGAAATATTAGGAATAAGTGAGATGAGAAGAACAGGTGAATCAATTGAGGATCGCTACGACTATATACTCTACCACAAAGGAGAAACACCAGGACAAAAAGGAGTAGGATTCCTCATAAAGTCTTCTCTCAAAAAATACATACAAGAGTTTATAGGTATCTCAGAAAGGATAGTGATTTTAAATATGAATATTCCTGGATACAAGAAACTTTGGACAATTATACAAGTCTACGCACCTACTGAACAAGCTAATCTAGAAGAAATAGAAGCCTTTTATAGCCAACTCTCAGACTGTATAAATAAACACCTAAACAACAACATATTACTCATGGGTGATTTCAATGCACAAATAGGAGTTCGAAGACAAGGCGAAGAGAAAGTTATTGGGACATTCGGCCATGGCAAAAGAAGCCCCCGTGGACAGCTACTTGTAGAGTTTCTTCTCGAACATAATATGACCGTCCTAAGCACATTGTTTAAAAAAAGAAGTAGTAAAAAGTGGACATGGATTTCACCGGACGGTAAATATAAAAATGAAATTGACTACATGATTTCGAATAACCCTAAAGCATTTACAAATACTGAAATAATTCAACATTTAAATTTTAATACAAACCACCGTATGGTGCGCAGTTCAATGCGAGTAAATCCACCAAAACTTTCAAGGTCCGCCATCAGAGGCAACATAGTCACGAAAGAAGAAGAAGGTAAAATCAAGGAAACACGTATTTTACTTAACAAATTTCAAATCGGCACAGACATAGATGTCAAAGAAACGTACAATAGCTTAGAACGAACACTTAAATGTATAAAAAAATCTAATAAAAAGAGAAAAGACTACCCAAGCGCATATTCTAGGAGACTTATTACTCAGAGAAAAAACCTATTGTTATGCCCAAACAAAAAAACAAAAGCTAAGGAAATAGCTGATATTAGTAAAAATATACGAAAAAGCTTAAGGAAAGACCGTGTTTCTAAAAGAAAATTGACTTTAGAAAAACACATTTCTCAAACAGGAGGCGTAAGAAAAGCCCTAAAAGAGCTAAAATATGTCGACAAAGAATGGATACCAAAAATAAAGAGACGCGAGAAATATTTTACAAAAAGAAAAGATATAGAAAACATTGCTACCACCTTCTACCGACAATTGTACTCTGATGACACGAATCATCAGCAAGCTACCATTCAGAAAACATTTAAATCTACCATACCAACCGAAAGCGAACCCGAAATACTAGTATGTGAGGTAGAGAAGGCAATAAAGAGTCAGAACATCGACAGATCTCCAGGGCCCGATAAAATTACAAATGGTTTATTACGGGGCACATCCGAGGAAATAAGTCCTATACTTGCAAAAATATTTAATGAGATACTAAACACAGGGTATATTCCGAGCCAATGGACTAACTCAAACTTAATATTATTACACAAAAAAGGCCCAAAAGAAGAGATCAGTAATTATAGACCAATAAGCTTAATGTCCAACATATACAAAATATTTGCAAAGGTAATTTTGGGAAGAATAGATAAAAAGCTTGACGAACAACAGCCAGTAGAGCAGGCTGGCTTTCGGAAGAACTTCTCTACTATCGACCACATTCACACGGTTAAACAAATCATTGAGAAATACAGGGAATACAACAAACAATATTATTTGGTTTTCATTGATTACACGAAAGCTTTTGACAGTTTGATACAGAACAAGATCTGGGAGAGCCTGGAGGGTCAGGGTATATCACAAACATACATAAATATATTAAGAAACATATATGCCAACAGTAAAGCTAGGGTACAACTTGAAACGTTGGGCAAAGAATTTCCCGTTGAGAAAGGTGTTAGACAGGGTGACCCGCTGTCACCGAAACTATTCTCAGCAGTACTGGAAAGCATATTTCGCAATTTAGAATGGGAGAACTTTGGGTTAAACATCAACGGAACCAAGCTTAACCATCTCAGGTTTGCTGATGATATAATTTTGTTTGAGGAATGTCCGTCAAAACTTCAGCAAATGATTCAAGAACTATCAAATGAAAGTAAGAAGTTTGGTCTAGCGCTGAATACCAGTAAAACTAAATTATTGACAAACGATACCCACAAGAAAGAAATTGTCGTGGATGGGAACCCTCTAGAGTATGTAGAAGAGTACGTGTATCTAGGTCAAATTATATCACATACAAACCAGATGACTCAGGAAGTAAATAAAAGAATAGCTAGAGGCTGGAAAAAATACTGGGCCCTTAAATACATTATGAAAAGTAAAGAGTTTAGCATAGCCATGAAGCGAAAAGTATTCAACACATGTATATTACCGTGTATAACGTATGGCTGCGAGACATGGGCTCTCACGGCTGCGCATAGAGCCAAACTAGCAGCATGTCAGCACTCAATGGAACGAAGTATGCTAGGCCTCAGGAAGAGTGATAGAGTAAGAAACATAGATATCAGACGAAGAACTAAAATTCACGACATATTGAGACGAATAGACCAACTTAAATGGAGATGGACGGGGCACTTGATGAGAAGCAACCAAGATAAATGAAGTCTAAAAGTTACCAACTGGTACCCTGTCTACTCAAAAAGAAGCAGGGGCAGACAGTACTGTAGGTGGGAAGACGAAATTAAATTGACAGCTGGTCCAAACTGGAGAAGAGTTACGTGGGACAGAGCACAATGGAAGGAGTTAGAGGAGGCCTTTGCCATGAGGCACACTGAGTTAAGAGACATTCTTTAGTTTTATATTTATAGTGTTAATTCTTGGTTATTTTAAGTTTAAATCTTGTGATCTCTCTCAGTAATAAAGGCTATTTTATTTTTATTTTTTTTTATCACGCATGACATGACGCAACAATGTGATGTAAATAATTTACAAGTCAATGAAAATACTTACAAAAGTCAGGGGAAGGTTAAGGCCAGATCAGGACGTTCGCATCGCGGTCAACTAAGTTACATTACAGATCTACCTATATAAAATGATTGTATTCAATGACGATGATTGAGCGGACCCAGGTGAAACTCCACGCCACGTTCAAACTTACTCGACATTTTTTAATTTCATTCGAGTAAATCGAATCGAATATGTACTAGTAAAGCTTTAAATGTCCAGCGTTGAACAAACAACCACGATAGCTACGTTCCATGGAATTTGCCGATACAAATAAAGGAAAAACTGAGTTACAGTTACAGCACTTTGATCTTGTGTCCTAAATTTTCCACAAGTGGCAATATACTCGTACTATTACTAAAATATCGAATCAATTATCACGGACTCACGGTGCCGTCTATTCTTAGCCCAACGACCTCAAACCTGTGACAAGTTCTTTATTTATCTATAATCGTGACAAAACGACAAAAGCAACAATGCAACTTATATTTACCACTTATTAGACCTTTAAAAATATACTGGAGTTATGCTAAAATAACATTTATTTTAGGACCATTATTAGTAATGTTAACAATAACATGTCACATCGCATCTGCTTAAATATACATACAATAATTTTCTTTTAACAATAATTATTAAGCAGTGATCTTGTTACCAACTGGAAGAGCACGTTATAATGTGATGTTCAAACAGTGATTTACAATATAAATATTGATGGTAACGTGTACCTATTTTATTATAATTGTGCCACGTAAATTAATTGCGATTAATTTATTTAAAATTGAGTGTCTGTTAATTACTGTGATAACCTTTTGTAGATTAAGGTAAATATAATTAATATTCGTAAATAATTGTTAAACAAATTATTGATGATAATAAAAATTAACCACCAAACCACAAACTATTATAACTATTGTAGCCTTTCCCTTAACTAAGTTGATGCGGCCAAATATTAATACTATTAGTTGTTAAAAATTGAATGTGACTAATTCAATCAAGCCTATTCGGATCCGATAATCGCAAGTACGTTATTTTAATAATGAATTATTTCTAATTGTAATCTGGGGGACTAGCCAAATTGCAATCTAACGTTCGAATCTACAAACAAATAAAAACAAAATGTATGGGACTGATATTTGTAAACGTCAGATTTGTCGAAAGCTAAAGTCATTCCCAAACATTTTGCTTCCATTCGTTTGTCGATCCGAACGTTAGATTGCAACATGGGTAGGCCCCCTGAAACGCCATCGGTGAAGAACTAAAACAGATAAGAAAAACCATTTATCAAGATATAGGAAAACTTTACACCATTGTGTATAAGGTCTTATTGTTGATGCAAGCGTGAAAACTTTTAAACTGTAGGTCATTAGAAATGACCGAACGTTATCGTTACATAATGTTTTTATTTACTTATCTTGGCATGTTTATTTAATATTTTCCGTATCGAACAGTAAAAACGTATAATATTCAGGCGCCGGCGGCGTGCGCGTGCATCGCAGCAGACGCGGGTTATCTCGGCGTTCGGCTCTTTCCACTCCGTGCTATCGGTTCAACTAGTTCGACGTAAGGACCATGTACACAAGCTTTTATTTAATCCATATAATATCTGTCTGTCTCAGCCAGCTATAAAAAAGGCTATGCTTTGTTTCTCTACGCGATCGATTTTGAAATGAGTCAAAGTTGCCGACATAGACGTGAGGATTAGCAAACTGCTGTTGCATAGGGCGAAGCACATAGCTCTTAGAACTGACCGCCCCTTGGCCAGAAAGATTCTCGGGTGAAGCCCACGCACCGGAAAGCGCAGCGTGGGACGGCTTCCAACGAGTATGGGCAGCCGAGCTAGTAAAAGTCACTGGGAGTCGAAGGATGCAGGCGGCATTCTGGCTGTTCCTTGTCTTTTCTATAGAGAAGCTTTGACCAGCAGTGGACCTTTTTGACTGATATAATGTCGCACATGTCTCTTTAGAATGTGAATTTTCCATCGTCAAAAGAATATTTAATGTCAGCCTTCAATATAATTTACATTTTTATTAATCCTCAACCGCAAGTTATATCTTTAGGATTACATAAACGTATTTACGGTTGAAAATTACCAAAACTAGTAATTGGAATTTACAAGTCAATTTCCAATTCCCAATTTTACCTATGACCCAATTCCAAAACCTTCCTCCAACCTCCATCTTTCCAACTGTGATTCTCCAAAAATCAAGAATTAGTTTAATGACGATTGGCAGACTGATGAATTGTTTTTATAACAGAGTGTCTTCAAAACAGGAGATTAGGATAAGATCAGATCACATTCAGTCATTCAAAGCAATTCCACCCGTATAATAATCAGCAATGAACAGGAAGAAGATGTCATCACCTTCCTATTAAATTTAGACTCGATGGGAAGTAGCCCATAAACTATTGCTAAAAAAGTTTCAGAAATCATCAAAATCAAAATTATTTCCTAAGGCAAACCAATATCAATGAAATTGTCCCTTTAATTTCAATTCGTTCACTATCGCTTCCAAGTAGAAAGTCTATACAAATTTGAGAGGTGCGGGGCATAATGTTAATAGTATGCAATCTGAAAAAATTACATGTTATCAGTGCAGAGGTGACATAGTATCAGGAGGTATTCACGTGGCTGAGCACGCTGGCGGATGTCATTGTCGTGTAGAACATGCTCATTTGTTTGTGTTACTAGCCAGAAATCGTCAACCGCCTCACCCCTTTCGAACTGCGTATGCGTTTGCTTAGCACTAACCTGGTCCTTTATTATCAGCTCTAAGTTCAAATACGATATGGGTGTACAATGTGTACCCAAAATGTACACAAATCCGTGAATATGGAATCATGCAAAAGCTTCATGTAAGTTTTTCAATGATTCCATATTCACTATTGTGTTCTATGGAGAGGAGAATGCTCTCCTCAAAGGAAAGCATACAACTTTATGCAAAATTACCAAATGACCCTCTGTAAAGTACCAACAAAGGTTTTACGTATCTTCCTGGAAATAATTGAGACCTACTCAATTTTTTTCTTGAAATCTCACCAGTACCACCCATTATATTGCTTCCCCTACTTCTTTCTACTGCGGGAAAAGTTCAAATTTCCTTACCGTCTCAATGCTTCACGATCATAGTGGGCCACGTGGAAGAGTTGTCTACATTTACTAAATGTAAAAAAAAAATTCATCACACGGGTCGGTTTAAATCCAGTTATAAATTGAGTTGGTAAGCTAATATTACAGAGATAATTGCCTTAGACTGACGTCTGGTTCCGTCACCACCGGGGCACGTGACACCGTCATTACCAGTGTACGAGCCACTCATGCAAAATAATAGCATTTATAATACTTAGATATCAAGAGTTCAACGCTATTTGTCTATTTTTAAACAAGGTGGCCGAGCTCCGATTGAAGATATCAGGCAGACACGCGATCATTATCATTTTCTGCCCGAAGTTAATAAAGACTAAGCCACCTGGGTTTTCTTATAGTGCAATTCTTGCGCGATAATTTCTTGACCTCTTTTCTTTATTTTGATTATTCCTATATTTGGTTAAATTGGACTTGTCAACTCTACGAGTACCATACCTATATCATCTTTTTTTTCTAATCCAGTGGGTATTTCACAAACTCCCGTCTAAGTGCTCACCTAAGCTACATAAGGAACTTCAGTGCATTGTCAATGCCGCTGTGCGTATTGCTCTTGTTCGTAGGTGTTAGAACTTTACTTTTAACTTTTAAAAGAATGTAACAAAACATTCCACTTCGTGTGACGTCAGTAAAGTTTAAAGATAATTTGGTTAGTTGGTCATTTACGGGAATATTACGGTTGATTACGGTGTCAGACGCGTTCCTAGACAGGCCGCGACCCTTTATCAGCGCGCGGAATGTAATGCGCCCGCGCCGTCTCGCGGCCCTGACACGCTTCATTGAAAGTAACATTTTGTTCCCAATAATTCCCAAAATAAAATAAAATTAAGTACATTATTTTTATTAATAGATAATATTATTATGTAAATATTTATTACATTTTATGACGCACATCAAACTACAACCTACGTAAATTATTATTTAAATGCTGCAGCTGTAAATACCAAAACCAAAAGTAAAGTAAATAATAATTAATTTAAACTTAATACTGTCACGTATTTTTAGTTGGTAGCGTCTGCATTTAGTGTGACTCATAGTAAACAGATAGACACTGAATGAGGATTCCGAAAACTCGAAAACAATTGTATGTTTAACTTTGACATGCTTTATTATTTCAAATTAAGGTGCTGAATAGCTACTTAACATAAAGTTAATTAATTGAAATTCTTTTGAGTCAACAATGCTTGCTGACGCACGAAGACGTCCTTACAAATGTCTAACACTAAAGCAAGCATAAATAATAAAATGCAGAATTGTGTAACTTTGTAGTAACGTAACTCAAATCAAGGACTTTAAATACTTTAATTAAATTCTAAAAATGGAAGATACGTGGTGAACGTTATCATAAACCATAATTATACCGTTTTTTTCGTGTGAAAATCCTCATGGATACCCTCCGACTATTCAGAAATAAAAGTCAGAGTTATGTCGGACTCTTACAGACTAAAAAACCATAATTATATTATACCTAACAAATTTTGAAATTTTCAGAAGTAACAGAGATTTCTTGATTTAAATGCTGAACCTTAAACCTGATGTAAACCAAGATGTATTATTACATCAGGTTTTAAATCAAGAAATCATACGATTTTATGATAAGACTATGATAAGACTAATTTTGAATATTAAATTCATCACCTCTGTGACCTTGGCGTCATGCTTTTATTAAACCTGTCAAGGAACAATTAGCAGACACAATAGAAAACAATTGTTACGACCCTCGGTCATGGTTCTTTAAATAATGAACATACCTACATACTATCACCCTCGTCTCACTACGAAATAAGACATTCAGTAAAGCCAAACTGTATAACTAAAGTGGCGTGTTACTCTAAAAATTTACATTGACTAAGTTCAAACATAGCTTACGTTGCTAAGGAAAAAATGTGGCGTAAAAATCGCGAAAATTGTTCATAGATCTTTAACTTAGATATTTAGAGTTTTAGACCTTTCTAGGTCTCTGTCTAAACATCTCAATTCAACAGGAAAGGAGATAGATGGTATAGGAAGAAGTCTCTGCGCATGCGAGAAAAACAGCGCGTGCAACAGCTAGTTCCTAGATTTAGCAAAACTTAATAAATAGAAAAATTAAATATTTAAATGATGCTTTCAAATTTTGAACACAGCAGAGGTCGTACGTATCAAATCAGGTTTTATATTTTTGGAACTACATGTAGGTAACTTGGTTCATTTTAAGTTTTTTGTTGATCTCTCTTAAATATTAGCCTTTTAAATTTTTAGTACATATCGCAAGGCTTCAGCGACCATTAAATTGTACTAATTACGAGTATTTATTTCAAAGCGACGGATCGATTAACATAGGTATAGAAACGTCATAGCAAGTTCTACATAATTATGAATGTATGTAGATTGATTTGGCCTTTTGTGTATCACTTAGCTGCACATAACCGACGTATCTTGACATGGCTTTTTGTTAGAAGAATCGGCTTCTGAATCTGGATTTGGTGGTACGGGTAACAAGATCTAACTTCGCGCTGGACCACAATGAAGTTATAAAACACGCAGTCAAAACTAAGTTATAAAGGACAACTGAGCCTAACACATCTTCCACCGGTCACTTCCACCGGTCCGGTCCGGTCCGTCTGACAAGAGTCTGACACAGTCAACAAAAACTTCTTAAGTCCCTTTTGTTCACATGTCTGGACCTAAATTTGACAGGGGTGTTACTAACATACCTACTACACTACCTTACATTAGCTAACTACGTTACATTTAGCAAATCAAAATGAATAATTACATATGCGTATCGATAAGATTTTATTATGTATGCGAGGTATCCGATTGACGTCAACGGCCTCCGCCAAGGAGGGGGACGTGGCGGTTGGTTGCCTGCGCAGGCGTCGTTTATGCTGACAACCCACAAACGGACATTTACCTCTTAATGTGGAGCATACTTCGAGACTATTCAACATAAATACAAATTATATAGTCTATGATTAATTCATAGATTTCATAAGTTTGAAGACGGTAGATAGATTTTCAAATTATTTGTAACTGTACCAAAGGGGCATGCCTGGCTTAGGTAGTGTCTATGAGTCAGTCGATAACGAATTATTATATTCATATGAATAATAGTACTATAGAGCTTTTATAAGCCACACGAAGTCAGACGAGTCAGAGAGACCATAGATCTGAATACACCTAGCCCAGCCAATCGGAAGCTATAACAGAGATTGGATAAATCAAGTAAAATGTTAATATGCTGATAGTGCCGGAAATGAGTATTGCAGTCTTATACAATTCTAGTTATCCAATGGGCTTCGTGAACAAAACACTGATACCTACCTACATACCATTACATGATACTCTAACATTGAGTTACACTGACAGCCTGCCAGACTCTTAAAAAAATACTAACTATAGGAATGAGGACTCTAAGAAGTATCCAGACAACAAAAGATAATTTAAATGAGATAAGAAACAAGTAATTATGTAATTAACAGTTTCACTTTAAAATCCATTTCCCACGGTTTTCAGCATTTGTAAATAAACAGAATTGTTTTGAGAACATAGTCGAGGCTGATGTTCAATGAGTGATTATGGAACAATACAATCGACAATGTTACTGCACAACTGCACAGAGTAAACAAAACGCTTTGTTTGCTAGTCGCAATCCAATGGGAAAAAATATTGGACCCGAATACGCGAATTACAGTGAAAAATGAAAAACAATGTTTGCCAAAACGTAAAAGAAATCGTAGATTTTTTTTATTCGTGTTCTGGAAATGATCAACTTATACATATTTATTATTCCTCTTCCTAACATAAGAATGGTCATCGCAGTGTAAGCCCATAACACAGAAGAATGGTCTGGAATTTCTTGATCCAATATCACTTCGACATTTGACAAAGATGACATTTGACGATAATCAATTAAACAAGCAACACTGATGAGGCTGTCAAATAAATGTTATCAAAGTTTGTACGAAGATATTGGACAAATATATTTGATTAGGCTATTAGGATACTATCCTTGTCTTCGGATTGCATTTCCTTGATGTCTTCGGATTACATTTCCTCAATACATATGTCAAAGGTAAGGTAAGGACCGGAATAAAGAAATGACAGTCAAGACTGACAGACAGCGTGTAGCTTAAAACCAAGTGGGTCTAGATTTTAAGAAGGATGAAATTGTGCACAGGTTTTCCACTCGATGGTAGGTAAGCACTAAGAAGGGATTTTAGGAATTATTCACAAGATAAAAAAACAAAGTCATCGCAGGTAACGCGTGTAATATAGGTACCTATTTATAAAAACATGTCGAAACAGGTTATACTAGTTTAAAAATAAATCATAATTTTAAATTGCGTAATTAGCCACCGGACGGACGCATGTATGCATTCTGCTCCGCTCCGTTGTGCGTAAAACATTTAAGTATTTCGTTTCATTGTCATTCAATTCCTTATTCGGAATTGCTTCAATATGCTTTTATATCAACTTCATAAAGACAAGGGCTTATAGCTTTATTTTCCTAATATTTCATTAGGTCTATGAAATAAAATATTGTATTAAAATTATTTAAAACGACTGCCTACTACTTCAGCTTTCGTTTTTACAATCCAATATTTTATTCTTTCTCCGATTTTTACGGCCGGGTTATAGTTAGCTCGTGCCAACTTTAACCCCGACAATAAGTTTGGCGAGAAATGTACTTTGCAAATGTCGCAATATATCATTGAAATAAATATTTTGACTTGTCCTAAGTATGAGTAAGTTCCTTTCCAAAAGACTGTAGATGTCGGTACAGGTAAGGTGATGTCTGATGCCTGATGAACCCAAACTGCTGGGTCTACAGGATATATAGGAAAACTCTCACGGGAGTTGGAAAAATCGAAATGAACGCATTTAACACCACGAGACATAGCCTGTTAACAATAGGATAATGGAAGCTAATCATTTATGCAGTAAGGGCCTCATTGCACGTCATTAGGATCGCACGCGCAGTGCGCCATAAGAGAGATCCGTCGACTTATTGAAAATAGAGGAGCAAGGAAGGCGACGTGACCAGCCTGCTAGTGAAGCTTCTTACGTAGGCTTTTCATTACGTAACCAATGCAAGGGATATATCCACGTTGAACAGTGCCAAGAAGGAAGGATTTACGCCGCTTATGTGCTTGCATGAGCGCACAACACATTACAATAACAACAATTCCGTAAACATATATAATGAAAACGGAGCTTATATTTTATTAATCGCACATCCTGACTGCTTTATTCAAATCGCTACAAGTCTACAATGAGTATACATTTGCTAAGTACCTATTACATGGAATATCTTTCCGCTACAATTTACGATTAGTCCAAACCAGTTATTTTCGCAGATCTATTAGTCCACTTAAAATAGACACGACTATAAGGGCGGTTAATATCATCAGAACTTAAAAAAAACAGTTATTTTTAATGAAGGAAAAAATCGGCGGGCGGTCAGAATCCTGCCCGCAGAATCCTTCCCGCCGATTTTTTCCTTCATTAAAAATAACTTGTAATCTTAGCATGGAAAATGGTTAAAAAAATACAAAAAGATAGTTAAAAAAACCATCTTAAAAGAGTTATATAAATAGGTATATCATTGAATAATTCGTCATCATCATTCTTTATGTATTACCTATATAGACATCTCTAGAACAAAATTCGTATAACAAACAGGCAGTTAATAGTATGAAGATACACTCAATATTCAATAAGTAGAATATAAAAAAATGTTTGTCAATCGTATCGTAATCGGTCTCATCCATCGAGCATTTGAGCACTTTTATTTTTTTCAAGTGGGATAAGCGCATATTGTCCAATTTTATTGTCCATGCTATAAACTCGGTAATATTATTTAGTAATGTTTGATTGACACGTCGTCTGTACCTACAGTGACATTGACGTCATTAACTGAAAGTGGAGATAACAAAAGATATCGCTTGCTTCTTCACTTATCGCGATGCCATCAGCGATTTCGAACGGGTCATGCGCTGGCGCAACGTGTGGGATTATGAAACTCAGCACTTAGTTTGACGTCAATAGCGACCGCTACCCTGCACTTTCTCCACGAAACCGAGTGAGCGATGTACATGAAGAGTACAATGCGTGGGAAACGATAGTATTGTGTAGTGTTATCGCAGTTGTGATCAGCTGTATGATTCATTGCTTAAATGAGAATTAAATCCAATAACAATGACAAGCCATACAACAGCAACGGCCAACGAAAAGTTGAACATGCTGTCAAAAACTTTTGTATTAGTTATGGAAGTTGAAAACGAGTAGCTAAAACAATTTATTGAACTTTCCTTAAATTTTTTATTATAATTATGAATTGATTGCAAAATTTTTAAATATAATTACAGAATCGCTATTCCTACATGGGCTATGAAAAGAGCTACTAATGTAGTGCAGGTTTTTTATAGTCCTTCACGGTTCAATCAAACTAATTCCTGAAGTATGTACCTAGATTAGTAGGTATAAATTATATACAATCGATAAAGGGTATTGTATAAATATGCTCGAAAAAGTTCCACATAAAATATACAAATTATTCATGCCGTGTTGTAAGTGATTTGAGAATTTTATAGCGACGTATATAAATATCGCGAGAGTTGCAAAATTACTTTTATGGCCACAGTTTTACATTATGTACTGAATGGAACCAGTTGCTGACGTCAATGGCCAAAAAGCTGGTTCTAAATTATGAAAACACCGCCTGCCTAATGTTTTTGTTTTTAGTAGTTTAATGCGAACATAACAAAAAGTAGGCACATAACATAACATCGTGGATCGAATTCAATATAATTTATTTCTATATACTTAAGTATTAAAAAGATTTGGTTGCCAAAAACAATTTTTCTTTTATTATAAAGCAATTATGGTTGCGAAAACCAAAACCTTTTTTACCCATATTGTAGATGACGAACCTTGTAAACATTTTTGGTAACTAGTGCGATCTATAATCGTGGGGTAGACTATAATAAATGAGGGTTTCACCATCTCCTGATAAGTTCTCGTTAAATTACTTGACATAATTTACAGATTTTGAATATTTTTTTATTTATTCGGTGATTAGCGGCTAAGTACCTAGAGGTGGTGAAACAGGCAAAAGAAAGAAAGTACTATCCACAAAAGAAGACATTAGCAATACAAAAAATTTGACTACGTCATCTTGTGAGGCGTCAGAATAGGCCCATGAAACGAGAATGACAAATAGGCACGAAGTAGGTCCACGTTGAAGAAAAGCGGATCCACATTCATTCACAATGGTACCAACATACGTCTCAGAGCTCTGACACCAATAATTGAGGATTCTGAACTGAATAATGAGTCATACGTCAACAAAGAAAGCAGGATGTATCAAACAATTGCGAAAGTGCGCATTTATGAATCATCATAAATAATCATAATTAACGTATTGTTTTATATTCTGGGTGGCATAACTTTTTATGTTGTGTACAACATAAAATGTTAAACTGTGAGAAGAGATTGGATAAGTCAACACGACCCTCAAGAAAATTGGTAATATTATTTCGTTGAAACCTCTGACGAACAAACTTCTTTAACAGAATTAACAGAACTGGACTGAATGTGTCATCTGCGTACTAGCATCGTAGACAAAAACCACGAATAATCGATAGAAGATGTCTATATGATAAGAGCAAGACATAGTTACCTTTATTTTTTAGTATAGAGGAGAATGCTCCCAAATGAGAAAAACAGATGAAGAAAAGGTAAAATTAGAAAGTATATGCAGTGGAAAGATTATATATACGCTTTATATAATGAAATAATGACACATCTGCGGTTGGTACTATCCTGAAAATCACTGAAGGGATTCCAACAGATGTTAATATGAATCATAATATGTGGTCTACATAGGTGGGCAAAGTAACAGACAAGTTACCTTTACGAATTAATACGCAATCAATATGCGCGAGGTATCCGCGGTATTGTTAGGAACGTTAACCATAAGACCCCCGTGATTTTGTACAGGCAGTACCTTTAAAATTTTCAATTCAATGCTAATATTCGAATACAGGGAGAAGAAATGATTTTCGGGTTGCCAAATTTAAAAGACTATGAAAATATGATAATGAATTCAAAGGTGTTATATAGTTATTACTGATTAAGTTACTAGTCATTACCCAACGGACAAGGAATTTAAAATGTATAATGCATAAAACTAGCCCTAGTCCTACCATATGCTTATAGTTAGCTAGCTAAAAGGAACATTACCTGTATAACAAAACAAAACGGGAAAATAGACAAAAATCTAACAAAAGAGAGGAAAATTAAACATGCCTCGCAAAAATTACTCGCATTTTTTCTGCGAAGTAAAACAATGCCACCATACACTAATTTAGTCATCTAAGTGTTATACACAGTGTCACTTGCCGTGTGCCCGACCTTACTGATTTAGTCGCGATTAAGGCTATTACATGTTGTTAGCAATTCCAGAAAAGGCACGTCATATTTATTTATAACTCGGGATACATTTAAACTCTTCAACCCGTTAGGGTTATCACCTTATCACATCTATACATGTAACACATATATACCTGTAACATGGTAGTGACTGCGAAAAATAAGATGATCGTTTGCGTAAGATCAAAAAGTTCCGGCAGGCAGTACAGAACTACAATGAAATAAAGTAAGTAAACCATTTGATTTATAAACATTTTTAAAACAAAGTAAGATTTTCTAAAAATAAACGAAAGAAAATATTTAATAGACAATTAATTATTAAGAAACAATAAGCAAACAGAATATAAAAACAATATCCGATTAGTGGCCAAACACAAGCCTATGAATTTTATTCTCAGAGCATGACTTGCTAAGAAAACTGCAAGCACTGACATAATCGAATTGTGAAAACCTTAACTGCATAAAGATTTAAAACATTGTTATTACAGTTCAGTTTCAAAAGAATATTGTTTTGAAAACGATGATCTTCTGAAACAATGTGACCTTACTCGAGCTAGCGAAAACAAACCCGAATCTTCGGATGTGGTACGGTGTGCTTTGAAAATATATTACGAGTACCTGACACTAGTAAAAAACTGAAGATCTAAAGTCACCATGTAGAAACTAAAAAGGTCTGTTAATAAACAAGTATTTTTAAACACAACTTACAAAATATTTGCTATGTGCCTGATGTTGAAATAGACCCAACATTGCTTCAAGATGCTAAGCAAACAACAAAGAAATCAATTTGCTTAAATGGAAATAAAAAGGTCAAAATATGTCCAACAAAAGATGAGGACTAGGAGATTGTATGCATCAAAATTAAATAACACAATTATTAATGCAAATGTGAAATCGTGGTATTGACTTTTAAGAAAAAAAATATAAATTTTAGTCCTTTACATATTTAAATAGCTAAATTAAATTTAAGACGCCGTTTTTATGTTGAAACTAAAAAAGCATATAACTATTCAATGACCGGAACAATTTAATCACCTATAATTCGGAAACAAAAATGGCAGGTACCTTTATTGATGAATATGAACCCCAAGTAGCCCAAGCGCCGAAAGACGTATCTACGGGCAGACAAGAACGCTGAACAAGTCAGTGCTCCATGAGAAAAAACCTTTTAATTCAATTTCCTAGAACGAGTATCCTGCGACAACGGATGTAGACAACGTGTAGTTGGAATTCATTGTCTTAATATTTTTTTGTAGAATACATTGAACCCGGGTGTGATCTGCGCGACCCCGTCGATTTTAGGATTGACATGCACTTTCGGATATGACGATTCTCTTTTGTACTTTGTGCAATGCGACTAAATATCCACATGTCGCGTCGAAATCGTCAGTAGCAATGAATAATTAGCAGCACCCAAAATCGGCTAAAAACATTCATCTTATTTCCTAGCTTGCATTCTACAGTCTACGAAGCAAAATTGCACGTGTCAGTGGTATAGCATAAAAAATATTTTTAGTCGCAGACTGCTACGACATGTCGCAGCCTGGTCAGCTCGAGATAGGTCGTAAGTTGAACGCATGGTGTTCAGACAGTGGTGACAGCACGAGTACATGACTCGCTGGATGACCGGTCCATGGCCGAGGTCGCGTTGAATATGCAGCACCACGAACCACGTTTAATATTAATATGAAGCTTCTTAAAATACTACCTGGGGGACAATCAAAGCGATAATCGTATGTAGATATGATATATGAATGTAGATGGGGCGGTTGACCTGCCTGCCCTGCGCTAGCGCAACGATCAACATGTTTTAGGATTCCGTGAATTTGATTTGTCACACGCAAGGTTCCGTGCCTCCCGTCATGGTTGTGGTGAATGTTTCGGATTCCATAGCCATGACACATAGGGCAAGGAAAGTCAAGTGCGGTTTTTAGTCGGTACCAGTCCGACATACCCCGCCCGAGCGCAAGAGCTCCAAAAAGATTTTCAAAACCCCAAAAAATGATTCTGTGCCTCCTATATGTTTTTCTCTCATTGATTGAAACGTCAAATCGAAATTCATAGATAAATGATAAAATGAATTAAGGTTGTTGGCAATGAATCATAGATCGTTAAATCACAACTTTTTATGGCTATTGTTTTGTTGCAATATTAAAGTATTATGTAAGTAAATCTGTATATGCCTGTTTTTTCCTAAATATATAATTGTAAGTAATAACAGCATTCATCCGAATTTCAAACATCCAGCTGACATTCAAATTGACAATGAAATAGTTGTATTCGAGATATGGTGTTGGGAGTACCTATGTAATAATTATTAATGTTTGCTGTGAAGATAGGTTTATAATAAAGCTCAATTTATACGACTGGAACAGTAGCATAATCTAAATGAGAGCGAAGACAGAATATTGATCACTACTTCCGCTACCGGAGAAAGTTAGCTAAAGGTAAATAACCCTGGGGTTAAAACTTGACACAGAGAAATCGACAATTCACCAACAAGATAATTATTACTAGGCTACTAAAAACCACGATACAATGGTTTTTGACATCACTAATTTTGAATGATACTAACCTTGTTATATTTACATATTTAGGAGTTCAAAAAACTATGTGTCTCTCCTAAGAATATATTTTCATGTACAAGTAGGCTCACTACAATATTTAATCGAGATGGAAACTGAATACCTACAAGTTTTTTTTGACCGTGAGTCGAGTATTTCGAAAGGTCATGGATGACTTCTACGTATTCGAAATGATAATCTAAATAGATTTTTAATTTCGTTGTAACTTTGCTGAAACCTTTTATCAATTTGGGAACATGTCCTCTATTTTCTTCTGCTAGGTTGTACAGGAATTATTTTGTATCCTTCTTACCTATCATTTAAATTTATGGTAGTAGTTAGGACTTCTCAAAATTTAATTTATGCAAATAAATGTAGGTAGTGAGTGTCAAAATGAAAAATGTACCTTGAGGCATAATATTACATTTGCCAAAATTTTACATCAATTATACGTCAACAGAACTGAAATACGTCAAACATGGAAGATTTAACTAATTCAAATTAGGCATTTGCAAACTCATACTCTTTTCATGAGAATAATGTTTGGAGTTTTAAAAGATTTAAATGAGTCTTTTAAATTATTTACAAAAAAAGAAAAATATCTAGTTTGAGATAGAAGAGGAATCGTTGATATGTCGAATAAAACTTAGATTTCGCCTAAAGTTTTGTATGTTTACTAATGCTTTAAATTTCTTAGAAAAGTCAGGGAATATTAAACAAACAAGTTACTTATAGCACAGGCCAGTAAGCAATATTAAAGTTCCAGGCATTAAAGTTTGTCATAAAATATGACCCTGTAGATACCAATGAGATTATATTACCAACGTCACCTAAAACAATGACACGCTTCCTTGTCTCTTTTACGTCACGTTAAGCCATTCACAAATTTTGATAACCATTACTACGTCTACCGATATTTTAAATCACGAAGATAGACTTACCTGCACAGAAATCCATTTACCAGACTGAGTGGACCCATTGCGCCTAGAAAAAAACATCCTTGCCCTGAATAATTATTAGCTGCGTAATAACAGTACCCATTCCCCATGCGATGCAACGTGTTATTTTTATTAATTAAAGAAAGAAGACCCTCTAGAGGATCGTAATATTTGTTTTTAAATTATTTCAGCGCAAATAGCTGCATTTTGAAAAAAACATAATACCATAATACGTTAATTTATTTTCCAGAAGATTTGATTTACTGTCAGTCCGTACAAATCGAGCCATCTATTTTATAGTTATTCTCATATCAATAGGTCTATATATTTATGGCATGCGCTTTCCTTAAACGAATATACGTGTCTATTGTGTGAAGTACGGACAATCATTGTGTACTTGTAGTGATTGAAGCGAGGAGCACATGATGCGCGGGCGGCGCGCTATTGCGCACGCGACGTGATTGATTAAACCATCCGCTTGCCGCCCACAAGCGCACCCGCAACTTTTTATCTAATTATCCTTAAATGGCATTAAGTGATTTGACATTAATAAAAAAAATGCATATTACTTACAGCAGTTTAGTAACTAAATTTCATCTAGGAAGTCGATTTTTCAATAACTATGTACTAACCAGTCGCATCGATTTAATCCTTTGTATGTTGTTTTATTTGTATCAAATTATTAAAAATGGAAATACTCAAAATTTTACACATACAAATACAAAATGTTTACATACAAATTAATTAAAAAGTTCCATCAATAGTAGATAGCGTTAGTCGTAGTAGTTCGGACAACTCTCTTCTTGCGTTCATTGAGTTTACGACACGGCAGCGCGTGGGCAATAGTCGATCGATATCAATAATGATAGATTTAATCCTCTGAACCGGTCTTCTATTTTGTCTTAATCGTTTTGATCATTACAGAGAGTGTGCGGCACGCCTGCCGTGTGCACGCGCCGATGCCGTGTTCTGTGTTTTATATTAGAACTGAGAGCCTGTCACACCCAATTATGATTTAACCCATGTTTAACCTCAATTGGTTAACGATCACTCATTTTCACGCAACGTTAAATGGCCGTCTCGTGGTAGAGATTTATTCCAAAATAGAACTAACTAGAGAAACAGATTTTATTTTGTATAGAGTAAGCGATTACAGCACTGCGTGAATGGATGGATAATTGGAAATATGATAAATTTAACTATTCTTATACGTTAGCTAAAAGGTGATAAGAGACCGAATCACCTCCATTTCCAATACCTAAGTAGTATGCTGTGCTGAGTATGCTGACCACCGGTACAAATTCAAACCCTGGCGGCTAAACGAAAAATTAAATTAACCTTTTTATGTGAACAGTTAAAAAACTTTATTTGAATTACACAGATAAAAATTCTGTAGTTAAAAATCAATCATCCTATTCTCTACCCTAGTTTGAAATTTATCTTTCGCATTTAAATGGTGGCCGACACATTTAGAGTAGTCCCTTCAAAAGTTTCCCTTTCAAAGAAAGGAATGTGTAGAAAGAATTTGGGCACTATTGAGACTACGAAACGACGTAGTTTAAGTTCATCCTAATCGATGCAGATATAGCAAAGGTCTGAGAACGATGCGTCAAGTCGTAAATGAAAATATCTCATAATAAATTACCGTTATATTTCATACATTTACAATCAAGTTTAGACTAACTATGTAACCATTAAGATAATGTAGCGATCGCGACATTTCAAAGGCAGCACGTGAATTCCCTTTTTATCGGAAACGTAATTGCGAAATACTGCTATGATTGCTATTATTGTACGATAGCGAGTTGCGATATAATATGGAGCAAGTTCGATTACCTTATGTAAAAACCGAAGAATAATGATCGTTTTTTTTCGGTAGAAGAACATAAAAAGTCCTTTTCCGAAACGAAAGATACTGCGAGCAAAATCTAGTAAAATATATAAGTAGGTACTAGCGTTCCGCCAGCGGCTTCGCCCGCGTGATCTGGTTACCTACTTCTTATAACTTTCATCCCCTATTTCGAGCCCTTACAGCCCTTTTTCGCATTAAAAAGTAGCCTATGTCCTTTCTCAGGCTCTATCTCTATCTGTGTACCAATTTCAATTTCCTTTAAATCGGTTCAGTAGTTTTAGCGAGAAAGCGCGACAGACAGACAGATAGTTACTTTCGCATGCATAATATTAGTAAGGAATTAAGGATATACAAGCGAATTGGAAAAAACTCTACTATTCTTAGATAGCTTTCTGCAGTTTTAAGGGTAGAACTTTCGCAAAAGAAAACCTTGAGTCGTAGTTAAACAAACATTTTTATTACTTTTATCGATTACATATGTAGATATAGTACCTACGTGTTTTGAATTAAGATTTTTCTAGATACCAACAGGTCCTCAACCTTTTCTTGTATCAACAAAATTTATTCTGTACTGCTGATGCATCTGAACCCATCCCAGTAGATGTGAATGACATCAGACATTGCCGATTATATTACCGATCATACATTCATGTAAACTTTCCTTGTAAGTTTCTTTTATGTATTATCCTGTCCACAAGAAATATACGAGTGAATTATGCATATTCTTAAACATTGTACACCTGAAACAATTTAAAAACTTTAGGCATCTACTTACTAAAATCCCAAAAATTGGCGGGTTTTCCTTAAAGTATTGCCCGATATTTTATTGTTTATGAAAATATTTAATTTATCATAATTTTATGAAAAAAGGAAAAGCCCACTAGATAAAAAATATAAGTTTCAATGAGTATTTAATTTTTGCGTAGTCTTACACACAAGATATCTACCCACCCACAGTCCCATATAATAGGAAAAGAACAAATCTAAACTAAATGAAAATTACCTAATAAAAAACCCAACAACACCGGTATCAAACCCAGGTGCTCAGCAATCGCGCTTGCCCAATGAGACCCATAGTAGTCTCCATGTTTACAATAATAAATTAATGAATGTGCAATTGGTTATTTGATATTTTTTACATTATTTAATAAAGTATTACAGATGATAATATATAACTAATATAAGACTTATTATACCTACAATAAGTAATATGTAAATTGAGCTTTGGTTGGAAATAAGGTAGTACAACCATATTGCCATACAAAAAAATTGGAACATAACTCTGCCTGTTTATAAATGTATGTCACCTTTTCACGCCTAAACCACTGAACAGATTTCGATGAAATTTGGCAGAGATAAATTGCATCCTGAAGAGCAAAGCCTACCTTTTGTTTTCAAAATATCAGTACCTACCTAGGTCAGTCCTTTTTGCGAGTGAAGCCGCGGCCAACTGCTTGTAGTAGTGTTTGTTATAAATAATAATTATTATGCTTAATAGCTGACTTTTCCTTGTCTGTATGCTATGCGTATGCTTATGCGTAATTTGCAAAAGGGACCGATGTAAACATTGATGAAAGCAAACACAGTCCAATGGTCGGGATCAATTATGCATCGTCTGAATAATGCATAGGCTTCGGTCAGAAGTGCGTTTACCCCGTAACGTCTGCATTTTTAATATGATCCCGAATGTTGGTGCATCGCCCTTTGCCCTACACTCGAGGTGAACTATCCCACAGAGGCCAATACTGGACCACGCTGTATAAATTATAAAACAAAAGCTCTTATCCCTTTCAAACGACATAGATGCTTATAAATGTTCAACAGCATTTACCTTATCTATGTATTTTCATTTGATGCATTAACACTGCATTAAAATAAATACCCACGTCATAAACTACGTCAAACAAAACCAAATTGATAGCCAATTAGTTCTAATTACATGTGATTAGGGCACATGAAATACTTTCACAGTTTTTTATACGCTAAGTAATAAAGGGAAAACCTATATGGCTTAAGTCATATTTTAAACAGCTACCAATTGTAGTGATAAAGCAAGGGATGAGGAAAATCTCAAACGAAATTCCGAGTAGATTATTAATAATCGATTAAAAATTATCAACAGCCCGCCTACTGAAATTAATGAATTGACACACTTGGGTTTTGTCACGTATGCTCCTAGCAAATTGGTTTTAAAAATATCCTATCACCTGTTAATGAGAGCAACAATCATAAAAATCACACTGGCCCTAATGTCGATCGCCAATAAATTAATAACCGCAAACAAAATTGATGCCATTATCACTATCATTATGACGTATGATAGAAAATGGACCGCTTAATGCGATATAGCTGTTGCACGCGGTTTCACTAGTGACCAATAGGAATCCGTTTAACAGTTTTGACGTGATAAAGTAACTGTCAGATATAAAGATAATTGCTTTTGAGTTTAGATATTATTAGAACAGAAGTAGGTATATGGATTTCGAAGATTCATTCATCATCCGCTTCCAGTCTAACCAGGAAAAAGTATAAAGAGTACCTACTTACCTACCGAGAATAGTACCTACAAAAATCGAACTACGAAGTTTCGACTGAAGGATCGGACGCTACAACGAAAATGTTTTGAATCTGACAGACGATGTTTTGTTCGTAATTTCCTTCTTGCCATACATTAACGCTACTTCCAAATGATATTTGATGTGGCTGTTTCAATAAACAACAAAAAAATACAAACTTCATAATTATATTACTTGGGTTTCGTGTTATCGACTCCTTACAAATAAATTATCCGAAAGATGTGTTGTTGTTTGTTTACATTAGCTCTTTTACTACACTGAAAAAGAATATGTATTTAAAGTGGGCATTGCGTTGCTATTTTGCATCCCTAAAAGGACTATTTACTTCAGCGGTTTAGGCGGTAAAAATTAGCACACCAATAGACGATTTTTTTATGTTAATATCGATATATTATGGATAATCTTAAGTTTGACCATGGATCATTGAACCAGAGCTGTTCCTGAAAAACTAGAATACACCCAGATGCTAAAATTCTTGTTAATTCCATTTTCGCACATTAACGCGCTGCTATTTATATGACTGGTGTTTCAGTTGCTGCTGCTGCTTTTTGACATAATATTACGATAAAAACGTCTTAAATTAAATTCTTGACGCATTATTGCATTAAGCGGTTGGTAATTAAGTTAGGGCACGCGCCTAAAGGTACAAGTCCTAAGGCCTACGTGACTTCTGACAGGGCACGTCAGCCTCACATCTACCTAGCCCTAATCGATTTACATTTAAAAACGATTTGATGACCGGATTGTTAATTAACGTGACTAACTACTGAATCAAAATGTTTATGTTTGTGGAATTTCTTGTTGTGTTAACAATATTAGGAGTATGTTTGTTTTTAAAATGTTATTTAATATATTGTTCGAAAACTTCATTTTGAGATTGATCATATTCAAATCTTTCCAAAACCTTTATGCTTTATTATTCATATAGTGTTCTAAAAAAATATACACCGGTTTTTTATTTATCAGCCCAATTTGTCCCACTGCATCGCAAAGGCCTCCCTGCAATATTTCTTTGAAATTATTCGGGATTTTCGAACCGGCTGAGCGGCGCGGGCGGCGGTATTCTAAACGTAGGCGTAGTACGATTCTGGTATAGTTATTCTATGACGTATTCAATGGTTGATAATAATCGCATAGTACCTATGTAGATACTATGCGAGTCCTTTAACCAAAGAACTTGGGCATGTCCTTGATCATTGTAGAATACTAGTCTCAAGTCTGTTATCATATCGTGTGATAAAAAAGCCTATCTACGTATTTAGGTAGGTAGGTACGTATTGTATCTGTGTAAGCCTTAAATAACGTACACTAAAGAAGTATAGATTCCTAGTCCTAAGTTTACCTAAGTGCAAAGAATTAGAGGGTAATAGATGACAGCAGTAGTACCAACTATTAATACAATTCAATCACATTTTAAATTTATCACCGGAGCTTCCGATAGTGACGGATAGATAAATAATACAATCGTTGACGTCATAGTCAAAGCGAATTCATATTGAATAACAAATTTATGAAAATTATATTCGTTAAATGACAAGTGCGCAGTGATGTTTTATATAATGAAGAAGGAAGATATTAAAAGTATTTTAACGCAGAAAATTCAGACTCCAATACCGTGTAGCTTCATCTTTTTAGGGACGAAACAATAGAGAAACTATTGTTGTGTCAGATGAAGGGTTCCACCAAGTGAACCTTTCCATTACGCCGAAAGGCCTGGACCTAGGCTCGCCTACGTAAGTACGTACCTACGTAACTCTTTTACGTCAAAATCCGCTAAAAAGAGCGTTTACTACTTCACGATCTAAGGCGGCCTAGACTGGTAGTCCTACTATGTATTTATGATAATCCGCAATAGGCTCGCCGGTGCTCGTGCTTCAGTACCTATATGGCTGAAAGTTCAGGGTCCTTTCATAGATTGAGGGGATCAGTAGCCCAAAAAAGACAGTCATGGCCGTCACAATGGCCGACATAATTGACGAATGTATTAAATTTTCTTCTTTTGCTAGCGACTCCTGACAGAAATAAAAGCCTCCCATTGTAGTTCGAAGAGAACTCGGTAAGTCGGTATAGAACACAATTAAAACAAAAGAATGGATACACATGAATAGGTAGATATAGGAAAACAATATTATACTAATTCAATATACAAAAATGTGTTTAAAATCTTCTTGGATACAACTTCCCAGTCTTTCTATTTGAAAGTGTAGGCAACACAACACATTAAATTTATGCAGTTATTTTAAAAACAGAGGTCAATGTCGCTCACTAGTGGGCAAACACAAATGAGTGAATGCTTTACAACAATGTTTTGAATCAATAAACTTGTAGGTAGGTATATAGAAATTTGGAAGATTTTCAATGAATGAATTTTAATGACAAATCAATGGCTTGTTTATTAGAATCGCGAAAAACAAACTGGATAAGTGGATACCCAATGTTTATGCAGTAAGTTCCCACTTTCCAGTTTTATGTTTTAAGTGGACTAGCAGTGTGTTTTGTTTTCTATGAAATTGTCCATAATATCAATAAGACTTCCCGCTAAATCGAATATTTCAATTCGCTCGCCCGCTCTTTATTAAGTTTGTATAGAATTGAATCAGCACAGTAATAGGTATACTATTGGTGAATTTTTGGTGTACCTACACATCAGAACACCTCTGCCTAGTACCGAGAAATACATGCGTAATAGTATCCTTAGTTTACCTTCGCTCTGCAACAAGATACGCCTGATCAAATACTTAAACATTCTCTACATTTGAGACATTGTTGCTTTATCGAAGCGAAAAGGCGCATAGTCACTGCACAGAGAAAAAATAGTTTTTGTTAACAGTGTTAAAAAAATCACTTGTAATATAACATTATAAAAAATATAATATTTTACTTATTTAGAAAATAGCATAATCGTAATTCCTGTAATACTTAAAAGCGCGCTAGAAAGGTTAGCTGGTTTATAAGTTTGATTAAAAGATTAATTTATATTGTGAATAACACTTAACTAACACAGTTAGGAATTCTTCATGAACACCGAACTGCTACTCCAAATAAATATAGATCCATCTATCTGAACTAGAGTAAATTAAATTAATTACCTATGCGAAATACCACTCATTCGCTCTATTTCGGAAACTAAGTATAATAAGCCTAACTTTAAATTTGGCAGTAGGTGACTCTCGTAAAAATTAGTTCATCGCTTCATCGTTCATCACGTCGTGTGTACGTATACTTTTACACGCACGGGTTGCCGGCTGCTGAGACGAGAGATGACAGATGATTTGGTGGCTAGGCTACCTACGACCTAGGTACCTGTTTTTTCATCGGGTGGGGAAATGCTCCTTATGCATGCAGCCCCCCCACTCGGGGATGCGGGACGGCTATTTATAGTCGGAGAAATATGGAGAAGCATTTACAGTAAAGTTGCCTATGACAAGGAGTTATTTTTAAAGTATTTTCAAAGCACGGTTGCGCATGGAGCCGTGCCGGCCATAAATGCGGCGCGCGCGCAAGGCACACAATCGCTCCCCGCCCCGTAGGTATTCTGTGGTCGTACAATGCGATCACGTGACTGCATTGACGTCAATACTGACCTCTGCCAACGGCGGCATCGCGCCTGCCTCCTGCCTGCTTATCTCACTCAAAATACCCTACATACACGCATGTAAACGAACAATTACATACACTGAATTCCTTCCACTTAATTCCATAATGAGGTTATTTAGAGTCAGATGTTGTTTCAAAGGTTTGGGTTAAGTAATATTATTTTGCTGGCTTGCTATTAACATGAAGATCAGTTGTATCAAGGTTTTCGTACAAAATAATAAAGTTATATATTTTTTTACCTTCTATTGTAAAATTATGTAGTACTTAAGAGCTATTACTTATTTACCTACAAAATGGAAAAGGAAGACCGCGTTGAATGAATAGAAATCAGAACATTATCATAGGTGATAGAAGAG
This sequence comes from Acronicta psi, assembly GCA_946251955.1. Classification (NCBI taxonomy): domain Eukaryota; kingdom Metazoa; phylum Arthropoda; class Insecta; order Lepidoptera; family Noctuidae; genus Acronicta; species Acronicta psi. Next base: position 6,506,738 of record OX276472.1, on the reverse strand, counting down.
TTTTTATGTCTAAAAACAACGAAGTCATTTCTGAAATTCTAATTTAAAACAAAAATTGGCACATTTTACACAGCACCATCTATGTCTCTCCTACTCAACCTAACCCTTAGGGTTCCTTTAGTAACTTTGTGTACTTTTAGTTTCCATGTAATATTGCCAGCCAGCATTATTGCCATTAACGGACCACTAAGACTTATAAGAACTCTTGAGGCTGATTGATGACCAGCCGACCACCCGCCCGTTGGAGTCTGTCATATAAGGCACTTTTCGTGTGTCAGAAAGTACTGAAATTGCGCTTTAGAGCCGATTGCCCCTCTCGGCCTCTCTGTTAAGGGTCGACAACGCATCGGCAACAACTCTAGTATTGCATGTGATCATAAGCTGCGTCGACTTATTTCATCGGGTGGCTTGTCTGTGCTTACCTTCAAAAACCATAAATACAAACTGCTACTGAGAATTTCATAAGAAATCCCTAAAATACTGCTCTACTTATCTCTATCTCTATCATTCGAACCAAGGGTAATAACAGGGCTTAGGTTCCTATAACAACTAACAACTATGAAAACAGTAGACCTACAATCGAAAATTAAAAAAAGTAGGTAAGTATCTCAAAATATTTCAAATAGTATAATGAATTTCAATCACGTTTTTCTAGCGAGTGATAGCAATGCAAAGCATCCACTTACTTTCAGAAAAAGCAGCCAAATCCACGTGACCAACGATCACTTACTATTAAAGTATGCGACACAAAGTTTTCCTTTTTATTTTAATCAATTTCGTTAAAATTTACAATGGGATGACCGTACATAATCCATTCCATTTTTGCGGCGTGCACCTGCGTCAGAAAAATACTAAAAGTAAAACGAATAATCAAGGTTTATCTATCGGCCTTTTAATCTTTAGGTAAAGCAGACAGTTTAACTTCCATGTTCATTTGTGGCACAATCACGGCTGAACCAATTAGCAAGTAATTCGGTATACACATAACATAGTATGTGTCCGGGAATAACATATGGGGTAACCTTCCTAGCAAAATATAGGATTCTCCTAAAAACTGACATGGATTCTACGTATCGGATTTAAATGAAAAATAAATTATTAGACTTAATGACCAGCACTAATTAGTTCTTTATTAATGTAATAACGGGGTTTTTTCAGTAGGTAAGTTTTTTGCTGCGCCTACCTACATGGTCTCGTAAAATTTCACGTAAACAAAAACTCAACACGTGCCGCAATTTTTTATGACAACGCCGAAAACAGTAAATAGATTTCGTGGGTATTGTCAAGTGATATTAAAATATCATGAATTTAAACTAAAGATACATTAAACATGCCCCTTTCCTTTCGTGTGCTCACACGTGATGCTCGAAAATAAATAAAATAATTAAAAAATACAGTGTTGCATCTCGCGAGTGTGGGTTTGTCAGCAAGCAGTTCGCACGGACATAAGGGACGATTAAATGTAAAATTATACATCGACAGACTTGCCAGAGCACGTGTGACGTGAATACTAAGTGCATTACCCTAGTGCAACACTAGTCCGGGCGACTGGTGGTCAAGTACCCTTCGACCGGACAATCTAGCTAATAGTCATCGAATCAGCACAACCAAAGTCTCCTTCATTAAAACACCATGATGTATCAATTGTCCTACCCATAGGTTTGTCTACCATAGGTGAGAGTGGCATTACGTCTCATATTGTAGGTATTTAAACTAAATTTTGTGACAACAAATTATTTAGTAATCAGCTTTCAGACATGTCAATCACTTTCACCGAATATTTTTTGTGTAAGTAATAAATAATTCAAATTAAGGTGACCTAAAAAAACAAAACAAATCTGTGAGAAATTTCTTTGCGTAGGTAGGTAGGTACAAATGGACATGTAGGGACCTAGGGACTAGGGCAAGCAAGAGAATAATTTTCTTATACAACCATATTAAAATTAGGCAAAAACACAGTGCATAGGCACACCATAGTCCGATATGACGTCGTCGTCGGTTCCATTCTCCGTAAGTATCTCCCCATATTATAGAATAATTTACATTGACCTCTTTAATAACGAAATGGACAAAAAAATCCGAAGCCTGGCGACTTTCATTAGATAGTTGTCTGATATAGATACACGGAATTAAAAAAAAAGGTACTAATTACTTTTACATAAAAAATTTAACCGACGGCGCGACGGAAAAGTAACTGATAAGCGAAACAGAAAATTTTTGGCTTTTGAGGCTTAACAAATTTTGTCAACAAGTTTCAAACAAACAATCATCAAAGATCACATTTTTATTTAAATGAGTCCACAATTAACGGAGAAATGGGAGATAATGTACTTTTTATGGTTCACATAAAAAAAACATACACCCAGCATAGAACCTCCTCCCGGTTCTCGTCGGTTAAAAAGAAAACAAACTAGGTAAAATAAAACCCCATTTCCTTCATTTTGCATACATAGACGGAATACATAATATTGTAACAAAATAAAAACGCTTTAGGCATTATAAATAGACAGATATCAATCGATTTCTCGAATCCTCGAAAATAATACAAAAAATCAACTAATGTTTTTACTTTCATGACAAAGAGAGTAAATCGTTTAATACACTTACCAATTCTAATACAAAGTACCTTCTCGTGCTAAACTCGGATTTAATGTAAGCTTCAATTATTCTGTCACGTGCAATTCATACAAATAGAAGAAAGGAAACTGTACTATTAGGTTCCCTGGACGGAGAAAACGTGAGTCGGGATGTACGGTCGGCAGCGGTCACTCACCGTCCGCAAGACGCGACGCATGATCGCATGTTTGCTGTACACCGTACGGCCTTCCAGAACGAATCGACAAAATAACGAAAAAATATCATTAATATTAATACTTTCAAACGTACCTAGGTGATTTTACGGAATCTAAGAACTGTATTGTTTTTATTGGGTTGATTTTTATTCCTCACCTGACATCTACTAGCTCACCTAGGAGATTTAGTTAGCATTCTTAGTTTCTGAGACATTAAGGTTGAGTTGAAGGGATGACCCATTTTCATTGCTATTGAATGTAGTTATATCTGTGCTGAATAGATATTATTAAACTTATTATTTCGACACATTACCTACATAAAGCCCGCACAGCAACAAACCACGTAGATGTAAACAGTAATATTCGTAGGGAATTCCCATATTTGTGTTGATTTAACACTACTGGTGTAGACCTACTTCGTTCATATATGCAGGTACTCATGTCTTTACGGGCGCTATCTTTTACCAGCCATTTTGTTTACATAGTATAAAAGTAGTAAGTATAAAACAAAGTCACTCCCGTTGTTTGTACGCTTAGATCTTTTAAACTACGCAACGGATTTTACCGCAGTTGCAATATTTTTTTTTATTTTGTAACGAATAAACTCAAAAAGTACTGGACCGATTTGAAAAATTCTTTCCATGTTAGATAGCCCATTTATCGGGGAAGGCTTATAGGCTATATATCATCACGCTACGACTAATAGGAGCGGAGTAGTAATGAAAAATGTTGCAAAAACGGGGGAAAAAATTATAAAACCACGCGGGCGAAGCCGCTGGCGGGAAGCTAGTATGTAGTATACCTACATGCATATTATAGTAAGGAAAAGCTGAGAAATTCAAACATTAGTATCTTATTAAACCCTGCGAAGCCGGGACCGGTCGGCTATTTTATAAAAAAATATATATATCGCAAGTAGGTACTCCTGTCTTTACAGATAGTTTTATCCATAGGTATTCAATACAAAAAACTATTTAACACCTTCTTGATAATTTCAATTGCGATATTCTAGTCATAAACATAGGTGTTAGATAATAAATTGATAAACATCTCAGGAATTATGCTTCGTTATAAAAATTGCTCAAAATACCGAATAATAGAATATTTTTTATTTGCGTAAGTGCCAATAAACCCTACCTAATACGCATCTAAATAATCATCTCAGTGGTCAAATATTGTTCTTAGTGGGAAAACCCCAACCACCTCTAGTATTTACCAAATATCTTGTTTTTATACTAATTAAACATACCAAAGATTTGCCTATGTACGTTACACATACCTAGGTAAATTGTTGGATAATAATGAATAATACATAATGCACATAACGTTTACGTAGAAGACTACAAATATACGTACATAGTGTTTTGAAGGAATATAAATATACTTACCTTGTTCTCATGCAGAGAGTTCATTGCCGGGTGAACTTACAATTTAATTTTGGTACCGATAAAGAAGAAGTAAGAAACAATACCTATTGACTTATCCTACGAGAAAAGAAAATAGTCTCAATCTTTTCTACCAATAAGGTGGCAATCAAGCATACTGGCCGCCCGATGGTAAGCGGTTACCGTAGCCTATGGACGTTATTCCGCCTTAATTTGTAAAGTAATGCTGTTGTATCGTTGATTCTGAGACTTGACGAAACCGGTAAAACTTCCCAACCCCTTCCCTACTTGTGGAAGACAGCCACCATAAAGTTTTGAAGTCCTACATAGTGATTGATACGCGACCTGTGTTTACCAACCTCATTCTTACATTTAAAATATAGCCTGAAAACAAAGTCTTCTTTTTACCCGACGATGGCAAAAAGCCAAAAGGGATGGTAATGAATTGGGTAACTGGCAGTCTATTAATCTTTTATCTATTGCAGAAACTACTCAACTGATTTTATTGAATGAGGTGTCAAAGGTACGAGAAACTTAGGATATGCTACTTTTTCTGCAGCTCAGCAGTTTAGCATTTTATCAGTTCAAGGGTTTAACAAATCTCCAGTTCAATGTCAACAACAATTAAATATAAAAATCTGGATAATGTCTACATTCCGCTTCGTTTTATTGAAATTTCAAGAAAGCTTAGGGCGTCAAATTCTCTGAGAATATTGCTCATAACAAACTATTAAATTTTCAATTTTGACAATACCTTATGATTGACAGTGTGGTTCTCTTTTCGCCGTTTCTCCTTCCGAGTGAAGTTAATTCCATTCTGGAACTGCAAAATAAAATTGTTAATAATTGTATTCGTGACCTTGTCTGCTAGTGATTGGAAGCTAAAACTAGATGCTGTTTGACCTTCAAAATGTAATTAATACATTTTGGTTTTTTAATAAGATCTCCAAGTAAAACTGGTTCTCACACCGGTCTAGAAAGGCCAGAAAATGTACAAAGGACTCATTTGTTACTCAACTCTTTCAAACAAACAAAACCGGGTCTTATGTGGCATAATTATTTACCTATTTACTGTCCCGCTGCTGGACACAAGTATTGAGAGATGTTAGGCTATAATTATTCTACTATAATAATGTTTGACCAAGTGTGGGTTAGTAAGTAGAATACCCACGCCGTCGTCGATAAAATAACAGACTAAAGCATCCACCATTTCCTCTCGATGTTTTCTTTTGCCGTTCAATAATGATTTGCGAAAGTCGGCAGTCTGTGGTCATACCACCATAACCTTAGAAAGGAAAACTCCTTAGAAGTAAAAATAATTACCTACTTTCATAACAATCATCAACATCAACCCATTAACTGTCCCACTGCTAGAGCGAATAGAGTTAGGAATTAGATCCACCACGTAGGCCCAGTGCGGGTGCCCAGACATCACATGCCGCGTCGAGAAAATCTCTAAACTGGGGGCCTACGACTTGACAGTCCAGTGGTTACGTTCCTTTACTTTTGTATCTTTTAAAGAAACAGTTTACTCGAGATAATTTTTTATATATAAGATTTTGCTAAGATCTTAGAATATAGAATGTAACCAAGAGTTGAGCGTCATAGAATTTAAATAGATGCACTAGCGCACTTTAATGGTGGTATAGAGGTATAAGCCACCAAAACTAGTAGGAATTACCAATGTGGATCAATGATTCAATGATTATGGGGGTAATTAAAGGTTTTAGTCGTTACGAGTTTAGGATTTTTCCAATATTCTGCCTTGTCCCTAGGTGACAAAACGATTCATGAGGATTATCCGCACCCCGAGATGTCGTCTATATACAATGAGACGAGATTCATCAACACAGATAAATTTTGCACTAACATCAACCCTTGAATAACTACGGGACTAAACCAGATACCTACATTGTTTTTACTCACAGGAAATTGGGAAATAGAATATCGAGGTGATAAGCTAAATCTTTCACAAATCATTTTTATTAGGTCACTTTAGTTGATGTTAAATAACAATACGTATATAAATCAATACAGGTACCTACCATTATAACCTTTATGCTTATGATGTAAGTAAGTATTGGTAATATTCGGAGGAGTTATACCTAAGTAAAACTTGAATAAACTTACAGCACAATGAAAACAGCTGAATAGCGACGAAGGAGGCGTGTGAACGATGCCTGTCGGTGAGCCGGACACTTCACACGAATCCGTGAGGTTGCATTTTCCCACCACCTGCCAACAAATTTCAAAATGGTACTTACTTATACTTTACTTTTATATAATATTCAAAGAACGCTGAGTTTGTTTTTCGTAATAAAGTAGTTTTATCTGTAACAAGTGCCTACCTCCGTAGTACGGTGTAACCCAAAACAATAGGACATAGAATACAAATTTAAAAATGGAATTTGTGTTTTTTGCGCGCTATGAGCACAGATAACTAAAGTTACTATGAGCGCTTTTTTTTAATTTTGAAAAACAAACAAAACCAACGATATTTTTTTTATTAAATGATCCACCTACTTACAAACATAAAAAAATAATTAATTAGGTAGTAATTAATTTACCCATATTGAAAGTATGAAGCTCATACACTGATGAATTATTGTCATCTAATTCACTAAAAAAGAACTAAACTTTCCTCAGGGAAAGTAATGTCACTTTTTCTTCTCTTTTTGATCCTTTTCAGCTAGCTCTACTTTTGAACTCTAAAATGAGGATTAATATCATAATTAGATTTATAATCCTGTACTTTACAAATCTAACCCACCTCTCGATTGTTTTTTATTTTTCTCAACTGGAGATTTGATTTCGACACATACGGTCTGCTCCCGGCCATTTTCCCACTAGATGGCGCTGTAGTCAACATTTTATAGTTTATTTTTTTTATTTTAATAGCCACTAAGTTGGAATGTCAGTGGAATCGCCGGGAGGGGAAAGACTTACACTGACTTTAAAGGTAAGGTCCTTTAAAAACGTCAAGTGCGTAGTACTCCCAACCTAGTTTCTACCTAATACCTCTAGAAATGAGAACCTCCTCTTTGAAGTCGGTTAAAAAGGCGTGAGTGTAGGTATGTAGCGCCTGTTAGTCACGAAACCTAAGCCGCACATCCGCGTCTCGCATAAAGTATAGGTAGGTAGTAGGTACCTATCTATTTTGACACGAACGTTATTTGCAAATTGCTCTTTAAAACTAGTAAATCCTATGTAATGTTATTCGATTTAACCGGTTTATACCTAGCTTTAGGGAAAATAATACAGTTCCCGCCAAATTTATTGTCCGGGACTCCGGGTTGAAGTTGGCACGAGCTAACTTTAACCAGGCCGTAAAAATTGGAAAATGAAAAATATTGAATTAAAATTATTTAAAACGACAGCGACTTGAGCTTTCGTTTTTATTTATTAAAATCCAATATTTTTCTGTCCGATTTTTACAGCCGGGTTTAAGTTAGCTCATGCCAACTTTAACCCGGACAATAGGTAAGTTTAGCGGGCACTGTAGGTAGGGAACTACGATCTCTTGATATTAGGTCATCTTCGCGGACGGGAGATTAAAGTTGACGAAGTTTTCGGCAAGAAAAATAAAATATGGGCAAAGAATTTGGTAAAAAGTGAACCCAGACTAAAAGAAAATATTCAGAAACAACGGAAGTTCGAGTGCAGGAAAACGTAGCAGACAAACCTCTTATCTTCTGAAACGGGATAAGCTATATCCATTACTACAAATATCTCTTATTTGATTTTGCAAAAGTGGACTGACTGCACTTGGCTGTTCTGATTGCATGTCATTCGGTAATGCATTCCTCCATTGCAGTATTAGTGCTGTGCTTGATGTACACAACGAAAACTAGACTAGAGAGACGCAACCTTTGCATGCTAGTTTTTAACCCCCGAGGCAAAAACGACGGGGTGTTATAATTAACCCCCGACGCAAAAACGACGGTGTGTGTGTGTGTGTGTGTGTGTGTGTGTGTGTGTGTGTGTGTGTGTGTGTGTGTGTGTGTGTGTGTCTGTGGCATTGTAGCTCCCGAACGGATGAACCGATTTTGAATTTGTTTTTTTTATTTGAAAGGTGAATTAGTCGGGAGTGTTCTTAGCTATGTTTGATGAAAATCGGTCCAAGATGGCCGCCGCTACAAGACAGCGGATTAAATTTTTTTTCACAACTCCGTCAATATGTGTATCAAATGAAAGGGCTTAACTAGTAGAATACTATACACTATGATAAATTTGAAATTCAAGATGGCTGCCACCACAAAATGGCAAATTACATTTCGTGTCGGGGGTTTTCAAAATTTTTAATTTAGGTTATGTGAATAAGAATAGAATGCCTGTGTGTACCATATCTATTATCTGGCTCCACCTATAGCAGTGTATCTTATAAAAAAACTATTCTATAATGACACGAGTTTTTACCCGCCACGAGTATGCCTATAGTTACCAAAAACTACTATGATAGAATGACCGTTTAAATACACAATTAACGCTTTTGAATTAAAGTTGCTATGCCATATCAATAGTAGGCATACCTAAATATTTTAACAATTCATTGCTCTCTATGACGCAATGGCTTCTTATCGACACGTCGCCTGTTTTGGTCACTCTTGGAATTGGTCAGTGTCCGGTATTGGCCGCCGTGTCGTGACTCGTGTCCGGTCTTTAAGCCAAGGTCGTGAGGTTCCGGTTTCAATCGTTCCTAAGCCTGATGGCTATTACAGTAAATAGTTGTTCGTATATATATGAAAATAATATTAGCTAGATAATTTCGAAAATACGAAAATATATATTATTGAGTTAATGCAGATATAAAAATAAATAAAATTTAAGTGTCTGTTTGTAATTTCAAATTAACAGCTTTTCCCTATGCATTAAAAAGTAATAAAACTATGTTTTAAATATTTTGTCTGTGTGTGTATCTGTTTGTTCCGGCTAATCTCTAAAACGGCTGGACCGGTTTTGACGGGACTTTCACTCGCAGATAGCTAATGTTATAAGGAGTAAAATGGGCTACTTTTATTTTAGAAATTAAAAAAAATTGATGAACGCGAGTAACAACTCGGGGAACAGATAGTATTATATCATCATATGGACCTTTATACCAATATCTAACACATAAAAGGCAGGGCAGGTCCAAGCCTTGTCCTACTCCACGAAAGGTGCGAATCACAGACGTAGATCTAATCTACTTACGTCTGTGGTGCGAATGCAGCGTATTTCAATGAATGTTCTATGAATGTATCCATGTATATGAATAAATAGCTGTTATATTGCTTGCTACTAAGTAATCTGAGTGAAGTAATAACGACGATTATGGTGACGATTATAATAATCATCACAACTAACACAATCCTATTACTCTTATCATCCTATCGCCTGGCTTTTTCTAGACGGACGGAATCCACAGAAAGTTCATACGGAATAAAGGTACCCTAAAATATTAGTGACGTCCATATAGTCACAATGCTACTTCAGTAGAAAACAAATTTAAGTCTCGTATATAAAACGTTCGTGCATTTTAATTTGTTTTGTTTTCAATATTGAATATATTTGTACATCGACTAAGTGCGACATAATGGGCGTGTTTGGTCGATAAAAGCACTTACTTATAAAAATTTAGAAGCGGTTACAGTTTTTTTAATTTTTTTCGGCAATTGCTACTTGCGGCTAGCTGTCATTAGTGTCAGTGATAGTTCTAGTTGACACTGTTGACAGTGAATACCGCTTAGCGATCGCCATTTTGCTTTTAAGAATCTATAATATAAGTGCTTTTATCGGCCAAAAACACCCAATGATAATAAAAAATTGTGAAGGTAGGTAATTTTTTACGTTGGTAAGGTCTGGAACCAGAAACTTATATTAAATACATAAAATAAATTAATATTATTTATCCATGATAGCCTGTGTATTATTAAGCTGATGTGTTTGTTTTCATTTGTTCCTACAACTTTCCAGTGGGTTCTTCTGTCCACTGAGTAATATAATTATGGTGAGCGAATAAAGTTATTATAGTTACTATAATGTTGTATAGCTGTTAATTATAATTAATAATAATAATAATGTTTGATCAATGACCCTTTTAGTAATAAGGTCAATATCAAGTATGAAGCAGCAATTTCGATAGCCGGCTCCACTCTACAGTGACGCAAATTAACGCGTCAAAATCGAGTAGGCAATTGTTTTAACTTATTTTGCAGAATATTAAGTTGTTCTAAGTAGGTATAAAGGTATGTTTTAACAACTCTTCGGCTAAACATAAATTTTAGATTGTTCGTTTCTTATTTTTATGGACGGTTATGAAAGCATAGATGCTTATCAATTCTCTAGACTGGTTTTATTTATAAACCCTTCGCTGCTACATCGGGTTGGGTACGCCGTTTCCACCCCAGACTAGTCTGGTGCGCACTTCATAATTTTGAGTTAGCCTATTTAGGGCCTGTTTCTGCATCACATCTGGAGAACCGGTAACCGCCGTATAAATTCGAAAAAGGAACAAAATGTGTATGAGTTTTAAATCTGCCAAGTAAATTAGGTAACGAGAACTACCTAGGAGGTGGTGAAACAGGCCCTTAAAACCAGAATCCCAAATAGTATGGAGCAGCTAGAGGCCAGAAAAAAGTCCTAACTACGACTGTCATTGAAGTGGATACCAGACTAGACCAAACTAGTCTAAGCTCTATGGTGAGAATGGCCCACCCGGCCCACAGTACTAAGGTCTGGAGGGTTAAAAAAACGGAGGATTGAAACTTGAATCGTCAACCGTTCAAACGGGGCTTGTCAATCACGGTGTAAACACAGCTTATCGCTAGTTTAGTTTATGTAAATAAATGGTTCTTCGTAACAGACACAATATTTTTCGTAAAAATACGTAGATACGTACGTAAACTGTTAAGAATTGTGTGTTTAAATTGTTCATACATAAATACTGTGATAACCTTGACAGGACAAAGAACAAAGCAGATGTGGCACCCAAGTGCGTGCTCTAACACAAGCGTCCGCGATCGGTTGGCAATATTAGGATTTAACGTTCATTTTATAGTGCTAGTAATAAAACCTAGCAGCGCTGCATAGATAATACCTGTATTATATGTTGTAAGTATTGGAATATCGATTTTAACTGTCAAATCTGCGAAAACTGACCTAACGTGACATAGAAACCCACTTTCTGTCTCAAAAATTAATATTCTGTGTTAATATAAGTAGGTATCTAAAGTATACTTATTTACGTAATTTTATTATATTAATTCGTTCCATTAAAAGAAATGCATGATTTGAGAAGTAGGTATAAAGAACTAAAATTTACTTATCGAACAAATTTATCACGATCAGGTATGTAAATGTGTTCATAGTGTCTATGATGATTATTTGGATAAGCAGGACCCTAGCAGGACGACACGCGATGCAACGCCCGTAGATATATTCCTAGATTGTTTCGCAAAATGAGTTGAATGCACCAGTGTGCGCCGCCGCGGCCTTGTCAGTGTGCACACGCACGCCGCGGCGTCGCACCGTGATAACGACGCCTCTCGCCACTCACATTCACATTTGTTGTTCCATCAGAAGTGTAAACCGCCGAGTAGCTCTCCGGCGGAAAGTTGAACTGCACCGAAGACATGTCGCGTTTTCACTGCACTAGCACTGGGTTCAAAAGCACAACAACACAAACACTACGAGGTATGACGCGATATGTCCGGCGCCGGGGGTTCCGTTGACTCATTATTCCTTATTGATCAGCGCGTGGCGGATGCGGAGTGCGACATGGGCGCAGCCACAGGGGCCAGGCCGCGTGGACGCATTGGCACAGAGCCGGCGTCTCACAAACACGGATTATCGCTCCTTACGCTGATAATGAGTAACGTAAACTTCCCGTAAATTTTGTGTTGATCGCCGTGTGCGCCGATTGTGCGCTATCGACAGCGAACCTTATCGCGGAACCGGCCGCGTTGCGACTGGTTATACGAGGCGTGTGTATTTGTTGTCAGTTTTAACACTGGAGACTGCGGGTACGCGTTCCTCATTCCATTATTTATACTATAAGTACCTACACAATGTTCAATAAATAAACAATTGACGTTGCTGCACATGGAGTTAGTATTGCGAAAACACAATGGATATTGTTACTACGATATCTTTATATGCTCAAACTAGTAAATTATTATTAACTAATAGATAAGCAATTATCACTAACTAAAAACCATTTCATAAATTAAATCTTGTTATTGGACAATATAAACCACCTATGAGAGTCCGTTGCGAGTTTGTGACTAGAGATTGTTACATAGAATATATTATGTTCTCGTATAAGAACTGGCTTTTCAATGGCAAAGCTATGTATGTTGCGCTCTCAGCAATTCTGTCACGTCACGCTTTTTAAATGCGAGTGAATATAGGTAACTTTGAACCAAATAGGAAAACACATGAACATCGTTCAGACCCATATAAAGAACTGGAGGCGAGTTCAATAATTATCACTGTCGTACTTACTAACGCTATAAACAGGAAAAAATGTGTTCATTTAATTGTGCGCTTCTTATTCGCATACAAATGATTGTATTATGCCTACATCGTACCTATAGCTCAGTTCCCTCGTCCATAAGATATGTCCTGTTGATAGATTCGAAGAATTTAGGCGTTGAGCCAAATAGTGACGAGTCGCTCACGACAGCAATGTTTCATACATATTCACAAGAGGTCTATCAACTTAAGTATTTATGTAAATTATAGTGAAAGTGACCAATACTGGCCAGTGCATGCAGAAGACCAAAACAAAAAAACACAATGCTAATGAAGACAAAAAGTATTACACTTTTCTTTAAAATGTTTAAAGCCTAGAAGGTTATTTGGAATTAAGTTTGATTTAATACCCGGTTGTAACTAAATTTGTAAATTTTTATTTGAGTATTTGTAATGCCGTGGGTGTCAACTGCTAAATAGATATGATATAATGCCAAGAGATTAGCATTTAAATATAAACGAACTAACTAGAGTAGTTAAAGGTATTAGTTATTATAATTTATCTCCTTTCAATGTATTTTTGTTGCCATAGAACAAGGCATTCACCAACCGTAAAACATAAAAATATGAAAAATAATAATCATTAATAGGAATTTATAAAAACCATAACATATCATATAAAACATTTATTTCAACTTACTTACTTTTCCAGTCAAATACATTCGAAGTTTCTAAATTCAGTCCCACAAAATTACTATCACAATCAATTTCCTAATTCATTATTGGAATAAGTAACACCAATATTTTAATCCATTGTATTACCAACCCACTCAGTCAGCGGAACTGAGTAAAAATCCGCAATAAATACCGAAACATGTGACTTAGTAACGACCAAAGCATTAAATGCAAACACGAGATTAAGATCTACATAATAAAATTCACAAACTCTATTATCAGAATCATATGACTTCGGAGCGGGTTACAACATAGAGGGTAATATAGAATTTGTTTGTTATCTGAAGCCCCCGGTGTTCGGGGGACAGGGGCGGGGTCCTCGTGGTGGGGTCACGTGGCTTGCAGCACGGTGTTGGTGTAGGTGAGCAGCTGCAGCGCGCGCTGCGTGGCGGCCCCCCGCGGCGCGCGCTGCAGGCGCTGCAGCGTGCTGTGCACCGCCGCCGCCACGCCCGCACTCCGCAGCACCAGCTTGGCCTACACATAAACTTGTGTTTTATAGAAAGAAATGCGAAAGAAATATACCATACCCCCCCCCCGTAAGCCGTAAAAGTTCCATGTAATAGGAAGCGACTTATTGTCAATAACCAAGCACAAGTCGAAAGTACGAGCTGCTGTAGTACTGAAAACTTTATAGAAAATCCCAATTACACTGCTTGACCTCAGCATCGAACCCGGGATAGCGTAGCAGTCTCACATGCAACCACTAGACGAAAGTAGGTACAGTTTGATTCGAACATTCGCCATTAAGTTTGAATTGAACTGTAATGAGATACGTCTAAACTATTCTCAAAAATGGACAAAATCAGGCCATGGTAAACCGTTTTTAAATGTCCTGAATCGAGTTGTTTAGGTATACTTTAATTTGACCATAAAATTGTATCTCAAAACAACTATCTTGGCGCGAAAATAAAAAAAAAACTACCAAATTGGGCGTCAAGTTAAGACACCATTTCGAAAGCTGATGTTATCAACATTAGGCATTCAAAACACTAAGGTATTTTAGCAGAATCGTACCTACGCATTTTCTCAGTAATTTGGATTTACAATATCTTCACTGACCTGGCCTGGCAAATGCATAATAATTGCCCTGATAAGACTGTCTGCCAATACTAACTAGGGAGCCGCTTCATTAATGAGTCTGGTGGCCGTCACTGCGACTGCTGAGATAGAGGTCCTGGGTTAGATTCTCAACTCGAGAAAATGTTATTGGGTTTTTCTATGTAATTCTCAGCAGCAGTTCGGATTTCGGATATGAACTCGGTTTATGTCAAAAGGCTCACCCCAAAAGACAAAATATAAATGTAATGCAATATACCTTTGCTTAACTTTTCAGGGCATACAGCCGTGATGGTATGTTATGACTTTACAACGTCTTTATAACAAAAACTTCAAATTTCCAATTCGTGTTAATAACTGCTACCCGTGTCATATTATATAGCCACTATTATGAAAATACTAAACACCACAATGGACAAAACGTGTTCGAACACTAAACTTGTATTCAGGATTGCACTGGTTACATAATGACATGATATTGTGTCTATGATGATTTAATATCGCTATTTGTATAATCTACTTCACAGACGGAGATATGTAAACTGGTACAAATACATAATGACCAGTGATAATAACATTATCCAACAAAGTGTGACGTATTACGTCAATTGGTTTACAGATGTTTAGGTTTACTATTAATCTAGGCAATATAAACACAAAATAACCGAGACCAGTTAGTTGGTTTAGTTGGCTAAAGCGTCGCTGCCCGGAGGAACGCAGGTGCGAACCCTACTGAGATCATATTTTTCTTTCACAGAAAGGAGGTCATCAAAAGCCCATGCAACTCAGCCCAAATTTGTACCTGAGGTACATAACAGCTGTCCAGTTGTCATTTTTACCATGAAATCACTATGAAATGAAACTGTTAATAATGTGCCTTTATGGCGAGCGTTTGACATTCCGAAACTGACACTGACAGCAGATAGCTGTCAAGTTGACAGTTTTTAGTATACAGACACCATGAAACTGGTAAAGGTTTTTTTTTTCTCATCCCCTAGTAAACATGAAAAAGTACGACTAGAGTTTTGACCAGCGTAATACAGGGTATTTTCTCCAATTAGTGTACCTTCGGTACATCATTTGGGCATATTTTGATGACCTCCTTTATATCTTTAGTGAAATAGTTTTTATTTATTATCATATCGCAAGACAGTCTCCGATTCCCAGTGTTACCAGCTATAATATAATACCGTGGAAATATCCTAAAACTCTGAAATCTTGACAAAAGAACTGTGCTTTCTTGTTCCATAAATTTATGTTCACTGAACTCGACAAAATGTATAGAACAGCTGCTACGGCAAACTGGAACCTCTAACCCCTTATTTTTTTTGTAAAGCATAGGGAGGGGTGTATGGAAACTCCTTGCAAAATTTAATGCTTCAAACCCATAAAGTTGAAGATATCTGACATCAGCAACGCTGATTGTGACATTCGTGAAATAACCCTGGGACATCGACGAAAGGAACACCTTTCGTAGTTAATTTTATTACTATTTATTATTTATTATTTTTATAGTTGACGCCTCTCATGGCCTGAATCGTTGAACTACGCTTACCTTATGGTTGTTTGCTGCTAACGCCCACACAGCGCGCGCTGCGGACACGACTTCTGCGATATCGCCGGCCAGGAGCGTACCGGCCATCAGCTCTATCAGATCGGCTGCAAGTTTATTATTTTAATTTTGCGTACAAATGCGATACCATCATTCTTCTAAGCTTTTCCCAACAGTTGGTTTCGCCAGGTATAAGCTGGTGTTACTAGACGTGGTTGAATATCAGCATTCAACAAGAAGCTGCTATTAAAAGTTATCGCAACACCATTGCTGGGTAATTTATCTTAAGTATGGACTAGTTGTCAGACCGCGACAACCGTAGCTTAACTTTGAAGATTGATCAAACGGCATGTAAATAAAAAAATAACTCACCACTTTGTAGGAAAGCGATTCGATGGTGATGCGCAGCGTGCGCCAGCGCAGGCATGAGTTGCGCGCGCACGGGCGGCGGCAGCGCGGCCAGCGGCGCGGCGCCGGCGGGCAGCGCCAGCAGCGCGGCCGCCGCCTCCGCGTGGCGCGCCGCCGCCTCGCACAGCCGCGCCCACGCCGCGCCGCCCGCGCCCGCGCCGCGCACCCGCGACCGCATGCACACTCGGTACATGCTCGACATCACCTCGCTCTGTCTCACATAAATTTATTACTACAATTGACGAAATTAGTTATTATTACTAGTTAACAATATATCTGCTGAGCTAACAAAGCTGAGCATGAGCTTGCTTCTCATACAGGTGCGTAATAAGCGCCGGCGCGTGTGTACGAATAAACTTCTTTAATTAAGGGTTATTTATTTGGAACAGGTACAGGAAATAAGCAAAGCAGATGATGAGTAGTGTCAGTAACCTTGAGCAGTATGTTCCGGCAGTGGTGGTTGTGTACCATGCGGCGCAGCGCGTGCAGGCCCAGCAGCAGCAGCGCGGGCGCGCGCGCGGGCCCGGCCGCGGCCGCCTCGCGCGCCGCCAGCGCGCACACCTCGCCCGCCAGCGTGCGCGCGCACACACACGAGCACATGGCGCCCCAACCTAACCATATAATATACTATATGCACTTACAACCCTCAATCCTCATGGATAGATGGATAGAAAACATCAACTACAATATAGTTTTTTAAACGTTGTACAACACTAAGATTTCTTACTCTATCGTTGATCAATTATAAATATAAATTGATAGCTACATAGATATTCAAACTCAAAACAACCTATACACTATATAAATTATTCTGTACCGAATCCGAAGCGATCTGTAGCAGAGAAGACAATCACTGAACTACTACGCCAGACGTGACATAAATATCATCTCAAAAATCGAATCCTTTCTAACAATCGCTCTTATATCAGCTTTAAGATTGTCTTCAATCTAATTAAACCATGAATTAATATCATTGCAAATTTTGCGAAAAATTCTTATTAGACCGTTTTCAAATAACTTTTTTTTTTTTAGATTTTCTTCTTTTATATAAAAACTACAATCTAGATAGCCATACACTATACCTTTAGGACAGTCATTAGTGAGCGTATATATGAGATGCATGACAGCGAGTCGTAGCTGTTCAGTCATCATGCACCAAGGCCACAGCCTGTTGAGAGAGACCGTTATATTATCGTCCACGAAGCTGTCCTTAGCTGCCGGACACTGCAGCATCAAGCAGTCGATGACCGTCAGGAGCCAGTACAATGTACCGAGCACCGGATTCTGAATAACAAATACAAACCACTTATGTATTTTGAACGCATCTCTGCATTATGTATTCACCCGATCGCCAAATGAAATATTGTACAAGTACAAATTTATGTTATAATAACAAATACATTAAAAAATTACTTTTGGGGTCTTCTTGCAGTAAGTATTTTCAAATACCTAAACATTTCATTCTTAATGAAATTATAAATGTAAAACATTTAAAACCGTCGCTCACATTGTTGGTATTCCTGATGACTTCAGCCGGCTTGCCCAGCATAGAGAGATGGTCCCTGACATCCTGTAACGTAGCGAGCAACATCCGCGGCAGACGCCGATGCACCGCGTACAGCCGACTGCGCCCACTCGCGGACAACACGGATGAGAGGCACGAGCACACCCTGATCCAACGCTCGTCTGAGTACAAAATAATCAAGCTATTAACCAACTTCAAAACAAAGGAGGTTCTTAATTGGACCATAGTTCTTTGTGTGTGTATGTTAGTTGATGACATCTCCGCCGATCATAAGCAATTTCGTTTTCTTTTTAGTACCCATACTTCGTGGATAGTCGATAAATGGTCTAATGGGGTCTGGCCATCAATTCTGAAGATAGACACAAAAAGCTGGAAGCTAGTTTTCTTTTCCTAAGTAGTTATTTGCCTATCTACATATTGGCTTTGAATTCATGGTGTGGTATGCGAAAGTGACCTTCAACGAAGAGATTATGGAGGCCAATAATTGTGATAATATTTTTTTTCTAATAAAAACGAGCTTAAACAAACTTAATAGCTAATAGTCATACGGCTGGTTTCATTATCATCAACCCGTATTACCCATATACTGTCCCACTGCTGGGCACGGGTCTTCTCTCGGCATGAAAGGGAACGGCTGGTTTACTTAGCTCATAATAATGTCATATAGCTGTGACCGACACAGTTTTGTGTAATGCGCGTGATAATAAATAAATATCTTGGGACAGTGTCACACAGCACCGTCTAGTCCCAAACTAAGCAGAGCTTGTACTATGGGTACTAGACAATGGATATACTACTTATATACTTTTTTTTGTAAATACATACTTATAATACATAAGAAACACCCAGACAAACACAACCACTTAAGTTCATCACAATAAATGTTTGTGCCCTGTGGGAATCGAACCCACGACCTCGTGATCAGCAGTCCGGTACTCGAACCACTAGACCACAGACGTCGTCTATGATGTCTGATGATGCATATAATATGTATTTTAAAGCGGCTTGTGACGCCTAGTAGTACTGCGCACTGATTGACCCGTGTTTCAAATTAGTATTCAATCTATACATAATATGTCCAAGTATAAAAGCGCTATACTGCTAAGTGGACTTAAATTTTAGCTTATAATCGTGTAAGCTTCAGATTTTTATGAAATATCAATGTTTTTTCTCGACGGTGAAGAAAAACATCGTAAGGAAACCTGCATATCAGAAGGCTTAAGTCAGTGTGATGAAGTATAAATGACCTAATAATCTTCCCTACTGACCTAATCCTAAATAATAGAATGATGAGGGATTAGGTAATTTATAGGCTTTTTAGACCCGTGCCCAGCAGTGGGCCGATGTATGGGTTGATAATGAGTAAACATAGTGCACAGAGAGCATAGTGCATAGCATAGTATAGCAAATATTTTTTTCATATTTTATTCATACATACATACATAGCTTCACGCCTGTTTCCCATAGGGGTAGGCAGGATCGTAGCAAGTGGAAATCTATAGTCTCTGCCTACCCCTATTTTATTCAACCTTCAATTATTCCATAAATAATATGTAATATGCCAGACATTCATATTCGATGAATAAATACCCTTAAATTCTCCTCTGAATTGCTAATTAGTAATCAGCATTGAACATTACAAATCTCCTCATAGCAACAATAAATATGTAATTAATCTGTAGTAGTATGATCTATTGATGATATAATAATTAGAGATTGATCGATTGAGATATTGGGTTACAACTGTTTGTCTGTACACAAACCAAGGCAATGTGCACTTCAATCAGATAAACTCTATTAATAGTGAAACAAACGCGATTCGCGATAGCCACTTCACATTCATGTTTATAAACAAAATATGATATTTACGCAATAAAGTTATAAGTATGTACTATAAAATAGAAAATACGTGAGATTTAATTAGACGTCTGATAAGTCGCAGACTATTCGCCTTTCCGTATCTACATGTCTGAAAATAGTTTACACAATACATCATTATGCATAAATCAGATCTCATTACTCGATACATTTTGATGAAGTTTCTATTGTTTCATCGATCGAAATAGTTCAAGAATCACCGTTTTGATTATCTAAATATAAACGTGTTCTATTTATAAAGCAAACTTCATCGCTCAGTCAGGCAGTCAGAAATGTTCTGTTGAAGATATCCATAGTTTGCCGTTGATGTATTTAACAGTAACATGTAATACACATGAAAATCTTAAGAGAAAAACCAATAACACTTCATCCAATCAGGGTAACTGGGTATTGGACTAAAAATAATGGCTTTTCCTCTTTTTAATAGAAAAATAAAGTGGAACGATAATGATATCGAAAATCTACCCAGACATTTATTACTAGCTACTATATTTTACAAATTATTCAAATTCGGTTAGTATATTATCTACGCCTGTTTTTCAACCTTTACAATAATGGGTTCCCAAGAGACAATCGCCAGTCAATGCAAATTGCAAACAAATTAATAGTTTCGAAGTCCATTCTCTATTAATCAAAAGTCAACTTTTAGGGTACAAACTCAAATAAGAAAAGACGGAAAATCCTAGACCCCAAGTCATTTACGGAGACAATATAAACTTACCTTGACTAGGTTCATATTTTTTGTTTTCCATCGACAACTTTTGGTATAAACTAATGAGAGCTTTACAGAGTTCTTCAGCTAAATATTCTGGTTGACAGTCGTAAATTCGGGCACTGTCTCCGGCACCACACTTTTCATTTTGCACCCCATTCCAGTACGGGGATTTCAAATTATCGTAAAACTCCGAACAGGTTTCGTCCTTCGTTTTGTCTGCGTGTTTTTTGTTTGTCATGGATTGCGCCAGCTGTGTGAGACAGTACAAAGCAGCATCTTGTAGTTCTGTAAGATATAAAATGTAATGGTAATGTAATGTTTATGGTAATGTAATAAAATTTAATGTTTAAAAGTTACAAATTCATAAAATAAAATACAAGAATACAAATATTTGGACAAATGTGACAGCTGAATTTAAGGTATCAAAAGCCTTGATATCTTTATGAAACTTTATAGCCAAGGTTAACATTTCATTAACTACAACGGGACATAATTATAAGCGCCTGTAAAATTTTAATTAAGTACGAGGCGAGGCACTGAACTATATGGACTATGTATAAATTTTATAATACAGGTCAGTCTACTTGAGACAGTTGTGCGCAACGGCCCGTTTCGAATCTACGACGACGTAAATCTAAAAATTACCTATTTCATCAGTCTCTAAGCACTGCAACAATAAATGAAGAAGATTCGTGGTGTGTATGTCCTTAAATTGACGCCACACGCTGTCGGCCGCCGCCTTCTCCCCCAGTAGCGACGCGAGAAGATATATAGCCTGCGCGCGCGCCACCACACTTTCCACCTCGTTTTCGCCTGAAAATTAATTATGATAGGATTGTATGGGATTGTACAATAACTAAAAAGTCCATCCTGATGGTATTTTATTATTGATTTATGATTCAAAACGAGTTCTACTATACTCACTCTGAATTTTAGACTTTTCTTTTCTGAAGTTATGTCTTGTTAATTTAGATAAGGAGAATTGTACCCTATCCGTTCAGCCTAAGCCAGCCCAATAGGAATATTCAGCATTCATAAACTATTGTTTATTGATATAACCCTCACCCTCAGACTAATGAATAGGTTTAATCGCCATCTAACAAATAATTGAACTAATCATAAATATAGAAATTAAATGATTGCTTGTTCTAAATAGATTCTTCATTAACGGATAACTTATTATGCAAACATAAGTTATTATTAATGAAATACTTGAATATCTTATGTTAATTGTATTGCTAGACTTGTACGTCAATAACCTACATCAATACACTTCTATGTTTCCTAAGTACATATTAACAGTCTTGAGAGCAAAGTTCCTTCATTCATCATCATAAGTTATAGATTTTCCTTGTTAACCAAGAGTGCATTGATACAACATATCAATTTGAACAGATTGTTATTATTCAACTAATAAGGTCGAAAGTTATAAATTTTAATTATTCAGTTCACTTTTTCTTTACATACAGAACTACCTTTTTACTTCCCAAATGCATTGCTTCCCATTCATCGTCTGACACACCTTGGGTCGTCAGCCTCACTAACAACCTACGAGCTGGAGAAGTCTGATGATGTAATAGTAGTTCAAGAACCTGTCTGGAATATACGCTACATTCTACTTGTATTTCGTAAATTGTAAACATTACCAATAAATTTATAGATACCATCAGAAATCGCACAATATATAGAAGAAGGAGTAGGGAAGTTACCTATTAGTTTTAAGACATTTTAAACTATTATAAAAAAACATAACTAAACTCATTAAGCGATAGATTATGTGGCGTACCTTCTTCAAAAGGTGTCAAAGTCATTAGCAAATTGTGAAGACAGTCTTTAGTGGCGGCGAGAGACTGTCGGACGCATTTGTGTGATGTTACGGCGCGAAGGGCTCTGCACGCGGCGCCGCGGATTTCGCATGTTTCGCCCACGTCTTCACCGGTCCATGAAGCACATCTAGTTCAAAGATAAATCTTATCAAATGTAGGAAATAAGCAAAGGTAGATAATTAAAGAAATGTTCCGGGTATTTGGTGCTGATTCGTCTTTTATGGGGTCTTTTATGAGTCACGATTCCGAATCGATTACGAAAAACTTGACCCTCATCATATTTTCGTTTTCTTTTCCATCGCTCCACCAGTTTAATAATTTAGCCACTTACAAAAAAAAACGAATATCTACCAGATTGCGCTTTGTTTAACGTTAAATGAGACTTACTTATCAGGATTGGACTTAACTAATCTTTGTTCAATTATCTACGTGAATCCTTAGCCTTAGCTGAATGTTTGTCATTAGTCACCTCTGTAAAAAACCTTTTGCGCATCAGATCATCATAGCGGAGTATGAAGTGTGTGTTTGGTTTAAGATGCTTAACCAGAACTTTAGCAAACTTGTCTACCTACAGTGTCCGATGCGGAAGGGGTGCAGCAACTAATTATATCTAGTAACGGCTCTATAAATTGCACATGACGTGTCAACTGGTTATAGCTTGAGGAATTCAATATTTTCAACTCCGATTTTGCATACGTTTATGGACTAATAGTACCTACTTATTACATAGTATTTTATAAAAACAATGGATTTTAAAATATATTGTAATAGAAGAAAAACTTATATTCAATAAATCGAAATGGACTATTGTAACTTGTAAACAATAAACGCTGCGGTGTCGTTTTGTGGCTAGAACATTATCGATTATTTTTAAATGGCAGACCTTCAGTTATATTATTATATTCAAAGAAAATAATTATATATAAATATATTCTTTATCAACTACCACTTAACAAATGAAGTAGGTATACTTCTGGAAATTCCCCACTTCTCAGGAATCACTAGAAAATATAATCATAAAGATATAAGATATTTGTAGTACCTACTTCTCGGTGCCAACAATTTTATTCTAGAACGGAGGTATATTACCTCAATGTATTTATATGTTAAGTGTTACCATAACAATACAAAAAATACATAAGATTAATTTGTCCAATTCAGCGTTCTGCATTTTATAATAACAGAACACCTATTAATTATGTCATTTTTTATTGTTAAGTCAACCAACAACCACGTGGGCCGCCCATTATATAATAAAAAGTCTAAACAACCTCAATTAAAAATTGATTTAAGTTTCAATATTCAGGCATACTGTTTTAAAAACAGTGACATTTTATACCTGAACAGAAGTCGGTACAATCCTCTTTCATTCCACTCCTGAACGGGACAGTGCGTAAATGCGCTAACATTGTGCAGTGCATCGGCTAGTGAGGCGACAAGCGCGGCGGTGGGCGGCGGCCGCGCCGCGTGCTGGGCGGGCTGCGCGGCCGCCACACACGCATCCCCACCCTTTTGTGCACGCACTTCAAACTCCCCGCGACGCTCCAAAAAATTTAACGACACGTTTGCTTCTAGAAAAAAAACAACATTATTATCTAAATACGTAATTTATCTGAACACAAGTAGCTGATACCGATTAAGAATGATTAAATTCCCTGATTAAAATTCTTTTTACATTATTAATCTCGAGATTTTGCCCTTTCTAATATTAACTGACTTTACAAATACAGGTATACATAATACAAGAATATTATTATGGGTCTCATAATATTACCAGTGTAAATAAACAAAGAAATTACTGGCTAGGTTTTATCACTTTAGTCATAGAATATTAAGTTTAAAATAAGTCGTAAAACCACTATTACATAACTTATAATCATTAAATATTAATCTAATCTCAAAGATACACTTTGTTATCATTGATAAAAATTACGTATCCCTAACAAACGTATTCTTCCAACCTAATAAGAGTTCAAGCAAGATACGAAAACTCTACATTGATACAGGTACACACTTAGTTTGGGGATGGGATTGTGTGTTATTTAATAGTAATAATAAATAATAATAATAAATAATAATAATAATATCCTTATAACTTATGCACCTACTTTGCCATTTTTTATTTTTTTTATTTTTGATCACTCACCGAACGATCTTTTGTAATCTTTGGCATTGCAGAAGTCGACGAGTATCTCCAGTGAAACATCTAAGAAGCTATATTCGTGAAGTTGTTCCAGCACATCGCACTCCAAGATCTGGAAAGGTTAAAATAGTATTGTTGGTATTACCTACGTCATATGAAACTACACGATAGATATGAATATAATGTACGCTCTTATCCTTGAAGAGCTATGGTGTAGGTACTCGTTAATACACTACTTACGAGTATACAATCACATTTCCTTGCTTTCATTTTTCGGCCTCAGAAGGAGTCACCCACATTATTATTAACCGAGTACGAACTCCGAGCTTACCTGGGTATCGAACCCCGGAACTCTAGCCGCTTGTAACTACTAGGCCAATGAGTCAGTCGATGAATATTTACATAAAAAACCGTACCTACTTAAATACAATCTAGAACGTGAACTAGAACCAAAAGACTTCCGATTCGATTACTTTGATGTACTTGCGAGTACCCATTCAACTAGATTATCAAAAAACAATTCGACGCAAATGTTTCACCATTATTTATAATAATTTTAAAGTAAAAATAGCGCGCAAATGTATTTAATTATTGTCTCTAGCTAAATACACACGACCACGTAGCAATACATTTAAACAAATATAAAAGTAACACCTACACTGACTAATTAGCGCTTGTGCCTTTAATGAACACAGCGCTAGGCAGGTGTGTCCAGTATTTACGCTATCTGTGCGGAGGAATCTTAAAAGGTTTGCATTCCACAAATTAAATTTTCATTTAACGTTCACGGCTTTATAGTTACACATTATTCTGTTAATTATTTTTCAGACTTGCACAATGAACTAGTTAATAGTACCTGAAGATTATAAATCAACATGCTATTTAACAAAGTTCGAAGCAATAGGAAAACGGATAAAGAAAATAACAAACTGTATGCTCTGTTGTTTTCACTCATTTATTTTTATTTAAAGTACACCATAATACTGTAAATACACAGTTCTGGACGCAGGTACAAAATTAAAATTAAATAGACTTAGTACCTGTTTCACCACGTCCCAATAAGTTTCAGATAGTTTCATACAAATGTTGTTCCTTTTATTAATTTATCCGGGTAGCGGCTATCCAAAATTGGTCAAACAGGTCCTTAGTCAAAAAATATTATTACAATAGCAAAATTTAATTCTATAGATAAAATCTAATAAGAACTATAAAGAAGTACTTAGTTGTTATAATAATAAAATGCATTTTTATCCTCTTGTGTGAACCTAAAGATGTTACCTAATTCTAGATTTAACAATAGTTACAATCTACCACAATTTAAACAGCACATTCATTTATTTTTAACTCTGGTAATGAAGAATTGTGATCCGTATTGGAAACACAAACCCCGTTTTTGGAGTGTGCTGTCAATCCTCATGGATTCCTTCCAACCACCTGGGAAGGCGGCGGGGTATGTCGGACTCATACTTGCGACAGGAAGCCGCACTTGCCCTATGCGTCATGACTATGGGATCACATTCACCACGACCATGACGTTATAGGTACCTACGTAAAAAAGTGAATTTTGTATTCATGCACGTTTTTTTCTAAGATAGTATATTTAGTTTAATGGCCATGTCACCTGAAAAAAAAATCGTTTTTAATAATCAATACATATTTGTAGCTAATTCGACTTTAATTTACACACGGTACGGCTGCTCTCACCCCGCTGCCCAGTAAGTATGCCAACCAAGTAAACAATTCATTGCCCTTTCACATTTAGTTGATTTACATAATTATCTAGGTTGCCTTCTGTTTCAAACAAATAGAAATACAATGCTGGGTTAATATTTGTCCATATTGAACTGAGACAAGGCATATAAAACCAAGTCATTATAACATTCTTATAAAAACTTAATATAAAACTAGCTGTAAACCGCGTTTTGATTAGTTTTCTCATTATTTTAACAGATGCTTATGTTATTAAATAAACTTCTATACCCAACTACAGCTTTCCAGACTTCGTTGTTATGGCTGTGCGTTAATAGATCAGTAAGTCTGTACAAACAAGTTTATTTAAAAGCTCGTCTATCCGATTATAAACCTAGTTAGTCCATACATCATACATTCAAAGCAATTGGTACAGAAACTTTATCAATTAATCGATTTAATTTTAGACAAAAACGTGGCCACTATCTTCTCAGGATAACCTATCTACATAAAATGCGAACGCAGGCAGTATGTCGCCGTTCGGACTTAGCTGACGTGTTCAGATAGCTGAAAGCCAGGGTATGTTATCTGCCTACACAAACAATTTTCTATTAAGTTTATGAGTACCAGATATTTGCTTAGTGGGACCATAAAATAGATACTGACGACAGAATTATAAAGCTGAACTTATAAAAAAGATTTCTAGATAAAGCATTTAAATTTTATTTTGCATCGTCCAAAACCTGTTTATTGTATCAGATGTGTACCAGAAAGCGTTGGGTTAAAAGATATCTGATACACAATATGATAGTGAATGTAAAAAAAACAGAATAACTTAAAAATAGACTCGGCCGTAGTCGATATTCGATTTAACAGGCCAAAGACCAATAAAAAGACCCTCCTGTCGTCGGCCGGTATTTATCGCAATTACATGACCAATTAACTGCAGCCCCTATGTTCAGTGATTGTTTACTGATGCAGCTGATTGATAATATCGGCTCTTCGGTTCGGTACACACATAATTAATAGTTGATCGATTCACTCGTTTATCGACACGTATACATAAATCATACGCGAAACTGAACGCCTAAAGGGGTTATTTGTATGAGAAATAAATGGTTATTTTCATAAATAACACTAAACAACTTGCGATGCATGTTTTGTTTGAGAACTTGTATTATCTTTGATTATGCAATATATTTTGGTGTCTTTTTAAAGATGTGTCATGTGGCCACTAAGTGATTTTTTTTTATTTCTACACCGTTTCAAAAATGTTTAATTGAATAATTTAATTATGATGCCCTACTAATGTGTATTACAATAAATAATGTTAGTCAGAGTCAGTCTCAAAATTCAGTATATGTTAATTGAATATCCATTATTGAGTAAGTAAGGAAAATGTCGGAATAGCTAGGGAAAAAAGAAATGCGTGCGACCTAAAAACCGTAGTGTTTAGAACAATAATAGTTACTGATAACCACATCCGCATGATTCACGCAGTTGAAAGGAGAATTATTATATAATATTATGAATGTATGTGCATTTATATTATTATCGACACAAAGTACGTGTTTTCTAAGGAAAACATTATTAGAAATGTTTGTCTACAATACAATTGTAGGTACTTAAGTTCTACCTACTTAATGTCTAAAAACTAAAATAAATAAGAGAATTCTTCCTATACTTACTATCATTTAAACGCGCTCCTAACCACTTGATAATGTTAATGAAAAATTTATGTTAATTATTAAGTCTTATTGTGCCTCAGTGTAAAAAAATAACAAGTCTAGTGCAAGCTGCGTCTTGCATGGTTTGCGTTACGTTCACAGACTACAATACTAATTTATACAATTTGACTTTTGGTAAAACAATTTTGAGACTTGATATCACCTTTTAATGATTTTAAACACAAATTAATTAGGTTCCTAGATCTTCTTTGGAAAATAAATAACACCTCTTTTTCTGGATCTTACATTGATCAAAAATGTGAAACAAAGTTTTACGAGAGACAAACACAATACTGAATTTGCACCTCTTAACTCTTAACACATTATTCGAAAAATCTATCAACATTGAATGGCAACAAATTGCAGCCATATGCCTCCTTTGTTCTTCAGCATCACGCTTCTTGGGTCGTACTGGATACGAGGTGTGGTGCGTCCGCAGGGCTCCACCGTGAACGTGGTCAGGATGGCAGCTAAGCCGGCCGCAACAGTCAGCTGGGCGAAGCGTGCACCTACACAAACCACATTAATCAACTTTTCGTTTATGCAATAACGTATCAAATTACTTATCACCCAATTTAAATAGGTGATGATAACAGATGCGTCATGTAAATATTTGTTTTGGTTAATACATATTACATTTCAATTTCCTTTTCTAGTAAATGTTGGTTTGTAGCTATGTACCAGATTCAACTAAGCATATAAATCAAATTAAAATGTAAATTGACTCAGCTTTGTAAAGTTTTTGTTTATTAACATAAAATACTAACATGTGTGCATCACCAAAGAGATAGGTAAACAGAGCAAGAGCAAGCCTTATTTTATGGATCGGGCCCAAATCCTAACTCCGAGCTACTTGCTGAGAATTTCATAGATAAACTGAACCCATGCCCCACCTCATGCTAAGCAGCTAATACGCTTGCGGCCACTACACCGATGAGGCAATCTGAATGGTTTTTGTTAAATAACAGAGATTTTCGTCTCTACATTGTTTATGTGGACACTAGCTTAAGTTTTGTAAATACTCAGACATACTATCGAAACAATGAAAAGATTTTTAAATATTAGTATTCATACCACAATGGGAACAAAGAATGTTTAGACAAAATTATTTTCCCGCGACTAGCAGCAATAATATCAATGGTACGCTGTACGTATGCTACGATTTAGCACATAAAGACATTCAAACACCTCACAAAGTTTACTTACCGGGACAACTCCTTGGTCCTTCACCGTATGCCATAAAGCCTGGAGGATTCAAATCGTCTTTAAGGCGATCTGGGTCAAATTTATCCGGATTTGGAAAATATTTGGCATCTCTTTGAATGCAATGAATAGGTATCAGAACTGGATCTCTCACTTTCAGACTTAAGTTGCCATCCAGAGTGCAGGGAGCTGTGCAGAGCCTCGTCGTCATGGGCGTGGGTGGGTGCAGCCGCAAGGTCTCCGCTACTACTTGATACACCAGGCGCATCGCTATCACCGCATCATAATTCAATCCGTTGTGCCGTTCTAAACATTCCACTATCTCTTTTCTTACGTTATCTTGCATTTCTTTGTCTTTTGCCAATTCGTATAAGCAAAAAGATAAAGTGGTAGCCGATGTCTCGAGACCCGCTAACATAAATATGAATGAATTAGACGTTATTAAAGCATCCGTCATTGGAAAACTCGAATCGGTATTCTGCTGGTTTAACATAAGTTGAAGGAAATCGTGCCTTTGAACTCCAGATCTTCTTTCTAACAAAACTTGATTGATTATAGAAGTAAAAAACGTCTCCACGTTTGGAGAATAAGATCTCAGGTTCAAGAATTTAAACAATCTAGGAAAGAAGGTGCGGCAATACCGTTTCAGTACAGTAGCGCGATCTATTTTAAACATTTTTTGGGACATTTTGAGGAATGGTGATTCAGGATTCCTCAGTGACCCAGGATCTACTCCAAACGCACAGCTTCCAATAACGTCAGTTGTAAAACGCGTCATCATACTGGGAACATTGATGTCGTCTACTGATTCTTCTAACAGCACGCTTTTCAATGTTTGTGCACAGTCAGCTATCAATGGAAACATAGCCTTCATCTTGGCTGAAGAGAACGTCGGCGTAACGATTTGCCGCATTGCCTTCCACTCAGCACCGCCCATATTCGCCAAGTTCCGGAGTAGCGGCTCGCGCTGGGTATCTGTTGATACAGATGCGCGATCACTGAAGCACTGGAACTCCTTCGAAAATACTGTTTTTACCATTTCCAAATCTATAATCATTAAGGTGGGTCTACGAGCTTGAAAGAGTCCAACATATTTCTCGTTCCTATAATTATCATAAAAAAATTGTAGCATCATTGTATAACTTTTTCTCATTGTAAATGTTGCTCCAAAATTGCCGAATATCGGGCAAGGTTCCCTGTAAGGCACATTCCTGAAGTACCAGTACTTTCTTCCTTTTGATGTGTAGTGAAAAACTGTTAATAATAGAGTCAGTAATAGCACAATCACTAATAATAAACCAAAGATCCACATCTTAACACTTGTTAATATCGTCCACAACACCACTTAGATTTGAATAAAAAATGTTGGTTCAAAGTCGTATATTTAAAGAGCCGGCATTTCGGACGTATGTAAACAACACGGTGCGCGAGCATGCGCGTCGAATAGTGGCGGTAGCGCTTGTGGCGGCGGCGGCGGTCAGTGATCAAGTGAGGCATATCGCCAGAGTGCGCTAAGATAAGCCCTACGCGTTCGCACCGCGTACGACGGCGACGCCATGCACTCAAGGCCATGCGTGTTGATGTACTGCGCCCGTGACTCGAATGTAGCCGCACTCGATGCTTACGGCCACTATTGTATTCTAAAATGTGAATTGTAATAAGAAACACCTTATACACCGTTTGCAGGTCATCTCAATCATACTACCATTAAATAGATCTATTGGCGAATTTTATTCGTGTTTTTTATATTAAAAACCAAGCACATACATAGTTTACGTTCTAGGACCCATGCCTTATCAGGCACTTAATGTAGCCAATTGGTTACAATTATTATTAAGCCTCACACATTAAATTAACAAGACAATGGATGTAGCCTATAAGTAGAGATACACAGCATTATATCGTTCAACTGTATGAATATTTATAATGTCGTTCATATTAATAAGCTCAAAGGGTCAGGCAATTAACTTGAAGTGCTTAATATATCCAAGTCAATTTCTCTATTAAAGTAACTACGGCACGTCAAAGAACAAAGTTGTGTTTATATAGCACTTAAGGTACCAGCACCGGAAGACCCATGTTCTATTTTTGTGACAGTCACCTACAATGAACAAGTAGAACAAGTCTATTAGGAGTTATTTGATGGGGGAAGTAATTGACCGACACATCGATTTAACGGCTTGTCATAACTCTTACACTTAATTTGTGTTGTCTGGAAGAATACTCTATAACTTTACGTTAAACATAGTAATCTATAAAAAGATTATCGTTATTGTTTAAAAGCATGACAAATTCTGTCGAGTTAAATTAACTAATTCGTCATGTAGCTTATTTAGAGAATAGAAAATTAATTCTTATTTTCCGCTAGTGGCTCCGCTGGATCAATTGAGGTTTATTAGAAAAATACCAACCTAAATAGAACGTAGGGTAAGATACCCAATTATTGACACTTTAAGGGCTGTCGTATCAAAATGGTTTGATATCTGACATTTTACGGTATTGCCCGTTGGATATCAGTTTCAAAATAATAGAGCAATTAATGTAGTTTCTTGCCAATAAACAAAATTTTTATATAAATGATATTTGGTGTTATTTTTTCAAGTTTTATTGATTTAGTATGATTTACCCAAAAATTGACACATTTTTCCCTATTATCGTCAGGTGTTGTGCCAATTTATTGACACCTTTTTATTATAGCAATTTTCTTAGTACCTATTAAATTATTAAATGAAACAAAAAACCTAACTGCGTAATAATAGATTTTACTGTTTCATTTAATAATTGATTTTATTTCCTACTTTTTAGTTTTTAAATCATCATAGAATCACTAGATAGATCCTAAATGATAATTTAAAATGAAAATTGATACAACTAAAGGTCATTTTGAAAATTAGTTCACACATTAAAGCGTATGAAAGACGTCATTTTGTTTTTTTTTTTAATTCATGTGTCCTGTGGGAATCAAACCCACAACCTCGTGATCAGCAGTCCGGTACTCGAACCACTAGACCACAACCGTCGTCAAAATACTCTGATTAGTAGTAGTAGAATGTCTTCATTTTATTCCAATTATTGACATAGCCTTGCCCAATTACCAACACTAATGTTTATAAGTAGTTATATTAATTTGACACCCATGTCAGAATTTGGAATAAAGGTGTATTTTGACTTAAATCTAATTAGTAATTTTATACTAAGTCATAAACTAAGTACTGATCATTGAATGAACCTCCTCAAAAACTAATTTAAAAATTCCAATTATTGACATGGATGTCAATAAATTGGAATTACACTATTTTCGAGATACCAAAAATCGACACCTTGTAAAAATTCAACGAACACAGTTAATGGAGAAATAACCATTGAAATCTGTTATTTTAACCTTCAATATTAGTTTAACACAACATTCAAAGAAAGGTATTCGATTTTTTTTATATTTTAACATGATTAAAATTAACGCTTCCCTTATCGAAACTCTAAGAAAACCAACTTTCTCTCCCTGACACACCGATTGCACTGTTTGTATCTGCTGTTTTGGCGGCATTTTAGTTCTTTTGACTGATTGGTGTTAACAATGGCATAAAAAAATGAACTACCTAAAGTAATTTTAATAAATATCACTCTTGGGTTGCCAAAATTCCTTATATTTTAAAAATAACAAAAGGATGTCAATAAATTGGGCGGGTGTCAGCAATAGGGTTCTTTACCCTATATCATTTTGTAATTATTTATTGCATACTTTTTCCTCCTAAGAGTTTTACTCCAAACCATTGAAATCACTGAGCACTACATACATAAAATACTATCGTAATGTTACATCGCAGAAGTCATCAACCCATATCATGAATACTAAAATGACTGGACAAAACGTAACATGATTCATAAACATAATTTGGCGAAAGATATTGAGGATAATACGCGTACTTCCCAGCAATCAGTTTGCCAGTTTCTCCCACTAGTTATCGCAGTTACTTAAGTAGTAACATGATGCTATTTACGCAAGTTCACGGGTGGTCCCATTCGTATTCGCAACTGCTGTACGTAATTTATAGCTCGTAACACGCTCAATCGCCTCCCGGTTATTAGCACACCATGTATAGGATCCATAGAATACTTTAACGAATATAGATCTTTTAATGCTTATAAATTAATGAGATACTGCAAAAATAGGACATAAATAATTATCATAAGATAAATAAAAATATCTGAAGTTAAATTAGTCCGCTGTGCAAATCAGTTGTGAAAGATTTTCGATATAACAATAAAATCAATATTTTATTCTATCGCTAATCCATTATGTATGTATTTTTAATTTATACAGTAATATGTTTTGTCTCGTTGTAAACAACAACATTAGTCATGGTGATATAATCACGACGCTTCATAGGTGGTCTCATAGTAACATAATTTACTGTTTTAATGGTGAAAAGGTCTAAACCACATAAAAATAGGTACAGCGGGCAAGAGCACACTGACACATGCGGTCATCGATAAAAGTACTGGAATTTCCAAGTTTTACATTACAATAAAGTTTTAAAACATTCGTGATATCTTATTTATTAATGTGACGACAATATTTTCGTATGTAAGTATGTATTATTTCTGTCCTTCAACTCTAGGCTAGAGAATAGAAATTTGCTTTCGGAAAACCCAAATAACAACGACGTGGATATTTTAAACCCGACCGGACCGCAGTCGTCCTAAAACAAGTTTGCAAATTACGTAAACTGTGAATTTTCGCAAGATAGACACTGAAGCAGTTTTAGTTTAAATCAGTGTACATTTTATAGAGAGGTTCAGTGTACAGTAGAATTTATACTTCCATTTTTCTTTGAAAAATCTGCTAAGTATAATAAAGTGAACTCACACTTACATCAGATCGTGGAGAAGCTCGAGAGGCGATGGAGGCGAGGAGGGCAACTGCCGCGCAACGCACTACATTGGCTTCCCTCTGGTTAGAAAATATACTGGCCGCAAATCGGGATAGCGAAGACTCTTGAATAGCTATAAGAACATAATTAAAAGGCTACAAAAAGCATCGCTTACAAAGAAAATGTACATAAAATTTCTCTACTTACACATCTACATCTATAATTATTATTAATATACTTATATACTTGAGACCTGCTGTCGTAACCGGGAATTTTGATATCATACTCTATACAGACACCTAATGAACCTAGAATCACATTCAAATACCTTGCAATAAGTGCGGCATCAGTTGAGCGTAGTGCGCGAGCGCAGCGACCACGTGCAGCGCCGCCGCCCGCAGCTCAGGGCGAGCTCCACTAGAGCTCCTCACCACGGCTCGCACCACATCGTCGTTGAACCCTTCACTCCACCTCTGATTACGAACAAAGCTAGAGTTAGCAAAAACCGTAATATTAAACAGTTAATTGTTGGTGTTAACTGTTACAGTCTTCGATTCAGGCCTCCACCTCATCGCCTCTAGTGTGTTCCAGGAAATTACTGATGTTATCTGGTAGAATTAATTTAAAGCTACAGTTAAACATACACAGTGCATTAGTTCCTTGTATCCAGTGCTTGGAACGATTTTTACAATATAATACTTTCTTTTTGTATTTTTTTAGCATTTTCCATGCTAAGCTAAGCTCTAATATTTTCCCGAATTTGAGAAGACTAGACTACACAGTCCTTTATACCTAGTCTAATTGAACCTGCATATGGCAGACTTCACAGTCAAGATATGAATTTTAATTCATAATTTATAGGTATTCATTTATGGAGGCCCCACATAGTTATAAAACATAATCGAGATTACGTCACCACATATTACTGTATTAAGATATACAGAATCGAAGATTAGCTAGCTAACGTCATAATAAGATATGCACTGGATGCAATAAAAAATAAACCCGCAATGGGCGAGTTTTTCATAGATCCCTAAGCAAATAGCTGTGATATGCGAGCACGGGAATTATTGGTTTTTATTCTACAAGAACAGGACCCTAAAATTCCTACATGAGGGGCTGGATGAACTTAGATTGATGAGACAAATATAGGTGCATGGCGAAACCAGTATAAGTTGGAAGGGGCCGACCTTGGCAAATGTAATGTACAACCAAATTACAGAACTTCTCAAAAAGGCCAGATTAAGAGCCTTTTAAATCGAGGACCATGCACGATATCTTTACTGAATTACGCGAAAAATATATTTTACGGATATAGTCGTCACAGCAAAAATATTTATGTTTTATCATCTGACTTGGCATAATTTGATTAAGCATTTCTATCTACTGCATAACACTTGACAGAAGTGCCGTCATCGACTTAATGATGTCATTTACAGTTAAATTTATACTGCCGTTATTACTAAAAACAGTAGGTACCTTCCGGACAATTTAAGCGTTATTATAATGATATTATGCGATGACCTGGCCTTAATTCAGTATGATTATATAGAAATGGCAGAGGCATTAGGTATAATAGACGAGTATCGAAAGCGTACAAATTAGTTTTACCAGCAGCGCTAGCAAGATGAATCTCAAAAGCCAATGGACAGTAAAAATTAGCCAAGACCTTTTGGGTAATATTTCTATAGCATTAAATATTACTAAAAGTCGTGGTAGTATTCAATGCTGAAATATACTTATCACTACAATCATTAACAATAGCCTCCACAACGTAGCAGGCACGCCCTCACAGAAAATTCTGAGGTGTCCTAGACGGTCTGAACCAACTGATCTCAGAGGCCAAGAACTAGCTGACGAAATAAGATCTCAAGCTGCGGGTACTACTGTAGGACATTTAACATTGACACTGTACAATAATAATATTACTACCTGCACAGGTATAGATTCCTCATGAATTTGTCTCAACAATGCAAGCAGGGCCAGCATAGCGTCCAGCCGACATGCCTGCCCTTTACATCCTCCACCAGAGGCACAGCCACTCAAAGTCCTCACCACCAGTCTCAAGCACTGGATCAAAGTATCTTCCGAAAGCTTACAAAAACGGGAGTTCACAGTGTATCTTATACAACGCATCAGCTCATTCAGGTAACCTAAAACAAATATTTACAAAATTAGTACGACTCCTAAAGATCGTAGAAAGACGACAAAGGGGCGTGGCATTCTTGTACATGTAAAAAAGTCAAATTTACGCCCACATTTGGGCGTGTTAAAACGTCATCCAGCTAATGTTGTAGTTGGCCATTCAAATTGTTCGATTTCGAAAAATTCTATACGTGGAATATTTGTTTCTAACGTAATTTGCACACAGTTCCATTTTATTGGAAACTATTCTTACTCAGAATACTCAGAAAGTTTTCGAAGAGTATCCTGAATGAATCAACAAGTTCTCTGAATGACACAATCTTATCGACCAGTTCAATGTCCGATCAAAAAAGTAGATCCCGTTATAGGTACAAGATAAAATGACTTACCCAACATGTGAAAATTCTTCAGGTCAATTTTATCTAAGCAGGCGAGTAATATTTTAAGTAAGCTCTCCAACTTGTTGCTGTCGTAGTCGTCCCAGTTTTCGAGCATCATGATGCATCTTAGTAGCACCTTCACGATTTGTATGTGTAGTTGGGTCACTTCTATGCTCTCGTGGATTGTTTGTTGGGGATACAGCTCCTCTCGACTCAGTAAAGAAATTATATTTGCTTCGTTACCGATGAAGGATGACTGTATCCAAGACATTGCACCATCTACAGAAAAAAATATCATACTGTCACGCCTGTGTTCCCCGAAAGGATTACGCAGAAATATAGGTGCTAGTGCTGCTGCAGAAGGACAATACAAAGTTACTTTGGCATTTCCAATATTAATATAGATTGGTTGTTTGAAAAATATTTGTCGGTTATTATTATTCTTGAATAAATCGTTATCACACGTAGATTCGAGAATCAAGTAATAAAGACGTGACCAGATTAGCGTCAGTGTCAAGTATTAAATAAACTTACCGAAATTAGGTACATTGTCCATATACGCGACTACAAAGTGTAACAGAGAACAAAGCAGTGCGGTGTCGCGGGACGAAGCGGGGGGTGCGTCTAAGAACCGCCGCGTGT
The DNA here is from genome assembly GCA_946251955.1 of Acronicta psi. Classification (NCBI taxonomy): domain Eukaryota; kingdom Metazoa; phylum Arthropoda; class Insecta; order Lepidoptera; family Noctuidae; genus Acronicta; species Acronicta psi. The sequence continues at coordinate 6,469,615 of OX276472.1, read as the reverse complement.
GTTGCCATGGTAACGCACTAAAATCCTTTAGACTTACGCACGAATACGGAACTAAGTAAACATAGCTAGAAAGACAAAACAATCATGTTATACTTAATCTAGTAAAGAAATAAAATATCAATGACGTCAGCTACTAGTTATACTAAAATGTATATCTTCGATTTAAAAACATTTCACTGTTGCATAATCCACTAAGTTTTTTTATGGTGTTGTTATGTTGCAAATTAAGGTAAAATTAAACTTAGAAAGAGAAAAAGAATTGAATAGTGTAACAAACCTCTCTAAAATATGAAGCGCTTCTGTAACTTGTCTATGTGAGGTAGCATTTTGGAGGCCTAGCAGGGCTCTGGTGCAGCTGAAAATAGGGCAGGCGGCTCTCAAGGCAGCCATGTCTCGTGGGCCGGGGCGCAGCGCCAGCGGCGCGGCGGGCGGCGGCTCGGCCAGCAGGCGCGCGCGCCCGCGCCCGCCGCACCACCAGCGCACGCGCACCGCCGCACGCCACTCATCTTCAGCCAATAGCCATTCTAAACCAACAAATCATTTGCGCCATCGACTTAAAAACCACTGTTACAAATTATAACATTATGGTAACTCCCACGAATTGACTGAATCGGTCTTTGTATCGGTGTTTGTCGAGTTGGTTTAATGAAAATTTTATAGTCGTTGTTATCAAATTAAGTTATCGTTCCTTTCTTTTTCCTTCTTTCATTTTTACGCTTATTAATCATGATACAACAAATATATACGCTGTACTTACATATGTAGAAGTTTTATCTAAAATATATGTATATGTATCCAGTCTTTCAATAATGTACTATATGATGTATCAGTTCATTCATATTATTATTATGCAGTGCAGGCAAATTCTCAAAATGATTTATAGTACATAGGTAGCTTATTTAAATTTAACGCTGTAATTCAATCAGAGGAAATATATATAATCTTACGTCAGTGTGATCACACGTCACAATATCCTAATTAAAATACAACAAGAGTTTTGGTAACTACTACGTATGGAAACTGGAATTCAGCTGATGCCCTTGAGTATCGTTAACTCCGGACACGCGAAACGCATAATGATTTCTAACAATGTGCTCGAATGTGTGAGCAGTAAAGTATATGTATATGCAATTCTACAACAGTGTCCCAGAAACACATTCGGACATGCATTGTTACATATAGACAAAATCTATTTAACGAGAAAGTAGTATATTTTTATCGAACACCAGCCTTTGCTCGCGACTTCGTTCCCATAGAAGGTGTTTTTCCCCCCTTTTTGCAACATTTTTAATTAATTCTCTGCTGCCATTGGTCGTATCGTATAAGCCTATAGCCTTCTTTGATAAAAGGGTTATCTAACACCGAAAGATTTTTTCAAATCGGGCCAGTAGTTCCTGAAATTAGAGCGTTCAACCCAATAAACAAACGAACTCTTCAGCTTTATAATATTAGTATAGATAATATAGATTGTTGCATAAAAAACTAATGCCAAACATCTTTATATCGTAGTTGTAATTTGTTTTTTCTTTTACGTAGCCTCTTTTGTGTCCCACTGCTGGGCAAAGGCCTTTCCTAGGTAAGTCCAAAGAACATTTACTTATTATTTTTAATGAAGGAAAAAATCGGCGGGCGGGCAGGATTCGAACCTGCGCCTTCTGGTTCGGTACACCAGACGCTCTGACCACTAAGCCACCGCTCGCCCTGCTCGCCAGTCGAAATCTTCCTTCACATTCTAATTTACGTCTTAAAGGTGACGTAGCGACATCTATTGTGAAAAATGCTTCACAACCGACACGACTAACTTTACAGCTAGTTCGATGTCGTATGATACCGCCTTACCTATTAACTATCTTTTTGTATTTTTTAAGCATTTTCCATGCTAAGATTACAAGTTATTTTTTCCTTCATTAAAAATAACTTGTATACAAAAAGATAACATTTACTTAAAAAACATTATTTCACTTTTTATACGAACCCACACACGAATGTTCGGCATTAGGACTGGTACTCCAGTAGCTGTTTACTGGGAACGGAAGCGAGGTTCTTTCCGTCACGCTGAGCGGTAGCGCCGGGACCCGGTGACGCGAAGCATCCAGCTCTTGTAGGACGAAGCCCGCCCATGCTATCATAGCCAGGACCTGTGTTGCCATCAGCACTGACGCATCATTAGCCGGAAATACTAGGATCACTGAAATATGAAATATTGTTACTATCGGTAGCTTCAGTTTTCGTAATTTGAGGACCAACCTCATGAAGGCCGATAAATTATAGAAATTTGAACTTTATGTCAATGACACTAACGGTCAACATATAAGTCTTCGTGAGACCTATTACTGTACTATTTATACAAATGAATTATGTATGCTCGTAAAGACTTTTCGGATCTAGACATGGTTTGATATACATACATATTTGTTTAGGTATTTATCACTTAAACCATCTTCGGTTTTAAAAAACTCAACTCAAATTTCCCAATTACGTAGTTGGTGTTCACAAATAAAGCAAATCATTCCTTTACATACTCTGTTATTTAACGCGGTGAGTAGTTTATTGTATACCTCAATCGAAAATTTTATTTTTTTAAATCATAGAACACAAAAGCAACTCATATTGCGCCATCACAAAACATTACCTCTAATCAAGAGTGACGGCAAATCGGCAATTTTGACTAAAATGTGTCGACTTGCGAAACAAACGCTATTAAGAACGGACACGCAACTTATTGCACATTCCGGAAATGCCAGATAATCGTCCACCATCAACGACATTCTGAAATTAAAGATAAACTGTAAATTATCTGTTTCTGATAATAACGTGATATACACATTACAATTACATGATACAAAAATGTTTAATAGTTTCAGTCATCTATTCAAATCCGTATCATTTAAAATCGATATTGAAAATGGCCGCTGCAAGATAGCAACTGAGCTCTTAATCGTTCTCGAGTTTTAAAGTAACTAAAGACTCTAATTCTAAGTGCCTTTGACAGTAGTAGAAGCATATCTGTGCTATTCATTCTTTGCACTAAACTTACTCAATTTTGCGCGGCGCATGAGGAAATATACTTAGGTCTTTGTCGATAACCTACACACTGCCAGTATTGCCACAATGCATTACACGCTTATCTATTCAGGAATAGGGAAATACTAATCAATCAAACCCTATATATAACCCTATTTCCAGGCCCGGACTTAGAGCCAGGGCCCTACTTCCATCTTAACTACCTGGTTGCCCGATCGGTGTAGCAGCTGAGCTCCTAGACCGGGGCCCTACAAACATGTACAAGGCTGCCTATAGTGCCTATAACACAATTACGTTTCATAAAAGTTCTTCATGGGGCAAAGGCCGACCAATTTACCTGAGAGTAGCGAGGATAATCTTCACTCCATCATATTGTAAGAACACGTCGTGCAAATTCTGCTGGCGCACCATAACGGCTAGTTGTTGTAACGTACTGCGTCGCAAAGAAGGTTCTAGTGTAGGTTGCATCGAGCGACGGGATATGTAATCTCCTTGTTCGTCAAAAGCTATATCTTGTTTTAACACGTCAAGTACTTGGGTTAACCCTGCAGTCTAGAAAAAAATATTAAGAAGACTTAGGATGTCCACAAAATACACGATGCATCTAGGAACAAAAGTTAAGTATATTGTAAAGCGTCATATCGCTACAAGATAATTTGGTCATTTCAGAATCTAATGATCCTAGTCATGTAATTGTTGATATTTCCAGAGCTGTTTTTTTATCGGTAAGAAGCTACGTACATTTATATTTTCGTGGGTACCTGTGGCGGTTTGGACGGTGAACTAGAACTGTCTACGTTGAATTCCTGCCGTTGGATTCTGCGTAAGGCGCTTAACAAGATATCAGCGCGCAATGACTCCTTGGGAGGTAAATAACGATCATCATCTAAAACATAATTAATGACATCATCGATATGAACAGTATTTTTCTTTTTTCATGCACAGTACCATTCTTGGTACCTACTCACCTAAAAGACGGCACAATTTATGCGCCGCATCTAGTTGTACCGCAACGCAACGCACGAACAAAAGTCGAACTAAACCAGTCATCACCTCCACCGCGGAGATGCCCAAACAATCGGCTATTTCTCGTTCCAAAGACTTACATATAGCTTTACCTAGAACATTTAAAGACTAGGACTAAATTTGTGCCTAAAAACGAGTATCATTTTTAAATATCGGTAAATCTACGGAAAATAAATTAGTTTTTTTTTCCAAAAAAATATTCGAAAGTAGTTTCAATTTTTACGATCGTTTCGTGTTTAAATAGAGTTCCGCATAAATTATGAAATAGAAAATTACAGAAATAATGATAAGCTTGCTACCTAATTGTGTTTCATGAGCTGCATAAACGTGTAGGAGCGGCAGAATAGGCAATAAGCTGGCCAGAAGCCGCCACCAACAACTTTCACTGAGCACCAGGCGCCCGCGCAGCAAGTACAACATTATATCTGAAGCACTTTCTTCTACCTGTAACGTAATTATACCTATTATATCCTATCCATCATTCCTACAATACTACCACATCAACATAGCAAGCGATCTTATCAAACTTTATAAGAAAGTACGTTGATAATAAGTTTCTTTAAAAACTTTTATGTAATTCTTTATTGTAAGAACTATATCTATATTTATGTAATTCTTTATTATAAGAATAATTCGTAGTTAATTTAATTTAACTTTGTTAATATGGGTATTTTTTCAACATTATTTTACTAACCTCTTTCAACTTCGAGGACAGTCCATGACAACATATTTCTGTCAATATACCGACATCACATAACAAGGTAAGGGATTTTTCTGTCTCTGTCTGATACACGTCATCTCCTACCAAAACTGACTTTACCATTTCTGCCAATAACTTATAAAATGTTATTTTCACCCATTCCACATTATGCCCCATCAAATTAATGGCAATACTTCTAGCAATCGACCAGTCGTCATCGTTAAATTCTAAATCTTTAGCCTTTTTGAGCAAAACATCTGCTATCTCAACCAAAAAGTTTTCACTTTGAAGGAGTTCTAAAACGGGAAGTGAATTCTTTATACATGTTAGGACCTTCTTAGATTTATGGGACTTTTTATTGTTTATAAATTGAACAGCTTCATCCATGCTCGCGAAAAGTTTCTTTAGCTCTCTGGATTTGCTTTTGTACTCCTGATTTACTGTAATTCTTGTGTTCTGAAACAAAATGCCTAATTATACAGACTAATAATTATACACTTAAATTTTGGCTGGTGATTAAAAAATAAGTCGCTCACCTGCAAAACTTGTTCTATTTGCTTGCTCAGTTTTGGATAAAACAGTTCAATAGCGGGATCTAACTGAGCTGTTTGCAGTGCAGTGACCAGCGAAGTTGGCGGCAGGGCGGAATCTCGCGCCCAATGCAGTAGTTTCTCTGCGCACATTACTAAGCGTAACCATGCCACGCGATGGTGACACCGGTCAGTGTCTTCGAAAAATGATTTCCTGTAACGATTATCTTGCTAGATTACAAGTATAAAATATAATTGGTGCAAGATTACATGCAATTAACTGTCCAAACTTCATACTTGCCTGTATTTGCATAACAGATCCCCCATCAAACGCATCGTCATGCAGCTTTTATGGGATATATCTCTATAAGTCTTAGCATTTTGGTCCATACTCCAAAAACTGTCATTAATGCAATCTAGTAATAGCTCAACTAGACTTTCTATCAAACAAACGCACGTATTTAATTCCGTCTGAAAACAGTGTAAAATCAATGATTAAATTGTTATTTTCAGCTATTTTTATTTATTACTAGCGACCCGTCCCGGGTACAATGTAGACACTAATGTGGGGGAGTGTGGGTTGTACCTAGTTACCTACTATAATTTATGCATCTATACAAATAAATAAAACTGTAGTGTCTGTTTATAATTTCAAATTAACAACTTTTCACTAAATGCATATGAAGGTACTCGTATATACGGTAATTATTATTTTTTGAATTGTCTGTCTGTCTGTTTCTTTCAGCTGATCTCTGAAACGGCTGGACCAATTTTGACGAGACTTTCACTCGCAGATAGCTAATGTTATAAGGAGTATCTTTTTTTTATTGGGTGGTCGCTAGTAACACCGCTGGGAACAGCTATTACTTACTATATTCAAAAACTCAGTTCGGTCAACAGGATCAACAAGCACCACACTCCTAGCCATCATGGACATGACAGCATGCAGTGTATCCAGCGCATACAGGGGGGCCGGCAACTGTCTCAGCGCAACCAAGCCGTCCTCCTCGAGCGGCGTGCGCGGCCGACTCTCGCCGGCTATCTGCTGCAGTTCCATGTTCACGCCATCGTCCATTACGTCTCTGTGCTCATCTGAAATCTATTTTTCTCGAAGTTTTACCGACACCATAATCTTCTTCCTCCTAGCCTTTGCCCAACCATGTTGGGGTCGGCTTCCAGTCTAACCAGGATGCGGCTGAATATCAGTATTTTACACGGAGCGACGGCCATCAGACTTCCGTCACCCAATTCCTGGGCAATAAGTCTGGAAAGACTGGTTGTCAGGCTTTTTAGGTTTTCTGACTACCACTAACGATTGTCATCGGTGTTCGTATGACAACCGAGACCGACGGCTTTACGTGCTCTCCGAGGCACGGAGGGGTCTCGATATGTCACCCATCCACAGACTGACCCCGGCAAGTTTAGTTTATCGTTGCAGATCGGTTGATCAGCGTAGTTACAACTTGGCCACGAGCCCCTCATAATAATACTAATACACCATATTTGCTTTTCAAAAAGATTTTACAGTATTACGACAGTTTATTGGAGATGGATACAATATTTCCTGTTTCTGTAATATGGCCTGTTTCACCACCTCTGGATAGCCGCTAACCGCAGGATAAATTAAAAAATAGGACAAAATTTGTATGATGATAGCTGCCAAGTAATTTAACAGGAACTTATCAGCATTTGCTAAAACAGAAGGTCTACTCCGAAGTGATAAGTTCGAATGTTCGGGCCCGACCGATTCTTGTCCGAACTTTGCATTGTTGTCCTACTACGAACAAAGTTCGGATTTGCTCAGTTCGGTCGTTATCATCGAAAGAGCGTCGGACTGAACGAAAACGAGTAGTGCGTTCAACGTTTCATCGATATGTTGTCATTACTCATTTCGATGTAATTTAACTGTTGAATTACAGACGATTATAATTTTATCTAATAAGGAAATTGAAAATCGCTTTTAATTCATTACTTTTAGCTATAAAAAGTGTAAGATTTATAAAAAATCTATGAAATTGTAGTTGGCATAATGATTGTCTTTACCGATGGTCAAATTAAAAAAAACACAGCTGACAGCTGTCCAGTGGCTTAAGTCAAAGAAGAAGTAAACAAACAAGTGATGCTGTGTTTTTTATTGCAAAATGCAGCAAACTCGTCTGTAGAGATGGGATTCTACCCGGTATTTTCCCGGGTAAATATTATTTTGGGTAAAAAGCGGGTATTTACCCGGGAAAATACCCAAAAGGTGGGTATTTATTTTTCTAAGAACGAAGTATATAAATATATTCGTAATTACTTCTTAGAATGTTATTGGTGCAAAAATGGTTGCATAGTTAGCAGTTTTCAAAATGCTAGTTATTACTAAACTGCACTGGGATAACGTATTGTTTGTAAATTGTATCAATTCACAAACCAGGCATGTCATTTGGGATATAGGTTCTTGGTTTCACAGAATTTAAGTTTAAAAGTAGTAAATATACTACTGACGTTTCACTTTATATTTACCTAACCAACCGGCCCCGGTTTCACACGGGTACATACTACCGGGACCAGCACACAACACCACGATTCATGTTTTATGCAACCCTAGTATTCCGAAGTCTCTCAGAACATCAACGTCATACACAGCGCCCTCCGTGACGAAAACCAGTACCTACTATCTTGGTACAGCTTATGCTACCCTAGTACTTTCCATCGGATTGCTTAAGTTTGTCATCAGCTGTCATGGTAAAGTAGTAGTAAAAAGTATCCTATGTCCGTCTTCTGGTTCTAAGCTACCTCCCAACCAATTTTCTGCCTAATCGGCTCAGCTCTTCTTCTTCATTTATAAATAGTGTAACTAACACGACTTTCTTTTATATACATACTGGTCTAGCTCTTTGCCGCAGCTTCGCTCGCGCTAAGTTTGAACCCCGTTTTTTTTGTTATTCTATTCGGGGCGGAGACAAATCTAACAAAAATCATGAAAATCGGTCCAGCAGTTCTCGAGTTATAAGTGTTGTAACAAACCCGACTTTGTTTTATATATTAGATATAGATATAAGTAGATTTGTTGTATTCACCTATAATGTTATGTTGGATCCAAGGTCGTTTCGCAAGGTCTAGGATTGGGTAAGGCTTTAGGTAAGGAAATCGAAAGCCTTGCAGTTCTTGGATGAAATGAGCAGACTTTTAAATTTAGATAATTATAATGGTGGATCAGGGTTAAGGAAGATTTTTGGGGAAAATGATTTATATGGAGAATGTATCAGATATGGATCCGGTTGGTTGGTGGAAAGGGATCTGTGGAACAAGATGTATTGTGTGTATTCTACCGTTTGTACAAGGGGCTATGTTCTGAGGAATTGTTTGAAATATCAGCCCACGGCTACTTTCTATCACTGCACCTGTCGCCATCGAGTAGTTCATCCAAATAGGTACCTTAGAACCACTCTGGTCTTATATTATGTGATTTGACACAGTATGAGGTCAGAGTGGTATTGAAATTGACCAGAGCAATGAGAAGATTATTTCCAAGTGCACTCAGGTTGTGGAATCAGATTCCCACTGAGGGTTTCCCAAGGGACTACAGAATTCTTCAAAAAGGGTCTAAAAAGATTTTTCAGGTTCGATAACGCGCGGGTGATACCCTTAATGTTGCATAGACTACGGTAGCCGCTTACCATGGAGGGCCGTATGCTTGTTTGCCAACTTAGTAGTATCAAAAAAATATATCTTTGTAAAATAGCAGCAACAGAAGGCTCACTTTATTCTCTGCCACCTACAATGCCAAGCGGAACCGACTAACTAAAGAAATGAAGACAAAACCCTTAAGTCTAAGGAGAGACTGCTTTCTAATGTGTGTTTTACTGCTTGTATAAAGGGCAATGTGTGGAATGGATGATGTCGACGCCTATTTTTCACCATCGCACTGCATGCCATGGACAGAGAATTTATAGTCACAACTTACAACCTAGCACCGATGTGGTCGTGTTTCAGAGGCATTTATTCCTACGTACGCTTAGGTCAGAGACTGGTCCCATAAGTTTAAAGTCGCATAGTGAGCTATGGAGAGAGCTATGCTCGGGGTCTATAAGGGATTGATATCGCACTGAAGTTACCCGTCAAAGAACCAAAGTAACCGAAATAGCTCTAAAGCAAAAAGGATTAAGCACGCAATTGGCCTGCTCAAGTCTTTCAGAGAATCGATAACCGTTGGGGCAAACGAGTGGTTGGGTGAAAACCGCGTCTAGGCAAACGTAGTGTGGGTCGCCCGCCGGCTAGGTGGACTGACGAATTGCGAAAGGCAGCTGGCAGTGACTTTGTGTTGCAGTGATTGATGATTTTGGCTCTGTGGTGTTCACTAAAAGAGGCCTATGTCCAGCAGTGGATGAGTACGGGCTGATGATGATGACGATTACGCTTAGGTTGTACAATGAATCCCTGCAGAGGTTTTCTTTGGAGATTAGAGCATGAGATTTTACAAGAAGGAAGTTAAGAGGTTTTTTCAGCTTGATGCTTCGGTGTTGGAAATTTCCTTAGACTGTGGTAATTGCTTATACCATTGGTTTATACCCAAGGGTAGCAAATAAGCGTTTGCCACCCTAGTGATTTAAGAAAAAACTATCAAGACTATTTCCTGAAGGGTTAGGCAGAGGGTTAGTTCAACGTAAAAGAGGGCAAGCCCGAGCAAAATTTCAAACTCCGAGCTGCTACTGAGAATTTCATAGAAAAACCAAAAAGACTACTCGACTTCGATAAAAAAACAGGATCTCTTCTAGCTTAGCCGTCATAGAGTAGCTTATTGGAGTTAAAAAAACTACTACATAACTAACTTCATCTTAGTGCAGTGAAAACTGCTGGTTTTGCAACCCATAACATGCTAAGAAGTAATTACGAACATATTTAAATACTTCGTTCTTAGAAAAATAAATACCCACCTTTTGGGTATATACCCGGGTAAATACCCGATATTTACCCAAATGGGAATTTACCTGGGTATTTTCCCAACGGGTATTTACCCATCGCCCATCTCTACTCGTCTGTCGTTATCGTTACAGCTATATTTGGTTCGTTGATGACATTTCTTTCCATGGCATTTTGTGGAAATTTGATGTACTTTCGGAGTATATCGGGTGTATTAATAGGGAATATGCGTCTGACTTAAAAAAAGGTCAAATATTTTTTTTTATTAACTTCATCGTTTTAGAATTATGTCTATGTAGATATTTTTTTATATTATTTCTTTTTTAATGAGAAAATAATTATTAAAAAGTCCAAAAAACCTGTTGGAAATTCAAATCACTTGAAACGCTAGACTATCGGTCAAATGGAATATGACGTCAAAGTCTACTAAAACAGTGTCTGTTGTACGTGGTTGTTTGGTTGAGAGAACGTAGACTTTGACGTCTCGGCAAGCGCGCCAAAATCGCGGGTGTTTAAAATGCCAATATCTATCTCATAATTTAATAAAAAAATTTTGTTACTTAATTTTAGTTTTAAGGCGCTGGAATTTTTTTTACGGCTACATAACGATATAAAGTATCGTTTAAAAATATTAAAAAAAAATGTGCATATTCCCTATTGCCAAGGAAACCTCTCGTATACATCGGGAGACAGTTTGCTGGGCCATTGGGGCATCATCATTCTGCCCTACAGAGCCTTGATAGCTGCCCCGTGCATAAAAGTTTAAGGCAACAAGTATCTAAAATTTAAGAATACATAATTACATGTTATTATAATATTATGATACCTACCTAATTATTGGCCCTCTCAATCTGAGAAGTGCCCTGCGGTAGGAGTGTACAGTTCGCGCCAAACTTATTGTCCGGGTTGAATTGGCGCTAGCTAACTTTAACCCAGCCGTAAAAATCGGAGAAAGAAAAATATTGGATAAGAATAATTTATAACGACAGATTACGAATTGAGCTTTCGTTTTTATTTATTACAATCTTATATTTTTCTTTCTCCGAATTTTACGGCCGGGTTAAAGTTAGCTAACGCCAACTTCAACCCGGACGATAAGTTTGGCGCGAACTGTAATTTCATATTATTATATAGTTCAATATTAAGTAGTTATTGTATATAAGACAAAAGGAAGTTAAACATAAAAATTGTATATAAACAGGCGCTAATTGTAAATAAAATTATTATCCATTCTTCATTTTACTCGACGACAAGTGTTATTATTTGGCTGCTCATTATCCCCAAACCTTTGTAGCAGGCTCAATTGCTCGACTATTACGCTTCCTTGGTAACAGGGGTACTATCTCCTGGCAGAGTTGTTCATAAAGTGTCCGACCCAGTCTGTAGTTAGCTATAAACTCAAGGTCGGACACTAAATTAACATTCTACGCTCTAAACGCTGTTCCTCTAGAGCCTCTTCCACCAAGAACATACGTGCTACCATTTCGCTGTTATTAATAAGATTTACCACTGCCTCGTTGGTCTAGTGGCCCCAAACGCGACTGCTACTCTAGAGGTCCTGGGTTCGATCCCCGGGTCGAGCAAAGTGTTGTTGGGTTTTCTGTGAAATTCCCAATAGCAGCTCGGAGTCTGGATTTGTGCCCGGTTTATGGCAATAGGCTCGCCCCCTATTACATGGGACCTAAACATACTGGCGAAATGTGGGTGTACATTAGTACGCCTCTGCCTACCCCTTCGGGGAATATGGGCGTGGTGGTATGTTACCACTACACACACACTACCACTCAACCGCAGTCACTTTACTGCTTTAAAACAAATGTACAACACAACTTAGTTCTAATAATTAATTAAAAACTGAGTTAAAACGATATCAAAAGGTAGCGATTTTGCTGTCGTGAACTTTGACATAAATCTCGCGATGAAACTCTTGTCAAACTCAAATCATCGGTCGGAGTTTTTTGGTTCAGAGTAGGGTTTACGATCCAACAAACGTCAAACGAAGTTCAGTCGGATGCGAACCGACCGACTGAATAGAATGAAGTTCGGAGTAAGAAACGTCCGAACAATCGGCCGATATTTCGGATTTGTCACTTCGGAGTAGACCCTCAGGCCCTTAGATAGTAAATATGATGATAATTAATTACCCGTTCGACTACTACACTCGAGATCATGACTTTGATACCCAGGTTGAGTAGTGTTATTGCGTTTTTCTATGAAATTCTCAGTAACCCGGAATCTGGATTTGTGTCAAGTTAATAGCAATAGGCTCGGCCCTGATTGGGGATGGGATCTAGCCAAACCCTTCGGAGAATACAGGTGTGATAGTATATAATAGGTATATGTTAATTACCCTGTCCGTCTCGTGAATCAAATCCAAAGAAGATAGCTGCATAAGCCGCGTGCGCAGAGCGCGCGTTATGTATAATAATACACAGAGCGCTTCCCCGGGCCGCCCGCCGTGGTTGCCGTCTGATATTGTCACTAAACTCTGCCAACAATAAAGTATAGTGGTTTAATATGAAAACATTCTGTTTGACCTAATTTGCGAAAAATCATCATGAAAGATTATGTTGATTTGGACACAAACTGCATAAAAATAGTTAAATGAACAAAGTTAGTTAAAAAAAAAACAGTGCGGTACCAGGCCGACATACCCCGTCGCCTGTCTACCAGAGCGAAAGACGTCCATGAGGATTATCAGCACTCAAAAATGGAGACAAAGAAGGGGAAGCAAATATTTAAAAATAAAAATTTAGGTTTTAACATACCTTAACTATTTCAGGTCTATTTAAAAATATTTCAGCAGAAAAGTCTCGAAGAAATACATCGCGAATAAACCTGCAACATCTTCTCGTAGACTTCAGTAACCTTAAGGCATCCTCCACAAGGAGCAAGGTTTTTCTGTCAGACTGGCAGAGCTCTGCCCACGGAAAAAGCAGTATTCTTATACTGTCTGCAGTGCTTATACTAAAATAAATTGAAATTACATATTATTATAATATTGCAGAAGTTTAATATGTACCTACTATAAGAAATCAACTAACATGCATACATTGAAACAGTGGCTTCAATGATTCTACCCAAATTTTTCTAAATAAATAAAACCACTCATCAATGTACAGCAACACAATGTAGTCTACTACTGAACATATCTCTCCCGATTTACATGACAATCAATGCTTCTTGAAATCATAAACATTGTTTTCTTTCACCGCTAAAGCAAGTGATCAGAGCATTGAATGCCACGGATTTGAATTCAAGATCTTTGACTTGGCACTCCAATTGTCATATCACTTGACTATCACTGCTTTACCTAATACTAATATATTTGATACATTTTGTATTAAGTATATAAAAGCTGACTGACTAAAATGGATATTTAATCTATTTGGTACACAATAGGTATTCAGTTATTGATATTTACCTCCTGTATCTGTTGATGTCAGATTCATCATTAGAAATAGATGTTGCTTTTGATGATTGTAGATTAGGGTCAATATTGTAAAAACCACTGCTTGATCCTTCATCACTCTCCGAACTGAAAATAGAATAATAAAAAAGAGGACTAAAGAATAATAATGGATAGTTTAGTACACAAATAATAGCAGTAATTACAAGGTGGGAACTTCTGACGAAGAAAATAAATAAAAGGAATCTAGTTGCTCTTCCAAAATTGTGCATATGAAGAAAAAAAAAATACAAGAATACATGATTGTAACTACCATTATATATTTTTCATTATTCTTAATTGAATACATCCACAATCCATTAGCAGACATTCAGATCAATTGGTATGGTTCTTTTGAAGCTTATATATATAAGTATTATGTATATGAAATACTATCCCAAGTTTGGTTAAACTCCGATAAAAATACATACCCAGTAGTTTCAGGTATGGATAGATGAGGGATAGCCACATTATCATCTGACTCAACTGTGTTTATAAATCTCAGGGTCTCTATGACATCATCATATAATTCTTGTGCATCACCAGCAATCCTCCCTCTAACTTTATTTAAATTTGATAATATAGTTTCTATACCAAACTCTCTAGCAATGTAGGTACCAGCTTTAGTCTGAAATGTTAAACACAATAGAATAATGCTCCTGCCTCATTACAGTAGTGGACATGCAGGATTGCTACACTAGAGGTCCTGGATTTGATTCCCAGTACCAAATATGAGCAAAGCAATTGCTCCAATTGATTTAAGGCCCCAGTCTAGCTGTGCATAACAAACGAATTCAGTATATTGACAGTTCGCGGGCTCGAACCCCGCGAGGCACCCTCTGTATCATCCTGTGATACGTAAATTACAAAGTGTAGAGCAGTGCTACGAAATGAAAGTTGCTCTACTTTACAAAATAAAATATTTCTATTTATTTTTAATGAAGGAAAAAATCGGCTGGCGGGCAGGTTCGAACCTGCGTCTTCTGGTTCGGTACATCAGACGCTTTGACCATTAAGCTACCGCGAGCCCCAACCAACCGTAGTGTACCGTGGTGTACCGAACCAGAAGACGCAGGTTCGAATCCTGCCCGCCAGCCGATTTTTTCCTTCATTAAAAATAACTTCTAATCAGTATGGAAAATGCTTAAAAAAATACAAAGATATTTTTATTTAATTATAATGAACTACACTACTGTGGCCTGTGGGATTATACCCTGAAAATCTGAAAAAAATATCTGTCGTTTAAAATAATTTAAGTACTTTATAATTTATGGAACAGTAGATATTTTTAGTCGAGGTTTTAATTTCGTTTTAACAGACATGAAAAAGAAGGAGGTTGATTCACTATAAGATCAAGTTCTAGGAGATGGTTTGCTTTGAAGTAAACCTTTGTGTTTTATTTCTTGATCTAAACTGGTTAGAGGAAGAGCAAAATTCAGAGCGAGAAGTAAGAATTTTATATAGAATACACTTCCACGACTGCTATAGCCGTCTGGCTATCATCAGAAGCGTGTAAACTCAGCTTTCAATGAGCTAGATGAACCAGATCACACGGGTTTCAACCGTTGAGTTTATAGCTCAGCAACAAAATGACTAACCCACGGCTCAATCCAGCTCTTATTGTATTTGTAAATCCCTCCACAGATTAGTCTGTTACAAATTTCTTTTAAATTAAATGGGATTTTTGTTAGCCATATTTCATGTAAATCTATTCAGCCGTTCAAAAGCTACAGCTCATGTCCTAGTTGCGATTAGAAATGTTTAACAGCAAAAAATCGATCAAAAGACTTTTCTTCTGGGCACATGAAGTGCGGTAAATGAAAAACCGCGTACAACGGTTATCTATAAATATACTCATCTATCTATCTATCTATTCAGCCGGTAAAACCCACTGCTGAGTCAGGGCCTCTTCTCTATTACGCCACTGCCATATTAACCGACAATCGGGGGGTCATCTGCCCTTCAATCGTTTACATCCAGCCAGTATATCATATGTCCATCTAGCTCGTGTATGTACACCTATAGGCACCACCTCACCTTCACTTGGGGTCGGCGCATTGTTTTTTTCTTACGTACATCGTCGTCATTCTCACACTGTCTTTTCATCTTTTCTTTGGTCTTCCTCTTCTACTATATCCATCCACATTTATGTTCAAAACCTGTTTTGTAACTAGGCTCTCTACTTCTACGCATCATAATATGTCCATATATCGTAGATAAGCGGTCGCTGCACAACTTTTCAGTACTTTTTACACTCACTTTCAAACTACGTCTTTCTCACTTCCTAACTATGGTCTAATGACCCGATAAAGGTAGCTGGGACAATGGTCCACTGCAGGACTAAGTACGGGAACCGAACACACAAGACTTCATCATCATTGAGAACACAGGAGTGGGTTTTCAATGATGATGAAAGTCGCTGGGAGTCGTTGGAGGCAGGCAGCATATAACCAATCCTTATGGAAGTCTATGGGAGAGGCCTTTGTTCCACATACACAGTGGACTTCTTTTGGCTGATAATTTTAATTATGTTAGGATAGCAATTATTCAATTTGTGTGATTCAAACCGGGGAGGGTCATAGGTAAATTTTAGGGTGTCGGACAAACTTGTTACCTAGTGGTAATAAGTTAACGGACCATAGTAACGAACTTGTTTCCTAATGATAAAAAGTTAACGGACCATAGTAACAAACTTGTTACCTAGTGGTAACAAGTTAATGAACCATAGTAACAGACTTGTTACTATCGCACTTTACTGCTAACATTATTAATGTAAAAAATGGCGTCGAGTTGTTTCTGTACCCAGGTGTTAACTAGGGACAGAAGAATCGGGACCATAAAGTTAGACAGACATCCAAGCGTTTAGGTGTCCAAGAAATGCCTAAACACACCACATTTTTTAAAACAATCGATCGATTAAACTGCTTGTGGAATAAAAACGCGCGTGATCGGGAAACGCGCGTCGGAAATAATTTCTGATAAATTGACATAAAAATAATGAAGTAGAGCAAGTTTCAATGCCCGATAGTACGCCAGCAAGGTTAGAGAGAGAGCAAAATTTAGAGCGAGAGGTACAAATTTGAATTTGACATAGAATCCACGTCCAACCGCTACGACCGACTGGCCGCCTCTGAAGAAATTGGCTTGAGATTTTCGTTTATAAACCGTGCCTGTTGAAAACACTATAAAAAATATTTGTGAAGCAGGTACACATTTTTTTTAAATTGGTTATGTCCTTTAATACACGTACTTTAAACTGATCAAATGATTTCATCAATATTTTTAGTTTTTATTATAAAAAAACCGTTTGTTTTGGGACCAAAAACAGGAAAATTTGACGATGTTATGACACTCGGATTAAGAAAACTAAAGGTATAATTAAAAATCTACTCAGCGCATTTTGAAGACGACTATCTTAAGCTAATTTTGCGCTGAGTAGATTTTTGAATTTATTCTTGATTACCCCGATTAACATGCACAAACATGACTCTAAATGGCGTTGGGCGCGAGAGCGCCATCTTTGACGCCTGATTTATATAACATAAACTAACCAGAGGAACGTGAAAAAAATACGTAGATAAAGCTAATATAACATATATTCTATCGCGATAAAAATATATGACACTATATCCTTCCTTTCCTTAAAAAAACGTTGCGAAAATGAGCTAATAATTTGACAACTGCCAAATTTTGCTAGACTGGGGCCTTAAGATACTAATGACACTCTTGTCAGTACCTAAACTGAGATAAGAAAGGCTGCTTTCTATTAAAATTAAATTACAAATTAATAAAAACCTAATGAAACTCTTCTTAGAGTTGCCTAAGATGTTTATAAATTCCTAAAGGTGTATAATGTATGCCAACCTGCACTAGGCCAGACAGGCCAGTATGGTGAACTGTAGACCAATATCGAAGAGGCTCATAACCAGTAGTTGGGCAGAATAGTGAAAGATTGGCCCTACCTTTATACTAGTAAGCAACAGTTCCAGTGCTTCACTTTGTAAAGATTGTTGTGGTGTATGAAACCAAGCCAAGAGAGCTTCAAGCAATTCCCTCGTACGCGACAACTCGTCATCCAATTCCCAGCCCAGCTTTAATTTCGCAATTAACAAAAGAAGTGACCGCTCGCGAATTTCCTTCAAAGGGTGACCTAAAATGAGTGATAATTATTGCAATACACATTACAAAGTAAAGTTCTAAGTGCAAGTATGCCTACAAATTATGCTTACTCAATTTCTTGATGTACATGGAAAGAATTTCAGTATTAGCCATAATTTTATAAAAATATAGAATAAAGATCCGTGAAATCTTGCATTGTTTTGTTTACAACTTTTGAGTTGAATGATTTGAAAAAGACATTGACATCTGACAACATAACGTACACATTTGACAACATAACGTACCTACCTAGCCACCTTTTGCTGTCAAATACTACACTGCCACAGTGTAATAAATCTCTACACTCTCCGTTGTTACATTATGACACTGCTTCGCATAACCCAAAGAGCTAGTAAATACATATGTCTAGGGCATAACCACCAGTATAGATTAAAAAAAATAAAAATAGCTAAAATCGTTTACACTATCGTTATCTATTCTCGCCATAGACTAAGCAGTCGCTCTATGAGTCGCACCAACGGCACCAACATAAAATAACTACAGTCATATAGTTGCGTCGAAGGAATATCGATATAAAAAAAAATATTCATAATAAAATTCTATTCTATTCTACTTTCTGCCTGCCTCTGTGGAAAAAAGGCGTGAGTGTATGTACAGTTCGCGCCAAACTTATTTTCCGGGTTGAAGTTGGCGCTAGCTAACTTTAACCCAGCCGTAAAAATCGGAGAAAGAAAAATATTGGATTAGAATAATTCATAACGACAGATTACGAATTGAGCTTTCGTTTTTATTTATTACAGTCTAATACAGTCTAATATAATGAAAGTTAAGATGTTGTAATAATTCCCACAGGAAAAATATTATGGAAAAGTAATCTATATTTTGTTTGTATTATCTCAAGTCAGCAGAAAGACATTATTGTATAAGATGGAGATGGATGATTAAGATAATTTTGATAGTGTTTCCATTGAACAACAGTTATTGTTTATGGTTCGGGGAAATACAAAAAGCACACTGGTGGCGGCAGCCGCTTTCTTTAATTCTTTCTCCGATTTTTACGGCTGGGATAAAGTTAGCACGTGCCAACTTTAACCCGGACAATAAGTTTGGCGAAAACTGTACAAAAAAAACATAATAATCTATGGCCCGTATGGCCGGTAATCAGCTGTTGTTGTGGGTGACATCCATTGATAGTATTCGATTTAGTGCAAATACGCAAATAAAATACCTGAATATTGCATTGTAACTCACACGTAACAGTCTTACTTACATATTTTGCGCGATATCCTTGTATGCTACCAACCCTCTGGTATAGTTTCCCTAAAAGTCTCCTGGAACCACCTCGAAGTTGGGACTGGGAGTGTTTTATTCAAGCCACCAGTCAGTGATAGCGTCAAATACCCACAGTGAGTTATTATCGGAATCACATACCTATCTAATAACATATTAACCAATTTTGCAGACTAAAACACTCTTTTGAATAACCTCAGACCTATCCTACTGCAACTTAACTCCTGAAGTAAATATTGTTTCCCTTTTTTATTACCTAATATTCAAAACAAAAATTAATCTAATTACTAAGTGCTATACCAGTAATAATATACACATAAATAGTGATAACTCATAAATAAACTATCTTCCAGATGGCAGATGTAAAAGCTTTATTGAAAGATGCAAGAAAACTGATAGATGAAAAAAATTTCAAAGAAGCTCAAGAATGTTGCAAGAATATACTACGAAAAGATAAACAGAATTATGTTGGTCTAGTATTACTTGGGAAAGCATTGCAAGACTCTGATCAGGCCCCACTCGCATATCAAAAAGCTATTGCAAGTAAACCGGATCATCCACTTGCCTGGCAAGGTCTTGCCAATTTCTATGAAAGGAAGGAAAATAGTCATGATAAAGTTAAATTAATACCTATTTATAATGAAATGCTTAATCTACAAATGGAAGAAGAAAAAACAATTGAAATTATATCAAAACTTGGCCAATTAGGCTGTGTATTGAAAAGTAAAGAGTGTCTTACCATATTGGCAAATTATTTAGCTAAAGACTGTGTAACTGCTTTATTCCAAACAGCCGAAAAGCATTTTTTAGAGCTTCTAAAAGCTGATGTCCCATGTGATCAAGAAGCCATACCAGTTATAATACAAGTTTTGCAAAAGATCTACACTGAAGACCCCAGAGATTCTCTTGAAATACTACAGTGTAAAGTTATAATCCAGAAGTCACATTTTCCATCAGCTGTTGAAGAAATTATCAATCTAAATTTTTTCAATTCAAATGTGCTATTGCGAGATTGGCTCTGCAAACAGTTATGTGCAAAGTATGTGGAGAAAATGACTTTCTGTGAATTCCAAATTGAAAAACACATAGATTTGATCAGTGAAGGCATTATGAATTCCAAATACCCCAGCCTTTTGAGGAGTATGATATGCTATGATAAAGGTTTGTATCCAGAAGCTTATAAACAATGTGTTCCCTTAATAAACTATCAAGAAGCAGATATTACTGAAGCAACATTTATTATAATGTGTACAATTATGTTAAAAAAGTGGTCAGTCACACAAAAGCTTGTGACCAACTTCTTGACCAAAGTCAAAGACGAAAACTTTGCTATTAAACTGAAAAGGTTTTTATTTTTGTCCCTGACAAAACAACAGAAATGGAGGCAAGCAATAAATAGTGTTAAAGATATAAGTATTGATTCACTGGAAACACTTGAGCTATCTAGCCTCGCTGAGTGTTACATAGAAGCAAATGAGTCTGCTGATCACATCATGAAATATTTAGAGACAACTGATTATTATAAACAACTACAAGCACTAATACTTCAAAAGCAAGGCAAATATGACGCAGTTGTAGATTTACTAGAAGGTTCAGCTGATAACCCACTAGATGTATTCTATTTGGGTCAAGCATATTGGGAACTACAAAAATATGATAAATGCTTAATAAATCTTCTAAAAGCTGCCAAACTTAATCCTGATCATGCTGAAACATTTTTATATTTAGGTCATTTTTATCATCACCATAAGTCTGATTTAGAAAAGGCTAAGAAATGTTATGAAAAAGCTCATAGTCTTAACACAATTAACACCAATATTGCAAAGAGCCTTAGTGAAATTTATATTAATTTACAACAGAAGGATGCTGATTTTGAATTATTGAATTCATTAACTAAAAATATTTCAACTATTGAACCCTGGATTAATTTCAGATTAGGCTTGCATTATTTAAATAAGAGGGAATGGGAAAATGCTATTTTGAATTTCAGGAATGTTATTAAAATTAATCATAATGATACAACAGCTTTTGAGTGCCTAGCTGATGCATATTATTCAAGGGGATCATACACATCAGCATTGAGGGCTTATAACAGAGTAATGACTTTAGATCCAAGCAAATCAGCTCACTGCCTCACAAGGATTGGCCATATTTATTCACTACTAACACAATATGAAGAAGCAATATCAACATTTGAGAAGGTTTTTATAATTGAACCCTATTCATTCTTGGCTCTCAAAGGAATTGCTGAAACATGGATGAGAATTGCTAAGAAAAAAGTTGAAGCCAAGGTATTTGGTAGTGCTAGAGATTGTGCACAATATGCAGTAGATTACATCACTAAAGCATTATCAAAGCAAAATAAGTTCTTATGTTTCTGGAAACTATTAGCTGATAACCTTATTTTTATAACAAAATTGCCAGATAAATATGCATATGTCTATATGCCTCAATTGTCGAAGGATAGTGGTGGTGATTTAGAAATATCAAAGAAAAATAAACTTGAAATATTTCCTCAAGCTATTGCTTGCTACTCACATATTGCTAAACAAAAACAGCTTATATCATCATATGATTTAGCATCCTCATACTTAGCATTTTATCATGAAACCAAAAAAATTGTAAATTGTCACATATCTTTCAACCTAACATTGAATTGTATCAAAGAAAGGCCTACTCTTTGGCGTAACTGGAATTTACTTGGGAAAATATGTTTGGCTATTAAAAAGTATGAAATTGCACAACATTGCTTTATTAAAGCTCTCTTGGTTACACGGAAGTGGTCTGTTGCCAAAATATGGTGTAATTTAGGAACACTTTATTTAAAATTGAAACTTTATAAATTGTCTAACTACTGTTTTTCACGAGGACAATCAGCATTACCATCTCACCCTCAGAGCTGGATAGGTCAGGGACTAATTGCTGAAGCCATCCAAGAAGAGGAAGCAATGGATCTGTTTAGACATGCATCTCGCTTAGGGTATCATCCAGAAAGTGCACTAGGATATGCTGATTGGGTGTGCAGGACTTTGAAGAATAATAAATACAAAGAAAGTACAGAATCAAAATATGAAATAGAAGGACTTTATGCTATACCATATGCAATAGACTTAGTTGAATGGTATTGTAACTTTGAATCAGCAAATGCATGTGCTTTCAACATCCTAGGAATATTACAAGAAAGATATGGCCTGCTTCGATCTGCCATACAATCTTACGAAAAAGCATTCAAATATGCAGAAGAAGATAAAAAGAACATAACACTATTAAATATTGGCAGAATTTTGGTTAGGATGGAGCAATATGATGAAGCAATCAAAATATTTAAAGCAATAACTGAAGCTAGCTTTGATTCCACTAGTGGGTTAGCCCTGGCACTTTATAAAAAAGGACTCTATGAAGAATCTTACTCAGTATATGATACTGCACTTCACTGGTTGAGTAATGAAGATGCCGAAAAAGCAGATCTCTTAGTAGCCATGGCTGGTATTGTGTACATGTACAAAGGTGCAGATGATGCCAAAACACTTTTGTTCCATAGCATTCAAATATCGCAGAAAAAGCCAACTGCCCATAGTTTATTTGCAATATGCTCTTTGGGTCTAATACATTCTGATCAAAGTTTATCTAAGCTGGCTTTGGGTGAGTTACGAAAATATGAGAGAGACAGTAAATATGGATTTGATATAGGATTTTTAAAATCATACCTTTCTGTATGTGAAGACAACATGGAACAGGCGATTAAGCTATTGAGTGACTGTCTACATGATCATCCTAGCAATGCTCTTTTATGGTTCTGTATGGCTCAATATTGCCTCAGAGCTACTAATACAAAGGCAAAAGTTGCAAGCTGCTGTGCTCAGAAAGCTTTATGTTCAGCTCACTATAGTGAATATGATTGTAGTTTCGGTAAAATATTGGCCTCTGCCAGTATTGCAGAACATATGGGTGGTGACCGCATCAAGGCCTTGTTATTAGCTAAACAGGGTCTCCATATGTACCCAAATCAACCAGAAATTTGGGCAGCACTATTGTTTTCGCTTTTATCTCATAAAGTA
This sequence comes from Acronicta psi, assembly GCA_946251955.1. Lineage (NCBI taxonomy): Eukaryota > Metazoa > Arthropoda > Insecta > Lepidoptera > Noctuidae > Acronicta > Acronicta psi. The sequence continues at coordinate 6,446,515 of OX276472.1, read as the reverse complement.
TGGATGGAAAAGAAATATTGGCTTCTTGGAGCTACTGGATATATGCGTAGGCATTTAAATACATCTCGCCCTCTGGGTAGATGGGTTACCCTGATAGAAAAGAAGCTAAGTAAATAAAAAGTGCTGCTAAAACTACATAATCTTTGTTTTTTGCATATAACTTATTAATGAACTTAATATAATCTGCTAATATTATACTTACATCTACTTTTTGGTTTTCTTTTATGATATCAAATATAGCCATGTTACTTTTTAAATCAATTTATTTATATAATAAGTGTAACAAAATAAAGTGATTAAGAATTCAATAAGTATTTAACATTTCATACTTTTATCAGAAATTCTTCTGAAAACAGCAACAAATTTGTCGCCATTATTTCTAGTAACCTTTTTGCCTTCCTCTGTACTTTCATATAACTTATCCACTATAGGATCTGCTTTCTGAAATAAGAAAAAAATCTCATACTAACAACACAATTTAATTCATGCAATTTGTGATTTAAGCTAGGATTCAGCTCCAATTATTTGTTAGTTTTTGTGAAAAATCTTACCAATTCTTCATCTGGAATTCTTTCAAATAAGGGATGCTCTTCAAAATGTATCACCATCCATTCATTTAAATCCTTCACATCTGTTATAGTATAAACAATTCCCTGAAAATAAATACAAAGTAAAGTTTCCACTATAATTTTAAATAGGTAATTATGTATTTAATATTTCATCTTATAAATGAATATTTAGGCAGTTGTTTGTTTACCTGTTCAGCTAGAACATAGGCATATTCCGACAACAACCACTTATTTATTATCCTCCATTTGTGTTTAGCCTTTTTGAAATGTGGATCTGGATATAGGAAGAACATCTTCTTAAGCTACAATAAGGATATGTGTTTTAGAAGCATAGCATTGATTATTATTAATGAGTCAAATAAAATTATTATTATTATAAATCTTAAACCTAAATTCAAAGATTACATATCAATCTTGAAATGATTTTACCTGCCCTTTATGAAAGAAATTTGGTAAATATTTCATAGCATTTGTTCTTAATACAGCAACATTTTGGTATTGTCCTAAATGCTGAGCTCTTAATGCTTGAATTCTATCATTAACATAATCTGATACTTTTACTCGAATTTCCAATCCCAGCATAAGGTTATCAGGATACATAGGTGATAGGGTTACTGAAATTAAAATAAAACAATGAATAAATAGGTAAATATACTATGTGTATAAACACATAATATAACACCTTCTGGCTCTTTTATTGATCTAGTTGTAAATTATTATTAGTATTACCTAATAAGACAACTTTTTCTTTTTTCATACTTAATCAAAATGTTAGAGGAAATACACACTAGATTTAGCCTTTTACCTAAAACATTTAGGTCTTATTATACAAACCTAAAAGACCTCCATATCCACATCCAACATCCAAAAACTCAACTTGTTTATTTTGATTTTCCTCTTTATTAACAATAGGATACAAAACTGACCAGTCATAATCATCTGGGTGAGTGGGACTGTAACAGGCAGAAAATAAATTAATAATACTCTGTATTGTAATATTTTAATATTAGATGTGAACGCAAAAGGAAGAGGGCAGGCCGCATAAAAGGTGGGATGATGATATCAGACAAGTGGCAAGAGTCATGTGGAATAGAGTAGCACAAGAAAGGAAAGAATGGAAAAGGTCGGAGAGGGCCTTTGCCGACTGGCAAACAGATCTAGGAAAGATATCAAAACAACATGGGGTCGGCTTCCAGTCTAACCAGGATGCGGCTAAATACGGCTGAATATCAGTTTTTTTTTAATAAGTGACACTATTTCCGTGTGTGATAATTAATTTAGGTATCGTATAAAATGCTACCGTCCCTGCTGTGACGATCACGACCACTCTGTCAAGAGTGAAGCGACTAAGAAGAAGAAGAACTGCATAAAAAGTTATACTTACTATTCAAAACAATGATCCGCGATTGGGTTAGAATGTGCACGTTGCCTATAGTATTTCTTCTGAGGCAGAGACATAGCTAAATCTTAGGATATAACTTATAATTAACAAAGGCAGATTTTTTGTAGCCCTAGGACACCTTCATAACCACTCATACATACGAAAAAAAAAAAAATTTACGCAATTATTGCCAATTTTGTTTGCATTTGCATTGCATTTGCCGCGTTGACGTTGACGTTGAGTTGAGCTTGTTGACAGTTGACAACAATTTGACAAGTTGATACCAGGGTTGGATTTGGGATGTTCAAAACCGTAGCTTAAAAATTTTGAGAGGAAAGGTGTTGTGTATCGTGTAATCGGGTCGCTTTATTCCCTATAGAGATAAACTACGATAACATGGCGCGCCCCTCCAAAATTCAAAACGTTTAAAAGTATTTACAATGCACCACCAAGATTCACAACGCATGTGTGCGTAATGAGACGGCCGTCAAACAAAAACAAATCCACGGATTTGTTGCTCGACTAGTCACGCTCTAATCGCTCATTATTATTAGTAATGGCGCTGCACTGACGTATTCTATGAAAACGACACGTGCGTTGTCTTGGGCGCTCGGCAACTTATGATTAGTTGACCAACAAATCTGGTAATAAGTGAGAAGACGAATACGTACAACTACATACAAACTCCTTCGTAAGGATGTCACTACACACATTGAAACAGTAATTTGGAGGGGCGCGCCATGTTATCGTAGTTTATCTCTACCATGGTTGAGTCAAACGACGCCGATACACACGTCATGTTTTCACAAACGATTACTGTCTCCACTACTACTAGTACTAAACGCCACTAGAAAATCAGGAGATTAATGGAGGAAGATTTAATTATTTTTTAAATAAAACAACATTTGATACATACATTTTGTGGCTTTGCAATTTTACTTTCTGATTTTGAAGACATTTTCACAACACAACCTTCAAATCTACTTCCTAGTTCCTAACAATATTTTTCACTAGCTTTCCGCTAGCGGCTTCACCCACTATCCCACAGGAGCAATATATTTTACCGAAATAAGTATATGTGCTATTGCAGACTATAATCTAGCTCTGTGTCAAATTTCATCCTGATCCGCTCAATAGTTTTTGCGTGAAAGAGTAACAAACATCCATTTAACATACAAACTTTCACATTAATAATATTAGTAGGATTTCATACTAATCAGTCGACGTAACCGACAAGAGGTTAAGTTATAGTAGGGTAATATTTTTTACTGCTATTAGCTAAAGATAAGCTGGGAAAGACCTGGGGGAGGCCTTTGCCCAGCAGTGAGACAGCAATGGCTAATAAAAAAAAATTAACTAAATTTGTAATAAATTATAAACAGAATAGAATCAGCCACAAGGATGCATAAAAATCTAAGAACAATCAATCAATTTCTTATTTTAGCAAACTTGTTCTAGTTCCGATAGTAATTTACCGAACACAAACAATACAATAATCAACTAACTAAATTGTCATAGGCTATGCCTTACCTAACGAATTATCGATAAGTTCTGGTCAATTCTGGTGTGTGAGTGAGTACTCTATTCTGCTAAAAAGAAATGTCAAAATCAAAATTTCAAAAAAAAAAAACATGCGCGCAATGAACTTGACTGAAACAATTTGTAATTTGTATTGTTTAATTTGAATATCTAACAAAGAAACAATGAGTAATTTGTATAGTGTATCTGATTATTGTTTGTTATTGTTAACGCATTTGTGTTTATGCTGCAGAATTATGTAAACTCCTTGTTTCTTCACCGCCTAGTTTTCATCAATTATTGATCACACAACAGGTAAGTGGTATTTTTTAAAATTTATTGTATTTAGAATCAAAATATCTTATAAATCTACAATATGTTACTTGCAATATTTCATAAAAGCTGTTGTCCGCAAGCTAATAGAATTAGTGTATTGTTTTCACTTAGTTTTATGTATTTATGCCTGATTGATGGATTGCCCTATAAATTGTATTAAAAATTACGTATAGAATATGATAAAAGGCTGTTGTGAGAGTGACCAAGTGAATAAGCTAAAATAGATCAATTTTCTACTTTGTAAATACATTGTAAATACAAATGTTCTCTCAGACACTTTTAATCTTTGTTTTTATGTTTTTCACAAATAAAACAAATCTGTGAGTATTGGATTTCTAATAAGTCATTATTATTTTCCTTTGATCCCATTTATGATTAGCAATAATAATGTACCTACTTAAAAAATCAACAATTGTGAATCATAATATAGTCTCTATATTGAAAGTCATATTTATCAATGAATTTAATTCAATTATGAAATTTTGTTGTTTTGTCTACATAAGTTTTTTCACTTAGTAGTCTTTTTTGATTTGATACTATTGAAAACACTGTATTCTATTGTTCATATCTTTTGGTCATTTATCAACACATCCACAACCAACACATCTGTATTCTCGAAGGATTAGGCAAAAGTTTATGTACAATAAATGTATGTTTAGGTCTATCTCATCTACTAGAGGGTAAGCCTGCTATCATTACACATACACAAATCCAATATCTATAAAAAAAAGATTTTAAAATACAACATTTTCACTATTGGTGTAGTATTTATAGCATAATTATTGCAAGCATAATAAATCAGTCTTAAACAATGGAAACAAAACTACCTTTTTGAAATTGTATTTCATCTTCTATATTTTTATATTGCACTATCTTTCCGCCAGCGGCTTCGCCTACTATCCCACGGGAACCATACAATATACCGGGATAAAAAGTAGCCTATGTGCTATTCCAGAATATAATCTATCTCTGTGCCAAATTTCCTCCAGACCCATTCAGTAGATTTTGCGTGAAACAGTAACAAACATCCATCCATCCATACATCCAAACTGGAATAAACATTAATTGAAGTTGAACAAATTTATCATACTTTAATTGAATTGTATTGAAAGGTATTAACAGAAGCAGGTTAATAATTTTTATAATTTGGTACCTAGACCACTTTGTTTGTTATGTTAAATAAACAACTTTCAAGAGGTAAATTAAGGTTCTTTTTTCAATTGTATTACTCGCTTGCCACCACACTAACTACCTACTTGACTCCAACCGTAAGGGCTGACCCTTATTAACAAAAAATAGAGATGTTTGGAAAAGGGAGAGGGAGGCCTTTGCCCTGCAGTTCGACAATACATGCTAGATAGATAAGACGTAATATTTCTATTATGTTAAAATTATTGCAAAAGCAAACCTACAATTTAAGCACCAAATTTACAAACTTTAAGATGCAAGAGTCACGGCGGCGCCGTTGTTTTGACGTCGCTGCGTCGTCGCCCACGTGCGCCTGCCACCGGCCACCGCGCCGCAGTCTGGCTCTGCCGTCGTCGCCGCCACACGTCACTTAAATCATATATTTTGCGAAATATTATGAATACTAAACCTTAAACACTACCTCGTGAAAAAGTTTTGTTGTTATAAATGGTGATGTGTGACCAGTTTTAAAATGAAAAAGGAAGATTCTCAGTGTGGTCCCAGCAAAGGTGTACGCGGGTCGAGGTCAGCTCGGTTACTTACGGATAGTATATCGTCAGACGAGGGACCGGAGACGGAATGTCTGCTGACGGCGCAGCTGCAGGCAGTGGTGGTGAACCCGGTGACGACACGTCGAGAGTCCCTGACCGCACCACCGTCACCGAGCGAGTCCCGGAAGAAGAGGGACCAAAATCGCCAGCACAACTACAGGAATCATTTGCACCACCTAATCCACTGGAGAGATATCTGGAGCGGGGAACCTAACAAAGGTCACGAGGTATAGAAGTTAATGCTCTATACAATAATAAACCCTAGTCGGCACTTCGGCAATAATAACCACTTCAGAAGTAGCGCATGTCTATTACTTGTCGTTGTCGTTTGTTGTTGTTTTGTGCAATGAGTCGTCGCACCGTGCAAGAAAGTCTTTCCATTGTTTCGTTTCTTGTTGTATGATGTGTATACCTAACTACTCTACCCTTACAGCCTATCTAAACATTTCTCACTTCATTTCTTGCAAAATCAAACTACATAAAGTAGGTAAATCAGGTACATAACATGACATTTTCTGCCATGAATTTTATTTACTAGAAAGGAGTTATCTAAAGGTCGTGACTGCATGCAACCGAGAATAAGGCTGAGATTTCTAATTTTCTAAAGGTCTTTCCTCTTTGATCTCACGGTTGACGGTTGTTGACTGTTGTTGTTGAAAGAGGTCATCGATATAAACGTGAACTGGAAAAAATAAGCATTGTCTCGGTCTGATTGTGCTGGTGTTATTTATAAAGCTAGTTGTGATAAGGTCAGTGCAGTTGCAGACTCCGTGGTTATAGACCTCAATGAGACCTCAATGTTTTGCAATGGGTACCTATACCTAGATCTACTTATTTCTCAAACATTTTATTATATTTTACACGACATTGTATTTTACTTTAAGCCTAGAATTTTCGTCGTAATTTGAGAGTGAGTCACCAACAAACTTTATTGACAAATTGAGTACACTCTGGTTACACGTGTTTGTAATTTTTAGTCCACTATGCGTTCTGTTGCCGTGAAAACCGTGTACAAAATAATGTACCCGTATCAAATTTCCTCAATGCCGAGCCGAGCCTTATGAACTGCAATACCCGAGTACCAAATTTTTTGTTGTTTTACGAATCAATTGCCATTGACCTAGCAGTCTGGTCCAGTTCCATGAGTCTGAAATGTATGTCAACTCTTTTTCCTGTATTATGGCGGACGCGTGTGCCGATTATTATATTTTAACGTGCTGTTTTAACGTTTTGTTTCTAACAGTCTTCTATGTATTGACTTAATTACATAGAAGACTGTTAGATTAGACTGTTAATTACATAGGTATATTTTCAGTATATAATATCTTATATACTTATCTATTTACATTGGTTTGCTTAATTCCTGTAAGTACTTCGGGTATATCAGTGCGTGATCACAGTTACAACTGTACGCAATAACGCTCATATGACACAAGGCACAAGACTGATAAATTACGGAGAACGAGCCGCGTGCATTCAATTTAATTCTGACAATCAACTATCATCACATGAGACGTACGTTTACGTCTGTGTCATGATTGTGTTATGTAACAAACCAATGAAATGAAACATAATTATTGAACCGAATCAAATATTTTATACTTTGATACTTAGAACGTTTTCCAACATTTAAGTAATATACAAAATAAACTCCGTAAGGACGCTAATATCGATTCTGTCGTCATTTCACAACTTGTTATCGAAGTACGCATGTTATAAGAACGTTCATTAACACCACCAATATAGGTAAAAACCTCAAATGTGAAAAGTATACATTACAGCCTAATTTAATAAAATGAAGACCGTATTCGTGCTGGCCGTGCTGTACCTACGGAGACTGTAAATGACTTAAGAATTTTTAATTAAGTAGGTGAATAGGGAAAATAAAGCCAACGCTTTGTAACATGTAATAACTAGCTCAACTATCTCGGAGCTTACGTAATCTGGATTCCTCTATCAAAATGCGGCATAGCTTCATAAGATTGCAGATATTTGACCTAGTAAAAGAGACTGAATAGCCCTTCTGGACGTTTACTGAACTAGAAAGACAGGCACACAAAGTGTGGCATGTATAGGACAATTTTAAAACGTATAATCAGAAGTTTTAGAAACAAATTCAGTGCTTTTAAATAAAAGGTTTGTAGCGATGGTATCCCAAATGCGTGTGCAAGGTACAAGAATTAAAAATGTACAGTGCCTCTGCCTTTTGCGGCTACAAAGCCTATGAACGCTTGCAACACCAGGGGTTTCACTCGCGCGTTGCCGACCCGTAAAACCTCTTTGAGGTTTATGGAGGATTCACTGCGCCGACAGTTTAAGGCAATATTCCTCTTACTGCCAGCGCAGCGCATCATTAGAAGGAGCTCTGGCGACCTTACTTACTGCAGGAACACAACACACAATAAAGTGTGTTATTTGGCTGCAGTTTTCTTTAAGGTGGAGGTACTTCCCCAGATGGGCTGCTCCAGATTTGAGCCATAAATGGCTGTGCCCTACCTCTAAGAATGAAATATCTCATACGGAAATTAAGTCGAATCGCGGTAAATGTAATACCACAGGTATTTTTTGTGTAATGCCACTTGAACTGGATTCAGGTCTTACTCAGAATTATTTCTGAACGTATTTAAGTATAATCATTATAATTTATTCAGAAGTAATTGCGGTAATTTGCATAGAATTGTTTGTGGTCCTCAGTCCTCACCGATTTTGGCAATCGTTTGAAGCAATTTGTATTTTGAAACGGGGTTCCATTCCATGTTGTAATTATTTAAAGTAGCAATTATGAACAAGCATTTTCGGCTTGTCAGTGAATTATTTGTCACGGGAGAACGCCCTATGATGACTATGAAGTTCATTATTGGCACGAATAATAAGTGCGATGTGTGAATCGCATAATTTGAATTGCTGTTCACTCGTATAGTAGAACAAACCCATTAACGATCACCATGAGCCATCGTAACGTAACTAATGTCTTACATGACGTGTTTATTTTAGGGCCACCTATAATTTGCAACTGGCTGCAAATTATTTGTAACTGGCTTTTATATTTTTTTAATGTCCTGTCTTCGTGTTACAAAACAAGCAACGGCGATAGGTGCAAAATCGATTCGATATATTACTCGTAGTTTCATTGTCATTCAGGAACTTAGTATAGCTTGTATACATAGGTACTGTAGTTGTGAACTGATCATGTAAAAACAAAGTATTAAAAGAGACATTATGAAAAGGTCAAAGATATCTAATAGCGGAAGACCTTTTATTTATAGGTTAGATAAAAGAACTGAGTAGAAGGCGCTTGTCATTAACAAAATAAAAAGAAAAGCATTCAGCCAGCTATTATGAGAGTTCAAGAATTCAAATAAGTTGGATTACACTCAAAAAAGTAAAGGATTATAATTACTACTTACCTATGCTTATTATTACAAAGTTATAAACACTAACTTATTTATATGACCCATACGAAACGGGTCACTCCGTTTCGTATGGGTCATAGCTGCAATTTATGAACACAATAGCAAAAGTAAATTACCTTCAATAATAATAATCACTACGACAATGACCTACCCCATTCAGAAGTAGGTGTACCTCTTAGGTCATTTCTATTTGTGGTAATTAGTGTAATTACAGGTATTATGGTAACAGGAATAACTTCGAAAACAAAAAACACGGTATCATTTTCCTAGGATATCAATGACAGTTGGCCAATCTTTTTCCGGCAATATTACAACGAAAAACACACCCTTCCTTGCCCATCAGCAAAATGTCTCTGTGATCCTATGATGAAACATAATCATTAAAATTGATCCTTATCGTACTTTCAGTAAGGGCAATAAGATAGGTACCATTTTGTGCTATCGCTAATGTGTGGGCGAACGTCTGAATACTCTTTTTAAAGCACTCCTAGACCGCAGCTTTACGATTTTCCCTAGGTGGAATAGACATGAGACCATCATCCCTCTCCATTTTGACCTTAAATATGCAGGTTTTGCAGCGCTATTTTCCTTTACCTTCAATCATTATACCCACAAAGTTTCTGATCCGCACATAACTTGAAATTGTCAGTTATTGTGCTGAAGCCTGAACCAACCGCCAGTACTCTATTTACTAAGATGCTACGATGCTAGTGTTTATGCTTAACTCATACCTGGATCGCAGAAATGATTATGGAGTCCGTACGTTACGTTATAAATGCGAAAGTATTTAAAAGTAATGCCTGTGTGTTAGTTACCTTTTCACTCTTAAACCGCTAAACAAATGAAGTCAAAGTAGATAACATTTGGCAAGAAGATAAGTTTCATCCTAAGTAAGGACCTAAGCTACCTTCCATCTCAAAAAGATCTAATTGAAACTGTAGGCAACAGCTAGTATATTATAAATATTATTCTACAGTAACTTTGCAGGTCGCCCAGATAAAACTCGAGGTGAGACATAGGTTTCGAAATACTAGCACGTAGAGCACTTCTGTGTATCAGAGGCGTAAAATATTTAAAACCCACATGTATTTCACGATAAGGAATCAGGCGAAATTTTCATTCAAATTATTTCAGGTGTAATAGAACCCTTGATTTCCGTTCCGTAGGATCACAATGTTTTTAGTTATTGATAGCAAATAAGACCTGCAGGTTACATCACATCAGATAATTTTCTATTCTATCGGTTGAAGCAAGCAACCAACCTAATGTGATATCTATTATAAATAACTTTGTCCCCCTTAGGAAACAGGTCATTTGCAAACCTTCAAATAGGCCACCTATTTGGTTTGACCTTCCACTTTTTATCGCTTCATTACGCTGCCTGGCGACGGAACTGCTTGGATTCCGTAGGATTTCCATCTCTTTATTTTTGTGTTCAATGTTCCGTAGAAAGTAGCTGTTGTGTAGGTGCGTCATTTCGTGGTTTTGTGACTTACCCATATCCAGTTAAGTGAGCAGTTTTGCGTGTTAAACGTTATTAGTCCCTGACCTTTGTTTCATTTTGACAGACTTGTAATTTCTTGGCAGAAAAACTTGTGTTATAAGGAGTATTCTTAACATACGTTTACACTCGGATAAATGCGAATAAAAGCACAAACTACTTAAATAGGTATGTACTTACGTAAGTAAGCACTTATATGGCGGTCCATTTAAATTATGTAACACTACTGTAGCATGTTTAATCGACTTGGCGTCTTTCCGAAGACATTTATTGAAATTATAATGAATGAATAGGACAAAACACAAAAAGCTTTCGTTCACCTACATGGCATAATATCAGACAAATTATACCTGTATGTTATGTCTGGAAGGTGAGGTAGAGTTTGGGTACTGGGTACTGGTGTACGCACTTAGCCAACCAAGGATTTTAGGACCAAAATTCAGAAATTAGGAGCCAGTGTTTGGGGATTTTGCTACGGCCTCGCAAAAAATATAAAATCGACGCTGAGTAAACCGATTTGCTGTGTCCAGCACTCGTGTCAAGGACCCCTGAGGGGAGTGAAGAAACGATGTGTATGAAAATGTGGCTTATTATGTGCAAATTAGGCTTTTTCGTGTTTACAGTAAAGTGTATGTACTACTTACCTGTATTTACTTAACGGTACCTACCTGCTACATTCTCGTCAAGATAATAAACGCGTGTCATTTCTGTGGCCTTAGTAAATAATTGGCCGAACTGTTTTCGTACATTTTATTTTTATCTAAATGGTGTTTCGGTATCCACCACAAGTTGTGCGTTAACCACAGACTTACTAAACCCTTTGCATTTGCCAGAAAGATACCTGAATATATACCTATTATTTACTGCAGGCTGCAGCTGCAGCTGTGTACATTATACATTACAAAATAATTCTGTATGTTGTCGAATCTTGTCAATTGATTTCCTTTGGTTTTCAAATTTTTACTTTTACAAATTGACTTTTAATGTACTAGTATTTTCAAGTTGACCTACTCTCCGTGAGGTAAACATATAATGCATAATTGAAATGGTAACTGTACGGGTGTTGCCAAATCATCTTATAGGAGTGTTAAATTTACACTCTAATTTGTCATTTTCGTACTGTGTGTTATTCGCTGTTGTGGTTAGGTTGGGTTTTCAATCCGTTATTTACTCGTACTAGGTTTCGTAATTAACTGAGTAAATAAGTCTGTGTCTGTCTGCCGTCCAAGCGCTGCTTAGTGGTTGTTTGAACAGTTACTAAGCGCTCAAGGTCTTCTCGTTATCAAGCTCTATGTGTCACTATTCCTGATTATGACATCATCGAATCTCCCTGAAAACGATAATGTCTTAATTTATAAATAAACCTTGCTATTATAAAGAAACACTTGAAATCAATAATAACTCTCAGCTAAACAGGTAAATAATAATGAAGCTATGCTATGTGATACTATTTTACCGCATGATAACGTGTTAGCAATATGGGTTATCGTCTCGTTTCGTAGTAACGTGTAACATAAGTACTGTGATTCTATTCTTCTGCATAGACTAAAAGTATTATTTAAATTATTCTCACTAGGCACTAATATTTATATGGCCCATACAAGCGTTTACAATTCACACATTTCCTATGCAGTAGGGGAAATGTGTGAATTGTAAACGCTTCAAATATCCTCCGTAGGTATAGTAAATGTGAGTTTTAATGGCATTAGAGTAATCGTAAAATATCGTAGTTTCATGAGACCCGCTTTAACTGCCAAAAGCCACTAAATTACATTATGAAATTCGAATACTTTACTTATCTACCAGTATATTGTGTATCTTTATTAAACTTTCAAAGTAACATGTTTAAACAAAGCCCAATCAAACCGTTTTCAAGATTTGTCTGTGGGGACAGAAAACAACTTATGCAGTAATTATCAAAAAAACTTAAATGCTTATTTCCGACATTTAAAATAGAAAAGGCTCTATACTAGAGCCTTGAGGAACGCCTACCTAACACCATGCTATGATAGGAGTTAGGACTTCACTCACGTATATTATTATGATGTTACTTCATGTATTTAATTTTTCTTAAAGATATAACTTTGTATTGTTTCGGTGTATAGTAGAATAGTTATTTTTATCCTTGCAAAAGAAACCTTACCTTAGGTATGCCATACGTTTAAACGTTTGCTGGACGTCCGCCATTCAATTTTAATTGTCGATGTTTAAATTCTATTCATCGTAACGCTTGTTGCGTTACACAATATCGACTGCGCTGATAGAGCATCTATCAGTAGAATTGATTATTAGTCTTGGTTATCACTTTGAAAATCTACATAATAGTCTACTATAGGTATCAGTTTAACTCGGGAAAGATACAAACTATCGAATTACTCCCATTGAGATTGTACCTATCAAAGCCGGTGTAAGCAACGGAAAGTACTCGCTAGTACCTATTAAAAATGTACACATATTGAATAACTAGCCGAGCCCCGCGGTGCTACCCGCATTATCACAATTCCTTTCTCAGTGGATCATCATCATCATCATCAACCCGTACTCGTCCACTGCTGGACGTAGACCTCTTTTAATGAACGCCACAGAGCCCGATCTCCAGCTCTTTTCATCCAGTCACTGCCAGCTGCCTTTCGCAAGTCGTCAGTTTACCTACCCGGCGGACGTCATACACTACTCTCGACCGGCGCGTGCTAATCCTGTGTGCTATGTCGGTCACCCTAGTTCTCTGAGACTCCGAGCATAGTTCTCTCCATAGATCACTATGCGACTTTAAACATATGGACCAGTCTTACCGTGAGTGTCCACGTCTTGGCTCCGTAAGTCATCACTGGTGGGACGCACGCATTGAAGACTGCTCTTAAGGCACTGCGGAATGGGCACCGAAAAGACTTGTCGAAGTTTTTCGAATGGTGCCCATCCTAGCTGAATCCTCCTATTGTAAATTGATAGAAATTAATTATTAGGTAGGTATTAAAGAAAAGGCGGGATGAACTGGACCTCTATTCAAAAGATTGGGCTCATAAAGCATTAAGCCGTGAGGAGTGGAAGGAAGGTAGGCATTTGCCCTGCAGTGGGACCAACCGGGCTGATAATATATATATATAAAAGAAAATGTTTTTGCCGATTATTAGATTTTGATTTAAACTTTATCATTTTAAGTCCGGATTGGTTCTAGATTTTAAATAATTATCTTTGTTATGATCTAATCTAATAAAATGTTGTGGTGAAACAATCATGTAATGAATAATAATAATGTTGTATCTATGAATTTAAAGTTGTAGTAGTATTTACTACAATTGTAGAAGTATTAATACTACTTTATCAAAGCATTTGAAAGTCTTCACTTCAAACCAAGAGGCAGACAAACCCATAACCACCTAGTTATTCAAACATTTATGTTGATACATATCGTTTTGCATTCGGTTTGTACGTCGAGTAAATTCAAATCAGTCAAGGAGAGGAAAATCAATTGTTCATTGTTTTTAAGTTTAGTCGTGACTCGTGCTACGCTTGACATTTAAATGTGATGTCCCAGAGAGCGATTCGATAGGTACATAATTAGTAAAGATATTTTTCAGTGCTTCCTACAAAAGTGTATGATTTATGATAATGGAAATGCCACTTAAAATCAAGATCAACGTGTTAAGTAAATCATATTCAAGTAGATGTAGTACTTACCAAGTAAGGTACCTAATCAATCACTTCGAATGATAATGTGCTCTTGTGTGACATCGATAAATAATTGTGCTCTTTCCTAGATAAGCGAGCTGAAATGGATATCGAAAAGATTCATCTTATTTCCATAAAACGTGTGGATGTACTGTCGGGTATACTGGCCATAACAAGATAAGTTTTCATGTTGTGTAAAAAGCGCCATCTATGGTATTGTAACGCATTCATTTAACATTCTCATGACTAAATATTGCTCATGCGCAACGGATCAAGCGACTCCGTCTACTGAATGCCGTTAGCTCTGTAATATTATGATATTACACTAGATGGCGTTACTAGTCTTTTTTTTGCAGTGTTTGTTTTTTGATTGGATTCTCTGCCTCTGGGGTTGTGTGGTTGTCTGATTTTATTGTTGTTTTCTAATTTCAGACAAACAAGCCTAGTAAATTGTGTCAATGTGGTACATAATACTTTCTTTAGAAACATAATATTACCACGTCTATAATAGTTCCCTTGAGTAAATATGAGACAGGACTCGACAAATAAACCGATAACTCTGATAAGCACTCCTCGGGTATTTAATTCTATTACTGCAAACAAATCTTATCAATCATGATGGTCGCAGTTTGACGCCTTCTCTAGGCCTAGTTCATCCTTTTTAGACGTGCTTGTTGCGTTCCAAAATAATTATTAATGTTAAAATACCCTCAGTTTACCAAAGTGTTAGTTAAGTGAGACTTGTGTTTCAATTAAACGTAAACCAGTGTTTTTGCAAGTAGGGCAAATGTGGAGATGGCAAACAATGTCGTATGTTAGAAGTTATCGGACTAGTGTTGTGTTTAGTGTGAAACTATGTCTTGGCGGGGTTTACCTGGCCCTTCCACACCGCTGGCCGAGCGGCGGCCGCTTATGATGGCCCTTAGAGTGCCCAGGAGTTACGGAAGTCTCTTTCCATATTACAAGTTTGTGCGGGACACCCTTAATGACACCGTTCAAACCGAGGTAGGTATATCATAAGTTACTTACTTAATTTTTACGCCCCGCTTTTAGGTGTTTGACCTAAAAGCCATGATGTAGAAAAGGTAACCTTACTAAGTATAACAATATACTACCACAGTATATAGGTAGTATCTAAGCGGTACTAATAGCATTATAAGTATTGATAAAATTGTGGATTAAAACTTGATAAACTTGTACTCGGTATCTGGTTCTTTAATACTGCATGCAGTATTAAACTTTTTTTAATTGTGGGTTTATAATATTAGATGCAAGTATATTTTACTGTATTTTCTATATTAGATCTGTTAAAAGTAACCAAAAATCCATAATAATATAATATTTTAGGTTTTTTTTACTTTGGTACTGTGTGTACCTCATGCACAAACATAATAAAACATTGTCCTACAACACGTATTGAGACCATTGACACAATATAATCTCCGACAGGCCTGATATCTATTCTGGAGTTGTTTGTAAACAAGGATTTATTTATGAAATGTCAATCAAAACTTAATTCACCAAAAAGTAAACAAAATTGTAGCGTATATTTTGGCACACATTTCAAACCATGTTTTTCAACACAAAAAAAATATTGTAATTAAAGACATGTATTTATCTTATATATAAAATTCTCGTGTCACAATGTTCGTTCCCGTACTCCTCCGAAACGGCTGGACTGATTTGTATAAAATTTTGTGTGTATATCGGGTAGGTCTGAGAATCGGCCAACATTTTTCACACCCCTAAATGATAAGGGTGACCCACCCCTATATGGCAAAACAACGTTTGCCGGGTCAGCTAGTGTTATTATAATATTTATCTCATTTGCATTACGGTTTGCGTTTTTGTTTGAACTTCATACAATCTACACAAACTCTGTTGGAGATCATCACGCATATTTCTCTTCTGGCCCATTTCCACGACGTAACACATCTGCCCGTATCGTAAATTATGTAGGCACCACGAGAAGACGTTTTAATAAGTTACCAGTTTTAGACCGTTCCGTCAGAGGTCTGCCCTTCACCTTCCGTCACTAAATTTTGCCAAGTATCCTGTCCAATGCCATTCGAGTTGGGTTTAGTTATACGGCTACTAATATCCTCTTTTATTTTAATGTGGAAAATGACAGGTTTACCAACTGTCAAGTTTCAAATTTCAACTTAAAATTACCTATTTCATTAAATTAAAAAAAAAAACAGCCGCGTAGTCTTTTAATTAATACTGAAAATACAACATATTGTGTAGACTATTTATTGTATACACTGCCCTTGGGAATATAGGGGACATTTTATTTATTGTAGTAGCTTTTACCCACGTAGTGTATTATGTGTAGGTAAACCATGGAGTTGTTTTCACGATAAGGAGCTTTATTAAATATTTATTCATGTGAAAATTTTGTACAATTTTAATTGCTGGTATTGTCAGTAATAAGACGTCGTATGTTAACTAACTAGTCTAATTTCTTATAATTTACATCCCCTATCTTCTTGTAATAGGGGATGTAAATTATAAGAAATGCTACTTTTTAATGCGAAAAAAGGGCAGTAAGAAGTTACTGACCTTTTTTTCGCATTAAAAAGTAGCATATGTCCTTTCTCAGACTCTAAACTATCTGTTTACCAAATTTCATTTAAATCGGTTCAGTAAGAGAAAGCGCTACAGACAGACAGACAGAGTTACTTTCGCATTTATAATATGGAGTGGATATTATAAATGCGAAAGTAACTCTGTCTGTCTGTCTGTAGCGCTTTCGTCTTAATTTGTTTTACTTTTATGACCTATATTTATTATAAGCAAATATTTATATTCTATAATACCCAGTACTTGCCCAGCAGTATAATTATGTGTGATGTAGGTAGGTAACTACTATCGTAACATTGTCGCTCTGCCATTATAGTTACTATTAAAGAGCTGTCAGTTTCCTCTTCGTTATGTCGTTATATAATAACAATAATCAATTTGCTTAAGTGCTTTATATCTGGCATTAATGATAGCTATCATATTTTGCTCAATATTTTAGAATGTTTCATATACCTAAGATATGTTGTATTGTACGGATCAGAATGCGGGTCCGTTAAGAAGATGGAAGACGAAAGAATATTCTGACACGCAACGGAGGTAAGATGGATGAGTGGAGTGACTACGTAGAAAGGCCAATATAATAAATACCTATTAGAGCATCTAAAAGTAGCGCCAGTGAGGGAAAACTTGAAAGGGAATCGTTTGTTGTATTGGTCCATCTCACTCATCCACTCTATTCTAGAAGGTTTTCTGGAATAGAGGTGATCTATCTAGAAATTAATAAAACTTCATACTATATTTTTGTATTTTTTAGCATTTTCCATGCTAAGATTTATCAGTTATTTTAATGAAGGAAAATCTTCATACTTCCAACATTTTAAGTTTAATGTCGTCAGTTAAAATCGACTATAGGTACATAATAATCAATCCTGTAAAACACCCAACCCCTGCTACCCTTGTGGCATGATATAAATAAATTGAATGCGTAATCGCGTAGCTAACTTTAACTTTCATGACCAAAAATAGATTACAAGTCGCAGGTTAATACAACGTCATACTTCCAAGAAGGCTTTGTTTGGCATTTTATAAATTGCGAGAAGTCAGTACAGTCCATTCCTCTTATTTCGTTTAAAATAATAGACCCAAATCCTTGAAAGACGAATATTTTATGTCCCTTGCACAGACATAAAATCTTGTGGCCTTTGGCTTTGCCTCTATCCTCCTGCATGTTTGTATATCTCAGTTATCTTGTTTGTTTCGTAATAAGTCAAATATCAAATAAATAAACATAATTTACTTGATACTTGTTTCTATACTATATGTACCCTTGTCGTAACGTAACTCCAGTTATGACTTACGGGAGTCGTTTAGTTAGTATAGTTTTGCTGGTTTTTTCGCACTTACTCTTAATTGGACCACTCTGTGTGTCTCCTAATTCTTCTTACTTCAACCAACCCAGGCTTCCCCAGAACGTTATCAGCCTATTGAGATTGTTGCAGTCTTCTGGGACTCGTAAGTAGAGTTATATAGCATTTAGTGCTTCAATTAATAACCTAAACTAAATTAAAAATTTAGAAGACCCCCGACACAAAATGTAATTTGCCATTTTGTGGTGGCGGCCATCTTGGATTTGAAACTTTTCATAATGTATAGTATTCTCCTAGTTAAGACCTTTCATTTGATACCCATATTGAGAGAGTTGTGAAAAAAAACGTTATTCGCTATTTTGTGGCGGTGGCCATCCTGGACCGATTTTCATCAAACATAGCTAAGAACACTCCCGACTAATTAACCTTTCAAATAAAAAAAAACAAAATCAACATCGGTTCATCCGTTCGGGAGCTACGATGCCACAGACAGACAGACACACACACACACACAGACACACACACACACACACACACACACACACACACAGACAAGTCAAACTTATAACACCCCGTCGTTTTTGCGTCGGGGGTTAAAAAAGAATTAAATTGGTCCTTCCATCCAGCCGCTGGAATACACTTCCTGTAAAGCCTTACAATCGTTATACCTTAGTAGCGCCAGTTATATTTAGAAGCTTTCTTAGTTTCTTTAAGTATAACTTTTGATTTATATAATACTAGCTAAAACCAGACGTACTTCGCTGTAGCTCTAAATTTTCTTTACTCTAAAACACTTACCGTTTACACACAAATTTTGTTATAAGGTGTAATTACTCGTATGTATAGTGTTTACTGGTTACTAGCCCAGATACAAGCGGTTAAGTGCACTACTTAGATATACGGTAACCCGTTCTACTCATATTATTATTATGTACTATGTCGTAGAATGTATTATCTAAACTGTCTAATTTTTATTGCAACGGGATTTTTTTTTTGTTTAAGTAACTAGGTAACTGGGAGACTACAATGACACATTCAAAAATTTCTCAATTAATTCATCTTTAGAACACATACTAATACCACAGCAATTTTATAATGTCCATGCTCTTTATTTTTATTATTTTTTGTTATTAAAACTCTTGATCAAAAGTAAAGGGTTACCGGGATCCCTGTCAGCAATAGGCAATAAACAATCTGACATTTAAACCTTTAGACACAGTTATGATGTAATAAAGTAAGGTACCAGATACCCAACTACATCTAAACTTACAATGAATGGCTTATAAAGCATGAAAGAGTCTGTGCAAGGACTCAAAAGTTTTTATTTGAAACTATAAAAAGTACAGTGTGATACAGAAATAGGTCAAAGGAAGGACGTGAACAGCAAGTGATGACAGCAACAACTAATGTTTGGTTCATCTTTTGTTCATGCAATTCGAAACGATGCGTTGGCAGCATCACGAATCGCGTTCTCTACTGTCACATGGTTAATTGATGGATCGTTGAAAGTCTGCTCCCAAATGCCGACATTAAATTCATGTTCCATTTCCTAAAGAAAATCGTATGCATTGTCACGCACGCTACGAGTATCACGCTCTGTACTATTTTCTCTAGAACTTTTGAAGCTCTGACGAGCTTTCGCTTCTAGTGCTCGAAAGTGTGTACCAAAGACCTGATGTTAAGCTAAAATACACGCTGGAGTCATTATTCGTTTGAGTCTAGCTCACGACATTAAATTATCGCATTCACTATAGTAAAAATCGCTAATCGCATTCGAAATTGGCAAGAGAAGCTAAGCGATACAATCGCATTGTGTATAGTTCCTATATTTCGATACTGTGATTTACGGCTGGCGAAAATATCGCCGCAAAAACGCCTCCGTGTGTGTACCCATAATTATGTACAGAATATTTAGCTTTTTAATTTTCCTCTCTCTACTCCTAGCTTCGGATGGTTCTGCTTTTAACATGATATCTGTTAATTGGAATAATTAACAAAAAATCTCGGTTGTGCGGGTAATTCCTATGTAACTATACAATTACCAAATGCAGTAATCTCCGTTATCGCTCCGTATTTATGACCCTGTACAAATTATGGTGTAGTATTCATATTTTACCCTTATCACATTAATCTTTTGTTTAGAGAACAATCGCCTGTAATCCAATATTAACTTAAAGTTAAGCTTTCATAAAACATTACAGGTTATAAGTATGACCAGTAGCTGAAGTCCTTTCAGTGTATTTTGTGTGACGAACTGCAGCGATACTGATTATAATATTTCGTTTATAAGTTCAGTGGTGGCTAAACTGGCTAAAACAATTATCGCTATTCTTTTGTTTTAAAGTTTTAATGTTCGTACATCGAGATGTTTCGTGCAGCATCTTTTATACGAGCTTACGGACAGGTAATAATTAATGTTTTTGTTCGTATTGTTATGATTTGTGTACGATAAAATTGAAGTGACCAGTTGCTCGACGCGGGCGCAGCGTTAGCGCTTGACTGGATGGAATCCTGTAACCCCGTTAATCTTTTTACTCTACTTAGGCCGCGGATCTTAACCTCGGTACACTATTCTTGTTTACTATACGTAATGCATGTCCGAGTAGATCTCAGACCGGTTATGATAAAGGTTTAATAGCTAATAATATTCTAGTCGACTTCGATTTTATTACCATGAGTATGACGTGTACGTGTATTATACAAAAATGGTTTCTTCCTCTTTGTTATGTAATCAAGTAACAGCAGTGTTGACATTTTAATATTTCATTAGTAGGTACTTATTGTTAAAGAATACTTTACTTTAGATTCAAATCTTATTGTACTAATAAACTAACGGAATGATGCTTTTTCCATAAGAATTGTTACAGCATGCAATGCATTTAAAGAAAAAAAAAGCTACCTAAACTATGATAAAAACGAGATAGTAGAAATGGCATCCTCATTCTCCTTCCACACCAAGAAGGCGTCCATCCTAATGCATTTCTCTACATGTAAAAACTGCGTGTTTTTTTACGATCCACATTAGGATTAGGACCCTTTGTCTGCATAAATGTATATAAATTCCTTCAGTGTTTTTTTTTAGTGAATTAATTGCGTTTTTGTTTTACGAAACAGTTTTTAATAAGTACAACTTCCTAATTGATGTTCAAGATTTTTACAGAACACGTGAAGTTTACTAGGTATACAATTTGTAAAAATAGGTAGGTGTCATGTAATTTTTCGATCGGTCATTCTATCAACGTCACGTGACACGAATTAAACTTCCTGAAATACTTAGAAATTGTACCTAATCCAATGATAATTTGTTTTAATTATTAATTATTTAGTTCGACTTCTACAGTATGTGATGTTGATCGCGCGCATCACTTGGTGCACGCTATGCGCTTAGACTGATAGCATAATAAAGTAACATAGTGATGGCGCGGGCGGCCTCTCGAGTTCAAGTTCATTGCTTTTAAGTTACAATTCATGTTAAATATGAAGAGTGGTTATTATGGGTATCGGATCGGCGGCGGGGAGAGCACTGTGTGCGCCGGGTCCGAGCGCCTGCAAGCCTGGGCCGTCACAGTCCGGTCAGACGCCGCGCAACATGCTGCCCCCAGAGCGCGCCGCGCACCGATCAGCCTCCGCGATCTTCAAGCGCATCTCCTTGCGAACGTATAGCACGTACTCACTTGTATGTATTCCGCTGAACGGGACGTTTTTACTATGCGGCCATGGAAATAGCCACGGGTGGCTTTTTAATCTAGGAACATCTGACACAGTGCACTTTTAATATTGTCTGTACATAATTAAAACTATTAATTTTATTATCACTATAGTCGAGTAGTTAAAAAATGGCGCTATTTTTTATCTTGATACGGATAAGGTATTTATACAATTGCAATTTATTAAAAATAATTAAGTAGGTGCCTGCTTGAGATAATTATGAAGCGGTTTAATTAAAAAGATTCATGTGTATTTTAGTATTGTAATTTTATAGACCGTATTCTTTTGATCCGGTGAGTTACAGTTAAAACATTTGAAATAACGCTAAAGTTATTAGCAGATTTCACAATGCCTATTTCGACAAGAAAAATAATAAGAACGTAGGTACATTAACACCTATGTTGTATATTTTCTGAGTATTTTGTACGGAAAAATGTTTATGTTTTGATAAGGAGAGCTCTGAAAAAAGTGATGTTCGTTATTAGGTACTATTTTCGTAAAACAATGTCCATACGTCGGCTGTACTGATAGACAAGTTCATTCATAGCCGCCCTCCGCCCGCCCATCTCCACGCCGCGGCGCGCTCTAAATAGTAACCGCCCAACACGAGACGACTCACGATGCTCATAGAGCGGCTCGGTCACCACATTCACAAATCTCTCACAGGAGCGGTCCGGTTCGCGCGTGTTTATTATGCGGGGAGACGACCCGACATGTCCCTCCGCCCGCAGCTTCCTGATGCATCCACGAGCGGCCCCAATGAATATGTACACATACGATGTCTTATTGCGAACATACACAAACAGAAAAACGTGTCCAGACCGCCCTCTACTACTCCATCGCTGGAGATGGTCCTGGAATCACCGACATCCTCAGACACGGAGCATAGTATTTCGGGATCAGAAAAATCCGAAGCCGTTTCTACTGACGATGTGATACGTACGCCACCACCGCGCGCCAAAAGTAACAGCATTGCTGGCTCCATGCTGGCCCCTCCTGCAGCCCACAAGCGTCGACGGCCGTCGTTCCTGCACCTGCACGTCGGGCACGGCGAGCACGAGGGGCCGCACTCGGCGGGGGTGCACCTCAACGTGCCTCGGTTCACCGTGACGGCCCCACCTGGAGAGCAGCATCGTCGAGCCAGCCATGGCTTTGCCTTCCCCGGTTTCGCACTACGAAGACATTCTAACACGGTCTGCCCAATGATGACAAGTAGAGTAAAAAAGTGTTGTGATAATAATTATAGTTTTGTCGTTAAATACGATTGTTTGTGTGTATTTTGTTCCTAACGTGTTATTTCAAGAATTAATGCTATGTTTGAATTAATGTGCGTTCTTGTTTTTTGGCAATTTACACGCATGGCACTATGAAATTAACAAATTTATTTTTATGTTCTTTGATTGTATTTACTGTGTAAAATTTACATTCAATGGTACGTAGGAAGGTATTTCATACACATAATCACATATTTTGTTTATGCATGACCACCTGTGGAACCAAAAATATCACTGCATAAAATTGGAAATACATATTTACAAAATGTACCTACCTAGTATATTTCTCGCCAAATCAATCAATTAAATGCAGAAGTAGGTACATTATAAAATGTTTGCGACAGAATCCTGATATTTT
The DNA here is from genome assembly GCA_946251955.1 of Acronicta psi. Classification (NCBI taxonomy): domain Eukaryota; kingdom Metazoa; phylum Arthropoda; class Insecta; order Lepidoptera; family Noctuidae; genus Acronicta; species Acronicta psi. The sequence goes on along the minus strand of OX276472.1, from coordinate 6,423,159 downwards.
GTAATCTTTTCATAGATCATTTTCATTGATCATCATACTTTTCACTTATGAAAAATTAACAGCGTTGTAAAAATGATGATATGTTTGAATAGATATGTATCTGAGATGATAATGCTTAATGTATTAGTAAATAACTATCGTAATTAATTATACCGATTACCTATGAACGCGCTTTCAAAAATTAAGAGACTTAGGTTGTAGCGTAAACATATTAACTACGCTTTATAAAACATCTACTTATCATACTTCATGATAGGTAAGTACTTGTTCGCATTTTGCATACGTTGTTGTCAGTAATAATAGAGCGAGTAAGTTTATTTATTATATTGGGCTACCTTGCGATATCAAACGTTATCACTATATCTATAAATTGTGTTCATTATAAGTCGCGAACTGTGTCGGATAAACGTTTACTTGTTCTTGTGTGTTTTATGTAGAACATTGTTTCTTCACCACTATAGATATCCAAAGTTTCCGTATATTTTAAAAAGTTTGTGGTACCAACTCAATACCTCAATGATGCGTTTCAGTTTACATCCGAGTGAGGTATAATAAACATTTTTTGCTTGCTCTAAAGATTGTTGCGTGTTTTGCGTAAATTGATGTTTTGTTAAACATGATTTTTTTAATAATATCAAATAACGTTTATATGATCGCTTTATAAAAAAGTTATTACTATGAATTCTATTTTGTGTGTGTATAACCTATTTCATGTCATTCATGTGTGATTTATTGGCTTGTTATTTGTGATAACACCCATTTATTTGTACTTTAAATCCCCAATCATATCTTAGACGTCTTATTTGACCACACGATGTGACCGGTTCCTTCGAACTGTTACTTTCATTATAACCATTGAACAAAAAAACTCATAGGTGAGAGTTCCTTTCACGCATTCTGGGTTCCGTACCGTCCATATGAAATCATATCGTTTTCGTCTTTAAATAAACTCTTGTACCTAATTCGATTTCAAATTTCATCAAATTGATCTATCGTAGGTACCCAATAAAGGAGGTGACTCAGATAGCATTTCTAACAATTAGGGCCTGTTTCACCATCTCTGGATAGCAGCTAACTGTCGGAAAAATTGGGATTATCACAATCTGCCAAGTAATTTAACGGAAACTAACTAGGAAGTGGTGAAACAAGCCCTTAATCAAGTCTATCTGAACTGAATAAAGTAGCTTCGTTAATCAGAACGATAAGAAAAGACCACGTGTAGTCGTGTACAAAGGAAAAAGAAAGGCATTGTGTCTAATTTGCGGAATGCCAAAAAATCTGGACCAAATCTGACAGATAAAAATGACGTATCTGATAGGACCACAATAGAAATCTTATAATCGAAAGTAACATAGGAAAGTGTGTCTTATTCCGTGTGTTTGTGTCCAGAGCCTGCACCGCAGCGAGTCCATGGTATCGCTGGCGTGCTTCCGGACGCTCTCGCAGCTGGTCAACGGCGACAACCTGGCAGAACTGCAGCAGTATATCGCCAACAACAAGAATGTTAACATCGACGACAAAGATGAGGCGAGTTATCTTATTCTCATAAGCATAGTTTCTGTTCTGCTCTTTCAGGGTACTTGCTAAAGTAGATAAGTATGAAAATCTCTGAAAATCACGATTTTTTACGGTAAATGACAACAGTTTTTCCTTCCTTATAATGGACCTCAAAAAGGTAGCAGCTATAAATATTGGTACTGGCTTATACCTAGCGAAACTCACATCTGTTTAAAAATAGGTGTGATAGCATTTATTATTACCAGCCAGGTTCAAAGGGCCGCTTTTAATGAATCATAACATGACTCACATAAAAAAATTCTATACTTCTAAATATGAATTAGTTGTATAGGAATTAATGTGTATGCGTCAGGATGGTGGGTTTATGATTTCCAACTAGATCTAAACTACACTGAATAAATTCCCTTTTTTTAAACATAAAGTCAAGTACATTATTTTATCCATATTTGAGTACAATTTATTAAGTAAATTTTTTCAGTGTAGTTTGTCAATCTATTAATCCTTTTTAGTCCCCCAGATCAAACATTGAGAAAGAAATACAGAAATAAAGTTGTCTCTTCTCTAATCTAAGATATTTCTAAGTAAAAGGAATTTTAAAGACCTAATGTATTGGTCACTCAATTAGTGGGAAATGTACCGGGCTACCAGCACATTATTTTAATCTTATCTGTAAATTATGCGGAACTATAAGTCACGTGGGAGCTCCGAAGTATCTTATTGATTCGTAGCATTTTACTGGAATATTACTAGCAATATAACAATTTTTTTTCTGTTCTTAGAAGTATTAGTGATGTCCCTCAACTTCTATGATAAACAATAATTGAAATACTTCTTCCTATAGATCCTTTTTGTATGTTCCTAGTAAGCGGCGTAACGTTTTCATTTCTTATTCGCATCATTATGGAAATCTTTCCTAGGAAATAAGTTTCGTTTATCCTTTTACTATTGAGCGAATGTGCAATATTCATAAATTCTGTTAGTGATAATCTGAAACGCGTATCTACAATCTACATCCATAACAAAAGTCAAAGAGGGCAATGCCCTAATGACAAAGTTTTTATTTACAAACATTTAACAAAATTTTAATCAAATATTGGAACATGATAATGACTGTTTTTTGTTTTTCAGAACGGCACGACAGCTCTTATGTGTGCATGCGAGAATGGTCGCTTGGCGGCGGTGCGGATGCTCCTGGCGGCTGGCGCAGACGCAACCGCCGCAGACTTTGATGGTTGGACCCCATTAGCTTTTGCAGCTCGCGGCGGACACCTTGCCATCGCCAAGGAGTTGCTAGATGCTGGTGCTCGTGTAGATTCTAGGGATTGTGTAAGTAAACATTATACACAACAAACCTTAGATAAAAAGCAATGACAACAACATCGGTAACATTTCCAGTTTATTTTTAGATAAAAAAGCACTGTTTAAAGTCCTTGTTTGTGTTTTTAAACAATGTCAACAAATATGATAAATAATGGATTCTTGTCCAGTAGGTGTGCGTCGATAGGTTTGGAAATAGTAGTATCGTTTTTGAGCTACCTTCTATGAGGTCTGGTCATGAGGATTTGTGCAAGAAAATATCCTTGTGCTATTCTTATCATAGACTAAGACATTAACCTGTATCTAAACTTCTCAATTTGTTCCGAGAACAGAGTTCAAAACAACGCGATATTTACAAAGTTACCTCATAAATTTAGGTAATACCTCTTATGATTCACATATTATGTTTATATTTATGATTCAGTAATAGGTTTATATTTTACTAGCTTCCCGCCAGCGGCTTCGCCCGCGTGGTCTTATAATTTTTTCCCCCGTTTTTGCAACATTTTTCATTACTACTCCGCTCCTATTAGTCGTAGCGTGATGATATATAGCCTATGTTACTCGGGGATAATGTAGCTTTCCAAAGGTGAAAGAATTTTTGAAATCGGTCCAGTAGTTTCGGAGCCTATTCATTACAAACAAACAAACAAACAAACAAATCTTTCCTCTTTATAATATAGTATAGATAAAAAAAAGACGTTACTAAGTAGTGTCTATTATTTTGTGTTGGAAATCCTATTTTCAACGAAGATGTATTATTACCGGGCCCGTCAGTAAGAAATAACATCTAAAATGAAGAGGAACTCTTAAAGATCACACGAATTGCTTTTAGACGTGATATGTGAAAGATGAAAGCTGAGCAAAAAAGTTAAAAGCTTGTTATCAAACTATTTGTAGTGTCTACAACGAACAGTTTTTTCTTATATTATATGTCATACGTCTACTTTGTGTCATGTTTTTATCATGGCGTAAAATACAAAACAAACTGCAATTAGTTAAGCTCTTTTCTTATTACTGAAGGATGAATTTGACGTCATAGATTTTGATTTTGACAGGTGTTTATGTTGCGTCTGACTTGAATATTAACAATACCTCACATATGAACAGAATAACATCTTTAAAAACATTTGGAATACCTACATAAGCGTTAATATATGAAGACGAGTTGTTGTTGTTTAACATATACTTTTTTATAATGCACTATTGCACATGCACAATGAGTAACCTAAATAATTATAATAGAGCAATGACCAAAATGTATTCTGGACTGTGTACTCGAAATTAGTATATTTATACTTGACGTGGATCTCTGCCAAGATGTCACTGACATCCAAGCACATTCTAAAATCTGGCTAAAATATAATGTGTTTGTCCAGCCAGAAACAATCTCTCTTAAACAATTTGATGCCTTGCATGATTTCCTATATTCTAATAGCCGAAAATTTACATGAGGGGGACATGTTTTTTTAGTTAATTTTTAACTGTTAAAAATGGCAGCCTAATTGACTATAGAAAATTTTAACATCCATTAAAATTAGTTTTATATAATTATGAGCTTTAATAATTTTTTTTCTAAAGATTGGTCGATTAGCTTTGCAGTTTGAGATTACGTAACTAGTTTTGTTTGTGCCACAAGATTTGAGAAGATAATTTATTATTAAGGTTTTTAAAGTGACAGAGCAAATGGTTTATGATAGTATTTCAGATGAATATTTTTAGTTAGAGGCCAAACATAGAAATGGGGTCATGATTTACGTAATTAGTGTGACTTCTGATATAGTTGCAGACACGTCTGATATAGTAAACATAGAACAGAGACGATGAAATAATAAAAACATTAGTAATTATATTGAAGTATTTTTACAATTAATTTCTACCTACTAACTAATTGTAGAGTGGAATATTTTATGAACAGAAAGCTGTTGTAAACTTTTGAATGCAGAACTAATTTAAAATGGCTTAAAATGTATCTTTAATTTCAATTAGATTATAAAGGAGCCAGTTAATTAGACAGAAATACTTAGTGCCATACATATTGTTTTGTTTTCTTTGCTGTTTATTATGTCCTCTATTTGTAGTCATTCTAATAAAACCTACTTGTGGGCTCTGTAATTTAAAAAACTGCAGTATTGAGTGTTTTTGTTTACAGTACAGAATAATAATTTCTTGTTCTCTCTGCAGGGCGGTTGGACCCCACTGCTATGGGCCTCCTACAAGGGCCATGAAGAAATTGTAGATTTGCTACTGGAGAAGGGAGCTGACGTTCACGCGCACGGCCACTATAATATCAAGTATGTTAAGTTTATTAAAGACATACATAATAATACATTGTACTGCTTACGATTTGATATAATTTTTATTTACCTAAAACATTGGAGTTGTGAATTTATGACCCGTGTCTATTATAAGCAATAAGAGACATTCCATGACTGAATTAATTTACCTAGTAGTTCAAAGACACTACTTGACGGTGGTAAAAACATCAGAATTAGTTAACGACTAAACATTTTAAATTCTCTTCTTATAATACTTACAATGTTTAATTTTGTTATTTTTGAACTTCACGCAGCTAAAATATCTTTTATCATGAAACACTCATCGCGACAGACAGACAAATTGAAGTTTTAAAATTCTTGTTTACGGGCATTTACAAAGGCATATTGTTGTATGTGAAATAGCGTGTACCGGTGTTATACTGAACAATATTGTCATACTTCGCATAATCATGCCAATATCTGTTTGCGGTCAGTTCCATGTCGAATTCATGCAAAGTTATTAGATATTTTTGCCTTACAATGAGATTGAGATAATATATATAATTGTAAAGGACATACGAATGTATTATATGTACGAGTAAACCGTATGGTACTAGTCCGTAATATACAGGGTGTTTGGTAGAACGTTGAACATACGAAAATGGTGGTTAGTTGGGGTCATCTGCTACCCACTTGGCCCAAATTATTTGACCTTGGCCGCACCGTTTTCATTTTTACTTTTTTTAATTTCACAGAAAATTACCAGTTTTTTTTACTTAAAATTCGAATATAATTAGACATTAATACAGAACAACATCCTGCCTGTTTTACCCATCACAAGTAAAGATATTCGAATTTAAATTGATAAAAAACTGATAATTTTCTGTGAAATTAAAAAAAAGTAAAAAAAAAACAGTGCGGCCAAGGTTAAATAATTTGGTCCCAGTGGGTAGCAGATGACCCCAACTAACCACCATTTTCGTATGTTCAACGTTCTACCAAACACCCTGTAGATTAGATAGCCCATAAAGTTTCATTAGATCTGCTCGGAATATGTAGTAGATTCCTTATACTTGAACAACAAAGTGTTGACGAAAGATACCTACTTCCGATAAGCTGTCCATTCGTAAACAACATCAAGCAGAATTATAATGCATAATCGCTAATGGATTATTACTTAGACAGTCGCTGGTCTTATCATATTTGATTTAAATTGCTCGCATTGGGATTAACAAGCATCGGTTCATCGTAGTTCGCTAGTATGGGCGGCGGGGCGCAAGCACAGCGGCGTGGTGCAGCGGCTGCTGGCGGCGGGCGCGCGCGCCAACTCGTGCGACAAGTACGCCACCACGGCGCTCACGTGGGCGGCGCGCGCAGGTGACGCCGCCGCCTGCGCCGCGCTGCTGCGGGCGGGCGCCGACGCCAACACCGCCGGCATGTACTGCTGGACGCCGCTGCTGAGGGCTACGCATGGTACGCTGACCACACATTTGAATAGTTCTCTCTTATTGAAACCACTATAAGAGTACCCCTTCTTTTGTTTTTTTTTATTTTTACTTTTGATTTAATGAATAGAAGAACATTGTAAAGTAAAAAACTGGCATAGCCAAGATTTTGTAAGCTCGCACTGGGCCAATATGATTTGGTTTCTCATTTAAAGACACGCGCCCAGCAGTGCCCTTGATCAGCCTGAATGATGATTTTCATTTTTTTAATATGTTTTTAGTATCTATAATTTTTATTAATATTTTCGTGTAAATAAAGTGAATACCGTGTATATCGAATTCAATCAAAACAAAAGTTCTGTCGTTATTTTCTCTTTCGAGTAATTCGCTATTTGGTTTACCTTCAGGTAATCACTTCGAGATCGTGCAAATGTTGTTGGAACACAAGCCGAACGTGAATGCGCTAGACAAAGACGGCTACACAGCGCTAGCCATCGCATGTAAAGAGGGATACTACGATATCGCTTTGGCTCTTATTAACTCCGGCGCTTATATTAACGTGCAGGTAATCATATCTTAGACGGTAGAATTAGTCATAATGATTATTTTTTTACTAAGAAAACTTTATGTATGGTAATTTATTGATGTAGGCTTATGCTATATAATTATCTATTTGGCCATGTAATTACAATGTTTACAGGAAAGCAAAAAAGTCAATAACAAACTACCTGGTTTCAAATAATTATTATGTTTAATTACACAATGCACAATAGCGATAATGTTAACTTGATAGTATTTTGTAATTTTTGCTGTCCTTAATGCAGTTTATGTAACTTGTAATTATGTCTCTACAGCTAATAACATGATGTTAACTTAATAATTTTCCTTTAAAAGATACAGTTGGGTTTTCTAAACCACATTTATTATGCGCTAATACATATCCGGATGCTTATTATGCTCTATAACATTTATACCTAGTTCGAGAAGATTTTTAAGTAACTTGGGCCTCTCTGCACTCCTTATAGGATCAATCAAAAGACACGCCGCTAATACACGCAGTAAAAGGTGGTCACAAGAACATAGTAGAAGCTCTTCTCAAAAAACACGTGGATGTGGACCTACCAGGCAAGGAAAAGAAGACTCCCGTCTACACAGCGACTGAAAAAGGACATGTTTCGATACTTAAACTGTTGCTGGCATCCAATCCTGATCTGGAACATAGCACTGTTGTAAGTTGCCACCTTATTTTAACTACTCAATCAGCAAGTTTTTGTAGGTTTTTCTGATCATTGACCTATTTCATTTACCAATTCTAAGGTAAGGTAAAATGTAAGTAGGTAAAGAAAGCAACTATTAGTCCCTGCAGTGGAAACCTCATAGAGACTTCACCAGTAACAAGAGCGTATTCGCATTATTTTTATGATTTACCCTCTGTAGACTTTCGTATTTACTACTCTATTTCTGATTGATGTCATTACCACTTAAAAAGTGTAAAGTTAAATTAAATAAACTTTTTAATGAGTTTTCTGACACTTCAACCGATATATTTTCCATACTACGTCTAACCAATAGAGTCGAAAGTCTGGAAAAGCCCGTATGAAGAAATCTAGGTACTATGTAATTTATGCAATTCATCCATCTACCTACGTCAAATACGTCACATATGAGATACGTAAACGGGAAAAACGACCACAAAAAATCCCATCGTAGTATTCGTAGTTAACATAACTTGATTTGTGTAGGCGTTATTAATTATTATTATTATGAGTCACTACGGGATGCCTTGTTGGTTTTGTTGACATTACCAATATTAAAATATATATGTATATTACGTAACTCAGTATTATTTTAACTTCCTGATTCTTGTGAAAGCAAATTTAAGATTAATTTTCCAAACACCGTGTCAGTTGTGTATAAAGCAATGTTCTCTAGTTGAATGTGTCCATTTGTGGGACTTGTGGCAAAGTCATAACTACCCTGATCATTACTTTACAACATTAAGCTGCGCTAGAAACCGTCCCTCTATGGGTGGGTAACCATTCGAAAGTTTGTTAGCCAGTTTATCCTTAGGAAAAGTATTGGTACTGCCCAGAAATTGGATTGCGAAGATCGCATTTGGTTATAAAAAGCTAGGATAAAGATGACGAAAATTTGTACAGGTGGAGATGTGTGTTTATTTCAGCTAAAGAATGCTTTATTCATACCATCCTAATTAGTGTCACTTGCGCATAATATATAAATGCGTTGATGATTATCACACGCTGGATATGAACATTTAGTTTAGTAGTAAAAACTGATATAAGCTACCACTAAGCTTAATGTGACCTTTCCAGACATTTCCAGCATATTATAATAATATATTTCCACGCAGACAGGAGACACACCGCTGATGCGTGCGGTGCGCTCTCGACACGCGGAGATGGTACATTTACTGCTGGAGCGAAAAGCGCGCGTCAACGTGGCCGACATCCGGGGAGATACAGCGCTACACATCGCGATGAGGGCCAGGTCTAAGGTGATTATACCTTTATTATGTTCGAGTTAGGTTCAATTAGTATTATGGTCAATTTAGATTTTAGGCTCGATTCCCACAAGAGACAAACATTTATGTAATGAACTTGGGGGTTTCTATTTGTCTGGGTGTTCTTATATATTATAAGTATGTATTTACAAAAAAAAAGGTTTTTAAGTATTATATCCATTGTCTAGTACCCATAGTACAAGGTCTGCTTAGTTTGGGACTAGATGGGTGCCGTGCTAAAATCTCCCAAGTTATTTATTTATTATATGTTTTCCTATACATTATATAAAAAATCTGTTTGGAGTCAATGTTTCCTGCATACCGAATAAAGTGGCATTAATAATCAGATAATTGTATTTTTTGCTACATTCGTAATGTTAGAGCTATCGAAGGAAGTAAAATCGTGCTGAAGTAATAACAAAAAGTGGTACATGCACTCTTCTTTCTTTATTCAATCTGTTCTCCTATGGAATGGGCTACCTCAGGAAATCAGGATGGCTAACAGTCGTTATTCCTTCAAGTTTAAACTTCGGAAATATTATCTCCTCAGCTCTCTGGCAGAAGCTTAACATTAAACTTTCTTTATAAATGTTGTATGTATTATATATATATATATATATTATATATTTATTTATATATTATATATTTTTTATACTTTATTATATATATATGGTTATACTTATATATCCAGGCCTCTTAAATTTTCTGTCCTATATCTTAAATTTTTCATTATTTTTAATTTTGTCTTGTTTAGTGCACCTACCTATATTAGTGTCTCTGCATCACCCTAAGGTCGACTGGTAGAAAATGCCTTAGGCATTAAGTCCGCCTCTGTACACATGTGCATAAAGAATAAATAAATAAATACAGTTAGTCTCGTGTTTCTAGTCACGTGTCTATTAACTAGTTTTTAGAACAATTAATATGAAATAACCATCAAAATTACGATAGGACTTTTTCTAATATTGATATAAAAACTTGACTTTTATGACAAACAGGAAAATATAATAATTGTGTGGTTTCTGACACTGAATGCTAGATATTTTATTGCGATCGATAATATCGATATAACTAATAGGTTCACGTATCAAAGATGTGTAAATATCCATACGAAGTTCAACCTACTATCCTGCTCATGTCCACAAAAAAATTATCACTATCATCAAGAGCAATTTTATTATCCTCATCAGCTTCATGGGTGACCAAATACCAAAATATTTCTGTTACCCGTGACCATGGACGCTGTAAAGGGTCCGAAACGTCGGGATTCAAATAATATCAATATAACGCGATAAAATCTGTAAAAAGTAGTTTTATTTCAATATTTCTGTTACAGCAAATCGTAGAGATTCTCCTTCGAAATCCGAAGAACAGCCAACTTTTGTATAAACCAAACAAGCTGAACGAGACTCCATACAACATTGACATGAGCTACAACAAGACTATACTCGGCCAGATCTTCGGCGCTCGCAAGTTGAATACGAATGAGGACAATGAGAACATGTTGGGGTATGAGTTGTACAGCGCGGCACTGGCTGACATGCTGTCGGAACCCAGCCTGTCGGTCCCGATCACTGTCGGACTGTACGCGCGGTGGGGATCCGGGAAATCGTTTTTGCTCAATAAACTTAAAGGTTTGTATTTCTTAAATACCTTTAATATTATGAGAACCTACGTAAGTTTATTACATACAATCTTTGTCTATGTTCCTGCCTTTTGTATCATTTTTTGGCGAACACCGCGGCACGCACACTGCGACTTACCAAAATGTCATCTTAATCGGTTGAATAGTGTAGGAACGTATAGAGGGCAAACCAACAGTTTATTTTTATTCATTACGTTTAGTAATAATGACAACTAGTGGAAATATCGTATCATTCAAGATGTCAAAATCTTAATAAAATCGATCTAAATAATGACTTGCAATATCGATAATGAGTTGGTTATAGCATATCGTTGTTTATAGGTACTGCTCCGCAAACAAGAAGCGCTAATTAGCGTTAGCGTCAATAAAGCTTAGCTTTGTGCGTCAACAACCGCGACGGTGTCAACACAGACATTCCTATAAAGTATACGCATTAATATAAGAGGCTATGAGTCACAAATAGGTTTATGACGTCACAAATACAATAAACACTTACTGGTTCACTTAAATGCCCACCATTCCTAGGGATGATCAACAGCTACGTGTCATTTAATGTACAGTTCTCGCCAAACTTATTGTCCGGGTTGAAGTTGGCACGAGCTAACTTTAACCTTTACTTTAAATAAAAATCGGAGAAATAAATGATTTATAACGACAGCGTTTTTATTTATTACAATCTAATATTTTTCTTTCTCCGATTTTTACGGCTTGGTTAAAGTTAGCTCCTGCCAACTTCAACCCGGACAATAAGTTTGGCGCGAACTGTAGGCGGAGTTGTCTCACCCCCTTCGTTACGACATACTGTCACGTCATGTCGTTTTATATAATGAATAATGTCTCTTCATTGAGATACGATTCCACAAATCAATCAACATCTTGCACCGCCCACCGACTTCCGCAGAGAAGATTGAAGAATTTCGCGCATCATTAAAACCTGCCAAGGCAGACACACCTAGCTTGTCATATTTGGCTCGTAGAATAATATAATGCGATGCGAGCACGTCACACACGTAGCTCAATCGTAAGATTATTATTTTGTTTCTTCGTAAAAAAATGTTACTTTTATTTCTTTTATTTGGCGAATATTTATGCGAAAATGGTGATTCCAACAAAATAACTTTGATAAATAATGCGTTAAATGAAGTTCATATTAATGTCGAAGTGAAATAACTTCAAACAATGGATACTTGTACTTACCGTCGAAATTGAAAATGTTCATGCATCTGTGAAGTGAGATAAAGTTGACCACTGTCAGCATATTTTTTCAATTTATTTGGCATTTAAGTGCAGCTTCGAGTAGTAAATGTGTTTTGCTTAGGCATCCAGCGTAGTGGACTAGATTAAAATTTATTTAATATTATTAAAAACGAAATCAGGAACTAACACTATTACCGGTCACCTACCATTCCCCAATGGCCAAATGGTTACATAGCTTTTTCTCTACACAGCTAGGGTCAGGATTAAAAAATAATAATAACGTCCAATTGTGAAATAAACACGCAGAAATAATGAATTTGAAAGTCAACGCAGATACTCCTTTTTATGGTAGTGACAGTTCTGACAGTTTATTCTTGTATGGTAACACAGAGGAGATGAAGAACTTCGCCCGGCAGTGGAGCGAGTCGGGCTGGGCGTGGTCGTGGGCGGTGTCGTGGGGCGCGTGGCACGTGGCGCTGGCGGCCGCCGCCGTGGCCGCCGTGGCCGGCACGCCGCCCTACGTCGCGCTCGGACTCTGCTTCGCTCTCTTCGCGCTCATATACATCGGACTCTATATTCTGTGGTACACTGGCAACAAGTGAGTGGTGACAATAGGCATTTTATACAGATATATAGGCACATCTCAGCGGAATTATGGATCAAACTGTGTATATGCCGCCTTACGGCATAATTTTATCAGCGCGGTCGCAGTTTGTAAGAGGAAGGAAATTTTATGTTCAAGTCATGGTACCTACTGTATTGGCATTTAAAGAAATAGATAATAAAATATAAGAATAGCGTGTTAGCCTCATAAATTTTCATTACATTTTTATAGTAGAATCAGTAGAAATAACAAGTTTGAAATTATTGGTGTTGAAATGTTGTTGTGATAATCGTCATTACTCCCAAAATGTAGCGTGTTATATTGTGTTTGCAGATATGAGTGGTGGTGGGCTGGCGGCGTTCTATCAGCTTTGGGGCGCAGATTCAGCTCGTTGTTGTTAGCGCTACAAGTTGTGTTTTGTCATCCGCCGGGGCCAAACGACCCGAGGGCGTTGCCAGCGACGCCTATAAGGTATAAATGAGTAAACAAACTAGAGAAAAAAACGTAAATCGATGCCGCACAATTTGAAAGTACATAAAAATGTATAGAAACGTTTAAATCGTATAAAACCTAGGAAACGTTTAAAATACATATAAATGGCAATCCTATTCTCTGGCTGGTGATATCTAATAACTATATATGTTGTAGGTTCCACTTCACGGAGGGTATGAAAAGCGGCGGCGGTCAGGAGGGCGAGGCGATGGTGGTGCAGATGCTGGCCAGCCTGGGCGAGGCGCTGGAGTGCCAGTACGGCCGCGTGTGCACGCGCCTGGCGCGGGCATTCCGCCCCAAGCCTGTCTCAGACACCTCGGGCTGGAAGTGAGTGTTCATGTATATAACAGAATTATTAAACATTGTTCTTACTGCTGTACGTTCATACGGTAACAGGCTTAGAGCGGCTCTCTGCGACGACTGTTTTCGCGTGTAGCAATAATATGTTTGAATACAAGACAGGCGATGGTTTCCTGTCAATAAAGCAGTTTTTCAGAAAAACACCATAAATCAGTACTAGCTGTCCCGGCAGACTTAGGTGTTCTGCCCTATTTCTCTTTCTTCGTATTTTTTTAAGTTTTTCTCTCCATAAGAACCTTCCTCAGACTTCATCAAACACAACAAAAAAGAAATCAGCCAAAATGGGTTTAGCCGTTCTCGAGTTTTGTGCTTATCAACACATTTTATTGATTAATTTTTATTTATATAGTTTGTTATTTGTTGAAAGCAGCAACCATTATTCGATATTTTGAAGAAATAAAATGTATTCGTTCATTCATTATTCGATAGTTAAAATGACATTCAATAAACACCACCAATCCACCATAAAATATATTTGGGAATATTTCAACAAACCGGGTAGGGAGGCCTTTGCCCTGCCGTGGGACCAACCGGGCTGATAATAATAATAATATTTTTTACAAAAGAGCATTCTTTGTATGAATGTTACAGATGGCGACGTGTCTGCTGCATCCCTCACATAGTTACATTTGAGTTGTGCTTCACTTGCATACTCATAGGACTCTGTGTGCTCATCATGTACTTAACCGACCAGGATCCTAACACGCAGTGAGTATTTCTATAGCCTATAATAACTCATCGTATTTACATAATTATTTTAATTGAGTCAAAGAGTCCATCATAAGAATTTTCTACTGTAACGTCTTTTCGTAAAAATTTGGATTAAGATTTCAATAATCTATCTACTTACCCATGAGTGTTTCCAAATTGGGGGTGTTTGTAAGTTTGTTTCTGATAACAAACAAAGGATACGTTGTGTTGTTATGTGTAGTTCTCATGGAAAAAAATTGTCATCGCGGGCAACAGTACTCGATAAGGCTAGACATAAGAAACATACGTTTACCACGCGACGGCTCAATGAGTGAGGGTCGTCGTCGATCAGGCGGCGTGAAATCCAACAGGGACTGATGATCGGCGCGTGCGCAGTGAGCGGCGCCGCGCTGCTGGCCAACCTGTACACGTGCGGGCGCGTGCTGGCCGCGCTGGCGCAGGCGCCGCGCCGCCGCCTGGCGCGCGCCGCCGCCCGCCACGCGCATGCGCACACGCTCGCGCTGCGCCCCGAGGTGCAGGCTCTCACGCATGTGGTGAGTCTAACTCTACTCATACTGTACATCGAACCATATGTAAATAATGTAAATAAAATACTAAACCCTATTTATTTATTTTATTTTTATTTTTCGTTAACCAGTAAACCGCTGTCTTTTTGCTCCCTTCTCACTATCTTCTCTTTCTATCAATCATAATTTTTTTTCTGGTATCCTCTAAATTTAAACACACTCGTCATGTAAGAAAATTCGCTGTTTATGCAGGTATCCTGTCTAGACGCATACACAGGGCAACAAACCCGCTTAGTGGTTGTAGTCGACGCTTTGGACAGCTGTGAACAAGAAAAAGTTCTAGCACTACTGAACGCCGTCCACGCATTGTGTTCGGACCCTAAGAGTCCCTTCATACTCCTGCTGGCCATAGATCCACATATCATCAGCAAGGTAAAAAGGTTTCTCATAATATAATTTTAATATGGTTTTATGTGTTGCCAATAAACTTCATATGAACTGTGTTAGCTTCACACTTTGATATTAAAATATCAAAACAGTATGTTATGTACACAGCTTGTATAGTCGACCATAAAATTGCACTGAATAAATGATTTATTTTATAAAAAAAAAAATTACCACTTTTGACAAAAACTTACGTCAAAATTAAATTTACTAAGGTTCATTGTCACGTGGTCTTATAAGCAAAAATAGACTTTGTTGTTTTGTGATGTTCAAACGACATTAACTCTAAGGGTGGTAAAGCAATTTTATGGTCGACTATACAATGTTTATTTATAAAAAAATCGAGTTAAAGCATTCAGTGACGTCCGTTTGGCTATATCAACTATTTCATTATTAATTTGCAATTTTAAATTTCAACAAACTACTCTCTCAAACCTATAATCCAAAAAACTAAAAAGTGTAAAATTAAATAAAAATGTGATTATGTCACCAAGTTAGCACAATATGATTGATGGCTAATCCATGGAAGTAGTAAGTATACTTAGTATACAATAGGAATGTGCACTTATGAAGAAAAACGGTCTAAGCGAGATAGTTAGGGTGGAGCCATTCATCTCGCTCTATTAGAGTGACCATGATTTTTGTCGTCAAGAGAGCATGCAAGAAACCATGTCAGTTTTATGTTATAAGACAGTTTATTTTTTATTTTTAGTTTATTTTTCTTTCTACTAAAGAAAAATATTTTCAGTAAACATAGGCACTGTTGTTGTAATTGCATCTTGCCGTCTGTCGCATAAAAATTGGTAAAAGCGTTGAACTGTTGATCATGAGATAAATATATTTATGTGATAAGCACAAGTGTTTGTGTTGTTCTGGGAGTATCTTATAATAATAATATAAGCCTTTATCCAGACAACTATTGCATTAATTTAACATTGACGACTCTGGTGAGTCGATGACACCGACAACTTGGTCTGTTTGCCCAGCTTTGGCAAAGGCCTCCTCCAATTCTTTCTACTCTCTCCGGTTTACCGATTTTCTATTCCATGTTTTCCCGGCTATTGCCTTTATTTCGTCTTCCCACCTTCGAAACTATCTACCTCGTTTCCTCTTTCTATTTCTAGGATACCAAAATACAATATTTTTGTTCCATTTTCAGTGCCTCTTAATATGTTACCTGTCTTTTCTGCGTTTTCTTATTCTAGTTGTGACGTTTTCTATTTTTGTCCGTTTCCTAATGGTTTTATTGTTGATTTTGTCCAATTTCTTTATATTCAACATGCTTCTCTCCATTGCTGTCTGGCATGTTTCTAGTTTCTTGATTGCGCTTTAGTAAGTGCCCAAGTTTGGGAGTTTCTTATGTATGTACCAAAAAATATGCATTATACCATGTCTAATGCGCTAAAGAGGGCACCACCGAAGTGTAGTGCGCGATGGCGCCCAGACGTCCACTGTCGTCTCAAAAAGTCAACTGGTCGTTCGTAATCATCAATAAATAATTATAGTCGACATAACTAATATTTTTCATTGTCGTCAAAACATACATGTCCTTTTAAAGTCTGACATAATTTGAAAACATTGTCACCCGGAAGGCCCCTCAACCCACCATTTGTGACGTAAATTTAAATTATATTATTGGTAGACTCGGTCCCGCGTACCGGGATTTTCAGACTTAGATTTTGCAATAATTAACTTTAAACATAAATACTACCAACATTTTCAGCAAAATAAATAATCATGATTATTTAAAGTATAAGTAGGTTGATAGTTTGGTTATTAAAATATATTGATAATAAAACAAAGGCATCTTATTAATAACAAAGCTCGTTTATTAGTGTTTATACGATTTCACTTAAATAATAAAAAAACAAAATAATAAAAAACAACAGTTAAACAGTGAAATAGTTGGAATTTTTCGATACGTCCGGTCTCGTAGACATTTACGTTACCATTGGTGGGTTAAGTTTGTAACCTGTGAGTGGATTTGTTAGAGCCGGTATATGATTAATTTCCACATCCTTTATACGCAACACCTTTTCACTATTTTATACATTCTTCACAAATAAAATAACAACAAAAATCACGGAACGAAAATGACGCGATGTCATTGCCATTGTTTTAAAGTTGTCATATCAAAATTTCAAAACTAACCATAAACCTAAAAAGTTCTATTATATTTCAAGAATTTACTCAAAAAAAATACTTTTGACTTTTCTTATCTTTATTTCATAAAAATATATTTTACGCAGTAGTTTATCTAGCAATGTATAACTCAATAATATTTTTTGGATCAGATACCCTAGCCTCGTGGCAAATCTACTAGACGATCAGAAAATTCTTATATGGCAATTTATTAAAACGAGACACAATCCCCTACCCTAACCTCTCTATCTGACCGTAACGTATTTCGGTTTAAATATAAAGTTTAATAGATTGCAATAAGGTCGGTTTTACGTTGAGTTGTTGAGCCGAGTACGCATTCCGGATGTAAACGAAGTGTAACGAAGTTTGACATATTAGTTCCATGGGCTAATCACATAATGACATTGATGTTGAATGGTTGACGTTTCAATTCAGATCAATACATTTTTTTTTATACAGGTAACATAGTTAATAGATATTATTCATTCCAAAGTTCCATTATGCATTTTGTGCATTACAAAAAAGTATATTTCAATGTTTTGCTGTATTGTTCCGCCCAGATTCTCCAAAAATGTTATTTGGCTTATAATTAATGTTTATTTGCGTCTTCCGACATTCCTTTTATTTATGCCTTACTTATGTTGCTTATATTTATAACTAATAACATAGTATAAGTATAATTAGAAACAGTTTCTTACTAGTATTATACATTCCATACAGGTGGCTTGGATGGAGGTCAGTTAAGCCCGTCATGTGTTTGGTGTTAACCTATACCCGTTAGCTATGTTGAAACTCGATGTTGTGTCGAATCCCTTCATATTCGTGTTTGCATGATTTCATGACAATACCAGTTATGCTTGACAAGTGTATAGCCCTACCTACCTGTGTTGCATGACATTTTGTTAAGGATATTTTACTTTTTGCCTAGTTCTGTACCAATATTTTTTCCATTAGGTATACAGTATAGTTTTTTATTTATTTTTTCAAGTAAATTTTTGACTGTTATCTAAACCAATGCGATAAACTATCCTGTAAAGTAAGTCTGAGACTGTCAAGTATTCCAATTAGGATTTATTAACCCTCACACTGTTTCTAATTGTTAGTTTCTTGTATTATGTAGTCTAAACTTAATCGTCGCCCAACAAAACGAAGGTCAAAATAATGTATTATATTATATACACATATTTTTCATTAAGTTCAGTGTTAGTTTTCGAGTGGTTTTTGTGTGCGTAAAACAACTGCCAGACATACAAATGTAGAATATCAGGCTCAATGTACAATATTTGTAAATTGTAAATTTGTAAATTAGAAACCGAATATTCGTATTCGATCTAATATCGGTAATTATCTTTTTAACTTTAACTAAGTTCAAATAAAAGGAGCGTCTGTATATATTTTTAATTGAAAATAATAGAAACTCTTTATGGATGTTTCAGCTTAACTTTGTTGTATAAGAAGTAAGAAACCATTTTGACCAGTCTCGTCATACATTTAATTTTTTCCTAATTCATTCAGAGGTGGTTTCACATAATATTGGTTGGTGTTCCTAGTTCCCAGTTCTGAATGCTGAAATTGTACGGTGGTGTACTAACGTAAACAATGACTTAAATAAATCAAAATACGTGCACTTTTATATTCCCCCGATAACAGTATGAATAACTCTTAATCACCACTATGGCATATTCTACGTAGGCGGTGGAAATAAACAGTCGTCGGGCATTCTCTGAGAGCAACATCGGCGGGTGGGACTACCTGCGCAACATGGTGCAGTTGCCGTTCTACCTGCAGAATTCAGCGCTACGCAGGGTGAAGGCGGCGCAGCAAACTGCCGCGAGGAGGATGCAGGTCATCAACGCCGATGACTTCTCCACATCTCTACAGAGATCCGTAAGTATTCGTGATATCTCAACGTAACTACTCAATAACTTTAAAGGAATGTTTGTATAAATAAAAATTAAAAAATATGCTTTTAAATATTTCAAGTTTGATATTTCAAGAATTTATTTATATACCTATCGTTTTCATGTTTAAGACGTCTAAATTATAAGACGGTTTAATAGTGAAACATAAAAATCTTTCATGTAGGTGTCAGCCCGTCGCCTGTCATCAACATCAGAGTTGATGTCAAGTCAAGAGCGTATCAAGGGCCAGGCGGCCCGCGAGCGGCGGCTGCGGCCCTCGGAGTCAGTGGCGTCCTCTGTGGCGTCGGGCCTGCACCGCGGGGGCGGCGGGGGCGGTGGGGCCGGGGGCGGGGCGGGCGCCGCTGACCTCGGCCGCGTGCTGCTCACCGACGACTACTTCAGCGACGTCAACCCCAGGAGCATGCGGAGGCTCATGAACGTGCTCTATGTTACTGGTACTATCACCATCACTTTTTAATAATCATCAGTCAATCTACCAAAATAGTTTACTTGCATAATAATTTAAATATTGAGCACTTATTTAATATGGCATAATTAGTTCCAGGGTTCTTTTAGTTGAAAACTGTAAATATTGTCGAAGTTTACTTTTTAAATTGAAAACTAATAAAACTATAGAAATATGAGAAATTGCATGCAGAAAAGTTTGATGACCCGCAATAATAAAAAGACAAACACATATTGAAAAAAATAAATTGAGTATATAGTTTCCCTCAGTATAAAATTTAAGCCCTGCACTTGATTATCTGATCTCTAAAGTACTTCCTGCCACAAACAGACTGCCTGACTGACTGAAACTGATAAACTTACTAAACTAATCATTGTGCCTCTAGGTCGTCTTCTAAAAGCATTTCAAATCGAGTTCAACTGGTACCAGCTGGCGTCGTGGGTGAATCTGACGGAGCAGTGGCCTTTCCGCACGTCCTGGATCATCTACCACCACGAGACCTACGAGGAACACATCGACGACTCCACATCACTGAAACACATCTATGAAAAGTAACATCCCAAACACTTGTAATTAAATTTAAAACAAAAATACTAACTTTAAATTTACTATGTTATATAGATTCATGGAAATTCCTAGTGATAGAGCCCCATAACTTGACCAGGTTCAACCAGTTTAGGATATCGGAAGTCCTAGGAATAGGGTTTTAAAGTAGTTGTAACGGTTGTGTAAAATACTGATATCTGATACCGATCGTGACATAGCTTGGAAAAAGCCGTAGAATCATGAGTAAAAATAGAATTTACATTACGGTCGTAACGAAGTATTAAACTAATGGATGTCTCCTTTTATCATTAGAGTCAAACCTCTTATGAGCGGTCTCCGCGAGGCCAGCACACTGATGGAACTGGACCGCGACGAGCGCAAACTGGAGGTGTTCCTGAGTTTCCACCGCGCCACCCTCACCGCCGCGGATCTCAAAATATTCCTGCCTTTTACCATCAACCTCGACCCTTACATCAAGAAGCTTATTAAAGGTACACCATCGTTCAACCCGGAGAGAGAAAAATATTTGATTTCAATAATTTGAAACAGCCTATGGCTTGACCTTTCGTTTTTATTTATTACGATTTTTACGGCCAGACAATAAGTTTGGCGAGAACTGTATTATAAACCTTTACATCTACAGCCAAAAAAGATTGATGTAACTTTATATTTGAGAAAGAAAGAAGTAAGTCAACATAATTATTACAGAGGAACAACTACAAAGTGGAGTGGAGGAGGACATGGGCGCGGGCGGTGCAGCCCCCGGCGCCGGCATGGTGTGGGCACCTCAGCAGAATTCCAGACAGCCACACTCTAAACTGTTTCCTAGAAAACATGTAAGTATTGCTGCTAAACACTTGTCATTCCTATTTGTAAAATCATAGACGTATGATCACGCTCATAAGTGTATTGTGTCATGTCATCGATCGAACGAAATGTATCTTTTTAAACTATAACCTACTGCAACTAATGTAACACAAGTATAAGCTATTTCAGTGTGTGTATCATTTCTATGGAGGTCAATAACTGCTAAATATAAATATCACGTAATTATTTATGTTAACACGTGTAGAAAAGTGTTTGTGTTGATTAACCTTGACCAAACGTTAAAATTACCTTTTCTAAAGACTGGTATGTTATATTTTAGGATGGATATTTATAGCAACGTTACAAACCTCATCGATTAGATTTTCTTTTAAAACTGATCATGTATTTGAGCTTATTAGTGATTGTTAAAATATCAGTTATCTATTCAGTCACTATCCGTGAGAACCTGTAATTGGCTTAGTGTAGCTTAAGCTAGATATTAACATTTTTTGTATAGCTGTTGGTTTTCCTGTATGAAATAAAAAATAAAAAATATAAAAAATATTAGGTCTCACTTACGATAAACTGCTTACCTATTCCTGTACTTTATTTAGTATAACCACATAAAATAAAGGCTAATTTGGGATGATGTTCAATAGCCACAGTCTATCCACAGTGACCATAGCTTACATATTTACATAAATAAAATAAGGCAACTTCTTATGTTTTTCTCATTTACGGTATGTTTGTAGTTAAGCATTTTTAAGTGTTGTTTCAATTTGTGTAGCGGTTATCTCCGCCAACGCAGGCGGCGGCGGCTGGGCCGATACCGGCCCAACAGATGTGGGTGGGCTGGGCCAACACCGGCAACGGCTTCGTGCCGCAAACCATCAACCCTCAATTCACGCAGCAGCAGTTCCAACAGCCTCAGCCGCAACAGCCCGCGCAGAACCCCTTCCACATGCTTAGGACTGCTTTCCCAGCGATGGTATATTTCTTTCTTCGCTCATCTTTTTAAAATGCACAAGTTTAACTTAAACGACATTTCAAAACGTCACAATTTGAAGTCAAATATAAAAATAATCCGTGTAACCTAAATATTTTGCATTGCATTTATTTTTGAAGTGTCTAAATTTGATCCTAAGGTGGTATTAAACCAATAAAACGTTGATCAGTTGACACTTTAGTTTATTGACATGACAGTTTGACGTAATAATATGGCCGCTACTATTTATCTTCTTGAAATATAAATTAAAAAAGTGAAAACTAAAGTGAATTTTGTTGTTTTATGAACTAAAACTAATATTCTCCGACTGCTTATTGCATAAGCTATCGCAATTGTATAATTTTAGATGTTTTCTTATATATAGTGAAATACTGTATTGTGATTGATCCCCTGTTCCGCGTTGTTCGGCAGACGGACGTGCCGAACATCCGGCTGTCGACGCTGAGCGTGGAGCGCGTGTGCGGCGTGGTGCGCGAGGCGCTGGGCGCGGGCGGCCGCGGCGCCGCCGACGCGCTGCTGCGGCACAACGTGTGCGGCCTCGTGCTCGCCGTCTGCCGCCTGCAGGACCTGGAGCCGGTGCGTAGCGGGGCTAGCTGTAGGCTGCGCGGAACTAGTTGGACGCGCCTTAGATATGTGACTGACTTTAGTCACGTGATCGTAAACGGCTGTGATTGGCCGAATGGTTAATGACGTCAACTGCTTGTAAACAGTTGCGTGTCAAGTGTGGGTTTCGTACATAAAATACAAGCAGGTGACGTCACGATGACATGAGGCGCCATATTGCACAAAAACAATAAAAAACACCAGCAGCACAACAAATTAGGCTTGTTGAAAAAATATCGATATATAGATATTATTTTTTCAATGAATCGATATTTTTGAGCGATATTTAATATTTCGATATATCGATGTATCGATATAAAATTCCAAGTAACGAAAAGGTATAAAAATCGTTTTTTTTTTTCAGATCATATAAAAAATCCCATCAGGAATACCTACTTTTTTATACCAACATCTTTTTAACAAATTATATTTTGTTTTTTATGCCGACTTTTTCAAGTTGGTCGATATATAGATATTTTTTGAACATTTTTTTATTAAAAAATATCGATACGATCTATATTGATACTTTATTGCATTTCCGCTTCTGACATCCCTACAACAAATGGAAAGAGTCAGCAAAAAAACTAACTTAACATCTGAAAAAAAAATACGACATTGAACTACAGGTAAAAACCTCAGAAAACATCGATTTTGCAATAAATATAAATTATAGTACAATATAATTTGTTTTTTATATTTCTACCAGCTTTCCATTATGTAATGTGTTTTTTTCCTTTTTTCATCAGGTTCTAGATTTGCCGTTTGGTGATTGGGAACTTTTCAAACTACTTATCGTGAATTTACGTGAACTAGAAGCGAATATGCCGTCAACTGTACCAACTGTTGCAGGTACGTTAATACCTAACTATACATAGTAAATAATTTCTAAACTGGGCCAGATCAGAAATGTTGAGGACCTAATTAAAACTTCAAATAAGTCTCCATGCAGAACTAGTAAATGAATTGTTAGATATTAATTCTAAACGTAGTTTAGTTCAGCAAAAATATTTTGTTTTGAAGTTTGGTGTAACTTCCTAAAAATCTCTATACTCTAAAAAAAAATTATGTATATTGTGTATAGTATATACACCGAATATAATTTTGTATTTTTTTTTAAATTTAACAGTGATTTCCGGCTAGAGAAATCACTATAATTTAGTGTACAAAAATATAATGTAAAACATGGTTCTAACATATATCTTCCTGTTCAATTCGCAGTATTATCCGAGAAATCGGTTGAATCAGAAGTCGATTCTGCTAAACCTAGACCGACGTTAGAACACCAACGCAGTCGACCATCAAATGTAGAGAAACAGGTAAGCATATTGTGATAATACATTTTTTTTTGTAAATACTTGCTAAATGACTAGCGCTAAACAAAACATTGTTTAGGCCCTGTTTCACCACCCGTATAGCCGCTAACTGCCGATTAAATTCAAAAATGGAACAAAATTTGTATGAAATTATCTGCTAGCTAATTTAACGGGAACTTATCAGGAGGTGATGTAAAAGGCCCTTAAATTTTAAAAATGTGCTATATTTTGGTAAGGACGATATAGAAAAATAAACTTCGGTACTAATCAAATTACACTTAGATTAATTTACGAGGCCAAACGTTGGCATATGTTGGCCAAATGTTGTTATGCTATAATAGATAAGCCGCATTCCTAATGAATCGTATAGCTTTAAATATTATAATTATAATACCAAATATTATGTACAGTCATGCTCTATGTAATCTCGATAACATACAGGAGTAAACCATATAATTATGTGGAGTAAACTATTCAGTTCAATGCATATTGTCGTATATACTATTTGTCTATGAAATAATAACAACTGTTTTAGTTAAATATTAATAAATCGTATGTTTCACAGCCATACGCGGAATATCAGGTGATTATTAGTAACGTTATGTTATAACACAAGTACTTAGAACTCATGTAGCGCACGATCATTCGTTCATTTCACAGACCGTACATTAAAAAAGCACTTAAATTATTATTTACATGGTTACCGAATATAAATAATATTCAAGGTGGTAAAAACGAACATTCATCATTTGAAGGGAAATAATCTAAAATTATATGTATGAAAGATTAACTACCTCCTTGGTGTAGTAATCCCAGCCATACTACGCTAGAGGTCCTGGGTTGGATTCCCGGGTCGAGCAGTATTGTTAATGGGAATACATGGGACCTAAACATACAGCGAACTGTGGGTATACATTAGTACACCTCTGCTTAACCTTTCGGGGAATACAGGCGTGATGATATGTTTTATCAAGGATTTCTTCAGAGATAAACTTGGCCAAGGGGGTTCAACTTGTTTCATAATGAAACTGAACGATGTTTGTTTTTTCTACCTGTATATATGCGTCCCTCATCAAAGTTTTAACAAGTTGACGGACAGATAATGGAATGCGCCTTAGGTATGTCAGCGACGGGACTCACTTTTGTTAACCCGCCGCCTCACCCCCGTCCCTACCTAAGGCGCGGCCAACTAGTTCCGCGTGGACTATAGCAATAATGATGTTTGAAACTTTAGATTTGTAATTGTACAACTAAATGTGCAAGAAAAATTCGACACAACAGGCAGTAATCTCGGTGGCCAAATGGCAAATTTTGCTAAAGCGACCGATGTACCTAATATGAGGATGCAGATTCAAATCCTGGCTGAGGTCGAGTTCTTCTTACACTAAAATTAATTTATTTGTTTGTAAACTGTTAGCTAATTTTAGATAATCATGTATATTATTGCGTGTTTAGCATAATTATTCTAGTTTAATCTAATTATTAATAGCAGATTAAATTTACGGGCAAAACAACTAGGATTGCTGTAGGTGGTAAAATAATAATTTTAAATTGTATTTTTCGCAGTCACAAGAAGAACCACTGTCACGCTCGACCAATATAATTTGTTAAGGCGTGGTTTTATGACAGTCTCTTTTGATAACAAATATCATGTTAAAATGCGGTTGTTGTCAACAGGTGACGCTGGAGGAACAGATGATCTGCGGCGCACTACAGACGCTTAACGAGGAGGCGCTCGAGGACGTGCTGCAGTCGGAGCCCCCCTCCCACCCAGGTGAGCCCCTCCGCACCATCCGCGAGTACCCGCCCCCCTCCCCTGCCCCCGGTGACTCCGCCCTCCCCTCCTCTCCTGACGCCGCGCCTCCAGCTGACGAACCCGAGCTGCGCCGCGACCATATCGTCAACTTTACTGATGATGTCTTCCTGTAGGCCTTATATTAACTGTATTCTGGCTATATTTGTATATAGCATGAAACATTTCCGATTTCTATCAAACTATGGTAAGGTAAGATGGAATCGGTCGATAGCAAGCGACTCGGCAAGCATCATGTATGTGAAGAGAACTAACGCTCCTTATAATTAAGTTGAATTTCTTAAAATAAGACATATTGAGCGAGTGAGTTCGTATATATTTTTCAAAGCATTCTTGCTTTACTGGGCCATTTCTATATGTGCCAAAAGATATTGATATCTTAAGTTTTACGATCTGAAATATTTGTACTTATTTTGTACTGGCAAAATACTTAAGCTTGGTCAACAACTTGCTTTACACTATACCCAGTTTACCAAAAAAAAATGCAAGCATGATTTGCTTTGTTAATGTAGTATTAATATTGTTAAACTATCTATAAAAGAAATATAAAAAAGACATTTTGCGTTGTGATTATAGTTACTGCCTATACACTGATTATAATTTAGTGATATCATGACTAAGTAAACAGCATCATTTTAGTTAATTCCAATATTCCACAATATGAGATCAATGCAAATTTCCTTTTGAAACGTATTAGTAAAAGTATTATTATATAATTGTAATGTTATGTATTCTGATATTAATTTATTTGATCGAAAATTGCTAATTGTGTTATTGGTACGTAAAAATATGCTTAATAATACTATTTTGTATATTTAATACAATCTATTAATGTATATTTAAAACATATGCATCTGTGTAGTAGTAAAATAAACTTTTACCGCGTGTACTTAGAATCGCACAATATTGACAAATAGTTTTATCTTCGCCGAAGCTGATATTTTGTTAGCTAAAATTATTATTTTATTTTGCATTCCAATAATTGTTGCCATTTTATGTAAGTACCTAATGTAGGCTGTGCTCCTTTGTACTTTATTTATTCATAGTTTTAATATTTTCAGCAATATTATTAGTATGCATATTCTGGAATCAAGTGACAATGTTTGTTTGATTTTAAAATATGTAAGAATCAACATATCTGGTGCCATCAGTATGTTATTTTTAAGTTATAAATCCGGTTATTTTTTTAAATGTTTACACCTCAAATACTTCCTAACTAGTGATAATATTGATGGTTCACTTATTTTCAAGATTTTACAGGATATTTTAATGTAGGTTACTGTAGGAACTTATAATTGTATCAATTTTAAATATGTCATCCAAATATTTTTAAGATTATTGCTGTCATTTATAACATATTGGTGCTGATTCTATTGTTTAAAAACTAAACTATTAACTAATTTAGTCATAATAGCCCGACAACACGGTACCGTATTGCCTGCGCAAACTGGTTTATGCGGCTCCTGACTGTACAAAAAGACGGAACAATGGGCACTGCGTGAGCTACCGTGTTGCCGTCCACACGCACACGCTTACCTACGCAAACTGGTGTGTGCAGGTGCAGGCATGCTCACATAAGACGGAGCATGTAGACGGGCCATTATATGTAGTCCTGTCAAATTAGTTAACGTTTTCGGTGACATTAGTTGCCACAATATAGTCTGATTAAAGTTAGTTTAGTGTGACTTGCATCCGAACAGCACCAATATTATTAATAATATTTAGATAATTACTTACTATTTAGATAGGATTCAAACATTTTATTGGTGGATTGTAATGTAAAATGTTTCGATTGTGATATTAAAATTGGATCATCAACGGTCTTTTTGGCTACATTCTTAGCCCAGTGCCTGATGTATCGTTTTTCCCTTTTAGGCAAAAGTATCCACGATTTACGGAGTAATAAATATACAATAGTTACAGACCGTAGTTTGATTTCGGCCCTTGGTCACTTTTTAGGAATCGACGCAGGCGATTCGAGTATCCTCTTGGATAGATCCAGACCGATCACAAACAGGTATCCCCACCAGTTGCACTGTGCAAGTGATCCCTTCCTTATCCTGTTCGCGTCGGGCCCGGCGTTCGCTCATGAGCCCAGTTTTGTTAATAACCTATGTTTTCTCCGGCTTAATACATCAAAGCGTCTGTTTCAGATGAGGAGAGTACGCTGCAGCTTCGTCTTCCGAGCTCAGTGTGCGGCACCCCGGCCGGCAGCCCGCGGGCGCTCCGTCGGGACCCCTCTATCCTTAAGGGTGGTGGCAGCTTTCGATCGCGGCGTCCGCCTGGCGACCCGCCCGCCGTCACCTTCAACGTGGAGAACGAACAGGATTCGGACGACGACGGGCAGATTACGTTCAGCGCGCGACCGCGGAATGCCACGCGCGTACAGGACGAGGCGCCGCCCCGCCGCGCCCCGCCCGCGCAGGACGAGGTACCGCTCCGCCGCGGCCCGGCCGCGCCCCGCTCGCGGCCCTCCTCACTGCTCGTGGCGCCCGACGACGCCCCGGACGCCGCCGGCCTGGCCGCGCGCTCGCTCTCCGTCGAGGACTCTACGCGCACCGGCTCGCCTATCGTTGACCTCAAGCTGCGCGGCCTGCGCCGGACCGCCGAGATCCTTCGCAAAGTCAGTTCTGCGGAGAGATTGACTCGTCTGCGAGACAAGATAATGTCGAGAGGAGGAGGCTCACGCGAACGCAGCCCGCCGCGGGACGAGGTCAGCGACGACGAATCCGCCCCACTCGTGTCCCCGGCGGGCGCGGCGCCGCTCGCGTTGGCCGCGCCGGGCCCGCCATCGGAGGCGTCGACGCTGGCGGGCGCGGGCGGCGGCAGCGCGGAGCTGTCGCCGCGCTCGGACGTGACGGAGCTGGAGTCGCCGCACGACATGGGCGCCGCGTTCGACCTGCTGCCGGGCGACAAGCGCGAGGGCGGCGAGGCGCGGCCGGCGCGGCTGCAGCGCGCGCCCAGCGACGCGTCCGTGGGCAACATGGTGGAGCCGTACAACATGCGGCTGCTGGCGCACGGCACGACGACGGACAGCGCGCGCCTGTGGCGGCAGGACGCGCTGGACGCGGGCCCGCCGTGGCCGTGGGACGAGCCCGACTCCGCCGTGTGACGCGCCGCCGCTGCTTGACCTTGTTTTGTTGCCCCGGCCACTATTTGTTGCGGCTAAGTCGCCAGTCGTACGGCGATTTTGACGATATGGGTGTGATATATTTTTAGTCAACGACTGCCGAGTCTTATTTCCAGTAGGAATTTATATTCTATTCCTGTCGGCGTAATTTAATCGTAGATAGAAGACAATATTAGCAAGACGATGGAAAATAAAAAGAAAAATAATAATAATGATGTAATAATTTACGATCAGTCGTAATGAGGACAACTTTTACTTTGACAGAATCGCATTGCATTTATGTAATTATTGACCCAGTATTATGATAACCATAAGAGTATCATTTTTTTGTTCCCAATGAACAGAATGTGTAGTAATAATTATCGTAACATACGTCATCTCGGTTTCTGTTAACCACATCTGAAGAATGATAAATAAAACCAAGATTTACTATTCAAGAAATTATTTACCATTACCATGAATATTCACATTTATGAAATAAAAAGAATTTGCTATGTCACATTTATAATACTTTATTTGTTTACAATATCAGATATCGGCAAGTAATCACATCATAAAAAATTTCAATCGTATGTAATTGTTGCTCCCTTACATTTGCATAATTTATCAAGTTACAAAATTGTTTCATTACTATATAGAGAGCATTTTTAAAGGTTTTGAATAACAAGATACTTATTTCAAATGTGAATTAATATTACTTTGTTATGACTACGCCAACAATAATGTTCTGAGGTTCTAAAGTATTTCTATACTATTTTCACACATCAAACGTAAATAACTCACTAAAGAATATTAACAACAAAGTTTTAGAGATCACAAACTAGGTATATAATCCAGCATAAGCTAGTATCTACAGTTGCCAAGGTAATATACATACATAATAATTAAACTTAAATCACAAACGGAAGCGCAAAAGAAATTACTAAACATCATAATCTCAGAAATAGCCTCGGTGCAGAAATAATAATAATGAAGTTACAGAGAAGGGTGAGCAGCTTTTTGTAGATACATGTTTATACAACAACTAACACCTATTTCAAATTAAGTAGGAATGTTCGCGATTTAACAAGAGCACCATTAAATTAAAACAATACAACAAACCAGATATAATTGATTGTATATTTACATTTTGCACAACATTAATAAATAAAATAGGAATATTATAAGGTGTGACTATAAAATATTTTCGTTGTAGGCTATTATCATAATTTATGAACTGAAATTGCAAGTTACTACTGCATTAACAACTATGCAAATAACACAAATTGTTTTCTTACCATGTAATATACAAAATACAAGCAACTTTGTGCTATAACGATACAAAATATATAAGTACTACGAAATTCACAAACTAAATTTCTAATATAAATCATATTTGAATAATCTCAAATTATGGATTGCCATGTAGAATAGTTTTATTTACATTACATTATTACATATAAATATCCTGATTACTATCGTCATATGACTCGATTGTAAAAAATCTATGGAGCCAATTTTCAAGATTCAATGGCGTTACCATTATGTGACTGGGACGCTAAATCACACTGTATTAAATGACCTGTATTTTGTTGAGACTTATGGTGTTATCGTCGATGGACTTGTCGGGCGGTTCGGGCGAGTCGGGGCGCAGCTGCGTCCGGTTGTCGTCGTCGGCGGCGTCCGCGTCCGCGGCTAGCGGCGGCGCCGTGAGCGCGCTCCACCAGCCCGACAGCGCGCCGCGCGCCTGCGACAGCGCGCCGCCCACCGCGCGCCCCGTGCTCGCCACCGCGCGCCCCGTGCTGGCCACGGCCGCCGTCACCTTGCGCCCGCCCTCCGTCGTCGACATCGTGCTATAACGACATTTTTTCACTTTTATCACTGAAGGAATACATCCTTAGAAAACCTGCATGTGTGAAGTTACAACCCAGAGAGCTGTTCTGCCAATGGTAATGTTATGATGAAATATCAATCAGCTCGAAAAACTTACAAGCAGAATTATTATGTAGACGTCGCTATTTAGAAAATCTATTGAGAATAGTTAAATACCGGGAACTGATAGATTGACATTATAGTCTGCGCGGAACTAGTTGGCCGCTTCTTAGGTATGTAAGCGGCGGGACGGAGGGGTAGGCTCGCCTGCGCGCGGTGGGACGAAGGGGCGGGGGCGCTTGCTCTTGTTCACAGTAACCCGTCGCCTCGCCCCCGTCCCTACCTAAGGCGCGGCCAACTAGTTCCGCGCGGACTATACTGAATTATTCTGTTAAACTTACTGAGCAAACTTTAACTTCATATCAGCCACAGACAGTTGACCAGAAAAAGGATGCATTGGTATGAGATTTATAAAAGATTCTATTTCTCCATTGTTCGTAGATTGCAACCACAGTTGATATGCAGGGGTAGACTTGAAAGCAATCATGAATTGAGAATTGTAAGAATCAATTTCCCGACTGCCTTCTGTAAAGGATTATTTTTATTAATTTTTATTCGAAAAAAATGCAGTTTATCATAAAATATATCAATATCATGAAAAAAAAAATTAATTGAATTCAATAAGTACCTGGTAATAAAGATGTCCTTAACAGATAAATTAAGTAACTTGCAAATTGTTCTCTTATCCACGCATCGCCCTGAGTCGGGCCGTGACGCACTACGTGATCAGCAAACCGAAGATCCTCTGTGCCAAGAGTTAATTGCCGTCGAAGCATCATGTCAGATGTTTCTATCCTCATTTCATTCAACTCCACCAAAACATCGAATAATTGCCGTTTCTGTTTGAATAGAACGTTAGATGCACCAACTACAAACCCTTGAACAGCAGGGTCAGATAAAAGATCTAAATACTGCAAAGATAAGTAGGGTAAACAGAGATAGCCATCTTCAAACAAAGGCAAAGGA
This sequence comes from Acronicta psi, assembly GCA_946251955.1. NCBI lineage: Eukaryota > Metazoa > Arthropoda > Insecta > Lepidoptera > Noctuidae > Acronicta > Acronicta psi. The sequence continues at coordinate 6,391,537 of OX276472.1, read as the reverse complement.
AATCCACATTCTGTTTGATCAATCTGGCCTGTGAGATTATGTAAACCATCTACACTCATATCCCTAGCCATAGTTGGGCTCTGTTGTGCTTCTGTTATATTCTTCTGGGGCTTGTATTTTTCTCCAATACTATGACACTTTTCCCTAGCCCCAGACAAATCTGACCTATCCACAACATCACTGAGCAGGGTCTCATCAAAGCTTTGTCTACTGACTCGGTCTTTCTCTTCTAGGAGGTTTCCAGATTCTTTAGGGGAGAGCTCTTCCATCTGACTTAAACCATTATGTATATGATCTAAGGGCTCTTGAGCAATTTCAGTGATACAGTCAGGCTCTACTTGCATTTTATTATCAGTCACTGCAGCAGGAATTGGAGATAATGGCCTTGAAAGACTGGAAAATAAAATATATCATAAATGCAATTTTAAAATAATCTTGAACATTATTTCTTACTCTCTGATATAATCTATTTGCTAACATGTTTTCATTTTATAATTTGCACTTACACAACATTTGCTGCATGCTGAAGGCCATTTTCTAAGCAGTGTGGTAGTAATGACACAAGTGTCAAGAGTGCAGTTGACAAAGGTCCTGCTGGTGCACCATAAATAAGAACTTTGCGCCGTAATAACATCAACTTAAACAGTAGCAAAGCTTTATGCCTCCAATTTTCCACTAATCTCTGCACTGATAAACCTGGAATACAAAGCAACTTCTATACCTGTTAGGTATGTAAAAAAACTACTAAGTTGATAGTGTGTAATACAAAGCAACATTTTATCATTTTATACCTACTGAATATGCGAAAATCTACTAAATTGAGAGTGAGTAATACAAATCTGTTAAACATATACATGTACATAGTTTTAGATAAACTATAATTTGTGTATGAATTATCACCTTTATCAAACAACTTCATTACGTAATTACCACAGCTTTAAATTAAATGTGTTATGATTGTTGTTTGTGGAAATAAAGTCATATCAACTAACAGTCTAACATTGCAGAATGTTGGTAAAGCTAATCAATGATGCTGTTATCTGCTAACTGTAAATAATTTACATACATTTTGATTACAGTATTTCATAATTATATTATCTTTATCAAGCACAGTACAAAATATGTGTTTTTTTTTATTTAATACATGGCTCAAATAGTTAACTTTATTCTTTATTTTGCAGCAAAATCATTGCAGTACCTACAAAATGTTCATTACACTACAAATTGTTTACATTATACCAAAATAAAGGAATGCCAATTTAGTAGGCTGCAATTTATAGACTCAGTGAAGTCATAACCCAACAAAATGTAATTTAAATATTGGAAAGAGTTGGGTCATGTTTTTCACTGTCACAGAAAAGTAATGATTAATGCTATTATTATGAGAATGTTATAATGTTTAACAGACTCCTCAATACCTTCAACAATTTGGTCCATTTGCACTGGGCAACTGTTCAAGTGATTGTAAGCATCTTCTAATAGTTTTGTTTGTGAGAAATCTCCTTGTAAGAACCAGGCTCGTACTACCAACTCCAACTTGACAGCCAGGCGGCCAAACAGTGGAACTCGGCAGACTACACACACACTCTTCTGAACTGAGCTGCGAGTCATGTCCTCTGTCTTCTGCACCACTTCCTATTACCAAATGTTATTATTTAAATTCATGATAATTAACTATACATACATAAATTACAATTATTTTCTCAAAGAAATACAGAAATCCAGTAAACCAAACAACAACAATGTAATAAACTTGAATATGCAAAGATATTGCAGTTTCAAGATAGGAATATAATTACTTACAACACATGTTTTTAATATTAATATGGCAGAAACTAGAGACACAATAAAATATATTCTTGCAAAACAAAAGACATACCTCTACAGGAATTTGTCTGAAGCATGATACACCATACACAGTGTGCGCTGGTTCTGTAAGTCCAGGCAAGTTGAAGAATATTGTATCAGACAAGTAGTTGTGAGAACCATCTGGAAGAGCTAGAGCTGGCAAATGTCGCCAAGCGGCTGGCAGCTCTGATGGGTGGCCAGGAACTAGTTCTGGATAACAGTGTTCTACCTGCAAATGGATAGTTATATAGTAAACTTATTAGATTCAAATTATTTCTTTAGTCTAGGCTAACGGCATCGGCACGGTACGGCACAGTCGCAAGATAAAATTCTGTATTATAGCCAAATCTAAGTGAGATCACAGGCAGTTCGGTTTTACGGCTATTGATTGAGCTAAACCACCCAGTCGTGTTTTTTTTTCAAAATATGATATCGATTGATGAAAGTAATGACGCCTACTTACCTGGCATCCTTTCTTGTGGTGGAATCCCACCACAATGATGTTGAGCACTGGTTCGTTTATGACAGACATTATGTTTCTTACATTTCACTTCGGGATAAACATATCACTTGATTTTGTATTATTACTCGCATTTTACATTACATTACGTACATATTTGTTAGAACAGAATACTCATAGATTTGACATCCAAATCCATTCATGACATGAAAGAATGAAATGAAATGTCATTCAAATGCAAATGTTTTGTTTGACGTTTGGAACTTTTGCATAGACATCTCAAAACCTTTTTTACTTTGTTGCCGTAACCACAGATACGAGGGTTTCTATCTATATCAGGGCGCATAATTTATCTTGCTTTGATACAAGTAAGACTGCCACTACTAAACTCTTTATTATACTCTTAAAAATTTGAGAGCCTTATGAATACTTTATACTTTACTTACTTGAAAAATAGGTATACATTATTATTTATCATAAATCAGAATAAATATTGTTGAATAAAGCTGTTGTTTTAGCTTGGATTAAATTAACGATAAATAGAAATAGCCCTATTAGATAGTATAATTTTATTGAAGTTGAACACGTAAGCTCTACTCTAAGCATTCCTCTAAAAAGCTTCCCATCCTTCGAAAGTTATGTAGAAATCGTAGTAACGTACTCCCATTTTATACTAGATAGACTTATTAGGCAGAGCAGAGGTATACAAGTACAACTGTACTTGATTTACATGAATCATATTGTACACACTTCGGGGAAGAGAGTACAGACGATCTAAACAGTAAGTTCATAAAAATATATTGATCGTCTTAAGAAATAAAAGCAAAAGAATTAAATATAGTAAAAAGCCACAATACCTACGTTATTACAACATGATTCATATATTATGTATCCATAGTTTGCCGATATTTTTAGGTACCGTGGTAGTTGGAGCGAGCCTATATTGCCATCTAACCACATTTTACTCTTGGTGCTCTCTCAAGTCGAATTGTTCATTCATCGCAACTCTTCAGCGGATTAGGTTATTTAGATCGTTTTTACGTCATGGTACCGTTGAATGAAGAGATTTTTATTTCAAATACTTTTTGATAAACGATAAGATATTATAAGAAAAAGAAAAGGCGTGCTTTCTTTTAATTTTTTATGAGTTATACATAAAGAAATAATAAAAAATCCTTGGTCCGGCTTGTATCCGTTTCACCGCCTCCACTAAGGCGCGCCGAGTCGAATCGAATCGTAACGGCGAAGAAATTCGTCTGACTAGCAATTCGTGCGGTCGATTTGATTGGGCGCGCCGCAGAGCGTTACTAATGGACGCAGTTTCATAGTAACTGCATAGAAGGCAACTTTCTGCGATTAGATTCCCTTTACGGACGACGGACTTTAAGGACGCGACCCTTTACTTAACAACACTTCTCGGATAGGGAATTTAACGCAGATCCTCTAGTAGTCTAGTGTAGCCACGATCACGACCAGTTGACCACCAGACTAATGACTTAATGATAAATGAGGCATTGAGGCCTAAAATGACCCGGTATCCGGCTACTGTTTTCTAAAATCATCATAAAAAATAATTTGCTGGCCGTCCGAGCGCCTTTTATTTTAAACTCCTTAGCTAAGGCTGAGACCATGCTGAGACATGCCGATGGCTGAGACAGTGAGGGACTAGAGATAGAGATGCAAAGTTATCGATAGACATAGACAATATAGAGATATTTGGTCAAGAAGCAAGTTTCCAACATAGAGTGCTTTTGTTGCCAACTTCTCATTGTCATAAATTACGATAAAAAAAAGTATGTTGAAACGATTTACGCTATGGTTTTGCGATTGTTGCGAATCTTGAAGAAAAATAGATTTGTCTATAGTTACAAAGTTTATTTTTATCCACAATTTATCAACCATCGTTTTTCGTTTGATGAATAATTTGGTTTTGTGAATGTGTTTTAAATCTCTGAAGTGTAACAATTTACGCTATTTATGTGAATAAACAGTTACGTTTGTAATTTTTAGATATTTTGTGTTATTAGTCGCCATTTTCATATTTCATTTTGGTGCTGTGAAACTTTGGATTTGTTCTATCGCAAGATATTGTGACAATATTACCCTGGACGACTGGATTTTCATGTGAACATTTTTACAGTTACTATAACATGGTTGGACATTGCTTTGGATCTAAGGTTAGGATTGCATTTATTCTAGCTCTAAGAAATAAATATTACCAAGAGACGAATCACGAACGAATTGGTAGGTAAAACTGCGCATAAAGTAGGAAAATAGAAGTCGTTTTGTCATGCTGTCTTGAACGTATTTTTATTTCTTTGACGCTTACGTTACCAGCACAGCAGTTTTATTACACTTCTACTATATCATCCATGCATCTCTATTGTTTCTGTACAATTTTGTAACCATAATTTTATTGGTTTGAATGGTGAAAAAAGGTTTCTTTTTATATTGTTTACATAAACTCATTTCTTATACTTGCGCAATTCCTGTATTTAATCCCTCAACATAATATGGTTATTATTATAATCCAACATAGATAGATAAAGAACATTTTCTATTTAGAAAATTTACATTTTTTTTATTGTGATATAGATCTGATAATATTGATTTATTAGTTGAAAGTTAACACAAAGGTATCAATACATTTTAAATGTACAGTTCTTGCCAATCTTATTGTCTGGCCTGACGTTGGCACATAAAAATTATAGAGACAAAAAAGATTCAATTAAATTGAATAAAAAAAACAGTCCACAACTTGACCTTTCGTTTTGACTTCTTAGATCCTATCGACGGTTAAAAGGAAATAGGGGATAAGCGACAAAAGATGAAATGTTCAGGAGAGCCGTTCAAAGTTTTAAATTTTAGAAAAACTGACGTATTTTTGTCATTTATTAAGATATTGTGAAAAGTGAAACAGTTATAAAATCAGATAGAAATGGAACAGTTACTGGTATCCTTAGTTTTAGTGATTTGACGTTATTTAAAGTAGTTTTTGTCGCTTATAACCACAGCTTTTAATTTTTGAATGAGGTAATATGGCATAAGATACAAATGACAAAATCAAATATTAAAGGATAAGAAGCATATGCGACATTCCAATTTATCATTTCTCAAGGTAAAAGGGTATAAGCGACTAGACCGTTCAATCAATATTATAGGAAAAGAAGGATAAGGTACTTTTCATAGTGGTTGTATAAAAGATAATAGGGTACAAGAAACAGTCGGCATTCAAAATAATACCAGGATATAAGACATTAGTGACACACAATGTCGCTACAAAGCAAAGAAATATGGATGAAAAGCCACCCCAAAAATAATGAAGTAGCGCAACCACCACAATCCTTCATCAGGAAAATATCTAAAACAGTTATTACACGACACCGTAATTGGGTCTCTAACTTCTAAAGTAGGGTGACATTGCTTGGGAGTAAATTTTCACAAAAACATACTAAGGATAGATCGTTAATAGGTTTTAAGGCCTCTTAGTAAGATAGATCCTACTAAGAGGCCTATTACAGTATAACATGCTATAATTTTACACTAAATGGTAGATTTAAAAGATATAGCTCGTCATTTCATATTTACTAACGAGCAGATTAAATAATATGGAATTAGCGACAATCGTATTTATATTAGTAAACGGAAGTAAGGTATAACCACCAGTGTCATATTATAATCAATTTAGGTAATAAGGCATAACCGACTTGGCTGTCATTAAGAACTAAATGGAAATAGGGGATAACCGCCAGAGTAATATAAGTATGCATTTTGTACATAGGGCACAAGCGCCACAGCTCTGTTAAATTACGAAATGGAAGTTAGCTTTAAGCAACATTTGTACTTTTCAATTGAAATGCTTAAAAGGCATAAACAACCATAAGCTTGGCACCCTTGTGAAGTAAAAAAGCATTACCGACAACAAACCCAAAATAAATCATTTTTGTAGGGGTACAATCACCTTTATAGCAAAAATTACCAGAATTTTCGTCGGTTAGCTAAAATAACACTATAAAATGTTGTTTTTTTGCTTGGGCATAAACGCCAAAAAAGTCATCGTAGAGCCATGGGAGTAAGCGCATTCGAAAGAGCAGAAAATTTCAAGTCCAATGGCATATATAACTCATTTTTGACCAAAATGTCGCTTATGCCCTATTTCCTTTTAACCGTCGCTATATTCTATAACCTTAACCATAGACACAATGGGCTAACATTTTACCACTAATGTGCTTGTTGCTAAGCAACACTGTGGTCAATTTATTATGCTTTAAAGCTGCACCTTTTTTTTCATCAAATCAAAATAAATGAGTCATAGATAGTTGCCAGATGCATAATGAATTAATGATGTAGGGGCTAATTGAGATGGGTAGACTAAATATCAATTGTCAAGGGTTCTTCAAAACAGCTGAGATTTTCTTCTTCTACCCGTCTAAAAATCTAAAATTTTTGAAGTAGGTAGGTAGGTTAAATCAATTTCATACACCTGGGGGAATACAGGTGTTATATGTTAGGGTTAGCAAATGATTAAGCAGAGATGTGCTGTACTCCTTCAAGAAATTGTTACCAGGCACATAACAAAATAACAGACAATAAAAACCAAAGTAAGCCTTAGGAAAACCATTGTATGCAGTGAGACATATTTAATGCCTAATTATTCAGAACTAGCTTTCCACCAGCGGCTTCACCCGCAAGGGCTGTGTTCCTATTTCTCGTATAGCCTATGTTACTTGCTAAAGATGTAGCTTTCTAATGGTGAAAGAATTTTTTTAATCGTCGCAGTAGTTTCGGATCCTTTTCAATGCAAACAAACAAAAATCAAACCTTTCCCCATTATAATATCAGTTCAGAATAAAATTACTCATACTTTAGTCATAAACATAATTCAAAAGCAATCAAGTTTTGCGGCAAGTTTGACTAGAACTAGTAAATTAAGTAGTTGCAAGTTCGTTGAAGTTGCAACAGAACAAATATACACCCACACTAAATTTATTTGTTTACTTATCTTATACATATTTACCTCTGTAACTGGTAAGGAGATTCTTTATGTACCTACTTACGTTTCGGCTATGTAGGTATTTTTATGTATGATGTTTCTTATCACTATGTCATACCTTTAAAAACATATTACGTAATTTAAAAACTTCCAAACAATATGAAAATAATACATCATAAAACATGTGATGAATAACTAATCCATTTCTAAAAATCAGTTCATTCCTATTACTTAGAAAAGACTACAATGCAAGTGTGAAGTGATACAATTTATGTTTCTTCATATTGTCTTAATAAAGTACTTCCTCTTGCACGTTAAATTCGCGTATTATCAGTACCAGATATCTTTGCTATTAAATGAGAATTCTTTACAGAATAAAATTTTCACTGTCTGGGTGCTTAAGCCATTATGCTACTGAACCTATGAACATATTGCTGGTTAGTATTAATAATAACTGGTAAAGATTTACAATAACCGGTTAGGATTAACAATAACCATGACAGTTGGTAGGTAAATGTAATAAATACATTGTGTAAAAACACCGACTAGTGGTCGTAAGCGCAAACGCTGCGCTAGTTTTTGGGTTCGATTCCCGGGTCGAGTAGTGTTGTTAGGATTTCTGTGATAATTCCAGCATTCAGAAGTAATGAGTCGTGCCGGTTGATGTCAATAGGCTCACCTAATTGGTAGGACCTAGACATAGGTACACGTCTCGCCAAACTAGCAATCAATATAAACTGTATGTGACATTACAGTTTGTGGGAGCCTTAGCTATTTTAACCAATTTCCATAAAATATTAACGATACCACTAACTTTTTTAAATAGATTGTAGGTACTTAATTAATTGTCGAGCTCGAGCATCACTCGAAACTTGTCATTGCCTCTACGTTTTGAATTCTGCCGTGTGACCTTCAAAACATTACGAATGAGGTGTTTTGTTAGTGAATGTGCACACGCTCCGCAGCCCGCCCGTGTTCCATACCTGCGCTATTCCGTTACTCCCGGAGGACGGCATTATATTCGCTGCTCTTTATGATCCTTTTATACGCCTCAACTTATGGATTAGTTAGAAAGAGAGGTGCGATGTGTCAGAAGTATACGTTCGTCTAGTAAACGGTAGGTTCACTCACTGTTATAATAATCATAGCATGCAATGGATGAAATACCGCTCCAAGTTTATATTATTCGCCTCCTAGTGGCTGCATGATAAACTGCTAAAACAAGACGAATGAAAAAAAAAACAATCGGAATTTACCAACACAGTAAGCTAGCGTTCGAAGCCAATGTGACGCATCATTTCTACGCATTGATTATATAGCCACTGTGAGGTAGCCACATTCACTAAATAATGTAAATTTCAATTAACATTCTGATTCAAATCAACATTTAAGTTCAGTTATCAAAAAATTCACGGTCATAGTGTACTGCATAATTTACGTTTTCTTTAAATAATTAAGTAAGTAATAAAACATCAAGTGATTTCGTTTAGTAACAAACGAACAGAGTAGTAGCGAAGAAACCTGTTTCTGAAGAAAACTGACTAATTTATTTTCTTATCTTGCAGGATTCGAAGAAGTGCCCTTTAGATCCGCAGGCATGACGGAAAAGGTGTTGCACCCAAGTGAGTTAATTTTCATTATTTTGAAGAGTTTATATAAGGAAACTTGGTCTACAAATCTTAATGCTTGAATGTAATTTTTGATAAAAATAAAGCGAGCATTTTATAATTTGCCGCTTTCATATTTTTTCAAATTGCGTGCTATCAGTACCTAAATCGGATCTCTGTGAGCCTTAAAAAATAATGTTCTAAGATGTTTTTATCTAAAGTTGGTACAAAGAGTCACGTGACGCTGACGTCACAGACGAGCAGTCACCAGATCAATAAGGACTCGAGGTCATTCCAGTCTGGCCCGACGAATACGCCACCGCGCCTTTTATAGATATACCTACATAGCTTTCGGCAGATTCAATATGTTACCTCTCACCACTGCATATATTTATTTGGGCAAACCGTAGTATTATCCGATGCGACAATTTTTTGGATCGCCGCCCGCACCTTGAATTGCTTGTAGAGTGATTATACCTCGTGTCCTCTGTCTCTTTGATTTTATTCTTACCGACCCTATTGCAAAATGAATTTTATTCATTGTTAGCATTCAAGTATCGCTGGCTCTTGCCACGCCCTGACCTGCAAATATTTACCCTATCTTATAAAATACCTCACCCGTTTGGAACTAGCCAGCTAAGAGGAGGTTTAACGCGATGCCAAATGCGTCGTCTGATGTCATTCACCTCAAGATTAAGGAACCGCAGGCTAAGCTTCGTAATGTGTGTTCTACATACCTATCACCTTCAAGTTCCATAAAATATCGAAGTCGTAATACTTGTTTCAATGCGCACCATCAAATTGATTAGGTGCATTCGCAATGTAATAATTGATCAAATGATCGGCATAATACCTATCATGACAATAAAAATAATGAGTATCGCTGCTTTAATTCATCTCAATAACAAATTAAGTCCTTATTAAACCTTTTAAATAAGTATCTGCATTCATGAAACGAAAGGTCATCGTTTCAAGGTTGATAGTTATAAAATGGTTGAAATCAATAAGTATAGCAGCGATGTGTCTCTGGCGAGATCTGCCTGTATGGCAGTTACGTGGTAATAGGGGAGCTGAAGCGGGGAGGGGCGGCTCGAGGTGCATGTGCCTTGCATCGGTTGACGCATCGCGGTTGAATCCCCACATAGGACGCGAGGAAGTATGTAAAAAGGTGTATATAAGACGTGGATCGATGCCGGAGCCGACACCCACCTCCTACCACACATACCGATAATAAAACTAATGACGCAGTTTGTAAATAGAACATCTTCAAGTCAGCTTTCAACATAAACCTAGGGTTTAAGACGTTTCATGTCATGTTCAGATTAATACAAAATAATAGGTACCATAACCTTGGATTTTGTGTTGGTACGTAATTACGTATCGTAATGTTCAGAGTTTTACTGGTGTTATGTACTGAGTCTTATCAACAGCAATATCTAATGCCAACAGACATCCATTATCTTCCTAAAACATATTCTTCGTAAAAAAATAATTGCTGTCTCCTTCTCTTCTCTTTTTTCAAAAGTTTTTATGTTTACTTTTATAGTGACATACATAAATACTCATACATACCTAATAGAGCCACAGGAGACATTATGAAGCTAATTAATAAATCAATAAATTGCTCCACATAGACCAATAAAACATAAATTAGAGTACCTAATACTTAAAATAAATATTATCAGTGTCGAATTAAAATGAAAATTTGAGTTAGAAGAGAAAAGCACTAAATGAAAAATCTTTAGCACCTAGTACTTCTGGTCCATCGCACAATCCGCACATGCGCACTTCGATGACCTTGACGACTTATGACGAACGAGGTATACCGCGAACTCTTTACCCACCATACTTTTTGCGTTGCGTCTGTTTTCTTAATAATCAAAATCAAACAATCTTTAATTAATAATATGAATATGGCTCTAATTTATTATGGAAAAGGATATTTGAAGGTTTGACCACAAAGGTCATCAAGAATTACTTTATCCCTTATGGTAACTTCGAGTTCTGCATACAATGTATGTCATTTTACGGAATTAGATGTTCAGAGCTAAAATAATTAACTGTATAAATATATAGCGGATTTCAGTTTTTATTTAAGGTTTGACATTTCGTTGATTTATTCCAAACCTTATGTACAATCATAATAAAGGTATTCAGTGTTATATTCGAAGCATTTGTTAGCTGTTATGCAGACTAACTAACTCGAAATTAGCAAATGGCAATGGCGTCTGCGTTGTTGCCACGTTACCTTTGCGCGTTTACGATAAACTCGCGCTGTGAATGTGGCGCCGAGTTGCACCAGCCAAACCTATTGAATCCATTCTAATTTAAATCTCATGTTAACTCGCTCACGCCACCAGTAACGTAACCTAACGTATGAAAAGGACAAAATGAACCTGTGTGACTGCCGCCTAAATATAATGATCACTTCTTTATTTCATGGGAATGTGGAAAATGTTTCTTTATTTGCATATTCCGAATTCATAATTTTAAGCATGGCCTGGGTTTGAGACAAATTTAAGGCAAATATGTACTTCAGAGTAACGAGAGCCAGTGGTTCTTGGGTTACTTCTGGATCGAATTTTCACTTTTCCACGCAAACTTTGAACTTCTCCATGATCCAAGTTTTAACGGCTGGAACCTAAGCACTATGATAAAGTGGTAATTCATAATAGGGCCACTGAACTGGGCGCTGCTATACGAGTGAAACCCGGTCCGCTTGAGGTCAACGAACTGTACATTTTGCTGCATCCGTTGCAAATACTGCGCGGCGCATCGATGCCGCCACCAATTCTGTCGACTGAATACACCACTTTTTTCATTTAGCTAAGTAAAAAGTGGTCTGGATTTCAAAGAAACTACAACTGAGGTTGGCTTGCCAATAGAAAGTTGTACGCGCGATGTAACCACTGCGTTCTGTTGTTATGATGACTGAGATATTATGAATGTTATTATTATCATTTAAGGAGTTGATAAAAGTTCCACTACTCAATTTCCAATTTGAATCCTTACCTTCTTGGCAACTTCATAAATAACCCCTGTCACTCTTATGTAGTTGGGGTATATCTACTTATAATTATTCATCATTTGTAGCTTGGTTCAGTCGTGTTATGTGATGGTGTAAAGCATGTACTAATTAGTAGAGGAAATAGCGATAGCGGTCACAGTAACAACACTAACAACTTGCCACACATGCCCCTCAAACTGAACGACATATCGTGACATTTCGACCCATCATGTTTTTTGGATCAGATCAGAATGCTAGGTCGTAAAGACATTAAAAAAGAAATACAGTCGAATTGAGAACCTCCTCCTTTTTTGAAGTCGGTTGAAAAAGAAGACTATGCAGCAAAGATCGAAACGTCGAGATGGATGGTAGAGTAACTAAAAGATCAAAATACGGAAGAGGTCACCCAGTAAGATTATGACACAAAAGTTGGAAGGGAATCGTTTGATTTGGTATGATTACCGTGATGAGGAGGAATGTGGATGGGTAGCGAGAGATATAGAGACTAAATAACCCTCCTTCGGTCGGGTAAAAATAGACAGGTGGATGGGATTGAGTCAAAGACGATATGGGGGGCTAGACAAGTTGCATTTTGACATTCGAATCGACAAACAAAATGTATGGAAATGACACAAGTTTTCGGCAAATCGGGCTGTCACTAATGTCATTTACATATATTTTGTTTGTCGATTCGAATGTCAAAATGCAACTTGTCTAGCCCCCATGGAAGGAAAACAAGTTGGCCGATCCGCCCGCTTCCCTATAACTATAATAATCATTTGTTTTTAACCCCCGACGCAAAAACGACGGGGTGTTATAAGTTTGACGTGTCTGTGTGTGTGTGTGTGTGTGTGTGTCTGTCTGTGGCATCGTAGCTCCCGAACGGATGAACCGATTTTAATTTTAATTTTTTTATTTGAAAGGTGAATTAGTCGGGAGTGTTCTTAGCTATGTTCGATGAAAATCGGTCCAAGATGGCCGCCGCCACAAAATAGCGAATTACATATTTTTTCACAACTCCCTCAATATGGGTATCAAATGAAAGGGCTTGACTAGTAGAATACTATGCACTATGATAAATTACAAATCCAAGATGGCCGCCACCATAAAATGTCAAATTACATTTCGTGTCGGGGGTTTTCTAAATTTTTAATTTAGGTTAGGTTATTTTACTTATATTTAAAAACAATCACTTCACTCACGGTGCTGTGTGGATTCATTTTGTAATGTCCATAAGTAAAGCTCCACGGGCATTATTAATAATTATGTTCCAAACATGATGATTACTTAGCGATCGTATGACCGTTAGCTGTTGGCGACAGCCCTTTGTGTAAATCGATACCCCAACGCTCACTGCAGCCTTAAAATAATAATGTAAATTATACCGGTACGGTATACATACGTATACAGGAGTACAGCGCCTAAACATATTGGCGAGCTATGGGTGTACATTGGTACACCTCGAACCAACCCTTCTGGGAACGCTGGCGTGATGGTATCTTATACTTCTCCTTTTGTTTCTTACTCTCTATTGTCTTAATTGATTTTATTATGCGATAGTAAACTACCCTGGTTAGCCTAGTGGTCCTAAGGGCGGCTGTTGTACTCGAGGTCCTGGTGTTTTATCCCAGCCTCCCAGGGTTGAGCAGTGTTATTGGGTTTTTCTATGAAATTCTCAGTAGCCGGCTTGGATTTTCGACTTGTGACCGTTTTATGTGAACAAGCTTGCCCTTATTACATGAGATGTAAACATACTGGCGAAATGTGGATGTACGTTGGTACGCCTCATTTTCCTTTGGAGAATACAGGCATGATGACAGTATGTACTTATGGAAGGTTTGCGATCGTTTTGATTTATTGGCCTTGGCAATAAAAAAGTTCACGAGACACTTACAGGTGTTGAAATGTCATTTAAAGGTAGTAGTGGATGATCATTTAATCATTTTTATTGCTTAATATCACCTAACTTGTGATAGTTTTTCTTTTAATCGTTTTTACGTCTTGTTCGGGTTTCTGTCTGGAGTTGATGTAAGTCGAACAAATGGCAACCGTGTTATTCGGGGCGGGTCGGGTTGCGCGGCGGCGGCGGGCGGGCGGCGGTAATGGACTACGTACGCGTCGCCTTTCGCCCACGGGAACTGGTTTCACGCAGCTCTTGTCAACTTGCGGACTCTTTGCTTGAACATTATTTCATTACCATCATTGAGAATTTATTTTGCTTGTCATTAAAAAAAATATTCTTTCAGCAATTATTCAGCTACTTACTTCTTTTAAGGATAATTACGAACTCGGTGACGATTCTAATATTAGAACAAGAGGAAAAAAATATTTAGTGTCGACATAGGCGGAAGGGAGAACTGGGTGTTTAGGGGGCACCCGTTGTGGGAGGGATTTATATGTATAGTGGCGCGATCACGTGTACATTTTGCAGCTTGTATTGATCCTGTCGTCTTTTACTTGTTAAATACGATTACACCGCGCAGCGCAACAAAATAAAAACGTCCTGACATTTATTTGATAATGGTATTTTGTAGTTATATTTACTGCCACAAATTGCAATTACTTTAGTAAGGATGCGAAAGGAGTATTTACATGCGAATATTTCAATATGTATGTTTATTCGTTTTAGTGTAAGCCACCAAAATTAAGATTTTGTTGTTCACAGTTGTGAACTTTGATAGTGACGATGTAATAGTAATAGGCCAGTAAGGCAGATAGGCGTGCGTTTTGACTTGACGTGAGGTAGTGGGTAAGATACAAGGTTTGTGTATGTGTACAGTGCACACTCTATTTCGGTGTTTGTGGCGCACTCAGTGGCTAATCGGCGCGTCACGTGACGAGCGCCGGAAGGACGGGGGGTGCGGGTTGGCACCGCGGGCCGCGGGCCGGGGCGTCGGAATGCAGTCACCACCGCTCGATGCACACTGTACCCAGCATAGCTGCTCGTTCGAACGTCAAGTCAAGCTCTTGCTCTACTTTACACACGCTCTAAGGAATAGCAAAATGAAATCATCGCAGTTAAGCCGCTACGCTACGAGCCGTCAACACTTTATTAACTGCCTATAACCTACAAAATGCTGTTATCTGAATTTTAACTAGTAGTTAAAACACGATAATGCATGAAATTTTACATAAAGAACAGACCTAGAAATCAGGATACGAGATGGTAGACCAAATAGCTACTAATTATTAGATAGACTGACCCACCCACTACTCCTACTGCAAGTTTTAACCCATTACCCAATTACGCATTCAATATCGTATTGTTGTATCACAGGAGCTCTGTCCTATCTCCTATCCCACCCCATAGTAAGAAGGAGGTATGTTTTTAATGATGCATCAGAATAAGCTACCTACCTGTATATTGCCTTGCCATATTATGGTGTTTATTATTTACGCCATAATATTAGCAATCAAAGCAAAAAACATAACACTTGACGTAACTTTTGCTTCTGGCAAACAAAGTAAGCTCAAAATTTTTGCGATGCAAAAATAGATTTTACACCTCGGTTCTTGTAGGTTACCTATTAGGATTAAAAGTAATATGAGAACATTGTTAATTATTGTTGTAGGTATCTGTATCTGTTTTTCATTCTGGTTAATTTTCACTTTTACAGCCATTGTTGTAATTTATCTACCTACTGAAGTAGTATTATATGTAGGCACATACAGTATATCAGTCATGTGAGCAAATAATAATGTATTTGATCTCTTTCAAGTTAGGATGAAATTGATTGTGTAGTACAAAGCAGTAATTGCAGCGTGCGGATTGCAGGCGATTGCCCCTCGCCCCGCCACATAGCCCCGCGCTCGAACACCGTAAGTAAACAGTCTGGTGTTTATCCGCGTCTCACTCGCACCGACCGCGTCGTGTCGCGCCTCTGAGGTGCACTCGCTGTTCCTATTATTTTCGTGACGGGTATTGCGCCGAAGCCGATTCCCGCATCCTCGCCCCCGAGACGCGAGGTCCGGTCTCGCGGCGGAGGCGGCGGCGACGGCCGTTCGCATCGCGCGCCAGTCCGCGCCCGAGGCCGACTGTCGCATTGGTCCGTGCCTACATTGCCTACGAAACGTTCGGTGTTTGTCGTCGATGTGTTGAAATTGAAAATGCGGCACGTTCCGTGTGCGTATCACGGCGGGTGAAGAGCGCCCGACCGCGGCTTGAATTTCATCGGTATTGTGACGTGCTGGTGACAGTGAGTGGATTGTGTATTGGCGTGCCGATGATACACGTGAATGTGGATGGAGTTTGGAGCGGTGTTGGAAGATGCATTTCAAAGAGTCGTTCGCGATGAGCGATCGACCGAACGAGCGCGGCCGGCGCAACTCCCGCTGCAAGGGTGGGTGTCGTCTGCATGCAGTGACGGCCGTGAGCCGTCTGCGCTCGTGGACGTGGACCACAACACAGCATCACGTTATCATGCACTTAACGTGGCCTACGTGCCTACTTCTGTGCTCTTTTAAACGATACTGTGCTACACATTTATACCTATCACTGCGTACGATACCCACCTAGTCTATCCATCTCACCACGCACTCAAGCAGTCCTTGTAATGTTGTTTATTTACAAATATTATAATAGGCTGCAGTTCAAGTATTGCATATAGTTTTGAGTTGTCCTATATTACGATAGATAATGCTTTGTAAATGTCATGCCATCCCCGTATAGTCTTCAATGAACCTTTATTACCTTAATAGGTACCTTGATTCATAATAATATCTGTTTTCGTTGTCTAAGCAAAAACAAAGTGGTCCTGTCAAAATTTATATTGTTATAAAGATGCTATTAACCATATTTTATCACATTACAATAATTTGTAGGTATTATGGTAAGAGTATTTATTCAAACAATTTTAGTTATCGACTGGCTCCTCGAGTGTTGACATAAATAAGCGATCAGCTGTAGCGTCGCAGTAAATTCTAGTGCATTTGACACACTCTCTAATTTTCTATTTTATTTAAAATAACTGTACTTATCTGTTATTTTTCCGGACCCTTGTAGTTTTAAACGTTGTAAACATACAGCACTTCCTAAAATAATAATAATCATTAGAAGTTTTTCATCGGTGCAAATGAAATGATGACCAGCGCCAATTGATATAATTGTGTCGATGACTGAATGATTAATAATCGAGTGTATCAAGTTCACTAAAAGGGGTTTTACGTGTAGGTACCGTTTTGTTGTATCATGTTGAATATGTTGAATAAATAATAACATTAAAACAATTTAATGAATCAAGCTTCTCTACTTAATAATATGTACCTAATAATTATGATCATGTAGTTCATTTTACCACTGTCCTAAATAATATTTTAAGCAGTTTGACTAGCGTAGTAAAACGAGTTTACTGAAGAGTTAATAATATCGTGCCGCGAGACGGCTCAATGAGTGAGCGATGCGCCACGGGTCATGGGCTCGATTCTCGCTCGGGACAATTTAATTTTATGGCCTACACGTTTGTTATCTATAATAATATTATAAAGTGAAAAGATTTGATTGTTTGTTTGTTTGCATTGAATAGGCTCCGAAACTACTGGACCGATTTGAAAAATTATTTTAGTGTTGGATAGATAGATTATCGGGGAAGCTTATAGGCTATATACCATCACGCTACAACTAATAGGAGCGGAGTAGCAAGGAAAAATGTCGTTAAAACGGGGGAAAAAGTAATCAATCAAGACCACGCGGGCGAAGCCGCTGGCGGGAAGCTAGTGTAAAAATATTTTGTTTGGTAACGCACCCACGGCACGGTACAGAAAAAGCCTAGTGTGGGCAAACGATTATATTTTCCCGACCGACGGGAAAAAGCCAGGAAGGGATATTAGGCAGTGTATGTAATCTTCCTATTTACGTATGTTCCACTACAGCGCCTAAAGTACTCATCTGATTTCGATGATCGATGTGTCCATCGATTCGTTACTACGGTCCCGGTAACAATGGCTACATAGGTATTACATGAAGAAAATCAATTGGTATAATGACGAATGTTACTAAATGCAAAAAGGAGAGCTTATTTTTTAATTTTTTTTTGCTCTATCAAACGAAAGAGGAGAAAATTCTGAAGTACCTGGGTCTATACTAATTTAATTAAACAGTAAAATATGTGAGTACGTTAATAATTTTTCGGCAAGACTATTGACATTAACTGGACAAAAATCCTAGGAAGAATCCAATAACATTGCTCTACCTGGGACCTCGAGCGTAGTCGCGGTTACGAACACTAACTAGGCTAACTAGGAATCAGTTACCTTTCAATTTGTTCCGAATTGAAATAAATAACAAAGCTATCTGTCACTTTGCCATTATAGTTTCGTGTCCAGTAATTTTGGCAGAAATACGTGAGTGTTACAATGTAAAGCAATGAGTGTTATTGTTATCGATGTGGAAAATTAGAAATCCTCATGTACTTGAGCCACCTGAGGAGATGACGTGCGTGTCTGCACTCATGTTGGGTGATTTGCCGACTAAGTGGGTTCGCCTGGATACTCTGTGCTGTGGTCACGACAGCGACATTACTCCGGGAGCTCAGAGTGGCCAAGCGTTCATCATAATATTCTTGGTGACCCTCAATAACCCTTCGAATGTTGATACCAGCCACTTAGATGAGTGATATTCTGTTGGGTCACGAAAATTAAAATGCATGAGATGGGATTGACACAGCACGCTATCGAATAGAGCGTGGGAAAATGACAACTCCATACATTTCCATCTTATCGCGACGTATTCGCACCAAGAGAATGATATTGTTGATTTGTATGGAGAAACTGATTATTAGGGCATTTGGGTACGACACAGGAAAATATTCTAATAGTTTAACTTTCAGATGTTGAATTTCTGAAGACTACTAAAAATTCATAAAATTTTCCCTATACTTTTTTGACGTCGAACCCAAACCAATCTGGCAGTCCGGGTTCACGAGAATGAATAACCACTCTTTCTGAATTAGGAATATCTTTTTGTAACAATATTATCTTTCATACTTAGTACTTACTGAGAATTTGGAAAAATCTAATAATTCCTTGACTTGGGGAATAAAATCCAGAACCACCCACTCTCATGTCTTACGGAGTACGACCGCTAGGACCAATGAAGCAGCCCAGTCAACAGCAAATTATATTTTTACACCCTTCAACGCAACGTGATCGTGAAGGTGAAAATTTAAAGGTATTTTATTATAGTATCTTTGAAAAGATATAAACTTGTTAGTGGAAGAAAAATCGAAGAAAACTAATCGCTTTTCTGGAAACTCAGATGGCAATGAGGTTTTGGCGTATGCCATATCGTAGATAGTGGCAGAAAACCGACTGACAAACTTAGGAAAATGTCTTGGGAAGTTGCTGCTTGTTGGCCGTTGTTAAGTGATGTTAAGTATTGTCAAGTCTGTCATAATTTGGAACGGTACTTTCCTATGTCTTAAACCCATTTGTTTGATAATAATAAACATTCAATAGGAGTCTTCTTCAGATCCAAGAGATATTTTCCTAACTCCATAAGTTCAAAGGAATCACCCACATTGGCCTGACTCTGAACCTGATAGTCTACACGTCCTAACACCGTTTGGCTTTGGCCAACTCTTAAGGTAGGGATTGCTCTGTGACCTATCCTATCTGTGACCTATATGTCTCATCAGCTTGTTGTTCTTGAAACGGTAAAGCTTAAAAGAACCTAAAAGAGAGCACCACGGGGACAGCGGGTATAAATTATATTTTTCTTACGTTCTTTTTATTATCCTGTGCCCGAATTAATTTTAAAATATTATTCCTATACGTATCATTGTTTCTTTTTTATCGTAATGAATCAGTCACGCGTTTCGCTTTGTGAGTTGGCTACAGCATTCGTTAAAGGTCCCTGGGGTTATGCGGTACTCGGTAGGGAATGAGGCGTGGGGAGAAAGGGAGTCGCAAAGGACGGAGGTGAGATCATAGTGGCGAGTGGTCTGGGGAGGCGATCGATATGTACATTGAACATACATACGTATCTATATAAATAACTGTACCTAACTTCTCGCATCTCGCTGTCTGCTCCAGATACTGCGCCAAAACCCTGTCCCCCTCCGACCTCTACCCCACCTTACCTATTCTATAGCAAAAAGATCAATTGTTGAACAAAGAGCATCAACCGAATCCTCCCTTCTATATTTTAAGTATAAACTTATTTTTTTTTTATGTGAATTTTTAATTTTCACGAAACTTTTACTTACATATAGGATGCACAATTTGAATACCCTAGTAGTTTACACGTTTACACGTATCAAAACAGTGGTCATCATGATATGCCCAGAGGATGTGGTTACGGGTGACATAACCACTTCCATGGAACCTTTGCCATTATCTAAATTGGTCGTATGTGGACCACGGAACGTCATAATTTTAAATAAGTATAAATTTATGACCGTATCTAAACGGACCGAGATTATAAACCTACACAGCAGCCATTGTTTCTAAAGACATAACAGTTATGACGAAAGAGTACCACTACGAACAGTTACAAAATGTGTGCTTGCGCCGAATTTTATTGTCAGTAGTGGTTATCAATTTTGCTGCTAGATCAAGAATACTCAATACTACAAAGAAATATTCTCGTTAAAAGCGAACCTTGTTTTTGAAATTTGTTTTGTTACTTAAAACAAACTATGATTGCCAGCTTGCCAATTGCCACTGAGAACAGCTAACTGTGGGTCAAAAATTTGATGAGCATTGAATGGAATTTTCACTTTTTTACTTAGGAAACCTTTTGGTCACTGTTAACTGTTGAAATAATATTATTCAGTGAGTGAAAAACGTGATAAGTATGTAAATTACAGTACAACGGATATAATAGAAGAGGTCTCATAAAATACAGAGTAAACGTAAATTCCATTTGGTGCGTTACCAAAAGATATGTTCATAATAATTAGGTTTATTATATGAGTCGATTAGTAAAATCGATTAGATCAGTACATGGTGAATGGGTGTATCGTTTGAATAACTGTACTTGAACTGGTCAACATAACCATACTTTTAGTAATTCTGAGCCATTTCATTGTGTACAACGTCCGTGTGCAATAAGTACATGAGTTGTAACATGCACCATCTTCAACAGGTGCTGGCGTCAAGATGGAGCACTTCCAAGCGGCGCTGGATCCTCGCAAGCAGGAGCTGCTGGAAGCGCGCTTCCTAGGCGCCAAGGTCAGTTTCTGTGCCTGTTTAAATATTGATTCATTATTTAGTCAAGGAGAGTATCGCTCAACCCATATCATTTCCGCTTCATTGAGTGGCTCATATTTCTCAGATAATGCGTCAACCATTAAACTTGAACTTGATCCACGAGACACTTGCGTAAATGAGTATCTTTACGACCAAAACCGTTCACAAAATTATGTAGTACTTTTTCATGTAGTCTAAACCCCTTTCGATTCGAGGGACGCCGCCGCCCGTGCCTAACAGTGGCATTGTAATGAGTTTCTTTTCTTCAATAGCAATAAAAATATGTAATATTCTACCTATTAAAAGGTACTCTACACACACTACACATTAATCATTCGTCCCTTCTTCATGGATCGGGTAGAGGATGCCTCGTAACATTAAGGGCCTATTTCACCACCTCTGGATAGCCGCTAACCGATAAATATAAAAAAAATTACAAAAATTTGTATGAAATTATCTGCCAGGTAATTTTACGGAAACTTATCAGAAGGTGGTGAAACAGGCCCTAAGTATTATTATTATAAGTCCGTCTTATACCTTTTGTACATGAAGAATAAGTGACACTTACACCCAAGACTGGCTGAAGAGAGTCCACGCTATGGAAGGCGTGTACAGAAAGATATAGCGTGATAGTGTTCGTGTGAGCTGGAGTGGGAGTGGGATTTACTTATTCCACTAGAGCGACTAACAAAAAAAGGCCAATATAATGGCATCAGAACAAGATTAGGATAATTTTGTAGAGTAGAAAGGTAAATTACCTAACCATAATTATAGCAAATGATTAACTCAATGATTTTAAATAAAATCTGAAAATATAATTATATTGTTATGACTGAAAAAAACGTGACTTAAAAACTGCCTAAGTGTTAACTCTCGAATTAGTAAGTGTGGTTCAAGTGTTTCATATTTATCCATTATTGAACTATCAAAAGATCATTTTGGTATCGATAAATTCCAGTAATAATTAGAATTAGTGCGTAATCTTGAAATCGTCCGAATCTGAAATGAATTCGCAATGACGACGGACGGTGCTTCCATTGGGCGAACATCTCGAATATTGAATAGATGCGGATATTCTAGGTAACCTATTTGGATTTACGAGCTAATAATAGAAGAATAGGATTGTTTAGTCAAGTGGTTCATTGAATTCTATTTTTAGTTTCTTTACAAACGAGTTTTGTTGGATGAAAAGATTTGTTTGCTGGTTTTCACTTGTCTTAGTATTTTTCATAGCTCTCTCAGTTTGATTGATGTTATTTACTTTAAATAATTATGCTATGAAAGGTTATAAATAAAAAGAGATCTAGTTTCGATTTATTTTAAAATATTTTGAAAGAACTTTAAGTTCTGACATCGTGTTAATGCCTAGGAACAAAGATAGGTACTAGTTTAAAGATAAAGACTGTAATTATTTTATTGTGCGATAAAGTATAAAATTAATAATAACGTTTAAGTAAATTAATAGTAACTAAGTACCTACTTCATATTACTGTAGTGAACATCTGTATAAATTCCAGTAGCGAATTGTATAGGAATGTCTTTGTTAAATCAGAAGTGAATGCAATGTTGTTTTCGAAACGATTCTTTTGTTCTCACATTTCCTGCGCTCAGGTTAGGTTCAGTTAGTTGGTTTATCGGTAATAGTAACACCACATTGTTGTTGTCTACTTGGTTGGCTTGGATTAAATATTTGACTGCTTGCGGCGTATTTTGGAATTAATTATTACCATTAGTTAAAACAATTAAAGTTAGCACACCTCGTCCTGGTCGAACCAAGTCCTTGTTTAGTCACAATTGCAATTTAAGTAACAGAGGCTGCGTAATTTTAATTATTTATAAGTAAAGAACATGGTCGGTAGAAGTCCGAAATACCCTGCCACTTCCCCAGGGGCCAGGTGGCAGCTGATTAATGAGGATTTTTTGTAACTTCAATAAAAAAAAATCACAATCAACCGTTAGCTTGGCATGGTAGCACTAGTCATTATGACAATCATAGGAGGCATTGAGCAATATTGCTATAAATTTTATATTGGTGATAGGCAACCTCGAATTCGCTCGAACTAACTCAATTTCTCAAACCAACTAAGGCACTACCAAATAAAAGGTTGGATCGATAGCTGCTTGGGGAGATCCTGAATACGATGTAAAACTTGTAAATGTTTGAAGAAATGAGCCACGTCATGCGTAAACCATAGAATGTATACAGCTAGCGATACATTGATATTATTTTATATCAGTGCGGCACCAGTCGGCGGCCGCGGCGAGTAGATGTTGACACATGCAACGAAACGATCACGTGATCTCTGATAATGTAGCTCCAGTAGGCATGCCCACCTGCCCCGCAACCGCCACCGCCCGCCCCGCTTTCTGTTCGCCTTCACCGGTCGCCGGCAACAGCACGTATGTGCATATATCGTCGTCTCGGCCGACCAAGTGATGTTGTAGATATGTAATTCTATTATGTGTCTCGTCTCCGTTCCCCGCTCACACTTCTCGCCCCTGCTTCATCCTAATGACGCGTCATTTGGCCGAGCTAGGGCATCGGTTTTGTTCGTTGTTTTGTTATATTTGTTATTCAAATGATCTTTGTTATTGATCACGTCCTCTTTGTTGCTCACCGGAAAGATTCTGAGTGAGTAATAACTAATTCACTAGATTTACCCTTTAAAGAGACAATTTGTTGATTATACAGATTGTGGTGTCGAAGTAATCAGGAAATATTATGTTCTAACGCGATGTCAATCGCTATCAATCGTATAAAATATTTATAATCATTGTCTAACAGTGGCAGTCTCGCTTGTCACTGACTGAACAGAATAATGTACCATTTCGTCATTCAACGACAAAATGGCGGACGGACATAAATAGTTTCTCGGCAAAATGTACGGTTGTGTTGTGATTTATTATCGACCTAAAACCATTTATCCACCTCACCTGTGAGTCGAGCAATTCAAATATGATCAATCAAGTACAACAATGATTAAGAAAAATATATGCATTTAGTGAGATGTAACTATTTTATCTACCTAGTATGTCGCCTCGAATTTGTAGTAACTAACTGATAAGCTTATCGATTCAATTGCTACGTTCACGATCCGATTCAAAAATTCAGTTTACCTGCAATATATTATGTATATTATTGCATAGGTATAACACGATGTAGGTACTTATTTTAAAAGGCAAACAGCTATAATAGTGGGGAGACGTTTTCTAATAGGCTGGTTTACATTGAGCGCATTGATCGCGTGTTTACAGGTCAGCACAAGGGAGATACTAGTAGAAACTCGACGGACGCCGGAATACAAAACGGTAAGTAGTTTTATGGATATTGTAGTAAACATTAGAAATACATTCACCGAGGCACCATGTTTTGGCGGACAAAAAGGAGAATGGGCACTTTTCATAATAATACGATTTATAATATAAAACCTGTCTAAGCGAAAACAACTTTTTTCACGGCAGTTATGCATTTGAATTGTTTTAGGTAGGTATGTCATAAGTACCGGTATTTTATATGGTGGTACCTATATTATTGGTTAGTTCTCATTTACGTACCATTTTATTTACTCTTTAATCTAATACGTAGGTTTCCTAATTGTTTGTATTGTTTTGTTGTTGTTTTTTGTAATCCTCGATAAGGAACTGTTTGAGGTTAAAAATGAATGCAATTTCTGTCAGTTTGACACGTTTGTTATTAAAATTTGGCACGATTGTAGAACTCATTTTGCTCACACCTAGCTATTTCCCAACTTACAAAAATATTTTGACGGAATAGGTACCTACCTAGATAGGTTTTCAGGTTTGAAAATTGCCCATGCTCTTTTTAAGGCAGCTGTTATTTCTATCATCGCAGTTTGCTATCACGTGGGTAGTTTTAAGAACGCTCGCATAACCCATTGCATGATAGCATACATTAAAAATAGACTGCCTACTACGTTTTATGCTACATTTAAGAAGTTGGTTACCTTGATAAGTTGATATCGATTAGTTTTTCGACAACAAAAAATTGATTTGATTTGGATCACTTGACACGTAGTAGGTACCTAGCATATTAAACCATGTTCGATAACTATTATTTACTATGCTTCCAGTCGGATATAGGTACCTCGTATAGATTTACGTTTTTACCAAAGGTTTTATTGCTAGTGAATTAAAACTAACATTCATTTAATTGCTTAGAGGCCTAAGAACGTTAATTATTGTGGCATGCTCAGTTTCTATACATTATATCAACATAGTATAGTGTAAACATAACTATTAATAGCAGTCTTACAAAACAGCGAGACCATTTTCGTATCGTTGGTAGTGCGTCAGTGTATGTATGAGCGCAGTAGCGCAGTACGCAGCTAGTTTCCGACTGTCACGGTACAGTCAATGCGGCAGGTTTTCATACATCTGTCACGGTTTCATGATTGTATTATTCAGGTAGCGAACCATACTTATACCTATCATAGATTTATATAAAAACTATGAACTTGCACCCTTATTACTTACCTTTATTATTTTGTCCAGTATTCATTCATATCATGATGATTATATTTATTATATCCAGTTGTAATTAGCGCCTCTGAAAATCACAAATGATGACGAGACGTAGCAAGTGAGAGTAAAAAAATGGAGACATCAAAACTAGACGAACGACGACCATACGTACCACTGTTGTACGTAATCCATTTAGGTGGTAGGTACCTAACTTACCACCTAATTGGATTACGTAGCACAGTAAACATCTAGCCATGTTTGATTGCTGTTATTGCCGAACTGCAGTATCCGAATTATTTTTGTTGATGATTAGGTCACTAGTTTGTCTTCGCTAATTATAACATACTTTTACGTAGGACCTAACATAATTTCATAATGTCCAAGTCGACGCGACTTGATGCATCCTTAATAAACTGTTCGGTAATAGTAATATTATCAGCACCAATTATTTTTTGTCAGCTAAAAATGTTTGCTCTATATTATTTGTAGAAAATAATAGTTACTTGGTTACTACTGCCTACACAATTATTTATCTTTAATTCATCACTGATGTCTTCATTGTGTATAAATCCTTGGATTTCGGAGAATTTATCGATATTTCAGCACCTAACTACCTGCCTAAATAGCCGAAGACTTAGATCTTAAAGTAGAAATACGATTTAACTTATAACGCAAGCAGGGAAGTATGCCGAACTCGAAGTGTAGGCAAGTCGGGGCCGCGGGGTCACCGACACGCGGCGCGCCCCGCTCCCCTCTCCGTAACCCACCGCTCTGCCCGCTCTATCACTGAACGCTTGAAATGAAATCGCGATTTTTGCACTACTCTTTCTGTCTAATGGGGAATGTAGTAGTATTGGGTAATTTGGGTAGAATAGCTATGTACGTAATTTATCAATGTCTCTTTTAATTTGTCAGTGTTTGCGTGTGATTTGTATGGGCATGCATGCCTACAGCCTTTATTAAGTACTATTGATAATGACGTTATCTCATAACCCTAAAACCAAAAAAGAAGCTGGTATAGATTGAATGAATATCTTAGTCACAAGTAGCATAATTTTAATCAATACTACTTAGGTATATTTTTCTATAACTGTGTCACTGCAAAATTAGTGTGATAGAAGAGAATACTGCAGTAAGTTATTTATTATTATAATAACGATATTTTCAATTATGTTTCATGTACCTATATTGCGTATTCTTCCAAAAAGTAACTTAGCCAATATTTTGTACGTAATATGTTTATAATTATTACTTATCATTTGAAATCACACTTAATTTTATGAAACTTTTATATATAACACGAGTACGACACTTCGATAAATGGCGTATACTATAATTTATTCATCTTGATTGTGAGGTTGAGGTAGATTGGCAAGCAGAGGTAGGCGACTTGCGGCTTGTCTCGTACAACAGGCATGCTTATTTCGCACTGAGAGAAAGAGAAGTAGGCACAGCGCAGTGTTCAGTCAGTTGGTTTGGTTTGCACATTCGACGCGAAGGGAAATTATAACATGGCGCACACGGCCTCGCCCCGCCTCGGCTACAATGTGCCGTCAAACCTCATTCCACCGCTTAGCCGCCCGGTTCCGCAGTTATTTTTACACAGGCCGACCTTTCGCACCGGTCGTCACCGCACTCCAGTATTAACTAAATTTATATTCACGACGCACACACATTTGCAACTACATTACATTAATATAACATTCACAATATTCGCACATATACAATTTTTTTAATGGTTTCCTAATATTATCTTCGGAATTATCATCGTCGCTAGTAATGTGAGGGAATCGTAAATACGAAGTTAATAAGACTGGCGTAGAGACGAGCGCTCACGTCCACTGCCACGGAGGCAATGAACGCGCGGCGGGGCGGTGCGGCGGGCGGCCCGTCAGCTGAGCCTCACGCCGCGACATTGCAAGGTCCGCCCGTAGGTATTGCCTCGCCTGACCCACTGCGCCGCGCCGCGCTTCGTGTAAAGCTGCCGTGCCGCGTCGCTCGCCGGCCGGCACGAAGGGCTACTATTGGCCCCCAACCGACCGATTAATAATCCAGTGATATAATTAATTAATTGTACATAATATTTTAATGATGATAAAAAATCTTACAAAACTTACACTGCACTGTTAAAAGCATCGGGTTGTACCGTGTAACTGAAACAATTGGGCTGTATTGGAACTCTGGGTCTAAATCATAATAGGTATTATGCAGATACTACCTTCACCAGTGGGAACCGTTGAAATTGGAAGGGCTATCCAAAATGGTCATAATTTCATTTTATGTAGGTTGGTACCTACTACCTATCTACCTACCAACAGAAAGCTTTTGACGCCTAATGCGTACCTATTTAAGTTCGATGAAAATTGATAACGATAACGGCACTAAGTTACTAAAACTATTGGCGAGTATAACTGTAACTTATACATAAAATATGGTACTGATGCGGTTGCGTTGTTTACAAATGCTGTGCCGCTGATGTACTTTGCAGGCATAATTTTTCTTTCCTACTTTTAGTTTATAACTCATCATAAAATCACTATATCCTAAATGATAATTGAAAATAAAATGAAAATTGATCCAAGATCATTTTCAAAATCAGTTCTCGCACATTAAAGCCTATAAAATAAGCTATTTTGATATTTATTGAATTTCATGTACCCAGTGACAATTGTGTCATTAAGACGAATCTAATGAGGTGTTATTTATCTAAATCGGTTGAACCGTTGAGTAGTTACGAGCGGACATAGAAACGGACATATATACATACAAACATACGTGTCTAAACACATAACCCTACTTCGGCAGTCGGCTAACAAATAAAAGGAGGTCACCAAATCTGCTCAAATGATGTAGTACCTGAGGTACTCTAATAAAATATATCCTGTATTACGCTTGTTAAATCTGTAGTCATAATTTTTTTATGCTTACTGGAGGATGAGAAAATGGCATGTGTTTTTTCATATTAAAAGTTACCACTTTTAATTTAAAAATCACATGCCATTTTGGTACTTACTCTTTTCTGTTTCATAGTAAAAACTGTCAACTTGAGAGCTGCTTGCTGAGGGAATGACATTTAATTTTAACAACAAATCTTGTTATAGTTCCTCTTTGCGTTTTGATACATACATTTGAATAATAGAGTTTAATATTAAATTCGAAGATCTTTATTCGGTTATTTCGGTTCTATAATCTTAATTTATAATCTTAATAAAATAAATATTTTTAAATTAAATAATCTAAAATTTTTTTTTAAGTGGAACTTAACGCATTTGAGCACTCGAATGTTGCCACATGATTTAATTATACTACGGATTATGAATTATTTTATTTATGTAGTTTTTTTGTTTGATTTAAGTATCAAAATACATTTTTTTCGAATTTATCTGATTTTTGTCTACAATTTGGTACATGTACCTCAGTTATAAATTTGGGCTGAATTGTACTTATGGGCTTTTGCTGACCTCCTTTATCTCTGAGCATCATAGAGAGTTCAATGCAAACATATATCAGTTTCATCTAGTTCAAGTAAAAATATATGTTCTACAAAATATAACACCTGCTTTTTGAAACACAACGCTTCATAGATATAACGCGAATTCAAGCGAATTCACCAAATGTGTGGGTGTCAGCGCTATCGGCACTAGAAATAATCAATATTGCAGGCTCTGGTTCGAATCTCGTGGCGCTTCGTTTGTGTTGCACACTTGCGGCTGAAGTTGCGCTACCCTTCCCCTCGCACCTCATGCCCTGCACACCCCTCGGACTAGAAAATTGGGTTAAACAGCACGCTGAACGTCCGCACCGGAAGAGGGGATTTTGGGGTCCGCAGAACTGCGCTTCTACAATGAATGCGGGACAGAGATGTGATGTGACTGAGTATTGATTGTCGTTCACATTGAACTCGCAGTCTTCGTTAAAAAGCGTAGCGTTAATGCATGCTACTGTCGTTACGTCATCAATTTGACAAAAGTACTTTTAATAAGTCCTTTTAATGCGTGCGTTCGCGTATCGCGCCTAATTTAAATCTCAAACACACTCAAACAAACATTAACAAATGTTTTTATTTTTAATTATATTTTATTTAAATATATGTATATAAAATAAATACCGGTCAAGTGTACAACGTATATTGAGGACCGACTGATAAATAAGCGGCAACTAACAATACCAGAGCGTCGTCATTTTCAAGTTTTTAAGTCTCAAATGCCCAGTAATTTCAAAGGCTATTATTATAGTAGGCTGATGTCTCAATGGGTAATTTCAATGTCATACCTGGTCACTGAAAGGAGCTCAGAGCGTTACCAGCATGGTCGATGTGCTTAACAGGTCAGTAAGCTATTGATCATTTAAAAGGATTTGGTTATAGTGGGACTTCTTTTGACAATAAAGATTTAGCTCGTTTCATTGTAGTTTCCACCAGGGATGCACTACGACTAACTCACGTAAAGTCACGTAATAAAAGCACTGGTGGATGAAACACTTTCTCTGATTGAGGTTGTTATTGTAAAGGTCGTCTCTGGACATAGTGTTGTAGTAAAGAAGCTCCGGAGTGTCACCGAAAACTACAATCTCTAAGATGTCGCAGCTTATTTAACGGACAGAGCCATATCATGGCATATTAAATACTCTGTCAGTGGTCTCGTGTCGTTTAGTGAACGGGCTGGCAACTGCTAAGGCAGCACACTTGAATTGGCCTGCGGCGGCAGTAGTCAGCGCGTTATAAGCAATCAGCATACGTAGTAAGACCTCGCCAATTAAATGGTTCCAGCACCACAAACTGGACTGGACCTGGACCACAGCCTGTCATGGTAGTGGCGAATGTTACGAATATAAAAAGGGCAAGAGAAAGCAAAATAAAGCCTTCCGCTTCTTCAAAATAAAGATTGTAAGCTGTGACAAGATCAAAGTTTGGCACATTGTTCTTATATGGTCTGTAATTTGTAACTATTACAAAATTAAGAAAATTCTTTGTTTTGAGCAGACGAGCCTCCTGATAGTAAGTAAAAGTAGTCATCGCCGCCGTGGACACCGGTAAGTCTGCAAAACAAAAGATGTTGCTAATACGTTGCCAGCCCTTAAAACCCCCGTCGACTACAAAACAACAGAGGAATTGGCTCTCACGCGCTAGAGTCGGAATACACAAAGGGGCTTTACGACAGGCTCCGATGTAAGGGTGGTCGCTACCAATTCAGACCCCAAGAGATGCTATCGTAGCACAGACCAAGTCAGAACCTTTTCTCGCCTTTTACGAGATACCGAATGGCAGTGAGGAATTGTATTCTAACCTGTCCCCACAAGGATATGGCATAATAAAGATCCTTTATAGCAATAACTATTTTCTCTTAACTCTGACTCATTTTTGGCATAAAATAAACTGGACTAATGCTCAACATCATCGATTTGTCGAAGATACGTATACCAATAGGTACGCCCAAAAAATGTAGATCTTACATACAAAGTTTAGCCAAAAACGAAAAAAAAAATCTTAATATTACTAAAATTAAGAAGCACCACAATCCAAACACCGCAGACATTGTGGAGACATTTAAATGGTGCAGTGTGGACTAGGACGAGACGAAAAACCTGGAGGGCTTTGCGAAAGCAAAACAATCAATACCGATGTTTGCCGATGATTCTAGAAATCTAGATAGTCTAGGTAGCTAGTCAATGTAGCTGTTGAGTGGAACGAAAAGTAACAGATTTTTATTGCGTTCTACGTAACTTTTTGTAACATAAATATTATCGTATGACGATACTTTCTGTTATCTGTGTATTGTCAGCAGCTTGACACCACGATACCGCGTGGACGATGCGAATCAGATTTTTTTTGATCGAGGCCTTAAATGAATTTAGTCCAAATGTAAATTGTTCTGATGTCATTGTCCATATGCGGTTAAAGGAATCGGTGTAGCATGTACGTATAATATACATATTTTATTTGTATGTTGCCAGTGTTGCCACGCAAGTTGCCAACTCGCTAACTTTCCATTTGTCTGCTATAGGTTGGTACGCTAAAAATAGACTCGACTATAAGCACACTGCAAGCAAATCATGCGTTGATTTGCTAATTGAGTAGGATGTTTTAAAATGTTGAATAATATTGTTTGTGCTTGTAGTGCTTGGCTTTATAGTTATCTACTCAGTTTACGACTCACTTCAGTTTTCATATACACTTTTTGCCTTATTTTTATGATTCAATTAATAATTATTTTTGTTTCTTATCTGCATAACGTCATAACAACCTTGTAAGTAAAGCAGTCGGGGAAACTTAGATGTGAGCGTTATTTATAACTAGAAACGAAGTCACGTGGTCGTCCCTTATTTTCCTTATCGTTTTGATCCAATCAAAATGTTACGTTCGCAGTCCTGCGACTTTTGTTGCTATCTTAATACAGGAGGTGGTCGCTGTGAACGGGAGAGGAGGGGCAAGAGGCACCGAAGGGAGTTCATACACAACGGCAACGTAACCGCGATAATGCTAATATACTTTAGGTGTCTCTCTCTACTCGCTACTGTGCAATGTTCTGATGTTGATACCCCTATTTTGCAGTCACTTATTTTGTCTGTTTTTTTACCTGTAAGCACAAAACATTTCCCATTGTAGGTAGAGGTAGTGTGTTTTTTTCTTGTATAGCTTGAGGCTAGAACCTTTTATGGTAGTATAATAATTATGATTATCGCAGTGAATGGTAATTATGATTATTGTTTTCCTAGCTAGAGCGTATTGTCGCAGGCACTAATAAATAATATGAAGTAGGTAATTTACTTTTAAAAGTGATTCCCTTTGTTAGGTTCCAATAACTATTAAAATGTCATAGTGTTACTTCGACTAAGTTTCAGAATTATTATTATTGAAATGAATTTTGAGTATTTCGATGAACTAAAATCGTGTAATTATTTATCATATTGCATTAGGTCATCCCATATTATTATGTTAAAATTTGGAGGGTTAAATCAGAACTTGCATTATTTTATTTTCTCATGCCATTGTGAGGAGTTAAGTTATCTTTGCACTAATTTAAAAAAATAACATTCGTATTTTCTTTCTTAATTTTTTCTTTTAATTCTTATTTTACAGTTTTTTTTCGACTATCCTACGGATCGATTCAAACAAATACTTATCTTGTTTTAAATTGAATTAATATTATGTCGAATATAAAGTGTAAACAAAGTTCTGATCGTTCTTGTCGCTATGTTAGATATATAATAGTTAGATGGCCTGGTGTGGTTTCGTTTATATATTATCGTGCATACTGCATTTTTCCATTATTTTGAATTTCCTGTTGCAAACCAAGATAAAAAGTGGAGGCCTCGTGTGTTTGGTGTGAAAGCAGAAGAGTTGTTTTTATCGATTTTTTAAATATTTTTTTTTGGATGACTTACTCATAAGACAATAATTGACTGAATTGAATAGTTGCAGTTTGATTTCTTTCCATGGAAACTAAGTATCAGTAATTGTTCATCATTCGATTTCACCAAGATTTAGACTGCCAAATAACTATATCAAGGATTTTGGAATGAAAACATCTTGGGGGAATATTGTTTTTCCAAAGAAAAACTAATCCAAAAAACTAATAAAATGTATCAAAAAATAAATATTTTCAGTTTCAAGTTCATTACATTGAAATATTATTCCACAAACTTACGGTCTACTTACATAAAAAACCTACAATTCAGAATATGACTTGTTCGATGCTAACATTGCTTCACGAAAACACAAAGTTTATCACGCTAGGAGTTCAGTAGAATAATACGATACATATTAATACGATATGTTAGTAGATACTAACATACCTAGCTCTAACTATAGGTGCGTACATTGAAGTGGATACAAACGTAGACGTACTTATCTGTTTATATGTTGGTACATCGCGGCAGTCGGCATAGACGCCTACGTAACACGTCCAGTAAGCAGTTTGTTGTGAGGCACGAGCGCCGATATCACGTACCTACTCTTTCGGTCGGTGGCACGCCGCCCGCCACACGCCGCTGCCGCCACCGCCGCCACCTCATTGCGGGAATAATCGGTCAACTGGATTTTGTATCCATAGCTTAAGTTCAGTTTATTACAAGTGAATATCTATTTAATTTCGCTTACCTACTTATTATTGACTCAAATCACGTAATCTCTCACGGCTAATAGATATGTACTTGTTCTGTGCAAAAATTCAATTAGTCAACAATAACACGATCGCAACAGCGCGAGCGGGCTGTTGACCTGTAGCTAGCTCAGTGCGAATGCGAGTGAACGCACAACGTTCATATTTCTATAATATAGTGTAGGTAGCTAGTAAAAATCGTGTTTATTCACTTCGTGGTCGTATATTTCAACGCACAACTGCAGGCTAATATTATTTTTCACTGGTTATAACAATGCTTTTGGCCTTGTATCCTTGTAAAATGGCGCCTCGCCCGTCGTTATTATTATTACATTTGAAGCAAACTTCGTGACGATCTCTACTCTCCGCCCCCCTCCTTGCGCTCCCCGCGGATGCGTATCCGATTGTCGCGACTGGCATTTCGTTTACAACTTGTCAAACTAGTTAGGTTATTTGGATGAAGTGAGAAATAGTAAAATA
Source organism: Acronicta psi (assembly GCA_946251955.1). NCBI lineage: Eukaryota > Metazoa > Arthropoda > Insecta > Lepidoptera > Noctuidae > Acronicta > Acronicta psi. The sequence goes on along the minus strand of OX276472.1, from coordinate 6,357,375 downwards.
ATTGATATGGACATATTACCTTACACGTAATCTGTAAGTATAGGTGGCATTTTGTCGGAAATGAGTGAGAGTAAGAGCAATACCGAATGAAACTGGGCGAGTCATATGTAAAGACGCCATCTTTCTTTACAGATGTCAGCTGGGTCACAAATTCAGATGGCACCACAAACCACTGTCAACACGGGGCAACCTCTACACAATCAGGACTCCAATATGAGCACAGGTAAATTGTGATTTAGTGATAAAAGTGCAATAATTGTTTGTGATTTGTGATCAGTGCTCTCAGTGTTTACTTCACGCCGGCTTGCCGTCAAAGGTTAACATTTTCTTACAAACTCTTGAGGGACGAACTTGTGTGAAAAACTGTCATCAAACGAAGGATTGTGACGTCATTAAATCGTGTATGATGCCGGATAGGAACCGTGAAAGTGCCGTATTTCTTCTCGACAACCGAGACTATTGCGTGCCACAATGCATGACTATAAAAGTGGAGCTAACATAAACCACGTCGGCCTACTGAGCTCCTTGTCAAAAAGTGAGTTACCTTGCTTTGCTCATGTTTTATTTTGACGTGTTATTTTTTATAGAAATACTATAATGTTTACTTGTTAACATTATGTCCTATATCCTAAAGGCACTTGATGAGAACAACACTGATCACATACTATACCTAGTATGACATACAGTTATCATTGATTTTTTATATATCGTATTTTGGATGATGTTTTCCCTTGTTTACAAGAATTTAACACAAACAGTAAACCATAGGATTGTGTCATCAAGATGCTAACCTTGTTGGTTTAGTTGATCTATAGGTAACCCTTACTCATAAACATTGTATAACCTGTGCTACAGACACTACAGTTGTATTTTTTTAAATTGTCTATACATATATTAAATTGTGTATTAGTAAGGGTATAAAAATGTACCATGATACAATTTTGGCTGAATTTTTGTATTCAAACCACTATAGTGGTTTATGACTATTAGATGGAGAGAGAGCAATTATCTTATGTTTACTGATGTACTCGAAGAACCCCCAAGGTTCTATAATTCATCAGTTGCTGTTAAATGCTAGTACTTACTTATTTGTAGCTACATATTATTTACTTTTCTTACATAAACATCTACCTATAAAATAATTATGCATGTTAGGAATAATCACAATCAAAACTATTTACAGGGTCATCTCATAGCGATAAAGAAGTTGATGCTTTAACTCCAGAAAAGTCTGCTGCTATGCGAGGCTCAACCACTGCACCAGGCACTGCATTAGTGCCACCAAGTGGTGCCACACCTACTATAGCCATGCCCGAGAGAAAAAGGAAACGGAAAGGTACATAATATTGATATTAAAATATATTTTATACAACCACATCAAAATAACATTACATTGCCTACACTTCAGGTATATTTGGCCAATGAAACATTGTAATAAGGGTATGTGGAGTCTGCCAAACTGCCCCAGGCCAGTATGCTGAACTCGGTCTATTCTAACCATCTCTCAATCTATCAGTAAGCCTAAACCCAGTAATGGGAAAGTGATTGCAGTAATAATATTAAAATATTACTTTCTACAAAACTTCTTATCTTAATCCGTACAATAACTGAAAAAGGTTTTCCAGTTTTAATGGATGCATGTATGTCTAGACTTCCGAAATAATTTTGGAGTTAGCTTAGAATGTTTATGTACTTGAGTAACTTAGTTCAATTTTGGCTCGTAGAGTTTTGATGTATGATGTAATTATTTTCAGGAGAAGAAGGTGTAGGCGGCGGTGGGGGTGGTGGTGGCAAACAGAGGCATAACTCGTCAGACAAAAACATTAGAGAATACTTCTCAAAACACCCCTCATCAAGTCCTGTAAGGCATGCTGGTGCCAAGTCGCCTTCGCCACAGGGCGCCAATTATCCTATGGTAAATATTCCTTAATAATTAATTATAATCACTAGCTCAAATGGTGAAGGAAAACTGAACAGCATCTGAAGTCTGTTAACCCACATTAGGCCAGTGTGGTGGACCTTAACCTCACCTCATTTTAAGACAGTGTGCCCATTAGTAATTCAGGTTGAATGAGGTTTTATTATATTTTTTTCATTCTTTAAAAAAATAAAACTAACTTGGTATTTAGTTATAGGTACTTAATTGTGACCAGTGTAAGAGTTGTAAATACATATACAAAAGATAAATAATGTTTATAAGTGATAAAATAATGTAACTCAAATAGCTTGCTTTCCTTGATTGATATTTTCAATATTTCTGCATGCAACAATGCAGTTACACAAATGCAACAAAGCAATCATCAAATGTACTGATTACTATTGAATTAATATAAATGCATGACTATAATAGCTTTTATGTATGTTTTACTAGCTCTGATAATTCTTGTAGTATCAGCATCAAGTAACAGCTACAGATGATAATGGGCTTCTTCAATCTTCTATTTATTATAATGAATTATATATATATAACCATAAACATATATTATAACATACATACAAACATATATTATACAATACTATTTACTAATATTATGTGCCAGTTGATGTATATTCAGCAGGTATGCAGAAGGAAAAATAATAATAAACCTTTTGTGTTCAGTACCCACCGTCACCATCGTCGTTACTGCCTTCTGGTGCCGATTTTTTACGTTCGACATCACAGCAACGGCCACACACATCAGTTAAACAGGTACAGTGCACATCATCATTACATAATAATATTGTAATAATATCCGCCAATTGCTTTTTTAATGACCTGTTATAACTTTCTGTTTAGGTTCAAACAGAACTGACAATTCAGAGGATACAGGAGTTAGAAACTCAAGCATCTTCTGACTTAGAACTAAGAAATAATAAAATAGAAGAATTAACAAGATCTAATGAAGAATTAAAACATCAAGTGCAAGCACAGAGCAAGGTATTATTTACATTTAACTTAAATTTGAGGTGAATTTTTACCATTAATTTTTCATATATTAACAGTCAATGTTATTTTAGGTAATAGAGCAACATAAATCACACATCAATAAATGTATAGAAGTTGTTAAAAAACTGTTAAATGAGAAAAGCACAATTGAGAAGAAAGAGGCTCGGCAGAGGTGCATGCAGAATCGACTGAGGCTTGGCCAGTTTGTGACGCAGCGTGTCGGCGCCACGTTTCAAGAGAATTGGACTGATGGATATGCATTTCAAGAATTAACGAGGTATGTTTTATGGCTCAGTAAATATTTTTTTATCTTTATTATTAGCTTGTTTCATCACATACCTACATAATATTTCCTTGTAATTTTGGAGATAACTAAATGTGTTACTAGGCGCAAAACTCAATGACGGGCCCAATTCGGCTATTACTTTTTGCAAATGTTCGATTTTTTAAATTGGAAATATAGATTTGGAATATTGATGAAAATTGGAATATAAAGATAGGGAAAGGAGGTAAAGCTACCTGTTTAATTATTATTGTATTGTATTTTTGTCATCTTGCTTCAACACTAAAGCTGAATTTGTTTTCTGAGCATCAATAACAAGGTGGCTAAACAAGCCACACTGAGAAATTCCTCTTCCTAATGTGATTTATTAATAGCAGCAGTATTTTAGCCCTGAAGTCTCAGAAGTTCTACTAACACCATTTTACGTTCTACATTTAACAGGCGGCAAGAAGAAATAACGGCAGAAAAAGAAGAAATAGATCGTCAGAAAAAGCTGTTATTCAAAAAGCGGCCGGTGAACAATGAAGGCGGCGGCGGGCGCGGCAAGCGCACGTCGAGTGCAGCCCCCACCACGCCGCAGCCGTCGCCGCTGCACAACGGCACCGACGCGCCCACCTTCCTCAAGCCGGACCCACTGCCCAGCATGACCTATCAGGAGTATTATGAAGCTGATGAAATACTAAAAGTAAGGTTTTAAAAAGCACATCGTTTGTAACTTGCATTTCCTAGGTAAAAGTAAAAGCAATTTTCTATATACCTATTATTAGTGATCCTTTTGCTTCTTTTTTTTTTCGTTAATTTAATTTCTCTTTTACATTTTTATTTGATAGTTAATGGACATAATATGAGTAATTCCCATTACTTTCCTACTCTATCGAATTAAGGAGGATGTTTTTATCTAATGTTCAATGTTTTATTTTTACAGTTAAGACAGAGTGCACTTAAAAAAGAAGATGCAGATTTGCAGCTAGAGATGGAAAAGTTAGAGAGAGAAAGAAATCTTCACATTAGGGAACTGAAGCGGATACACAATGAAGACCAGAGCCGCTTTTCCCAACATCCTGTGCTCTCTGACCGGTGAGTTTTATTAAGATTATTTAACACTAGCTGTTGCCCACAGTTTCAATCGCATCCCAAAGGAATTTTTGAGATAAAGGGTAGCCTTTGCCCTCAAAGGTAACAAACATACAAGACAACTCTTTGTCTTGTATGTTCTATATTATCCATATTATCCATTATGAATGCGAAAGTAACATCTCAATGTATATATCGATATATCGATAGTATGGATTTCATCCTAAACTGTTATTTGCTGTTAACATGTATATAGATTGTATTATAGAATTACAGAAAGCAGTGACTCATACTTTTACACTAATTATAATGAATTATTTGTGTTGAAACTACATGCAATAAACTCTATGCATGAAGTTCACTATTCGCTTGTGTTATTGTCACACGAAGTTCTGCTCCTTGTAGAGCCAGTAAGCCAAAACATATTTAACTAAAACACAAAAAAAATTAAAAGCAAATATTGACGCATAATAAACTAAGATAAATAAATCAAGTAGATAATGGATAACGAACGGCATAACCCTGATCTAATTCATAACATACTGACAAAATACTATAGGTTTCTTATTTAGTTATTTGTGTTGCAAAAAACTAAATGCTTAGGTAGAATATAGTCTCGCAACTGATATAAAATGAGTAAAAAAAAGATTACTATAATTATCAGTCCCTGAGTGTCATGCAAAAGTTGTAATAGTTAATTGTCCAACATTGGTAAAACAAACACTTATGCATATTGATATCTTTTATTATTAAACCTTTCCGGTATGTAATTTGTGATTGTCTAGTCGTTAAATTAATATTCAGGGAAAAAGCATAACTTGAGCGCGACTACTAAGTTTCGCTTAAGACTACTCGTCTAACGGGGCTTTGACATTAAAATAGATGATGTAATTCACACGTCAATTTAAGTCCGATTACAAAAATTAAATGTCACAGGTATTTGTTGCTGATGTTGCTTGGTAAAGGCGGCTTCAGTGAAGTCCACAAAGCATTCGACCTGCGGGAGCAGCGATATACAGCCTGCAAGGTTCATCAACTCAACAAAGACTGGAAGGAAGACAAGAAGGCCAACTATATCAAGTGAGTCTGTGTATGACGGCATATATCACTATGCCTTATATCTTAGTCTATTTATTTGTTTTATTTATAATAGAACTGTATTCATTCTGAGCCCAGATTGTTGACTACAAGCCCTATCACCAGCAAGCAACAATATCGATGTTGATTCGATTCTTTTGTGAAAAAACATTAACAGTCTCTACTGCTTAAAAATACTGTTAATAATGCCCACACTAAGTAAAATATTGTTTTAAGTAATATGTGATAACTATGGGATTTACTTCTCCTTACAAAAACTGATTATTTCTATGACGTGTTACAGACATGCGCTGCGGGAGTACAACATTCACAAAGCTTTAGACCACCCCCGCATTGTTAAATTATATGACGTATTTGAAATTGACGGCAACTCCTTTTGTACAGTTCTTGAGTACTGTAATGGACATGATCTCGATTTTTATCTCAAGCAGGTAAGTAATTATCGTTTGTCTTTTTTAGTTTATTAAGTAAGTAACTACTGACAAACAAAGATATTTATATTAGTGCAAGTATTTAGCTGTAATTTTTTTATGTAGTTTAACTATGTATATTTCTCCTGTATCGTTGACACAGACACCAAAATCCAAAATAACCATCTGCCTGTTGAAGAAATATTTGTTTTCATGCAGTGATCGAACCGCCAATTGTTCCAATTGAGCCGACTATCTAAACAGTTTTGTTGATCTTGTAATGCTATAGTAAAATCTTAAAATTCTGGGTGATGTGTATTAATGTAAGTGGTGTGTATTAATGTAAGTGGTGTTTGGTTTCAGCACAAGACTATTCCAGAGCGAGAAGCTCGCTCAATCGTGATGCAAGTCGTGTCAGCGTTGAAGTATTTGAATGAGATTAAGCCGCCGGTGATCCACTACGATCTGAAGCCTGGCAACATTCTCCTCACTGAGGGCAACGTGTGCGGCGAGATCAAGATCACTGACTTTGGCCTGTCCAAGGTTATGGATGAGGAGAACTACAACCCCGACCACGGAATGGACTTGACGAGCCAGGGAGCGGGTACTTATTGGTAAGTTTTGCTGCACCATGTACTGTTTAATAGAGATGGCATTATTTTTTTTATAAAACCATCCGTTCATATTACTTTACAGGTACCTGCCACCCGAATGTTTCGTTGTCGGGAAAAACCCACCAAAGATCAGTAGCAAGGTGGACGTGTGGAGCGTGGGAGTGATCTTCTACCAGTGTTTATATGGCAAGAAACCATTTGGACACAACCAGAGTCAGGCCACCATACTTGAAGAGAACACGATACTAAAGGCGACCGAGGTGCAGTTTGCTAACAAGCCTACGGTCAGCAATGAGGCTAAGGTGCGTTGTATAATTATTTGACATTGAAAATTGAAATAAAGGAGCTGTGCGTGGATTATTATCACGGAAATACTATAGGATAGATTTCAGCACTGAACTGTGTCAGAAAATAATAGAATGTCTGCTCGTGATATGTATTAAGTATTAATGATTATGTTGTATCTGCATTGCAGAGCTTCATCCGCGCGTGCCTGGCGTACCGCAAGGAGGAGCGCATCGACGTGTTCGGGCTGGCGCGGCACGAGTACCTGCAGCCGCCCATGCCCAAGTCGCGCGGAGCAGGCGCGGCGGGCGCGGGCGGCGGCGCGGGCGCGGCGGGCGGCGGTGCGGCGGCGGCCAGCGCCTTCAGCTCCAACATGTTCGGCGCGGGCTCGTCCTCCTAGCCGCGCCGCCGCCGCCCTCGCCAGCCGGCGGCGCAGGCGCAGTGACCGCGGCGCCGCGTGTACATATTGTGGTGTAGTGCGGCTGGACGTTGTCGCGTGGCCGCGGCGAGGGCCGGCGCGGGCGCCCGTTTCTGGTGTCGTTCGACTCTCGTAGACGTACTTTTTAGTTTTGAAACTTTGTCAGTTAATATCCAGAGTTGTAAAATGACTAAATATCATTTACAGATAAATTGTTTAAGATTATGCTTACTGTTGACTGTATTTATTGAGCTGGTGATAAATTGTGATTCTCCATTTGTGAATGGTTTTATCCTTTTATCACTAAAGAGGAATCCTTGGGACTATCCCTTGCATATTATATAAGTTATCCCTATTAAAAAAGTTAAAAATATTATACGTGACTTTTATTTAGGGATGTAATAATTAAATCGTATTAGTTAGTATTAGCTGGGGTATCAAAAAATGAAACACCTAATGCGGTTTGGTAACCAGACTGGTCTATGTATCTTTTTACTGCCTCGTCAAAAATACGTTTACTGGACAATAATTCTAACTTTGAGCCCCTACAAGTCCAATATATCACTGCATCATCCCCTGGTAATGATCAAGATATCAGCTCACAAAACTCATAATACAGTTATCGTAAGAAAAGCGAATTCCATGGATCCGGCTGTACAATATAGTTCACACATACCCCTTTAGGGTATGTGTGAACTATGTGTATGTGTGGATGGCACGAAGTTACGACTCCTTTCTTGGCTTTCTGAATTCTATCGAATAGGATAGACAGGACGTACACTTACATAAGCGATGGATACTACTATGAAAAACATTTTTTTAAATAATTGTTGAGTATATTTATACGATCAAAAGCAAGCTCATGTTTAGCTACATAATTATGTAATTAAATCCGATAAAGCATAGTATTGATCACTGCAAGCGCCAAGCACAACACGGCAGTTTGTAATAAAATGGCAACGAAACATTTGTCTAACGCCATCTGCTGTGATCAAAACAAACTTCATAAGGGAGAGTTTTTTCAGGTTTCATTCAGTCAGCGGCAGTGAGTGCTATTGCTTACTATATTTTTAGATTCCCAGAGATGACGTAAAATATTAGAAGATTGGGTTATTTAAAAAAAAAAATAACGTAAAAGGTAAACGTACCTATAAATTTATTTTTGTAGAGTGAAAGTGAAACAAATATACGAATAATAATACGTACCTACTTCAGATTATTTTAAAATTTGAAATGCAAGTTATGGCGATAGTTATTATTTTGTTATACATTTATTTGTTAATTTTGTTATTGGCCAATGGCTTATGCCTATAAAAGTTAATTGAAAAAAGGGGCAATTTAATATATACCTATTTATTATTTCACTCAATGATAAAATAAATTATGTGAATTTACCTAAACGCTTTTGTTACCTGGTGGATAACGACATTCTATAGCTCTGCCTCAACTCAACTGCTCTATTCAATAGACTCTTTATTACTGTGACCTCGTTGACGGCGATTTTAATTAGAGGGAAATTTTCAGACTTGCATAGGGAATAATTTCAGTTTAAAAGTTTCCTAGTAAACCGAGTTTGTGAGGATAAAGAATCAAAAGCTTTCACAGTGGTTCAACCCCGGATTAACTTTTTTAAAAGGTAAGAAATAGTTGGACACAACTGGAGACAACACAAAATGTTATCCCATCCCAATAATGATTAATTGAAATGTGGGTAGTGTAAAGTGGTTATTTGGTTATTGTCACTTGTCCCCGTTATGACATTACTTTGTTCATCGATTGATTATTCACTCAACGATTTGCATTGTTATTGCCAAGTGCCACATAGACTAAATTGTACGTAGGTAGATTGCAAGCAAAATTTTATAGGTTGCGGACGTCTGAAGAAGCCATATTGCCCATCTACCACTCGTTTTTGCATGCAGGTATGTTTAAAATAAAAAAAGGTAAATTCAAGTTTATTCGGAATTTCATTTAAAAAAACTATTGTTAATAACGATTGGTAATTATGCTAAGCTCCCAAGTGTAGGTACAGGAGCAATCAAAATTTATGTAGGTAAGTAATTGTTGCGGGAATTAGGTTGGTTATCAAAGGTGCATTTCAAGAAGCTATTCCAATTCCAAAACCCAATTGTAACACAGTAGAAATCTACTTAGACACCCTTTTTTGCCAATTGCCATGAAGTATAAGGTTTCTCTCATGGACCAGAAAAAAAATTACCTGGAAAATACTCAAGAGAAAAAAAAGTTTTGCATTTACGGCTTCACACGGAGTAGAAAAGGGTAGCTTTGTTTTTCCTCGCATGAATGGTCTTCATGGGAGGGCGCCGCGGAGTGGTGTGGCTTACCGCCCCCAACGGAATAAAATGCTCGTTGCATTTGTGCAACGGTCCTAGCTGAAGTGTGGCTTTATTGTGCGAGTTATATGTTACTAACACTGACTGAGTGTGAAAAACAGTTTTATGAAAACATTTTGCTACCATAAAGGATGCTTTCCCATTATTTCCAATCCCTTGTTCGTCGTCATTGTCGAGTGTGTTTCGTTACATCGTCGGGAATATTAATTACAGATGGGTATGAAAAAAGTTTGCTGTTTCAGGATAGGTAGTATACTTACCGACGGAATAACTTCAATAACCTCTCAATAGTTCATCCAGAGCATAGGTATAAAGCGTCATTTTAATTTTACAGTTGACCATGATATTTTGCTACAACACACCTACCATTAGGATAGATACCTAATTACCTACATAAGTACGTGTCAAAACAGAGACTCATTCGCATGTTTTAAATAACAAAACTTACAACACTAGTGTCTAGATACGACTAGCTATGTACTAGACACCATGATCATGTGATTGACAAGAAATTCGAAGATTTCATTTCTAGGTATACCTATGTGGTTACTGTACCTACATAATTCAAGTAGGTTTTCCCTACATTCAAACTAACATAGCTTGAAAAACTAGCAAGTTTAGTTTGTTTTCTAATTCTGCAACCCTTAGAATATGAAGGACTGGTTATAAATAAATTATAACCAACAACGACAAGCTAGACTAGGCCCGCATTGTGGATTTTATCATATAATTCACAATGCTGGCTGGCCTAGTTGTCAAGATTAAGTAGGTACTTCATTATAAGTGCGCGCGTGCGAGCATTATAAAACGAGATAATTATTTATAAATCAGGTTCTCAGATTAGATAAAAAATTTATCTTTGCAAATGTCAAATCAAAATATGAGAGTTATAAAATTTATTTGCAGTACGGCGGGATGCAGTCGTTGCTGTGGGATTTTAATTAAATATTCATAATAAAATGGAATAAATACCTACCTATGTAAACTTTTTGGAAGGTAATCTTCTTTATCTCGCAACGATGACCTTCTTATAAAATAATAATAAGAATGCCAGATAGCAAAAGGGATTATGCACCGAATAGTTGAGCACAAGAATGTTATTACTAATTTAGTTTCAAATTATAACACCAAAAAATTCCTTCGAGCCGGATTTGAACCAGCGACCTATGGATGCCAGCTATTTTCCTCTACAGTCCACCGCTCTACCAACTGAGCTATCGAAGGCATGCCTTTCTCTTCAAAATTATCTGTCGGTTTAAGCGAATGTGTAGCTTGTTAATTTATAAACATATATAATTATTTTAATCTTACGTAAATAACTGGTTTAATTAGTTGTTTTGAGTATAAAATACAGATAACATTTTAATGGTGGTAAATACCTCGTGAATGAATATGTTTAACATGTCTATTAGTAATAAAATGGTAGATGGTAATAGTAATGTTGTAAATATATACCAGTTTCTATGTTCTAGAATTTGCCAAGCAAATTCAGAAGTTGTAACATTTCAGAGAACTCTAGTTTCCAGTTCTTGTGAAATAAGAAAATTATCTACTACGTCATCCTGTGCGATTCCTACCATTGACGTCCCGGATTCTATAAAATTCTGTTGCAGCTCGGAGTTAGGATATAGGCTCGCCCCTATATACGGGACTACATAACTCTTACATAAAATTTAGAATTAAAACTATAAAAGAATTTTCAAAAAAATCATTTTTTACTTCTGGCTGTGTTAATTTTATTTTGAAAGTTTTCCTGACTGTTTATCAAAAGACATGTAACAGTTTACTAAAGCTTTGGGGAGGGCGGTGGCATCCACTTGATAACTCTAATTTCTCAAACGAAGCTCAAGGGAATTGGGTTCGATTCTTTTCCGAGAATTACATCTACAACCGTGGTTCATGTTATACGTAGGTGGGGCACTGATTGTAGATAAATTATGCATTATCACTTACCGGCTCCCAACATGCTCCACCTAACAAAAAATTCATGAAGCACGAATTGGTACAATTTTCAACCTTGCAACTGATATTTTTTACTACTTATACTCAGGATAAGACAGTAATCCATCACTGTCGTTGGGAATATGTTTGTTCTGGTAACCATCAATCAATAAGCGGAATTTTCAGATCATTGAAGATCGCGAATCATGTAGTTACCTTCTAAATATTTACTAAAATTGTGCCTACTATTCTGGTTGTAAAAATAATAAGTCACGTATCTACATATCCTGGATAATTGGATGCCTCTAGAATATCTCATCGTAACTGTCAGAGCAGTGGAGCGAGGTGCCGTACTGTCGTAGGTTTTGACTGTAACTTTTAAAAATAATATGGGTACAAAAATAAAGGTAAGTAGATATAATTTATTTGCGAAAAGGTTGTAATTGTATCTTCTAAAAAGGCAGAAATCTGACAGTTTTGTTACACGTATCGTTGTCTCTGATGTATTTGTATAATCAATGGCTATTATGCCGTAGACAACTTTCTAATAATCACACGATGGAATACAGCTCTCGGCGGATGATTGATCATAATATTCACTCTGTGTGAATGGTGTGTAGAATAGAGCATCTGATAACGGGATAACATCTGGGACCAAATTTTGAGATGTCCCTAATTATGACTAGGTATGTGCGTGTTACGAAGAAAATTATATAAGGCTCTAGTTGCAAATAGTTAGCTAGGTACGGGTCGGCTTACCATATTAATTACGCAAAGGCAAGGGAACGCTTGTCGAAAACGGATGTGGAATACGGTTTACGGTTTAACGGAGTCTAATTTAAATGGAAGTTGAAGTGGGAATGTTTGTAAGTTCTAATTACAGCAAGTACCTAACTTCAACCGTACAATTACCCCAAGGAAGTAAGGTAAACAAATGAGGCATGTTTTTGATTTACTGCGACGTAACTTCATTGCAATTTAACGAATCGAATCAACACAGTTTTTCCGGAAATTGATGGGTGGCAGAATTGGATTTATTTGTTTATCTACGCTACAAGAAGAATTTAATAGAAAGACATCTGCGAGAGCAAAGCAATCGTATTAGGAAATCAAGACGAATATAAATGAGATTTCTACGGTTCCTGGCAGTTTATTTGACAATCGCGGGTCGCGTGGAGTTGTCCTAGTTTACTGATTGACTCGGCTGTTAATTGGTCGGTTCCACGAGTCCACGAGCAATTTGCCTGAAAGCGTTTGGCCGGTATTGTGACAAGTTATTGCTCATACCGTAATGAACGTTGGTGCCAGTGCGCCCTACGCCAACGAATGATTAACATGCTTGCTAATGGGTATGTTCATCACTCGTTTTATTTAATTAATTAACGTCCGCGTCGTGGGTAAAATGGTCCTTTTAAACCGTAAGTTGTTTACGATTATCTAGTGTATTAAATCCATTCATTAAAATAAAGTGATCCTCTTGAAGTTCGAAGCAATTTATTTTTCTATTGCGTCTGCTAAATTGATCTTCAATCAGTTCATTTACAAATATCGGAATTATAGCTAGTAGTTACATACAAGCATATAATGAAATATGTATTCATGTATGAATGAAATGGGTAAGTGTTAGTTACTCTAAGAAGTATATTATGACCATTCTCATGGAAGGTAGGAGAAGAGAGGAGTAGATAGTAGGGACGTTAAAACAACTTATTACTTACGGGACTGTCTGCAGCTTTACGAAAGGAATGTTATACCCATAGCATTTATTATGAGTTTTATTTAGGTAAATAATTAGATAGGTTTTACTTATTGAAGGAATACTTGTAGTACCTATGGGCACATTAAATTTATCCTATTTTGGTTTGGGTATTTTTTTTAAACTGCCAAGCATTACGACGAAGCCTTTTTTATACTAAAGAAAATGAGAAACAACATTTGAAGTATTCCTAAGTAACAAAAGCCTTCGTAATCGAGAACTCGTGACGTCAGATTGATTCTCAAGAGAGAATCCATAATCTAAGATTCCCAATAACGGTATAAACAGAAAAATCTAAAATGCCTTTCATTTAGGGAGGCTTAATTATAAAACGAGAGGTGGTGCTCGCTAGAGGGGATAATTTGCGAGTCCCGAGGGCTTTGATGTTCAGCGGCCTTGGACCAGCATGCGGCGAAGCGTGAGCCCGTGCCAGCCGCGGACTCTTCATCCAAGAACTTGACCTTTATACGTGTCGCATTTGTTAAAAAATACCGTGCCTTTTTTGCAAATTAAATGTTTGTATTTTGTAGTTGCCGACGTTTACAGTGTTGACGAATGAGTGTAAAATTAAAAAAAATATCTGTTCGTGATTTTATATACATATACCTGAGCGACATGATACATTTTAGACGAAGTAGATTAAATTAAAAGATTGTTCGAACAATTTCTTAATAGAAAATCCGTAAAAACTATGAGGCGTTGTTGGTACAAGCTGCCGGGCTATTGAAAAAAAGGTGTAAATCTTCACTCGTAAAAGCTACTGTAAATCTATGCATAATACATATTTTAGAGTCTAACTCTAAACAGACAGGGGGGCTAGACAATTTACATTTTGATATTCGAATCGACAAACAAAATGTATGTAAATGACATTAGTGACAGCCTGATTTGTCGAAATCTTGTGTCATTTCCATACATTTTGTTTGTCGATTCGAATGTCAAAATGCAACTTGTCTAGCCCCCCAGAACGTAAACGAATTTACAAAATACCTATTCTGTGTTTAGTAGCAAATTGATAGTCGTAGCTCTTGCTACTGTAGTGTAGCTAGGCGCTACGTAGTTTGCATTATAATGACTTGCCAGTTGTTCCAGAGCTTCGTTAGCGCGCGCTGAATACGCATCTCTAAACGATTACGTCACGAAAGCAACTTGATAATTAGCGACTACTTTTATAACTGAAACGAACTGCAGATACAACAAATAAGGTTATTTGTATCTGATCTGCAGTTCGTTTCGGTACCTAATCGTACATTTGCGAAAAGCTTTTTGTTAATAATTTTGATTCATTGCATAATATAATCCATGTTCTTGATATTTCCAATGAACATTTTTGTTTCATTGGCCTCGAAAATTGACTGGTCGCGTGTATAAGGCTGAAACCTCTGACCTTACACTTCCAATGTCAATGTTATCTGATCCGCCTCCATAATGTTTATGAGCTTTGGGCGTAGCAGCATTTACTGAAAACTATATATTTGCCTATTATTAGTTTTCGTCGACATACAGAAACAGGAAATGAATGCCATGATGCTTTAGCTAAACTTTTCTTGTTTATTATTTGTTAGAATACGCAGACATTTAAATAGGTGTGTGCGAAATTTCCGTTGATTGCGGTTAAATATTTAGATAAGCTAAAGAATTAATAGCACATACTTGCAATCAAAGAAAGAACATAGACATAGACATTACAAATTCCTAATACTGTCTCCAGATAATGTAGCATCTTGTTGTTGAAAAAGACATAAATTAAACGGTTCTATTTAGTCCAATCCAATTAGGAAAGTTTCACATTGATCACCTTGCAAAAAACGAAGGCAATAAATAAGATACCTTTATAAATTATCCCCGTTCACACCCGAAAATGTCAGGTCAGCCACCTTTTATTACATGTGAAGCAAGGTCGGTCCAGTGTTCACTCTGTATGTTTAATGAATTTTGTGCCAATATTCGGGGCAACCTTCCTCAATCGTCTTGTTGTTATTTGAGCTAGTGGCCTCGGCATCGATCGTGTGCACCGTGCACTGTGCACCAGTGTGCCATGGACTTACGGATTACCGACACCTCGCCAAGGTATCTTTTAGTAGCGTTATTTGATGGGCAAATGTTTATTTCATCAGCAGTCTTCATTTTACAATACTACTTAATCAAAAGGTACTCAGAGAGCGGGAATAAGTTGTTTTTGATATATCCATTTGATTACGAGATAAGTAGATCGATTAACAATACCTACTGTCTTGTTATAGGATAGTCTTTGAAGCCAATAGAAGGCACTGTTCCATCTTCCAAAAAAACTCTTTTTTAATTGTTAGGAACACAACCTACACAAACCGTTTCTCTTGAACAATTTTCTTAATAAAATGACATCTATTCCATACGTTCTGTAAGGATTATTATTAAATTCTACTACCTAAGTATTTAAGTAGGTATACTTTGATTGATAAATTTTGAAATGTAACTTTTTCGCTGTATATCCAATTTATTTTTCAGGTTGTCCAATAAATTATTTAAAATGGTTGCAAATTGCTAAACCCACGATTTATCAATGCAATTTCAATAGTTCAATAACGCCCAATGTTCCCTTTATTCTTATAATAAAATAAATAGCATTTGAAAACCCAGACGGGGAGTAAATCATAGATTCTTTGATATATTTTTTGAGACATGACATTTGCACAAGTTTCACAGACGAATAATAATTTATTACTTTGCTTTAGCCGAGTAGAAAACAAAAGAATCTAATATTGTCTAGCATGATACAAACTTAATTAGCACGCAAAATACTTGTTGCTAATTATGAGAAGGATTAGGCTGTAGTCCGTGATTAGCCTTCATCTTACTAATCTCATTGAAAACAGCTTAGATACCTATAACTTACTTCAATAACTTTGATTGGTTCCTAAAATAAAAATACTAGTGAAATAATTATTTTCAATTTTTGCTGTCGTCTGCGTCTTTGCGGCCAGTTTTTATATCACGAAACTTCAAATACATTATCGATCAGAAATAATGACTGACTCATTAATAGTCATTGTTTTTAAACAGCATTTAAAGCAAAATCTGTAAACTAATAGTTGGCTATCATTCGTAATGGAACAAAAGTAGGAAAACACTGATTGTAGTAGAACTATCGGTTAACGATCGCCAATAAAACTCCGAAGAGCGGACGCAGCAGGATTAGCAATTAGGAGGGTCGCGTATGTGGAACTATGTTCCTAAGGATTGAAGGGACACAGAGGAGCTTATTCTCAAAACGAACGGAATTTGATTTAGTAGACGTACCAAGTATGTGTAGAGGTAAAATCAGTTTATCTAGTGCATATTAGTATATTGCACAGTTGTAATCATAATGTTAACATTAAAATAACTGTGCAATATGGAAAATGCTAAAAAAAATACAGAAAGATAATATTGCACAGTCGGTTATAAACCATCTAGGAAAGCGAGTAAACTAATTGGGTTTTCGAAATTTTAAAAGTTTCTGCGCGCTTGGTGGAACGTGGTATGTATAAAGCTACGTAAGCACTACTATGAAAAGCTCAAGTGTTCCACTTCCCCAACGAGTAAAATAACGAGTCATGTTAGTGTCGCCTGCGGAGGTAATAAAAACGGTTATAAAGTAATCAATACCACTTGCACAGCACTCTCATAATTGAGAATAAACAAAGATACAATTAATTACTAGCCGCATTAAACGGGTGATACGCTTCACAAGCGCATCAGCACGTGTTGGTACACAGTTTGTTTATGCTAATTGTGATCGCCGAATGAGTGCTCCACGAGCATAATGTGTGCGGTTCTCTGAACTAATAACGATTTAATACTTTGAAAACATGATGCATGTCCAATATAATTCGCTATAAAGCATTGTTTCATTAATTTCATCAAGTTCGTTAAATTAATGTATCGCTGCACATCATTCCAGCTATGTAGAAGTTTTATAATAACACTAAACTAGTGTGTGTACCTGCGATGATTTCGTTTCCCCAATCCCCTGGTAATTTCCCAAATTCCCATCTCAGTGCTGTCATGCGTTAACGAACTCTTGTGTAAAATTTAATGATTCTGGAATCTAAGATGTGTCAGTCAGTTGTAGTTTTATGAAGATTTATAGGTCATAATATAGCTTTATAGTTTTGACCCGAGTAAATTATATGACGTACTATTAAATAAAACCTACTATGACGTAGTTTCTGCTTGTGCTTAGGTATCAGACGATTCATACGGACGCAATAATGGTGTCGTCCATGACAGGGAAATCCTTGGGTGTATTAAGATGACATAACAACACATTACGTCTAAATAAACAGGACTAAATCGCAGGACTAAAGAGACTAGGTATATTATAGTTGGGAGAGGGAACCTCATTGTTTCTCCCAAAGGCTCCGGTAACACTTAATGGATTCTTGACACGCTCCAGCTCTCCGAGACATTGGACAGATACCCATTGTTTGCCATATTTGTGGAAGGCAACATTGTTTTGCTCTCGACAGGGCAGAGGTGAAAATATACACTCGGTAATTATGTTGTCAATCGATCACCTATAAGGTGCCTATAAATTATAGTCACACGCTACAAGTAAAAAAAGCTGCATTGATTGTAAATTATGACGTCAACTTGCTTTACTTTGTCGTTTTTATGAGATAGTTAGTTGTTTCATTTTTCACACTTGAGATCTGATTTCATTATTATATCAAGATACACATTGTGGCGGCCCTTTGAAGTCACCTAACATCATAAGTACCTACCTTAGTAAAAAATGCTTATTAATAAAGAAAATATCAGTCATAAAAAATTAAGTAGAGTCAAATATGATTTTAATGGTTTCTCCAATAGGTTTTTGTGCTGCTCTGTTGCTGCAAAGTTTAAAGCGAAATGTCAATTTAACATAATACATTGATATTTAACGACCCGGGTAGAATTGCTAGACTCAAGACATTAGATCGCGAGTCTTTAGGTTTCTAAACAGTTTTACCATAATCTGCCGTTCTTAAGGGGATATACTGAGTCGCTTTAGAAATTGTTCTAACGAACACCTTTTGAAGTGGATTATGAAATTGATCCTAAACAAACATACCACTGAACCGATTTTAGTGAAATTTGGTACACAGATAATCTACAGCCTGAAAAAAGGTCACAGGGTTGCTTTTAATGCGAAAAAGGACTGTAAAGGTTGAAATAGGGGAAAGTTATGAGTAATACCCAAACCACGCGGGTGAAGTCGCTGGCGAAAAGCTAGAAGCTAGTTTCTAGTAGTTCTAATAAAATCATCTCTGCTTTTTTAATGTGTACTAAAGATATCCTTTTTTTGTAATTGATTAAACATTTGTACTGCATTGCAAAGGATTATATTATTAATAGAACGATTCTAACTGGAAATGCAGCAAGGATATGGGCGTTGCAGTTCTGTTGGACAGAGTACGTGCCAAGGATATCCGGGATAGTGCGATGCACGTCCTGTAAAGTTCAGTAGGGCAACCAGAACTGTTTGAAACCATGCAGATGCTAAACAATAAAAAAAATAATCGTTTTATCAAGTAGGACATTATACAGGTAATTCTATTTTAGAAAAAAAAAACCTCATAGGTAATTATAAAATATCTTGCTGAAATCTGTAATTAAACTTCATCAGATTTAGCGGTTAATATTTACGTACTTAAGTATTTGTACTATTTTTGTAAAAACGTATAGTTATGTTTTTTTTATTTACAGGAAACTACATGAAATTGGGATGATTAAATGGAACAATCACTCAGAAATAACTTGCTGCAAACCGCCAAAATCCATACACAGTAAGTTATGATAAAAAGATACTTACGTCCGATACACACATGTACAACAAGTGTATTAGTAAAAATACCGTAGATGTATTATTTTTAGAGGTTATTCTGGGTTTGTACCTGTCAGATTTGAGGGTTTACGTAAAGCTTCTAGCAATCCTAGTGAAGGTATTAACATCTATAAAAAGTATTTACGTAGACATGAAAACAAGACAGAATATCTTCAACATTTTCTAAAGCAGGATTTTCTGAAGGATTTTATTTACTGCGGTCTGTGAATTCCGTGATACATATTGAAATGCAGAGCACTATTTCAGTGGAAGCGTAGGCTGGGATAGCAGGTACGGCGCAGGCTTCCGCCAAGGTCGATATCGCTACTTCCTGCAAGCTCGAAGCAGTTGGAGCTAGCTATTTTGTTACCACATGCGCTTCACGATTAAATTTTGTCGTCGCATATAACGTGATGAAACTATAACAAGAATCGAGAAATGAACCAAGGAAATTATGTCACGGGACGGATTAGTAGACACTTTAATGGACATCAAAATTACTAGCACAGGTATCATATTATGGGTAGTTTAGTATCAGCTTAATAGACGCTTAGCGTTTTGGAATACCTCCCTTGTGTACTATAATGTCACCGTTATTGACTGTAGTGTTCCTTTTTAACCATTAGCTTAAACTATGATTAGGATCAGTTAATTATAGTTTGAAGTACTGAACCGATAAAATGTTCCTGCTGGTTTTTATACCTAGTGATTTTTTTTCTTTTAAACTGCATTATTTATCGCTTGGCTGACTTGAGCTGATTAGACAAAATGTACATTTATTGTCTAAGTATCTAATAAATATACACAGGTATGTTTGAAGGTATTACACCTGTATTCCTCAAAGGGTGTAGAGTCTAATTTTACACCCACATCCCGCTGGTATGTTTAGTTCATGTTCTCAATATGGCCGGTACTGCCCCTTGTGGGGCATTTAAGACTTTCTGGGGTACTATTGCAATTAATCGAGCACAATTCCAAAACTCAGAATTTCTAGTGAAAATTCACCCAATTACACTGTGCTCGACCTGGGAATCGAACCGAGGAACTCAAGCGTAGCGCTCACAAGCACTAGGCTAATGAGGCAGTCATAAATAATAAAATTATAAATCTAATAAATATTTATTAGGTTATATTAGTATGTCTTTGGGTTGAAATGTCAGGGTTACATTATTTAATAATCGTTAATGTGTAATATTTATGTAATAGCCACTTTCATTTCACCTTTCATGTGCCATTGTAAATTTAAAAGGATCAATAAATATATCATGTCCAAATTATTAGGGATATCTGCGGTAACACGAATATCTAATGAATCGGTTCCAAAATTGACTTGAGAATTCTCCTAAAACGAAGGTAATTTTTTTTTGCTGTTGTCTAAAAAGATAAATCATGCAGGAACAAATATATGCAGGAAATAGACGAGGATATGACGCCAAACCTTTCCAGATCGTTCCAAGAGGTCGTCTAAGGAATAATGCATTAGGAAGATTTATACGTTCATTAGCATTCGTGCAGGTACGCCGTCAATGTCATACGATAATCTGTGATGCCGCTTACATCTATAAGTGCCCCGAGACCCGAGCGCACGGGGCATGAGGTGTGCATCGAATACCTTCCGTTCAAGGTGGAGGCTGAACTTTGCCCTTATTATACGAATATTAGGATACAAGGAAAAACAAGACGTAAAGATTCTAATACCAGACCTTACGATGCATGGTATAAAATGTGCATTTTTGCAGCCTCAGCACTTCACAAGTGGCTGAGCAGTGGTCAAATTCGGTACAAAGATAGGGCCATAAATAATATTTGCGCATTCCATTTTTTAACGTGACCTAGGGGCTAGACAAGTTGCAATTTGAAATTCGAATCGACAAACGAATAAAATACATGTAGATGACATTAGTGACAGCCCGAGTAGTCGAAAGCTTGTCATTGCATAGTGTAATAAATTCTCAATGTGTCATTTTCAAACATTTGTTTCTATTCGTTTGTCGATTCGAATGTAAAATTGCAACTTGTCTGCAGGCCCTGCGCAGGTAAACTTCAGAGAAGCGTTTCATACTTTAGGCTGTCGATTGTTAATTATAATGACGGTAATCAGCATTCAGTCAGTAACGTTAGTTGCGGACGGATATAGCGATCGGCCCGCACCGATAGTACTGCCCTCGACGGTACACTGCTCACTGATATTTATGGACCAATTTGCCATTGTCAATGTTTGCATTCCATTAACATAAGGAAAACTTTATGTGGACAAACTGTTACGTATTTGCCTAAACGTCTTGTCTAGAGAATATAAGGGTATGCCATTAGTCTTGATTGTCAAATGTCAAAGATTAAAGAGATTTGATGGCTTCATCAAATATACGAGCGACATTCTATGTATTCGTAAAAGAAATTAGATCAAATTTTTGACCAAATATTGTATTTGACCAGTGGCATACCGACCGTTATATATGTATATAAAAACTGAAGAGATTCAATCTGAAATGTTAAATATACCAAGTTATAATATTTCAACAAATAAACGATGTTACATCAGAAAATTGTACATTTTTCATGCCATGAGTTCGGGAATTGGGACGACAAATTTTCGTCGCCGGATCCTAACAAATTCGATTTTATCTGAGTCGACGTTACTCGTGCCTGGCGTCTAAGCAATATCAATTTGTGACCAATAAACTAAAGATTGCATGTGTTCATAATGTAGGATTACGAGGATTTCTACAATATTGAAGCAACATCTGTTCCGTCTTGATAAGAAAAAGCTTGGCGAAAAATATTACTTAGTACCTACAAGTAATGAAAAATTTACTATACGATAAACTTGGGGTTGATTGGAGTTATCTAAGTTCTATTTTATGTTTGGTTACTGAAACTTATACGTAAGTAGTTATAAAGTTTTATAATTTTAAAGAAAAAAATAACATAAATCTTTCAAAGTGTTTTTTTTATTAATAAGACGATATAAAAACAAGGTAAGTATCACTTTAAGGTGCGAACGAAAATTATTACTAGCTTGAGCTTTACTTTGCGCAATGCTTTTAGTATAACAAATAGGTACGTATCTATAGAGTGGACATTGATTAACTGCATCAGTGATAATTTATGTATGTAGTTAAAGCAAAGACGAATTCCGTCAGATTGTAGTTTGTCATAACAAATATACTTTTGATAACTGCTGACGTCAACAGCTTGCTTTGTTTCGTATTACGGTAACATAGTATAGTTGCTAGTGCAGCCCATGCGTACTTAGTACCTATTACCTATTACCTAACAGCTGTACAGGTATTCCGAAGTGTTATTTTCGTATCATCATTCCTGTTAGTTGCTCTTTTAGCAAAAGATACCGCTTTGGTATTATTTCGGAAATATTTTTCTTGCATTGTCAACTATGTCTATCTTCAATAATATAGTAGGAACACTTATGTACAAAAATTCTGATGTGTCTCCTTTGAAATATTTTTATTTAAAACGAAGTGCCATCATAAATTCATGAAGATTCATTATTATTTAAAAATACGCGAACTCGTTAATGCTACGTCCTTTGTTGATGCGAATAGTAAATGTCAGCAAAAGCAAAAACTAGAGTGTGGAGCGTCGAGGTTCGTTATGTGAACTTATGTGAGTACGTGAGCTCTCGCTAAATTGCTATCCGTATGCACTGACTGACATTGCTTTGATGGTGTTATACATCATGAAACGAATTATTGCGAATGCATAGTGTTGCAAAATTCTTAGGCTTGGCTTTGATGTCGGGATCATTAATTGTATCTCTATATTTATTATTTGACGTGACGTTTCCGTAGTAGAGGAAGTACGGAAGGAAATTGTTCCACGAAGATTCGGTTGATGGCACGTTGTTCTACGTGAAAAAAGAAGAAAACGCATTAACATCTTCGCTCCCAGAAGTCGATAAATGAATTTTAATGGGTAGGTATTGAAACTGTCCTCTTATATAAACAAACTATATTATATAAACTGGACGTAGTCCCGGTATTGTCAGTCACTGGCGCCACATAATTTTGAAGAAAAGAAAAAGAGAACGCACTTCCACTCTCGCTCTCGCCCAGCCTCTGCAACTCTATGGCTTCATTAAGTTTATAGTGATTTATTGATTTTACAACATAGGGCTCAGAATCTGTAATTTTGACCAATAATCATGTATTATGCGTAGTGGCATAAACATATTGGTAAAACATAATAGGTTTATGTATGCAACATTTCTCAATGCCTCTTCACCTATTACAATGTGCTTGTTATCGTTTCGCTAATCTCGACCATTAGAGGAATTTTGATGCTAAATTCGCCATGAAGTACAGCTGAAGGACGCTGAAGAAGGTTTAGCTTTGTAAATTATTACTTTGCGGCAAGGGGGAGCCGGGGCAAGGTAACCTGCGAGGCTATTACCTTCAGGGAGCCGCTTTGATAGTAAAATAATTTGTATTTCTGCTGCTCAGTTTTCCACAAAGGGGGAGCAATGGCCTCGCTGACGTCGATACAGGCTATTTACGTCCAAGATTGAATGGTAGCTGTCAAATAGGAGATTAGCAGACATATGCAACGCACTTGTATCTGATATATTGCACGTTGCTTAGTGCACAACACTTTAGCTTATTGCGCTCGCAAATATAATATTGTTTGTATTCTTTGACCCGCTTATGTAAATTGAAAGCAATTGTGGCGAAATGAGGGAATTAACGATATGTTCCATTAAATTATACGACATAAATGGACATCGTTGGTGACGAAACTGCGTGGGAGTCAACATTAATGCGATTATAATGTCTTCTCGCCTTTTCCTTGATTCGGCCTTGTCTGGACAAAATGAACGGGGGAAAAGAATGACAAAATGTACATGCACACTTACATACATAGTGGGACATCTACGAGTATGTATAGGCGAAGTCAGGATCCTATTAACGTTGCTATCGGTTTATATAAACTTATATTTAGGGCCTGTTCCGCGACCTCTGGATAGCTGCTCACTATCGGATAGATTAAAAAATGGGATAAAATTAGTATAAAATTTCACTGACACTTAACAAGGTGGCGAGAGGGGCCCTATTACATTATCACAATCGACGCGCTAAGAGAAAGAAGTAGGTAATTTAAAAAAACATAATTTGCAAAATGAAACACCACTTCGTTTGCATAAGCTTTCTTACATTCTGATAAACTGCCGAAATGATTGCAAAAATGCACCTACAACTAATTATTTTGTAAAAAAAA
Source organism: Acronicta psi (assembly GCA_946251955.1). Classification (NCBI taxonomy): domain Eukaryota; kingdom Metazoa; phylum Arthropoda; class Insecta; order Lepidoptera; family Noctuidae; genus Acronicta; species Acronicta psi. The sequence goes on along the minus strand of OX276472.1, from coordinate 6,333,157 downwards.
AAAAAAGCAATACACCACAGCCATTGTAGGTGTACGAAAGAAAAACCCAGAACATATTACGGCAAAGATAATTAGATTAGTTTAATAAAAGAAGTTCGTCACAGCCTAGACAGGGTGTCTGGTTTATGACCCATTTCCACGGAATTTACTTTTTCTATCTATGTGAGACAAATTACAACAGCCAAAACAAGAAGTATACACAATAGTTCTTCATGTACGAGTTTAAGACGCTTTATACTTTTTATTATTCTGGCATAAACAGGGATCATTTTCCATAAAGGTGCATACATACGGCGCATTATGACCTATTCATATGAAACAATGAAAATACTGTTTTTTACAAATTTATTAGTAGTAAACTCGAATTAGTTATTTCATTATAATCTAAGTTTCTAGTAGACGTCGCGTAGCTGTCTCGTAGACGCCGCGTAGCTGTTTCGTAGACGCCGCGTAGCTGTTTCGTAGACGTCGAGTAGCTGTCTCGTAGACGTCGCGTAGCCGTCTCGTAGACGCCGCGTAGCTGTCTCGAAGACGTCGCGTAGCCGTCTCGTAGACGCCGCGTAGCTGTCTCGTAGACGCCGCGTAGCTGTTTCGTAGACGTCGCGTAGCCGTTTCGTAGACGCCACGTAGCTGTTTCGTAGACGCCGCGTAGCCGTCTCGTAGACGCCGCGTAGCTGTTTCGTAGTCAATTACATCTGTAGGCATAGATTTTTTCTGACACAATACAAATTGCCTTTACATATTTTATATGTTTTTAAATAGCATAATTCAATCACATGATCGAATAATGTCAAAATTAAAACCTATTTATGTATTTTAATTTTGGGAAATTGTTTTCGGCGTTATTTGCTACTTTACTATTAAAATGATACCTAGGAGGAACTTCCTACCGTGTACTTATATTTCTTTTGAATACCCATGAAAAGATGACTGCCTAGGTATATAATTATTTAAAAGTTTGTATTCACATTCTCTTCTTGCATTGTTGATGAAAGGTCTCCTGAAGGAACATAAAAACGTTTTCGTGGAATTCTTTGTGCGTCCCGTGGATCTCATCCGAAAAATGAACGTAAATAGCAAAATGTCTTTATTTTTTAATTATTATTATTATTTTTAATAAAGAGAAAAAAAAGTAATTAGGGTAAAGGACCCTATTGCTGACACCCCCCCAATTTATTGACATCCTTTTGTTATTTTTAAAATATAAGGAAACTTGGCAACCCAAGAGTGATATTTATTAAAATTATTTTAAGTAGTTCATTTTTTTATGCCATTGTTAACACCAATCAGTCAAAAGAACTAAAATGCTGCCAAAACAGCAGATACAAACAGTACAATCGGTGTGTCAGGGAGAGAAAGTTGGTTTTCTTAGATTTTCGATAAGGGAAGCGTTCATTTTAATCATGTTAAAATATTAAAAAAATCGAATACCTTTCTTTGAATGTTGTGTTAAACTAATATTGAAGGTTAAAATAACGGATTTCAATGGTTATTTCTCCATTAACTGTGTTCGTTGAATATTTACAAGGTGTCAATTTTTGGTATCTTGAAAATAGTGTAATTCCAATTTATTGACATCCATGTCAATAATTGGAATTTTTAAGTTAGTTTTTAAGGAGGTTCATTCAATTATCAGTACTTAGTTTATGACTTAGTACAAAATTACTAATTAGATTTAAGTCAAAATACACCTTTATTCCAAATTTTGACATGGGTGTCAAATTAATATAACTACTTATAATCATCAGTGTTGGTAATTGGGCAAGGCTATGTCAATAATTGGAATAAAATAAAGACATTCTACTAATCAGAGTATATTGACGCCGTCTGTGGTCTAGTGGTTCGAGTTCGAGAGACTGCTGATCACGAGGTTGTGGGTTCGATTCCCACAGGACACATAAATGAAAAAAAATAAAAATGACCTCTTTCATACGCTTTAATGTGCGAACTAATTTTCAAAATGATCTTTAGTTGTATCAATTTTCATTTAACATTATCATTTAGGATCTATTTAGTGATTCTATGATAATTTATCCCAGTAAGCGTCGTTTGTACACCAAGTGTACTAAAAATTTGACGATTTTTTTATCATGGAAATTCGTAAATACTATATTTTTCCTGCTCTTATTTGAAAAAAATGAAGGAAAACGAAAAGGATGGTGATAATAGTCATATATGCACCCTCATACTGCGCATGTTCGCATAGGTTGCATTCATTATCATGGGAAAGGTTAAACACAGGTTATTAAATGAAACAAAAAACCCGACTGCGTAAAAAGTACTAACTAAAAATCTAAAAACAAGCTCTGTGATGTTGGAAAATGTTTTGCAGGCGGGACAAGCTGTTCGTTCATAAACAAACAATTCCTTGCTTGTCCCGCCTGCAAAACATTTAATAGGTATTAAGAAAATTGCTACAATAAAAAGGTGTCAATAAATTGGCACAACACCTGACGATAATAGGGAAAAATGTGTCAATTTTTGGGTAAATCATACTAATTCAATAAAACTTGAAAAAATAACACCAAATATCATTTATATAAAAATTTTGTTTATCGGCAAGAAACTACATTAATTGCTCTATTATTTTTAAACTGATATCTAACGGGCAATACCGTAAAATGTCAGATATCAAACCATTTTGATACGACAGCCCTTAAAGTGTCAATAATTGGGTATCTTACCCTAACTGGTCATACTCGTACAATGTTGTCATTAGAAATTAGCACTGGCAGACAAGACGACGCTGCGCCCGCCGCTGTCATCAGAATAATAAAATATCCTTTGTAAGTTTTCGTAGTTTTTAGGGTTCCGTATCTGAAGGGTGCCAACGGGACCTTAATACTGAGCCTCCTCTGTTCATCCGGCCTGTCCGTCTGTCTGTCAACCAGCTGTATCTCATGAACCGTAATAGGTAGAGTTGAAATTTTCAGTTTCTACTTCTAGTGCACTATAACGACAAATACTCATTTTATTCTTTTGAACCCTTTAAGAGCGGGTTCTGCCTTAAACTCATTAATGCTCACTGGCCCAGTCCTCAGTTTGTCACCAAAAAACGTACTTTTTAATTATGCATAGGAATATGGTTGATTTTGTATTTTCTATGAATAATAAAATAATATTTTTTACCCCCACGAACGTAACAATAAAAAAAATGTAATTAGAATTGTTTGTATTTCATTCATCCAATTCATTATTACACTACCATTCAAAGAAGGCGTGCATCCCTCCCCCCACACACCGCACCGGCCCCCGCGAGCCCCGCGTCACGAAATATCCGACCAAACGAACGACGCGCCGCGCGGCCCGGCCCGCCAGTCATCGAGCGGCGGTCTTGGGAGATGCTATTGAAGAGAAAAAAATATAACATAACGGTGTTAATCTGACATGCGCGTAGTTGTTGCTTTAAATTGTGACTAAAAACAAACGAACCAATTGGATTTCAGTGATCGAACAAAGTGACAGTGCAGTGTTGACACTAAATCGGCTGCAAGTTCGCTTATTCCGCGTATGTTTTAACCGATTGGTGCAGTGTTTATGTTGGGTGCGCGCCGCCCGTTCCGTCCGGCGTGCTGGAGGGACGTCGCCCTCGAGGATTCCTATTAGAGGTAAGGCGCTAAGATGTTGATGATTTTAGCTTTTGTTTGTGTACGCGCCAACATCTACGGTGAACAACAATGAGCATCGCGCGGCTTAGAACGGTAAACCGTGATTTATAGACAACTGAAAGCCGGTTTCTACCCCACACAACATGAGACGAGGATGGCTTCAAATAAATCCGGTTTTTACTTATTATTATGCATAAAAATAACAATAAAAGTGATATAGGCAACAACATAACACTGTTACGTACAGCAACCCTTAATGATATTTTCGGGGATCTTAAAACTTCGTTTACCTATAACTTTACTGATGTACAATACACATTACAATGTTAACTGAAGACCAAAATAAACGAAAGTATTGCGTATCATAAAATGTTAACATAGATATTGTGTTTGTGGTGTACCTATAAATTGATTAACGGGGTTAAGTCACCAAAAATCGGACAGCTACTGTAACTTATTGTTAGGTATTTACATTTTCGAAATATGCAATGAAAAATATTATTTAATTAAAATGTAAAGGATTCGCACCTAACATGTTGAAAGCAAATATGTAGGTAGGTAGGTTCATACACGAGGGTATTTTTTTTTTCATTTCACTTTTGTTCAAGGAATAACCTAATTCAACATTGACCTAATTAACAAAATCCTACCTACTGCTAGCAACTGCCTATCCACCCTTTGGGTCGGGGTCACAGGCTCGAAATGTATTAATACAAATAAGTAAAAACAATAGAAAAAAAATAGATAGCGTAAGTACAGTCAGGAGCATAAATTTAATATGTTATAGGTATTATAGAAAAAATATGGTAGCGTACAGTCAGGAGCATAAATATGAGGTATTGGTATACCTATTCGGGTGTTAGAAAAATAGAAACTGACAGTTTTACACTATTTTATCTGTGGTTCCACTTTCAATAAACAATAATGTAGGTAGGTAGTAAACTGAACATTATAATTTCTGGAATTATTTTTATACAAAGTACTTTTACAGATATTAATTATCTACACATGTTTTTATCGATACTATTTTAATTAACATTATAATATTAATAAAGGAGCACACTAAAGTAGATAACTAAATGAATCGATAAAATAATTAAAAAACCGAATTTGGGTGTTGTCGGAATAAAGTGATTTGTTCCGTATCAATGATAACAGGATTATCCGTGAGTGTTATTGGCGTATCTTATGTATGCTGCAACAGACGGTTGGTAGGCGGGCGCCGAGAGCGTAACCCAGTTTCACGGGTCACGCAGACGCTGCTCAGTCCTCAGTTCACCCGGCGAAATGCTTATTCGCTTGACAACATAGACACAAGCCTATTATTGTCGCACCTACATAATTGTAATAAATACAATGTCTTTTAATGGGGATATTATTATAATATTTTGTTTTTGTCAAAGGTTGGCACAAAATAATTTGTTTCAATTTCTGAGTAAAATTACCTACTTGAACTTTGTCCTTCTTGTTTTTGGCATAATTTATGTTTAATTTATCCGCTTATGAATATATACTTACAGTGGTGTTTTATTTGTCTACCAAATATTTAGAATAAAAAAAACGTTATAGGTAACCTATATTTAAAAACAAGATGGTGAATTTTGTACACGCAGGTATCTACCAAATATCGAGCACTAAGTATGTATACCAATTAATATTATTATTAGAAAAACATTAAGCAATGGCAGAATTTTAATTAAAATTTGATTTTCTTTTGGGTATAGTCCTGGCTTCCATTGTTGTTATCCCATTTTATAAATAATTTATAATTATACTTAATAAAATTGTCAATGTAGACATTGTAAATAACATTAAAACACAAGTTTTTGGGACATAAGATTAAGAATATTTTGATATGAGAAGATTAAATAGTTACGCGCGATAGAATGGGAACAATAAAATACGAATGATGAAGTCATTGGCCACGATGCGTGCATGATGTAAGCAATTTCTGGCCAGTCTGGGTCTCTCAAGATAACAGGTTTGGTCATGCCGATTCTTCTCTCATTTATTATTCGGAAAATGGTAAATGGCTTTGTCATAGACCTCGCGTACAACATAAAAAGTGTCAAGTTTTTTATTTTGTACATAGCTGAGGATGAGGTGTTTAGCCGATAAAAGCACTTTTAAGAGCATGCAAGCAAAATGGCGATCGCTAAGCGGCAAGCACTGTCAACGGTCTCAATTGCTAAATTAATGACAGTTATTGTCTAATTCGTTTGTCAGCATTTGAAAGCGCTTTAAGAGCTTTTATCGGCAATACACAGTACACACCCATTGATTGATGCAGCCTAAAGGAAAAGTAATGCAAGTAAACGAAGGATAATAATAGGTTGGTTTACCCTAAGAATGAAATGTAGCGCCAACAGAATAAGAAATACTTACTGCGAAAATAAACTAAGTACACGACAATTCGAAAAGCTGATTACTTTTTAGTAAAACGCATATAAGAAGTACCTAAATGTACGGTATAAACATGATGCAAGGTTTCCCTGAAGCATTAGGTTGGGAGCGGCTCGTGCGCAACGTCAACACAGCTTGTTTAAAAACAAAACCAAATTAAATGATTCATTGAGTCGAATGTCAATGGTGTTGCTAGAAACAGCTAGCGGCATGTAATAACAACAGTAAACCATGTAAAATTGTGGCTAAATCCGGTTTAGGCGGTAAAGTTTATGTTCATTCGTTATTTTACGCCTGGGTATTCTGAAAATAACATCATGGAGGGCTCTTCGACGAATGAAATCAGCATGCAGAGCGACGTCATCTTAGACTGGAAAGACAAAATCAATCAATCTTGGAAAACAAAATCATTGCCTGAACAATTTTTTGGGAATAAAATAATATTGTAACCAACATTTTTTGAAAGGAGTGTCTATGGAGTTTCTTGACGGCTCTTCTCCATAAGATCCACTTTTTGGAACCGTGCAACTAGTTTGACTTTTCGAAAGTACCTACACTACCTACCTATTGATATGGTCTAGTTGAAATAAAACATTTGACTTTGGGTGTGGAAATACTGTACTAGCAGGTCATAGTTGGGAAAAGGTTGAGATGGTGATTCATAATACATAGTTACATTTAACCAATTAATTTGTAGAGTTAATAACCGTTAAATAGCACAGTCTATTTATCACCTGAGTGCACTGCGAACCGTTCTATTATCGAATGGTTAACAGTGTTGGTCGATAAATTGCCGTTAATTTTCATATAGAAATGGAAACGAACATTCAGAACCACACGCGTCAAATTAAATTTTAAATTCTGTTATCAATTTGCATATTTTAAGCTCTGTGCAATTCCATCGTGAAAGCAATATGCCGTGAAATTGTGTTGCAACGTAATAGATATTTGATAGCATGTCGCCTACTCGATAAACTGTGAAAAAACTCGATCAGTCTCAGTTGTAGAGCGGTGTATTTGAGCCCGCTTTATTGCTTCGCTGGCTGGCTGCATCCGGCTCGTAAAATTTTAAATGTTTGCCTTCTGTACCACAACAGGCTTATTTAGACCTTACATGGCGTTTCGTAATATTTTTGATGGCAATTTAAGTACCGACAGTTTTAATTATATTTGCCATTACCCTCCGTATACAGTAAAGTAAATTATCAAACATTGCAGAATGCATGCAAAACTTCATTAGGTCTACGCAACATAAAAACGTTTTTGGTTTTATAAGTGTTAACATAATTGTAAGTTATGGGATTAATTACCCTTGATTACGTTTTAATTTGCGTAAGCGTGAAGTAATTCCGATAAGTTTATATTTGGGGTAAAAACTTTTTACTGCTTACCCAAATACAGCGTGTACTTACGTTAAATAAATGGCTTACTTTATCTTTACGCCCATATTCAATTTGAGCATTCACTTAACACTACCTAATAATCGAGGTTAAATAAAATGTGTAAATGTGTGATAATCCTTTAGTTGGTAAATATAAAAAATATTAACCAGTTCAGTTTAGTTTGTAAAACAATGTTTTTTTTCATTTCGTTTTAGTATTCAATTCTAACGAGATAAAACAATACCTACGTACGTAAGAAATAGTGTTTCCATTCCTCTAACTAAATTTTTAGGTGCATAGTAGGTAATTTTGAACAGCATAGATAGGCATACTACAGTCCACCGCCATGTTATGACCCCTGTAACAAGACATGAGAAATTATAGAAAAATGCAATATATTTTTTTTTGTTTGCGGCCAATGAGGCAACTTAACATATTGTATGTCCAAATATAAAGTTGTTGTCTAAAGAAAACATTTTTTTTTATGTTTATGTTTGACATACAAGCTTGAGATGACCTCCAGTACTGGATCGCCTTGTAACTGAGAACATTTTTTGTTAACTTAATTCAGTGACACTAGTGCATGGTTCCGTATACATAAACCCATTGTCAATAGAGTACAGTTCTCGCCAAACTTATTGTCCGGGCTGAAGTTGGCACGAGCTAACTTTAACCTGACCGTAAAAATCGGAAAAAGGAAAATATTGGGTTGTAATAAATAAAAACGAAAACTCAAGCCGTAGGCTATCGTTTTAAATAATTTTAATTCAATATCTTGACGCACACCAAAAATACCAACATTATATAAAATATTGCTACCAACCTAAGTATAACCGAAATAGGTCAGAAACCTATACGATCTTAAACTAGTTGCCAAGAATATTTATTTATGAAACTAATAAGAAGCTACACGAACTCCAGAAAACTGGTATTACTTTTCTTATCTTTAACTTTTGATTGTTGAGTTTGGACTTGAAGCTTACTCACGTAGTCCAAGTATTCTTTGTGAACTTAATCTAAGAGCTGGATTATACTTTTCGTATAGAAAAAGTAGCGTAACATCTTGCATAAATATCGGATGTAGACCGTAGATTATGCTAGTACTAGGTTTTGGTACGTAAACAACTGCAGCCAAATCAACCTCACTATGGAACCGGAATCCAGAATTTAGTAATACGCAACCAAAGGTAATGTGGCGTCAGCTTCAACTGTTGTCATTGGCAGCTATAAATTGGGACCACACTGAATACATTGCACTCATTAACCCAATTCGCAGTTGCGTATGGTCAAATATCAAGTGTTATATTGTCTGCCTGTACGAATTTTATCTCTATTTTTACAATTTAATACAGATATACGATTAGACAAATATACCATCACGCCTGTATTCCCTGAAGGGTTAGCTAGAGATGTACTCGAAGGTGTGTGATTTCACTTGTTCGCTGGTATGTTGAGGTCCCTTTAACGGTGACGAACTGATGATGTAGGAGTCTATTTTCATTAACTGGGCAGAAATCCCAGCTCTGAGAAACGCAATTGCACTTTGCTGGACTTGGAAATCGAATCCAGGACCTCTAGCGTACCACCTACAATTTAAGAAAGCTACTTCACTACCTGTAAAGTTACATAATATTCTTATACCAAGTTCCGATAGCAAAAGGTACCAAAGGAAAATGTAAGAGCTTTATTAAAATATTCATTATATGCACGAAGTTTATGGCTGATCTCAGCAAAGTCGAATGAAGAAGCTGCCGCAACAGTTTAGGAAGTTTATCTTGAAGGTATGCGAACAATTGGAAAGGTAACATAAACATTTCAGGTGCTTATGGAATTATTTATGTCCTTAAGACGTAACCGTACGCAGATTAACTTCGACACTGTTTTTGACTTACGGTGCCGTCAAAATAAAATATTATGTTTTTAGCATAGAATAGGTATTTAGCATCATAAACAAAACGCAATTAAGTTGAATTTAGAACGAATTTATTTTGTTTTCCTTGCGATTAAATTACTATATTCAAAAGAGCTGCTTAAATCGGTCAGGAGATTGTAAAACATTTATTAGATACTCTAACTAATGTATTCCGGACGCGACGCTAATTTAATTCACGGTACGTTCTTCCGTTGATTTGCATTTTGGTAATAATGAAGACAATAACTGAATTAAATGATTGATCCGTATCGATAGCTTTGCACAATTCTCTGATGTCGCAATATTACCTATAATTTAAAAAGCAAAAATAAATAAAAAGACTAAATAAGGGCAGACAACCTAAAATGTCATTACTTACTAAATTTATTTTTATTATTTAACAAGTCAACCAAGTTACAGAACTCCGAAAAAGCGTTTATTTAAATAACGACAGCTGAAAATATATTAGATTTTATACGACGAAGATGGTTTAAGGGAAAGTAATTTTATGTTAATAAAAGTGGAAGTTTTTTTTCATTAAGTACATGTTATTGTTATGTCTTGGCGTCGCGTCGGTCTCGGACTAAATACCATCGTGGGAAGTTGAATGATGCCGAGAGCTATTAAACTAAGCAATAATATACCAAACATAGTAAATTAGACGTAAATGAAAAATAATGAAAACATGGTTGTCTTGAATTTGTAGGTAATTATATTTTCTAGTTTAACTGTAAATTCCTTACAAGTTTAAGTAATTACAAGTTCGACTACTCACAGCAAGTTTTCGTAGCAATTGCTCTCGTGTATCCTTTGCCAGACAAATTTAGACGAGATTTAAAAATATAGAAATCATACCACACATAAACTTTGACTACAATTGTATCAACAATACAGTTGGTCTAACATTCCAACATAGATGAACCGATTTATGGTTCAAATTTCGACCAAAGAGATTTTATTATCTGTAGCGATGGAACAAATAACTAGATTTAGGTGATCGTAAACGAATACGATACATTTTAATTACGTGACTGTAGACATTAACGTAACGTAGACACAACAAATTAAGAGTACCAACATTTTTTAATGAAGTTTTACGATTAACCAGAGTTTACGCGGTTAATTCCGATGCGGTATAAGCAAGACAAATAGAGGGATCACCAGTAAGTGGACCAAAGATAAGCATTACAAGATAATTACTTCGTGCGCAGCTTCATTACGCCTTCATTGTTTAAAGTAGATAATGGAATGTCTAATTGATTAACTGTTTTTTTTTGTACACCAGTATGCGCTGTTTTAATTACATTGAACTGTTGGTATCGGAATAACATCGGTATTTGATAGGCCCAAGGGTCAAGGGTTGACATGAAGTTGAATTGGACAAAAACAATTAAGTACCTATTATAAAATCAAGTTTGGTCGTCATAAAATTATTATTTTTCTTTTGAGTTATAGATTATCGATACTACTGTTACCTTTATAGCAACTTCTTCGCTTTCATTTCCTTTAAAATTTCAAATCGCAATTCGCATATTATAATAAAATGGTATCATAATATTATTCGTTCATTTTATACTATTTTGAAAAGCAGCCGCAGGTTATTGCGGTAACGAATACCTTTTATTAAGAAAGCCTTCCATCGACGTTTGTTAAGAATAATGATGTGAGAAAATCGAAATGTGGAAAACCGTTTAGCATTTACGCTAACCATTATAGTAATGTCTGCCTGTGAATGTGTACAGTTGTTTATTTGTGGTATACATGAGAACTTAGTGCGAATTAAAAACAAATACGTATTTTAGACAAGATGTGCGAAATTTAGTGCCTCTTTGACGAAAATCGTATTAACATGTGTTGTGCTGTACATCCAAAATCCAATGTATTTATTTGTGAACATACTTTTTGGTATGAATGTGTAGATATTTTCAATTTAATTTTCGAATTATTATTAATATATCGCCTTCCAAAGTATAAAAAAGAGGTGAAAATTCAAATGATAAAACGATATAATGATATAAGATAATTTTCAATTTATTATACGATTATATATTTTATTTAGTTTAGTTTTTTTGTAATGTCATTTCTTCTTTAACTTACTTTGTTCACCCAGCTAAACTATAAGTGCATGCTGTAACCTTGTCTAATTAGAGGAACACATTATTATAAAACTATGTACCTATTTTTATATTTAATGTATTGTGTGTATCCTATGTTGATGGTCCATAATAAATAAATAAATATTATTAACAGCCTGTTTCACAGCTTACCTAATGATAAAATAAGTTTTCCTCAAATTAGCTGGCAGATAATTTCATACAACTTTTGTTTCATTTTTGAATTTATTCGGCGATTAGCAGCTTTCCAGAGGTCCTAATTATTTTTAAGTATTTTACTAACTGAATTTAAGTGACTAATACAGTTTAAACGATAACGATAAAAAATATGCAAAGAAACACGTTCAATACTTAGTTAATTTGTCAGCTAGAAATATCAAGTGATTATGATTAGAATAAATTTTACCTTAATTGATTCTTATATATAGGTTAAATGCATTTACCGGTTATAAATGTGTGATTTTCGATAAAATATAAGTGTCAAATAGCTGTGACATAATTAGAGCCTAGTATATTAAAGACCATTTTATTGACAGCTAACCAGTTGGGCAGTTAATCCGTTTAGCGGTGGCGACATGGTTAATAACCGTAGTTGTATAAGTGTGTTATTTTAATTAGATACGTTGAAGTGGGTTTAGTAATGACGGTCACCTGTCACCACTATGCGGTGCGGTTATTTATTGGCTAATTATGTTACTAATTGCTTATTATATACAAATAAACATTTTATTTACGTAACAACAATGTGATCGCCGAAAGAATATTAATGAATGTGATCGATCAATTTCTGGGGTACGTAAATAATATGTAGTCAGAGGCCTGTTTCCCCACCTCTGGATAGCCGCTAACCGCCTAATAAAATTCGAAAATGGAACAAAATTTGTATAAAATTATCTGCCAAATAATTTAACAAGAACTTATCAGGAGGTAGTGAAACACGCCCTAAGTAATTGTTTCCTATTAGATTTTATTTTGACTGTGTTGGAGCAAGTAGATTTATTTTTACAAAAGATTTGTAGGTTAAGAGTCTTTGAACCATACAATAATAAATCGTGTTTAGCCGTATGAAAACGAATGAATGTGGGTTTGCAATCCGAACATTTAAACTTCAATAAATATGGAGTATGTACCATATTTATTAAATTTTGAATAGGAATATATGAAATCCAGAAGCACAGATTAGCTAATGTTAGTAATATTATGTGACTAGAACTTACACAACTATCAATATTGTGTGAAATTCAAACATATCTTATATTGCATGTTTTATATTAAACGTTTTGAAAAAAAAAAACCTGATTTTAGCATGAAACGGTTGCAGAAGGTTCAAAACGAAGCGAAAAAACCTTGTATAAATACCTATTTTTTTACTTAGGTACTATGAGATGAGAATATTGCTACACCCCGGAAGTTTGTGTACATCTAAGTAACTAAAGAAAAAATATCGGTATCTACGTCAGTTCATAATGTTATGCGATAAGAAAGATCAACGTACTGTTGTTATACATTGTAGTAACCTGAATCAGATGTTCTCTCATAGTTTTTGTAAGGTAATGTAACGAAGATTATAATTTGAGAGGTGTCGTTGGCCACTCGGCTAGGGGGTCAATGAAAGGACAAGTTTACAATACAAAGAAAAACTAGTTTTACTAGCCATCGGATCTCAAAAATTTTGAGTACTAGCCAAGCCGGTGTCGCACAGCGTCGCAGGGTGAGCAAACAGCCATGTCAAGTCAACAGTATCATATTTTATTTGTTATGGTGCAAAAAGCGCCAAAATTTCATTTGTTTCTAAAATTAACGTATGCAAAATATATACGGAATGTGTCGTTGCGATAAGATTTATTCAAGGTTAATAATGATCTAACAAAAAATATTTATATACACCAAGTACTTATAGTCTAAAATAGAATGAAAAAATAAACAGTCTAAAGATAATTTATCTTTTGGGGACTAGAAATACTCGTACATAAGTAATTGACGGATTAACGTAAGTAGAGTGAATTTAAGATTAATTACCTCGTGTTTAATATTTATGTAACTGGATTTAGTTGCTTTTAATAATTTAGATCGACAATGTGGGCGTGAGCTTTTGCGTGATAAATTATTTTTGTAGACGGAAGCAATGTTATTGCACTATGAATATCCCTAGTATTTATTCATATGTCGAGGTGACAGAGTCTATTTTAGTGTGGCCATCCAGCGCTGGCCTGAAATGACGGATTCCCGTGTACAAACAGAACGATTTAGCATTCCCGCGCGAAAACATTCAGTAATAGTTCTCAGTCGTCTCTTGATGATGATATTGCCCATGCAGCCATAAATATGTAGACGTTTAATTTGTTCGAATGTAATATGGTCACGACAGGTTCTATATCCGCGTCAGTTATTAACGTTGTTGTAAAAAAAAAAAAGTTTTATTGCAGAAACTTGTACAACTTTTACAGTAAATCTTACATAGAGACCTCCTGTAACAACCAAAGAGTTCAATAAATATAATGAATAGCCTCTTAATTTTGTAGAAGGGTAAACATAATAAAACATATACAAGAAATACACACGCCTGTATTCCCCGAAGCGTCAGATAGCTAGAGGTGTATAAGAAGTAAGTACTTATACAATGGCTATTATCCAGACTGCCCATTGTAACATTTATGACCATAAGATTGTCCCTTACATTAATTTTTGGTGTGCAATAGAGAATTCTATTTTATTGTGTACCCACCAGTTCACCGATATGTTTAGTTCCTAACTTCCTATGTAGGTACTTAATAGGGGCGAGACTAAATGTAGTAACGGAACACAAATCCAAACCGACCACTGAAAATGTTACAGAAAAACCCCGAATCGAACCCAGAATTTTATCTAACTTTTTTAATACTCGGTAGATAACTTTGTTCTTAATTTTCTACCACATTCAAGAAGAAATGTTACATTTGAAATTGTTAAGATTTGTAGTAACTTCGTAAATTGACAACAATAGACGTGACAAAATCACACACATCATAAAGATTATTTTAGGTACATTTGTTGGAAAAATCAAACAAAAACTGTCTTTCGACACTCAACAAGGTTAGGTTATTAAAAGATTTTTGGGTGATTAACCTGAGAATGATTTTACAAAGTTTAACAAAGAATTCTAGTACTTACGACTATGACGGATTCGTCTACGGATATTTGTGTTAACAAGCGGATATTTGCACTAAGGGTGAGATAAATTTAGATGTTTATTTTAACACAAACGATGTTTAAGTCGCCATCGCGGTGCCGTTATTGTTTACTCGTCATCAACGTAAATAACATTTACATAATCTAGCAGGCTTCATGGTAATCTTGTAGAATCTCGCGTAATGCTTGTTTCCGTGAATCTTCACGAGATTATTCAATTGATAGTTTTGTGGGCACTGTTTACGTGATATGTGTCAACTGTCTACAGCTTTTTATCTAAACTTAACAACGACATAACCCTCGTTACTTAATTATCTTAACAGTTTTGTGTTTACAAATCGTTAACTATTTCAACGCACAACGTATGTTATAACGATTTGTGTCGGGTTGTAGGACCAGCGTGCAACTAATTACGAATCATAATTACTTTCGTGAAGCAGTCGTCGCATTAATACGCACACAACTAATTTGTATACTTTGGGCTTGTTTAACCAACTCCTGATAAGTTACCGTTAAATTACTTGGCAGATAATTTAATACAAATTACGTTAAATTTTATTAAATTATCCGGTTGTTAGCAGCTAAGTTGTGAAACAGGCCGTTAGTATTTTAACTGCATTTCCTAGAACGTATTGACAATTTAAATTTGGTAGCATAACAATAAAAGTTGAATTGTTGGAAATTGTGGAGTGGTGTCATTCTTTTGTTCCACACACTGATTTTACGGCATAGGTGACGTAATAGTTTAATGTGTCGCTTACTATACTATCGTATCATCTATTATTACATTGTCACCTCAATTTATTTCAACAAAGAGCTCACTCGAATCATAATTGTGGCTATTACCATGCTAATATCATTAGTAATGGGATTACGATATGGGCCGCTACTGGCTGCAAGTCAGACATCTTGATATGATTCATGGTTATAACTATTAGGAGTGTCAGCTTCAGATGACATTGAGCAGGTTTAATTGATTCGCAAAAACCAAATACAGCAATTAGATTACAAAAAGTTCATCAACAAAAACACCTTAAGGCCACCTTAAGACCACACCAAGATTGAAATACTTATGTCTGCAAATCGAATAGTAATTAAGAACTGGCTATTATACGACCGTCTGTCAGTCTATTGCATATCAAATTAGCAATTTAAAACACTCGTACGTTGTATCGTAAAATCTCAATAATGTGTAAACACTGACAGAATCTTTGTATTTTAGTAAAATGTATTTTAGTGCTCAAAAACTAGGTTTCAGTCGTTTCGTAAGCATTGTAACACAAGAATAGTATCTACATTTTGGATACGGTTGACATGCAAGTAAAAATTCGAGTACCTAACTGAAAAAAAAATATGAAAGGAGCTTCCAAACAGTTGTTTGGAAGTCATTGAAAAGAAACGTTGCAATATGCTGGAATATAGGTACTACAGTAACGTTCCTTTTATTGCACATTTGGTTTGATTTTATTATTTACTTGACTCTTCGTTGCATTTGTTTATAAATATCCGTTGCTGATCTGACCTAGGAGGAAAAACATATTGAACTTATCCCCGGGCCGTTGGTATGTTGGGATTCGCTTCATGGATATAGGTCACAGTGAATCTCGGAGTAATCTATCTCTACTTAGAAAGGGTATTGGAATCTTAAGCAATGACTATCTATCCGAAGATAGACGTACGGTTGGCTAACTTTTGGCACCTTGCTGAATATTTTAAAGGAAATACTTCTTTTAAAACCTTATGCTTAATTTGATTGATCAAAGTATATTTTGCAAACAGGGGCTTGTTTTTATGTTTGATGTAGCAAGTTTTATAAGTTTTATAGCTTTTTTTCTACCGATTTATTCGTCTGGTTCCCGCTAATGATACTGCTGTCAGTCTACCTTACGTCATTTCGAACAAGATCAATAAACAAGATAATGTGTGTGATCTTCTAATTCGGAGACTAGGTACGCTGCAGTACGAAAATGAATAAAGTATTGGCAGACATTTTGTGCTGCCCGGACAATGGAAGCCGGAATAGCATTGCAATGCATTTATTTTTTATTTTTACATTATATTCTATGGAGTAGAAAAAGGATGCATGTCGGTTCCCCAACTTTTAATGTTAAATGAAATCGAAGCCAGTAGAATTATAATGATCCGGGTGCAGGCCAGGCAAATCAATACCACTAAGTTATTTGATTGGTATGCTTCGTTTACCATAGCTAGTGTTTATGCTAATGATTTGTGGTGCGCTGATTAGGCCTGAATATGTTCACAGTTTCCGACACACTTAAAACTAGCACATTGAATTTGGATAACATTGACAAAAGAAGATCTACTTTTCCTTGTCATTTTTGTAGCAACATTATTCAGAGAGAACAATGACATTAGAAAAAAGGAGCGAGAAAGAATCTTTTAACGTTCATTTGCATGAGAAAGGGGTTAGCTTTCTACAGTGTTAGGAGTTGCTGTTATCTTTCTTACTATGATTTAATTTCACTTTGGAGACAATCTTCGTTGCTGGTGGTTGTTTGATTCACAGGTCGAGCAGTATTTATTTATTTAGTTCCTTACTTACAAATATCCTTACAGGCTATACCCAATGCGATATTGTAGCAAACATGCGATATTGTAGCAAACATAATACATAGCAAAAAATGTCGTAAGGTAAGGTGTTAGGTGTTATTGAGTTTTATATGAAATTCTAAATAGCAGCGGAGTTATAGGCAAATGCCAATATAAGGGCTCGCCCCCTATTTCATCATCTTCCTAGCCTTTTTCCCAACCATGTTGGGTCGGCTTCCAGTCTAACCAGATGCGGCTGAAAATCAGTATTTTACACGAAGCGACTGCCATCAGACCTACGCAACCTAACTGGGCAATACCGACATTCGATGGATAGACTGGTTGTCAGGCTTTTTTTGGGCTTCTGACTACCACTAACGATTGTCATAGGTGTTTGTATGACAACCGGGACCGACGGCATTAGGTGCTCTCCGAGGCACGGCGGGTTCTCGATATGTAAAGAATGGTCATCCATCCACAGACTAACCTTGGAACTGTAGGTGTACATTAGTACACCTCTGCCTTATCCCTTCGGGGATTACAGGCGTATGCTACGTATAAATGTTTGCTTGTTACAAAGGTGGTGTAAATCCCCACTGTATACTTCAATGTATGTTACGTTAGGTACCGTTATTACTATCTACAGAATAAAGCGGTTTAGTTCTACAAATTTAACATGCACATTAATAATGTATTGTAAAGTTTGTATATCGTTAAGGCTGTAGGCTCATAGCATATTCCATAGTTATGTTAACAAACTCGTTAGGTAAGTACTCCTCTTCCTTTATAAAGTTGGTTGAACTTTTAACTAATACTCAAATCTGTGTATGTGTGCCTTGAAAGACAGAGTAATGCATTACAAATATAATTATCATAAAAAGGTTTTATTATGCGCTCCGTGTATGGTTAGAGACTAATTAAACTGCGAATTATAGGATTATGTTAACTATTGCAAACTTTTAACCAATCAGAATGCATGATACGTACTAGTCATTTAGTAAATTAATTAGATTAATTATTTCAACGTTTTTCTGCGTGTACACACGCAGCGAATGCGGCCAAATACATATAGGCATTATGAGTCAACGGAAAGCAATTTAAACCCACGAATGCACCGGATCTGGCGATCGTAATAAAGGTATGTTTGGCTGCAACCTGCGCTTTCATTGACTGAAATTCATGAGTGCGGCTCGTGGAGGGCTCGAGTCGGCGGCGTCGCGGCGCGCTTTATTCGCCACAGCTATGCTTACCGGGTTTATTGACCCGCCGACCGTGACCCCCCTTCCCCCCTTCTAACCGTCTTCCCTGCGGTTGGAAACTGTTTTCTAACATATTTTCAAATTCGCCATGTATTATCCATTTACATGTACACGTGTAAATAGGATTCAACAACGCTAACGGCTTTGATGTTGTGATTATCGTAGTCATATTTCACAAGGTTTTAATAGAGCCTTCGTTCCACGTATCGCTTTTCTTTGTAAGTAGATATTTCACCGCGTCAGTCACTTAGTCTCTTCCTATTTATAGAGTTATAGGTAATTGTTTTGAATGTACAGAAAATGAACTTAAAATCCTTTAAAATTTAAGTCTTCAAACAAAATATGTTTTTTTGTAATCCTGACACTTCGTTTGCAGATTTAACATATCGCAACGCCCATATTCACCGAACGCTTAGGCAGACTGATAACCATAGTTCGTTAATAGGGGGCAAGTCGGCTAACCTATTATATCAACCGGATACAAATGAAACATTTTAGCTACTGTAACTGTAAAACCCCATTTAAGTACACTATGCTCAACCTGAGAATCGTTAAAAATGATACGATATTTTTACCCGACTGTCGAAGGTGGGTTATTAACACTAAACACAAATGTTTGTTTACATAAGATCGTCCCATCAATAACCACAACACCGGGTTTTATAAAAGCATATCTGGCCCTTTTCTGACAACATGTTTATTTCAATAAAGATAAAGAAATTTCCTGCTTAATGGACGTCTGCGCCTCGTTTTATCTCTAATTGGGTTGTATTGCCCGACGGAATGGTTGCTCGGTTTGGGCGTTTAGAACGTTTGTGTTATCTCACATTAAAGAAGCTTTAAATAATGTTAAGTAGACAAGATGAGGTACTTAAAGTACTTAATTCTGTGTACTCTAAAACTACAAGTTCCATAATTACTCTCATAAAATTCCCATCACCTCAATGATATTATTTCGTTCCTAATGATATTTGTTTAAAATTTTGACAGTGATTTACCTACGTTAACAGATTATGTTGGGCTTTGAACAAGAGCCGCTCAGAAGAAGGCAGAGCTTCTTCTGAGCGGCTCTTGTTCAAAGCCCAACATGGCACACGGCATGTCCGGGATTTTAATGAGCATAAATTAACTTAAACGTAACGTAAAATTACTTCTACTTGATGTAAAAGTAATTTTTATCCGACTTCAATGAGGTTCTCAATTATTTTAGTGTTTTATTACCTACGCGATATCTCCACCGATTATGAATAAATTTTAATGTTTTACATTTGATAAAATACCTAATTACCAACCTTTTATTTCCTAGATGGCCTAATATAAATTTAGTTGGTATCTATGTCTTCCATTAATTCTGAAGATACATAACAAAAAGTTTGAAAGCGGTTTTCTTTTCCTATTCTTTATTGCACACCAAAAAAATAGTACAATCTTATAAATTATAGAATAGTACAATGGGTGGTCGTAGCGAACAATCATTGGATAGAATCATGTGAATAGGAAAACCGATACCTAATTTACATATCTCCGCCATAAAAATATATTATAGTTTCGTTTTATATTATATATAATAGCAAGTATCTATTCTATACTTAATATTATAAAGCTGAAGAGCCGATTTGAAAAGTTCTTTCACTGTTAGATAGCCCGTTTATCGAGGAAAGTTATTTAGGCTATATAATTATCATCACGCTACATGCAATAGGAGCGGAGTATCAATTAAAAATGTAGGAAAAAGGAGGAAAAATTCAACTCTACGGGAACTAAGTGGCGGGCAAAGGCTAGTATTGAATATTTGTAGTCTTTGGTACCATGTGTTTTGTTACGATGATCATAAACTATTGGCGCAGAGCAGTGACATTGCGACCAGCTCAACTAGCTGCCAAGTATTCACAGCGGTGGCTGACATTCTGATTGAGCGCTTCAGCTAGCCCCGCTAGAGACATTAACGTGATCTTTAATTAGTAATCAATACAAAATATGTCTTAAAAATTAGGGCATAACAGAATATAACAAAATTTAAACTCAAGACAACTCAATTCAAAGTCCATATTTTATTACTTGAGCAATGATCACTATCGCGTCTAAATAGATTATTCATATATCATAAGAGATGCTTCAAAATGCAGCTCATTTATTTATCCGTCTTTATTTAACACCATTGATCTAAATATGTCTAACTTAACGGTTTCATTCGATCACGAAGGACCTTTTTTGGTAAAATGTAGCCATGTCCTTCCTCAGGATGCAATTAACTTCTTAGGCATATACTATCAAAATCGGTTAAGCTTTCTAGGCGTGAAGAGGTAACAGAGACAATTACTTTCGCATTCTTATATTCTAGTATGGATGTAATGAAATACTAACACGTGGTAATTGTAGGATAGGATAAAAATTTCACGATCTATATTGTGGTTCATTAGCTATCGGATGCAGCGCGCGACTCGATTATGCTAATTAGATTGTCTCCACGCGACGAGGTTGGGTCTAGCCGCGTCCGTGCCCGAGTCTAATTTAAAACCGTACTCATCGGTGCTTTCTACAATCAATAAAACAAGGATTATCCAACAATTCTACGCCTACAACTTAACGGGACACGGTGATCAAGGCTAATCTATGAGAAGCCTTTCAAAAGTCCCTTAATCTTCAAACTTTTGGTTTAACGAAAACTTATTTGCACTTATTTGTTTAGTATGTACAAGGAACTTGACAAAATAGTCGCCTAAACGTCAACTTCCTTTGAGTACTTATTCATTTTATCGTGTTCCATTTGAGCCTGTTTCCGCTAGTCTTTCATTAAATATGCTGTTTGTGCTATGAAGCTGAATTGCTCCTATGTTCAAACTCCTGCCGCTGTTGCTGTTAGTGCGGTGTTCCTGTGACGTAACCGCAGGCTATGGGACACCCATCAACTTCTCAGAAGAAGGAAAGATAGACGTGAACGTGTATACCTTTTAGATACATGAGGAATTTTTGCCCAGTCGTTTTAAATGTCATATCTCGCATAATATTTTAACAACCGGTTCATAGTCTTATCGAAAGATTAATCTTTGTCAAGCATTTGATTTGAATAGATATAGAATCTGAATAAATTCAACTACTCAGGTGCCTTAGTTGCTCAAAGGAGAGATAATTAACTTATTAACTAGCAACTAGCTACTTTGGGTAAAGCATCATTTTAATTTTAACAATTTAAATTATGTTGTGTTTTTTACTGTTTAAATAAATATCTTGGGACATTTTTACACAGCACCATCTAGTCCCAAACTAAGCAGAGCTTGTAGTATGGGTACTAGACAATGGATATAATACTTATATACTTTTTTTTTTGTAAATACATACTTATAATATATAAGAAACACCCAGACAAACACAAACACCTAAGTTCATCACATAAATGTTGGTGTCTTGTGGGAATCGAACCCACAACCTCGTGATCAGCAGTCCGGTACTCGAACCACTAGACCACAGACGTCGTCGTTTATTTATCTTTCTTGATAAGCTTGTAAGTATATCTTCTTTCAGTACTACACAAGTATACAATAACATACTCGATCTGTTTATTTTAAATCTTCCGTAAAATATAGCTCTTTATGCGACGTTTGAACAATAATGTTTGTTATTTTATTACTGCGGTTTGACTCTAATAGAGCAGGACTTTTGATACGACACTTTATTTTAAAAGCGAAGAACACTTAGGAGCTATCTTGCAAACTTCACTCGATCGTACTGTAAAAGCTTCTACCCCGGCCGGTGTTGGTTAGTACCCTGGGGCGCAATACCTACTCCCACCGCAAAATAATCCGCTATTTCTTAAGTAGGTATTTCAAATTCAAGTGAATTCAAACCTCGGGATGCTATGGAATAGGTATTGAAAATCTATGAGGACTATTTTATTTCAATACTTTTGTCAGAATTTGCACAATATACATTTTACCGTTTATTAACGGGACATGGCATTAGTAATAATAAAATCTGCCTACGACATTCTAATATTTGTGACATTTTTATTAGTATTAAATATTACGGCATTTTTGTTAAGACATCTTAGAAATTTTAATTTGATTAGGTATTCTTTGATAAAAAAGTTTTCTCTTCGGAAGCCATGTTAATGACTTTTTATCATTATTCAAGATTTATTAGAAGTAATGCGATCGTTTCTTCAAATTAAAGTCACTATCAATTTATTACTCCCAGACTTGTAAGTTATTTAAGATAAAACCAGGGGCGTACCGATAGAAAATGGCGCCTAGGGCACGCATCACATTTGCGCCCCTTAGTAAATCAGATTAATTGGATCTCTTTTGTTACTATTACAATAGTCAGTTATAAGAGTTGCGTTATGACACAGCGAGCGAAGCGAGCTCGAAAATTTGGGCACCTCATCTGGGAGAGGTTAGGTTTCAAGGTTAATTACAATTAGTTTGTTATTACCTCCAGTTGTCTCAGTAAGAGCGAGCGAAGCGAGCTCGAAAATTTGGGCACCTCACCTGGGACAGGTTAGGTTTCAAGGTTAATTAAAATTAGTTTGTTATTACCTCCAGTTGTCTCAGTAAGAGCGAGCGCAGCGAGCTCGAAAATTTTGGCACCTCACCTCGGACAGGTTAGTTTAGAAATGTAATTACAATTAGTTTGTGATTAGCTTCAGTTGTCTCAGTAAGAGCGAGCGGAGCGAGCTCGAAAATTTGGGCACCTCACCTCGGACAGGTTAGATTATTCAAAATTCAAAATATTTTATTTCAATTAGACCATATAAATAGGCACTTTTGAATTGTCAAACTAGTTGCACAGTTCCAAAAAGTGGGACTTATGGAGAAGAGGCAAGAAACTCCATAGTTACTCTTTTAAAAAAAAAATAGGCGAGTAACAATAAAATTTTGTGATGAATAGTGTAAGTATAATGCAGTATGATGTGTATGACTAAAAAAAAGGACAAAAAACAAACAAAAGAACATAGCCATTGCAGTAAGAGCTGACCAGTCGGGACTGGTCAGCTCTTACTGCAATGGGTGCTGTTTGTCGGGACAAACAGCACCCGTTCACGAGCATGACGTGTGTATCGGCGCCGTTTGACTCAACCATGTTGTAGGGAATAAAAAGACCCGACACACAACGCCACTATCAGCAGGACATTTGACAAGCTCTACCTCGGGCTCTAATTAGAAGGGTAATTACAATTAGTTTGTTACTACTCCGAGCGAGCAAACTACTACTAAGAGCGAGCAAAGCAAGCCCGAAATTTTAGCCACCCACCTTAGACAAGTTAGGTTAGAAGGGTGATTCCAATTAGTTGGCTAGTACCTCCAGTTGTCTCATGTAAGAGCGAGCGAAGCGAGCTCGAAAATTGAGGCCACCCACCTTGGACAGTTTAGATTAGAAGGGTAATTACACTTTCTTCTTGTACTTATTAAGCATTTTCCATGTTAAGTATGTATAGTGTATGAGATGCGAGCAAGGCGGTTATATGAAATTGCGAAGTAAATAATTATAACAGTATAAAATGGTTATGGCTTTGATTTTCAAAATTTAATGATTTGCGATTTTGCGCCCCCATTCGAGTGGCGCCCAGGGCACGTGCCCTGCCTGCCCCACCCTAGTTACGCCACTGGATAAAACTAATGTTGCGCTACTCAATTTATTATTGTTTTTCTCATATAGGTTCTGTTGCTTTCAGTTATATCATTAATATGTATACCATTACCATAACTTGTTGGTTATTATCATGTTAATAAATGTAAGTGGCCACATAGCATGATGATACTTCCTATAAGGTCCTTAAGATGTTTAGATTTAATTGCTGAAATTTTGTTTGTTGTAGATGAAGCGGCGGGGGGTGTTGCGTGCGGCGGCGAGGTGAGACAGCGGGTGCGGCATGGACCATGCGGTGAAGGCGATGTCGGCGCGGGGGCCACTATCCCGGCTGGTGGCGCGACGGCGTTTCGAGTCGGCCGAGCTGGAAGAGCTGTACGCGCGCTATGCGTGCAAGCTGCAGCGCACCTCCGTCGGCTCGGCGCTGGCGCTGTGGGCGCTTCTGGCTGCCGCGCTCGCCGCCGTCGATGCCACCCGCGGCTGGCGGAGGGCCCCTCAGGTGATTATGACTGAACTGTTTATCTGGATACTTGTAAAGTATTCGTATAAGATGCTCATAAGATCCATGTTGATTAGTTTCGATGGCTATAACAAATTCTTTCTTACCAACGTTTTTGGAACGCGACTTATAAATACTTTAACTGCTGCAGATCATAACTAACTTGTGTCGTTCAGGTCGGCGTACTGACTGCACACGCACTGCTATGTAGCGGGTTAGCGTGGTGGTGCGGTCGCGCCGGCGTGGCACCGGAGAGGCGGTTGCCGCGCGCCTGCTGGCTGGCGCTGGCCGGCGGTGGCATCGCCCTGGCTGCCACGCTGCCAGCCTGGAACACCGGCGCGGCGGCGGAAGGTGCTGCTCATGTCGTGTGGGCCGTGTTCGCTGCGTATGCGCTGTTACCGGTCGGAGCCCCCGTCGCCGCGGCCTTCGGTATTCTTCTTCCCACGGCGCATACCATCGCATCCGCACTCGTCGCCAATCGATTTCCTTACCATGTTTGGCAGCAGGTCAGTAACCTATAATATCTGTTTTGGCTTTTATTCGAGAGCATAAAATCTTTGGCGTAGGCTGTGTCGTGATCGTGATATCAATTAATGGATCAAAATACTAAAGAGCTCATGCTTTCAAATATTGACTGCAATAAAATGTACAATTTAGCCAAGCGCGGACAGTACCTCACCTACTTATCGATTGCGGTTCATCGTGTGACTCGACTGAGCAATAAAACCATGCAGGCATTTTGTGTTAGCTTAGAGTTATTTCAGTTCGCTGTTGCTTCGCAATCTTGGCCTTGACACGCGACCTAGCAAATGATCTAAGCCATACTCATAACAAAATCATAACTCATAACAAATAAAATAAAATGTAATAACGGGTAAAGTCAAATCATGTATGACTAGCTTTCCGCCAGCAGCTTCGCCCGCCTGTTCTAGGTATTTCTTAAGAATTATTCTATGTCGATGACGTAATTGTCTATACCTACTTATCTTTAAACAAATCTATTCCACGGTAACCATACATTTTACCGGGATAAAAAGAAGCTTATGTGCTATTCCAGACTATATTCTAACTCTGTGCCAAATTTCATCCAGATCCGTTCTGTATTTTTTGCGTGAAAGAGTAACAACATCCATCCATGCATCATCTACCGAACTTTCATATTTATAATATTAGACCGACGATGATCAGTAAATAGGTCATAACGCGACGGATAAACGGTCCATTGCTACTTAAAAAAAAACTTTTAGAAGTCTGTCTAGTTTATCTGTCTTGTTTTCCGTTAGGTTAATAACAACCTATAAATCTTTTAGTTCAATTTAACTCGGTTTCTCAACCGCTTTTATGCGAAAATCATACCCCCTTACTTTCTCAATGACGTGATAAAAGACGTGAAGGTCAAGTGTCTGTAAATGCTTAATAAATTCCTGTTTCTTGTATGGCAAATTGGAATTGGCACTTTTTATTTATTGTGGAACTTACAACAAAAGAGGAAAGTATGCTGTCAGATAGCAATTGATGATTTAGTACATTTTTTACCACGGGTAGTTCTGTCAATTTTAAAAAGTAAAGACAAATGAGTTTAGATTTTAGATGTATCTTGGTAGGTACTTGAATTTTGTCTCGTAAGACAGCAAATAAGAGAAATGTACAAATTATAACTTTAGAAGGAAAATGGTACTAAAATACTAAACATTACCAACACGCCTATATTCCCCGAAGGGGAAAGGCAGAGGCGTGCTAATGTACGCCCACATTACGTCGGTATGTTTAGGTCCCATATAACAGGGGCAAGCTTTTTGCCATAAGCCGGGCACAACCCCAGACTCCAAGCTGCTACTGGAAATTTCACAGAAAACACAACAACACTATTTGCTCGACCCGGGGATTGAACCTAGGACCTCTAGCGTAGCAGTCGTGCTTGGAACCACTAGACCAACGAGGCAGTCTAAACAACCAAATATAGACCTTTAAGTAGTTTAGTTACGCATGCAAAGCCGTTGCCATATAATCTGGATTTAAATAACCCGATTTCTCTAGGTAGTTCAAACTTGGAGGTCGCAGCCTTGCCCTCTTGGCGCCCACCGTGGGGCTCGCTTATTATACCTCACTCCACTGTAATACGGGTTGCTGTGCTGGCGTGCGAAGCTTACGTCATCCTTGCTGTCTATACAAACTTGGCATAACCCTCAAATATAATACCCGTATACCCGAAAATATGTAATGTATTGGATAACAATTATACACGTGATGACTAATCGCTTCTTTAGAAACTACAAAATTTATTATCAAGACTGAGTAGAAAGTTATAATCCGACATAAAGTTGTGTCGGAATGGATCCAACATTAACACGACGGCTGACGACGGTATTCAGAAGATTTCAGTATATAAAAACGCAATAAAACCAACCGTTTGTTCATCTATTTGTGAAGCTTTTATGTGTTTGTACACTAAATAATAATATGTATTTATTTACATAGTTTTATGTAGCCATCTCGTTAAAAACGCATCACGACGGTCGTTCTAGCGGGACTGCGCATAAAGCTTGTTGTTTGCATACTGGAAGCATCTTCCGGCGATGATGTCTTAGTAAAATCTAATTCTAGTTTCAGAATGTAATTAATATTAATCATCTTCTAAAAACGATAAACTAAAACTTTATTAGTGCCAGCTAATTTCACCGAGTCGAGCAAAAACATGTGCTAAATCGATTTTCTCCCAAAGTATTAATAGAACTTTTGTGATATTACATACACAGTATTTATGAACCAATACTATAGTAACATTGGTGTTATCACCAAGTTGTAATGGTTCATTCATGAAAAAACCACTAGCTAACTAACTTTTGTAAGTGTTTATATGGCTGTGCTCGTGACTGTACATAATATGTTTCATCAAAACGCAATAGAATAACCTTCTATTGGTGGTACTGTTTTGACGACGTCTGTGGTCTAGTGGTTCGAGTACCGTACTGCTGATCACGAGGTCGTGGGTTCGATTCCCACAGGACACAAACATTTATGTGATGAACTTAAGTGTTTGTGTTTGTCTGGGTGTTTCTTATATATAATAAGTATATATTTACAAAAAAAGTATATAAGTATTATATCCATTGTCTAGTACCTATAGTACAAGCTCTGCTTAGTTTGGGACTAGATGGTGCTTGTAAAATGTCCCAGGATATTTATTTATTTATTTACTTATACTAATCACGGACAGAGGCAACCCAGACATACAACAAATACTTTATCGCATAATAATATTAGTCCCGACGCGGGAATTGAACTCGCGTCCCTCAAAATAGATGAAACGGTCTGAGACTACGCTATTTTAGCTGTCAAGGTTAACAAACCACCTTGTCATGTTCTACGAAAGAAATATAATTCAGAAATGGGTAAATAATAATACAAAATCTTCTTCATTATTTTGTTTTTACGTGAAAGCTGATAGACTTAAGGCCTGTTTTACCACCCCCTGATAAGTTCCCGTTAAATTACTTGGCAGATAATTTCATATATATTTTGTTCCATTTTTGAATTTATCCGGCGGTTAACGGATATCCAGAGTTGGTTAAAGAGGCCCTTGCTGTCTTACCTAGTAGAATGTCAATCTGTGAAGGTCAGCTATTGACACTGTGAGAGTTAATAGACTCACTTATAAATATTGACGCAGGCTACGTCCATCACATTGAAGGCATAAAAGCTTTTTGTTTGAAATTAATCAAATCATGTTTCATGAAGCGGCCGTTGTTCAGAACGAGTTTGTAGTCAATGTTATGACATTAACGATAGTAGCAGTAAAGTGACTGACGTGAAAATTATGTGATACATTCTACACACACTACTAGAAGAGAATATAGGGTTGCTCGATACAAATTCAAATCCAAACATTTTTATTTCAATTAGACCATGAGGTGGACTTTTTGGGAATTGTAGATTTTTGGTCGTTTTGGGAAAGTGGACGAAATGGGAAGTAAACATTTCGGGAATTACCATTTTGGGAAATGGACGTTTTAGGAGAGTGAACGCTTTGGGAAGTTGTCGTTTGGAACCTAAAGGATATAAATAGGTACTTTTGAAACAATAAACTAGTTGCACGGTTCCAAAAAAAGCGGGTTTAATGGAGAAGAGCCGGCAAGAAACTCCATAGATAGTCTTATAAAAGAATATGTGTGGTAACAGTAACAATTGTTGTGAATAGATTACTATTCACAACAATTGTTATCATGCATCAAGCTGCATCATTCTCTAATGAGAATGATGCAGCTTGATGTGTAGATGCAAAGATTAAAGAGTAGATAAGTATTAGAATTGAAAAGATAGCTATAGCAGTAAGAGCCGACCAGCCCCGACAGACAGCACTCGTTCCCGAGAATGACGTGTGCCTAGTCTTAGGCCTACGCATGTCTTTGTAGGTAGGTATTTTTGTCATTTTATGTTATTAGGAAAAAATGTAACTGCATTAGTCTTAACCTAAAGATATCGCATTCAGTGATTCACGAGTATTTATTGCAGAGTTCTTTTACTTGGTTTATTTACTAGATGACTAATGCTTCGCAACTTGTGTCACCAATACTGCCGGTTCTTGGATTACTTTCTGCATAAACTTTGTACTCCTTGTTCCTTGTGGCTCTCTATATAAGGACACAAGGCGTAGTTGGATTTATTGATCAGTAAACAACTCGAATCTCCTGGCAACACTGCTGAAAAATGTCAACTTTAATGTGGGCAAATCCCGGGACATTTTCCCGAGACATCGGGCGAATAGCAAGTCACAGTTAGTCGGAAAGGCTATATAATATATATATATATACCTAATACTGAATGACCTCACAAAGATGAACAACTTTTATTTAACCATAAAAGTCAACAATTTTCGAGAACTCCGCTGATCTGCTGAAATGCTGTTCAAATATTGTATGAGAAAATTTGCGCAATACGATTTTATTGATTCAGCATTTAGCATAGGAATTGAGATACTATTACCTATGTGTTTACATAATTAAAAATAAGTGCCTAGTTTTATTTGAAGTTAGAAAAAGCGTTGACCGTTTAGATAAGTTGTAAAAAACCATTTTCGCTATCTACAACACTACCTTATCTTTTCCCGACTAACTTTGTAATTTTGCCTATTGAATACAAGACTTTAAGCTCAAGGTAAACACTTGCTAACCAATAGCCAAATTCATGAACGTATAACATTGATAGTAAGACAGTAACATATTATTTGACAGATAGTATGGTAATTTACTGCGTTGCTGTGTGTATACTTACTCTACGTCCGCAACATCTGGTTTGTATAAATCAATCAGCTAGTGTAGGCAGAGTGCGGTGCGATTTGTATTATAGCTCAATGCTTATCATTGCCTTCATTCTGTTTAATAAATGGTCATTAATGTGATAGCTGTTAATCAAACCATTTCTAGTCTGATAACAGGTTAAATAGATGAAGTTATGTGTTTTGTAGTTCGCTTAATCGCACATATTTTTTTACAATCGATTCCATTTTGACTATTTAACCAGCATTGCATATTTATATACCACTAGCTTCCCGCCAGCGGCTTCGCCCGCGTGGTCTTTATTTTACATTTTTCATTACTACTCCGCTCCTATTAGTCGCAGCGTGATGATATATAGCCTATAGCCTTCCCCGATATAATGGGGTATCTAACATGGAAAGAATTTTTCAAATCGGTCCAGTACTTTTTGAGTTTATTCGTTACATACAAAAATACAAATCTTTCCTCTTTATAATATTAGTATAGATATAGATAGAGGCTTAGGAACAGAGGTTTTTGCCGGTTTTTTATACATAATACTTTAGAATATAAAGCTATCTCATTGATAAATGAAATCTATTAGGTATGTGTTAAAGGTCTGTGACATCACTGGTATTTTACAAGCCGTATTTAGTAAATATATACCTACTCGCGGCTACATAATATACGTAGTCTATGGCCCTGCGCTTCCTTTGTTACAAGCAAGTTCAATGTGACTTATGCTCATCCAAAGACAAATATTTTTTCTTAGAATTGATAAACCAGAGGCATTTATTGTACGTTTGAGAAAAAATAAAACATTCCATCTCGAACACAAAATAAAAACCGCAGTCGAAATAAAACCTATTTGATAATGTTGACCCCGAATTTGGTTTCGATGTACGTTGAATATAACATGTGGTCATACTGGTCGTGTTACATTTAAAATATAAAGTGAATAAATAGGCTGGCAACATAACATGGCTGATATTATCGTGGAGTGTTACAAATGTTCAGCAGGCATGACCTTTGCGGGCTTTCGTTTCATCTAGATTTTTAATAATTCACTTTGCTTTATTTTCGGAACGTAATTGCAGGTAGAAGTGCTTCTTATAACCCGAAAATAAATTTCGTCGGATCAGTGATTATGGATAACTAGCTTTTGCCCACGGTTTTACTCGCATTTCAAAGGAGTTTTTAAGACAAAAGGTAGCCTAGGTTCTTCCGCAATTTTATCAAAATTCGTTAAGCGGTTTAGGCGCGAAAAGGTCATATTTATAATATTCGAGTTGGCGTTTCCTTAATCAGGACAGGTAGTACTGTAGCAAATGCCTTTTTACTATAGATAATCGTTGTTATTACAACTCTCAATCTGTCAGTATGATTTATGTTTTATAACAAGATACATTCTTGCGATGTATGTTGGTATTATATGTAGTATTCTGTTATAATGATAGTTCGTCATTATAATAATTTTATTGGTACTGTTCGTCCAATGAATTTAGTCTCATAAAAAAGGAAACAATGAATATATTATAAAGATAGAATCAAATAAATTAACATAAATGAATATTATTTAACCATACCGGAAATTTTTACGCAAAGTAGTTTAAATGGTAATATATTCGGAATGACAAAATCCCGCTATGATGACTGTCTAGACTTACGCAGTTACGCTTCAATTTTTGCTTTGTGGAGAATTTCTTAAAACGTACGTATTCTCCTTGTGTATAAAATAGTTATTCGTTGGGCAGTCGAGGTCGCTCCCGTGTCACCGCTCAGCCTCAAGGGGAAGCCAAAACACATTTGTGGAACATGTCTCCTCTGGAGCGAGCTCACCGCGCATTTCCATAATAATAATGTATTATACAGCGATGTGCGTGACATTTATTCGCAGTTGCTCGCTATTTACACGGCGTGTCAGGTCACACTAATGTCACGCCGATGAACATGTTCAATACAGTGATTATCCTCTTTTCTGCCAGATAAAATTGTTTTTAACTAGTGTTGTACAACACTAGGAGTTTCATACGTATTAGCGTTTACAATTATAAACTCACCTATTATCAGGTAGATTGGTACGTCTGTAGTAATGCATCTTTGTGTGTTCCGATTTTTGCGCGTATCTCAATTGTTTTGCGGTGGGTAGCATCAGCAACGCCACTGGTGTTGCAAGTGTCCATGGGCAACAATGACTATTTTACCATCAGGCCATTACCGACATATCCATCCACCAACATATTAATTGTCCCACTGCTGGGCACGGGTCTCCTCTCAGTATGAGAGTGATTAGACCATAGTCCACCACGCTGGCCTAATGCGGGTTTGCAACCTTCACATACCGTCCAGAAAATCAACCGACCGACATAATCATAAAAAATACCGTTAGGTCATCATCATCCTGATGCTGTCCACCGCTGGACCAAGGTCTCTTCGTGCATCTTCCATTTGTTTCTACTCTGGGCTACTCTTGACAATTTCTTCCCCGCTACAATCACTATATCATCACAACATACCGGTAGGCCATATTAATATTTATTCTGTTTGGAAATCAAACCAGTGACCCCCTCCAGTTTTTTCTATATTATAGGAAAATATTGGTACTGTGGGGAAGTACCAATATTTTCCTATAATATAGAAAAAACTATTATCCTAAAAGATTCTACAAATTTTGGTCGGCGCACATTGTGCAATGTGCAGACCGATTTTGCATTCAAACATATTGAAAAATATATTTCACTGGTGTGCAGCGGAAATGGATTGCGAACAGCCGAATAATGCCCGAGGCAAAGTATAATTCATATGGTCGGTTTTACACTATGGGAACTTCTGCAAGCTCTGGGTATTATTATTTTCTGTTCTGTTGACATTGGTAACAGATCTCGGCACTGTCAGTCCGCGTGTTATAAAAGCTTTATATTCCGCCTAGTAACTTCTATTCAAGTATATTTTAGATAAGAAATCAGCGATTGGCCGGTTTCAACTAGAAATCATTCTTTCAACATTAATCCTTCACCTGTTCTGCTATCATTAAGTACATCAGAAAGTGTTTGGCGCCACCACCGCTGTATACGCAGCATGATAATAAACACGTCTTGTCTTACGGCTTGATCGCGGCCATTTACAATTTCACGTAATGTAGTCGGACAGGTGAGCTTTCTTGTCAAAGTGACTAGTGTTGTGAAACACGCTCATGTTCATATTGAACATTAGAGCTGTTTCGGCATTACAATTGACTTGATGTGTGACTTGATCCGTGACTTCAGTATCACATTTTACATAGGACTTTCTTTTTCTTACCACTTTAAAATGTGTTTATTATAACCCATATAAAATCTGGTAATATTTGCTGTTTTGCAATGCCCCATGCAAAGAAGGGCAGTCATCAGTCTTAAAATAAATATGGATATGAATTTTCTGTTCAGCTATGAGCCCGTGGCACAACGGTTCTCCTATCAATCTAAAATAGTTTCTAATAAAAGAGGTCATAGCGTTCACTAATCACGATAATGGACGAGAACTCGATATTTTTATTCGCGCTCAGCTGTTTGATGTACCAACTCCTTTTACAACATAGCTTTGAACAGTTTGATATCCATTTAAAATATTCAAACCTAAATACATTATAAATGGATCAGGCTATTGTTACAATAAAACAAGACTCAAGCTTGGGTCAAATCCAACCTTAATATTTAATCATAATTTACTTTTACATTTTGTTGCTTTTCACATCCCTTTGAATTAAAATATCCGTGAAACGGTGCGGTACTTTCGTTTTAAGGCGGCGACATACGTGGATTGCGCGTTTTGGGGGTACATTAAAACGTTTTTTCTCCCTAATCTTTATCGAAAAAAATCCAAAAAAAATATATGTTAATCTACACGATACAGAGCAAGTGCGTCTCGGGCCAGATTTAAAAAAAAAACATTTGAAGTATTAAAAATAAATGACCAAAGTAGCCTCCGTTTTCATCGTTACAACCTTTTTTCTTTTAAACTATGAACTGTAGGAATTTTTTTAATCCATCAGAATATTAAATAGTACTATGCCGAGAGTACTCTCGGCTCACTTTTTTGAAAAACTTTTTTAATTATTTTATATGATTTTTTTACGTAATCGATACTCGCAAGTTCCCTGAGCAGCCCCTCTGTCGCCCAATACTTTAGTGCGGGACGAGGCGCCGTGCTGAACGGACCTGTGCCACTTTTTTCCGCAAAATGGAGCTACACACTCGATACTTTTGTGTATTAGTAGTAGTATAAAGGGTTTATCAGTGTGTGTAAATCTTACAATGTTTTGATAGGGTGAGCACGGTGCTAGCTACAAAACAAAATTTTAGCAGCTCGGGATACTATTTTAATTTTTAACTAAGTTCAAGTACAATGTTACCTTGCGTGTTAATATGTAATTATTTTTTAAATTATAGGTACCTATTGATTTTAACTTTATTATGTAAAATAATTTTTAAATTAAATTCAAGATGGCGAACCTACTTATTTTTTTAATTAAATGATATGGGTATCAATTTCGAGGTTTTTTGGGGTGTTGATTACGAAATTGCCATTTGTTTTGAAATCCAAGATGGTGGACATCATTATTTTTGTCATAATTGACATGGGTATCAATTTCGAGGTTTCTTGAGGTGTTGATTACGAAATTGACATTTATTTTGAAATCCAAGATGGCGGATATTTTTTTTCCAAAACTGTGACATGGGTATCAATTTCGAGGTTTCTTGGTGTGTTGATTACGAAATTGCCATTTATTTTGAAATCCAAGATGGCGGACATCATAATTTTTTCATTAATATTACATGGGTATCAATTTCGAGGTTTCTTGGGGTTTTGATTATGAAATTGCCATTTATTTTGAAATTCAAGATGGCGGACATTATAATTTTTCTATTAATATGACATGGGTATCAATTTCGAGGTTTCTTGGGGTGTTGATTACAAAATTGCCCTTTATTTTGAAATCCAAGATGGCGAACATTATTTTTTCATAACTGTGACATGGGTATCAATTTCGAGGTTTCTTGGCGTGTTGATTACAAAATTGCCACTTATTTTGAAATCCAAGATGGCGGATATTATTATTTTTTCATTAATACGACATGGGTATCAATTTCGATGTTTCTAGGGGTGTTGATTATGAAATTGACATTTATTTTGAAAAAAATTGCGCATTGTATAAAAAATATCCTTTATACATTATAATATACCTCCACGGGGCACCCGATGCCAGCGGTACCTACGGCCTCCGGCAATATTGACAGATAGTTAGGTAAATTAGATTTACTGTAACTATAGGCAAGTGTATAAATATGAGAAGTATGGTCTACGCACACTATATGAGTTAGCCATTTGGGTTATGCCTATTGTTATCAAATCTTAAAAATATATAGATTAGAAACGTACGCATTTACCATTTTACCCTTTGTATTGTCCTCTTGAGTCTTTAATTTCGAATTATGTTTTTCACATTTTCTTTTGTCATCCATTTTGATAATATAAATAAACATAATTATAACGCACAGAATTACTTTATTACAATTACAATAACGACTAAGTATATTTAAATAATTTATGTACACCAATACACGCTAATATTAAATATTATTATGTACACAGACACACAAAAATAACCCCATTATATGATTACTAAAAATCGATGAAAGTATTACGAAACTACGAGTATGTAAGTACTTCGATTTACAAAGAAAAGTGTCGCAGGTCCATTCAGCTTAGTGTCTCGTCCCGCACTGAACTGAAGTTTTAGGCAAGACTCGACAAGAGGGGTCTCGCGATTTGCGAGTTAAACGTAAAAAAATAATTTTAAGTAAATAATTAAGAATATTCTTCTGTTATTATTACAAAATCTGTTAATAGTAGGTACTTGCTTGTTTTTTGCCTACACATTTTGTTTTTTATAATTAGTTAGAAAAAACAAAATATATCTATAAGCAAAAACTTGTTATCGGCTATCAGCTGACTAAGTTGCTGCTACTTAGCTTTTAATTAGCTGTAAGTTTTCCGTGCAATAAATAAATAATAAGCAAAAGGTTCCTTCAGTATCATATCTAAATTTCTTATAGAAAAAATATTATTCAACGAAAACATTTCTATCAGTAGAGGTATTATAAATTCAATACAAGTGTTTTTTTAAAGAACTCCAAAACATTTTATGCCATGCCTTTAAACTGTCAATTGATATCATATATTATCTGAAAGTCTAACACTGATAATAATAACAAGAAAACAAACCTTTTTATCATTCCGTATAAAAAACTATAATATTTAAAATTATTTATTTAATCGGCCGAAAAATGTAGACAACCCTAGTCTAAACGGCAGTCGGGCGCCCAGTCAATGTGTGAGTGCAACGCGTAGTCAGTGCCAGGGGGTGCGGCAGCGCGCGCGGTGCTATTCATCGGGAACGCCCACTCAAGCAAGGTCAACGGCGTATATCGCAGTCTTAAATCGCTCAAAGCTGTTTCACTTGTTATGAATATAAAATGTATGGGAGATGGTTGACATTGAATATTTTAGTAATTGGAAGATGAGTCAAGTTGTGGGGGCGAGTGAGGTGACGCAGGCGGCGACAGGTTCTATTTGCATAGCTCGGTTGGATAGTGCACGGCTCGTTGCCTATCTCATAAACGCTATAAATAAATTAAACGCTCAGTGGCTGGCCCACACAGATCACTGGCTCAATAAAGTTATAATAGGTGTGTAATTCCTATTATGGCACTTTACTTGCAATGAGCTTTACCTTCTAGAGCGTGAACTTTTAGCTAGACATACATTAAATTACATCGTCATATTTATTGAGGATAATTTATACAACATTGCTAAGGTACATTATAATTATGTCGTTTTACTGGTTCCATAAGATTGGGCACAAAGTGTAAAAGGAATAAAGTGGTTCGGAATCAGTGCAGGTGCGCCCTAATCGCTACGTCATCAACTTGACGATTTAATTACTTTTGTAACATAAGGGAATGTTACCTTTTTCTTTTGATATTCCGACTGGCACTGGAACACGTACCACTTAATTATAATGAGCCACCCGAAGTGCTTCGTGTACATTTTAATGATATTTTGTGCTCGTTCTCTAGTGCTAGTTCTGTGTAAAGTTGATTCTCTGTTCCCGGTTGCAACTCACCGGCGTTCTTTTGAAGCTGCCAGTTTATTCAGGCTGCGTTTAATTGAATTCCTGTTGCGAATGTATTTTCTCGTCGCTTGAAGTGTATGTTTTTATTTCGCCTCTCGGTTTAAATAATAAACATACAATATTTATGGTACATTTACATGATAATTTTATAAATTCATTACTTTGAATTGCAGATTTCATTCGTCACTTAATTAAAACAAAGATTATGCTTTTATCCAGGTCTTTGATAAACTTTATTTTTATATAGACATGTTTTACCGTGTCTGGATAACCGCGGATAAATTAAAAAATACAATAAATATTTTTATGAAATTATCTGTTCAAATAATTGAACTATGTAGGCTTTGAAACAGGTCCTTAAAGTCTTTCAGTTCTATCTTCTGATAAAGCTTTCGTAAATAAACTCTTCGAATAAAATGTACACGACGAGTCTGTTATTCAATTGGACAGGTAATTTCTCTTCTATAGTACATTGATTGATTGCGCTCTATTTATCAAACGATTCTTTATATAGGTTTTGGGTGATATTTGTAGCTTATAAAACGTTTACAATTTGTCATAATATGGACGAAAATAAGCATTTTCTTGTTTATTACTCAAAAGGATTTTTTTTTGTCAAGCAGATTAGCGTATCTTGAAGGTTATACATGGCATAGGATTAGAGTTATTGTTACGGTTATATGGGTGTAGTGTCGTAAACTATATGATATTCTGTATTGTGATGTTAATAAAGCGTTGTTTCAAGTCACTAAATGTTCTAACGTCCCATAATTCTTATTAGATTATGTATGTAATGTTGAATAATACAGTCGTAAATGTTAGGTAGGTACTGTTATAGTATAAATTATTATCAACTAGGTGATACTGTAATTGTACTAACGAAGGAAACTATAAGCTATTTAAATTAAGGAACCAATCAAGAAAGGAACTCAGGAACGAAGACTTCCTCGTTGGTCTAGTGGTCCCAAGCGCGACTGCTACGCTAGAGGTCCTGGGTTCGATCCCCGGGTCGAGCAAGTGTTGTTGGGTTTTCTGTGAAATTCCCAGTAGCAGCTCGGAACCGGCGAAATGTGGGTGTACATTAGTACGCCTCTGCATACCCCTTCGGGGAATACAGGCGTGATGGTATGTTATGTTATGTGAACCAATTTTTATAGAACCAGAAAAAAATATTTTACAAAAAAAAACAGTTCCACTTAAAAGATTAGTTCCCGGAAGAAATTAGGAAGATTTAAATAAGTGCCAACAGATTAACGATAACAAGAGTTATGAAAACACTTTAATTCGTATGTGTGTTGTTAACAGATGGTGGGCAATGTAGTGGTGTTCGTGTGCGTGAATGTGGTCGGTGCCCTGATGCACTCGCTGATGGAGACGGCGCAGCGGCGCGCCTTCCTCGACACCAGGAACTGTATCGCGGCACGACTCGACATGGAAGACGAGAATGAGAAACTGGTAAATATGTTAATTTACTAAAGGTAGCATAAGTCTTACTGCAGGACTCAGGATGCACTCTAGATCTTTACTAAATTTTATCAAAATTAGGATCAAAGACTAAGCATTTATTTCTGCCACACAGAATAAAAACAGATTAGCTGTGAAAAAGGTAACAGACACAGTTATTTTCGCAGTTATAATATTATACTTCATTTATGGATATCTTTGGTAAGGCCATCAGCAGCACTTGACCTGGAAATCGGATCCGGGACCTCTGTCGGAACAGTAGTGCTTACGACCACTGTAAGAGGCAATTCGTTGAAATTAATTTTAATGAGCTTTTTTAGGAATGTTTGTATAATTTGATGTAACACGACTAGAAGTAAAACCTAGTCAACTGCGAAGATTAATCTGCTTCTGGAGGGAGTTGGGCTGGTTAGAATAAGAGGTTCCTCGGCACACGTACAATGGTCCACTGTGAGTGCGGAAACCGAACCCATAAAGAAGCGGGTTCCCCATGATGATGATGAACCTAGTCAGTAAAAAAAAAATGTCTAATGGTACAAAATTACAAAGTTACTGCACAGGGACTCTTGACTTCGAAACTAAGTAACAGCTTCTACGGAATACGGTTGCAAGAGTTCTTTCTCGAATAACAAAAATTAAACTAGGTACTACGTTAAACGTGAAACAATTTCGCACATCTAAAAAGCAAATAAGATACAAATAGTTTAAAGTTTAAAGCTTGGTAAAGCATGACCTAGCGTCATGAACAGGCATCAACTGGGGGGCTAGACAAGTTGCATTTTGACATTCGATTCGACAAACAAAATGTATGTAAATGACACAAGCTTTCGACAAATCGGGCTGTCACTAATGTCATTTACATAGTATTTGTTTGTCGATTCGAATGTCAAAATGCAACTTGTCTAGGCCCCATGTAAAGTGATTCGGATCAAACAAAGTAGGTAACTTACAATGGAGATCTTCTTTTGTCACTGCGACCTACAAAGATCTAGCGTGACTGTGGGATGGATAGTGTACTTACTACAGTAACGGATGGGACAGGACAGGAGGAGGACAGTAAAAGGATGCATTGTTCATTCGTAGTAGTTACGGTTACGGTACGGTTACGGTACGTAGTTATTCATACATAGTTTCTTAAACTGCTGATATTACATCAGCAGTTTAAGAAACTAGGTATTTATACGATAATAGATATACAAAAAAGACTTGTCTGTTTTTTCCGGCTAATCGCCGATACGGCTGTACCTATTCTGACGTGACATTCACTGGCAGATAGCTGATGTTATAAGAAGAAACGTAAAGTAATATTATGTTCTGTGCAAATAAAAAAGTTTTTATAAATGTCCACCCGTGTGCCGCTAATTATTATGCATATTCATCACTTCAGCCTACTGATGTCCACTGCTGGACATAAGCCTCCTTCATGGCGCGCCATTTCTCCCGGTCCTCTGC
The DNA here is from genome assembly GCA_946251955.1 of Acronicta psi. Lineage (NCBI taxonomy): Eukaryota > Metazoa > Arthropoda > Insecta > Lepidoptera > Noctuidae > Acronicta > Acronicta psi. The sequence continues at coordinate 6,293,331 of OX276472.1, read as the reverse complement.
CTTCCGCATCCAGCTGCTACCGGCTATCCTTTTCAGGTCATCGGTCCAGCGAGCTGGAGGGCCCTTTATTATGCATATTAGAGCAAAATAAATACATTTAAATTTGAATTAGAGGGTTGTTGTTGTTTATGTTCATACATTACATTCATACGTAGGTAACTAGGTACATTTCGTTTGCATAATTTATTTATTTATGATCGCCAAACCACATAAATATACTACTTATATATAATATAATTTAGTGTATATAATAAGGTGCAAAAGCAATTTTTTAAAGTATTTTCCTTTGTCAGAATATTTCCGCCTGACTGTTGGCGTAAATGTAATAAATAGCGGTGGGTTATTCTAAACGAAATTGTTCCTTTTCTGTCCCTCCACGAAAATCTTTTACAAGGGACCTTTTACGTAAGCCCTAAGATGATGCTACTGTGATAATAACTTCAAATATCTTTATAAAAGACTCTCTGTTGGCCCGAGGATACATTTATAAAAACGGATTTTATAAATGACGTTTCCATATTTACTGATCTTTCGCAACGCGATTAAATCCTGAAGATTAAATCGGTCATAAATCATAATATTATAGTAATATCCTCGCGTAAAAATCCAAAAATTTCGATTGTTTTTTCGAACCATCACATTTGTATTCCCCGAATGGTTAGGCAGAGATGTACGAAAGTACACCCACAGTTCGCTGGTATGTTAAGTAGGGCGAAAGACTGAAAACAATTTGCTCGACTTGGGAATCGAACCCAGGACCTGGAGCGTAGCAGTCGCGCTTATGACCACTAGAAATTACCTACTTATATCAAACTAGCTTTCCGCCAGCGGCTTCGCCCGCTATCCCGCGGGAACTATACATTTTATCCGTTCAGTAGTTTTTGCGTGAAAGAGTAACAAACATCCATCCATCCATCCATCCATCCATCCTCACAAACTTTCGCATTTATAATATTAGTAGGATAGTAGGATTCAATTCGATAATTTCAGCGTGAAGACAAAACAAACATTGAATAAGCTGTGTGCTTATGTGTGTCTGTAATGTAATTGTTGTTTGTTGATGATTATTGCACGTTATTTTTATTGATTTAATTGACCACGTCATTCATTGATTCAACTAAATAAAACTGTAAATTACAAAATACAAAATGTTATTGCATTTACGGCGTCACGTCGCGTCACCTTTTTCCGTAATATGCATAATTTCGGAGAACAGTTTATTTTGAAATGTTTTCTTTATTAAAAACGAAAACATAGGCGCAATGTTCGTAAAATTACTATTTCGTTCGGAAATTTATTGAAACCGGGCTCTTGATTCCACGCGTATGAACTTAGGTACGCAGAATCGTAAAGTGTAAAAAATACTTGTTTCTTAGGCCTTCATTTTAATGTGTTCATTGAGTTTAATATTTATGAGACTCACTGAACACATACCGACATAATGATATTTGTTGGATGTTAGGTATATTGTTGGTTCTTTTAGCTTTTTTCATGACTGACGGTGTGAAAATGTGTCGAGTCTACTTAACTGGAAAGAATAGATCTTGTCATCTATGACCTGTATTTATAATAACAGCATTAGTATGACACCTTATACTTTTTGTTTTGGTTATAATATTTATTAATAACTTCCTGTACCTAGTTCCCAGGATAGGATATAATAGGCCAATTCTCTATAACGTGGGTTCTGTAAAGGAAAAACACGTACGTCAAGTAACGTTCTCATGTAATAACAACAAACCATATTATACCACAACAAGTAACATTATAAGCTAGCGACCCGCCCCGGCTTCGCGTGGATTGAATTTCTCGGCTTTTTTCTACTATAATATGCATGTATACGCCTTCGTCTTGAATCACTCTATATATTGTTAAAAACTGCATTAAAATCTGTTGCGTAGCTTAAAAGATGTAAACAGCGGGAGCGACTTTGTTTTATCTATAATAATATTATAAAGAGGAAAGATTGGATTGTTTGTTTGTATTGAATAGGCTCCGAAATTACCAGGGCTAAAGGCTATTATATCATCACGCTACGACTAATAGGAGCGGAGTAGTAATGAAAAATGTTGCAAAAACGGGTGAAAAAATTATAAGACTCCGGCGGGCGAGCCGCTGGCGGAAATATTAAGTAAAGAAGTAAGTATACCTATCTAAACATAAATACAAACCTCACACTTTTTTTCCCAAAGATGGAGGTAGTACCTAACTACAAAACACCACTTGTTCCGATCCTTGCATAGGTACTTCTCTTGTTTCGTCCACATTCATATTCTTATTATATGGTTGCGACTTTGCGAGTACGCCTACGCACGTAACCTTTTTGAAGAACCTCAACTCAACATTATAAATAAAATCATTTAGAACATGAACATATCACCACCCCCGTATTCCCCGAAGTGTTAGGCAGAGGCGTACCTACTAATGTATATGTACGCCCACGGTCAAACACATGTAACAAAAGGCGAGTAATTAATTAAGTATTTAACGTTGACTCGAACCTAAAAGCAGTGCCTCGACCATGAGTTTTTCTCACTAGACTCGCTAGCGACGCCGTAAAATATTTGTATGATAAACCCTGGCAGCGCCTCTACCGGTTACGTAAGGAACTATAATCTGCTATGAGATTACAGCGTTTCGATGCGTAAAAAACCTATCGAAAGTCATTCGATAGAACTCATGGTTGAGGGGCAGAACACATTATCTATTACACAAGTTTAACTCGTAGTCGGACTATGCCACGTAAAGTACCTTTTCTATTTCCAATAACCTTTGTTTGGACTTCTTAAATAAAAACTCGATCTCACTCCGGACCACAGAATAGATAATGTACCTATTTGGATATTTTTCAAACTCCCATAATTTAGAGTAATCCTAATCCTGGAGCCATTGTAAGAGATATAGGGTAAAAGTTAACTCAGTGTTTGTATACTGGATTTTCACACTCGAATATTAGACACTAGCCTATGCCCGCGACTTCGTTCCGGTAAAAGTTAATTTCCCCCCTGTTTTTACCACATTTTTAATCGATACTCAGCTCCTATGGTCGCAGCGTGATGATATATAGCCTATAGCGTTCCCCGTTAAACAGGCTATCTAACACTGAAAGAATTTTTCAAATCGGTCCAGTAGTTTCTAAGATTAATTGCGTTCAACCAACCAAACAAAGTAAAAAAATCTTTAGCTTTATAATATTAGAATAAATTGAAATAAAACTACTTTTTATGGATTTTATCGCGTTAATATATTTTATTATATTTAATATAGATTATAATTTAGATCCCGACGTTTCAGACCCTTTACAGGGTCCATGGTCACGGCCAGACAGTGTTTGTATTTATTCGAACTTGGACCATTTCTATAAATAGGTAATAAGTGTTTTTCAATTCATGAAGAACCACTTTTAACATTAAACAGATTAAACACGCCTCAAACAGTTTACACAAAACTCTAATTTAAGAAAAAGCAAATACTTGATCTGTGTATTTTTAAAACGCAAACAGATAAATTCAGACACCTAGAAGCTCTGGTCTTACATTCACTGTTATATACATAACATAGACATACTTACCTACCATTTTGTCTGTAAATTCTGATATCTGAAAAACAACTCTATCACAAAGTAAGTTAAGTGTGATGGTCCCCTAAGCCATAAACAACGAATGTTTGATAATATGTTAATCTCGGTTACCTACTAGAAACATTAATCCTGTTTACAATATTGTTTTATTCATGCTGCTTAACCTAGTATAAAAAAGTTGTTGGTCGCCCATATTGTAGCGACTTAGATTACCACGGGAACCGCTACTTATATGGGTGAGCTTGGCGCGTTTCAATTAAGTACCAACTAAACGTATAAACGCCTATATGTATAAAGCTGGCCGCAGACGTTCGGCCTTTAATTCAGATTCAGAAACATAAATGCACGCATTACAATGAATATAAATTTTCTAAATTGTTGTTATATTTTCGGTGGTACGTACAGGACTGTGTGCAACCACCTGACGGAATTTATAATCTGAATTCCTAATTTGAAAACCTTACCATGAAATCGAATGTCTATGGCGGGCTTTAGATTTCGAAGCTGACGCGTTTTAAAAACAAATTAGCCATTCACGCACCGCAAAAAAACCTACATTACGCATGTATTAAGCTTCATTTTCTTAATGTTGTAATTTTCTACTCTGTAGGTTTATGACCATAATTGCGGTAATTACATTTTTTCTTTTGCACAAGTAATGGGTGAAATTTTAATAATTACGTATTTACATAAAATATTCGCAACTACTTACCTCCTACAAAGACATAAAATATTAGTAATAATAGGTACTTATAGCTTGTTAGAATCGAGACTGAATTATTTCAAATAATATTGTTTTTTTAAATTGGTATTTGATAGAATAACTATACACATACAGTGTTAAAAAAGGTTGTATTAAAAAGAGACCCAATATCGGTACAAGTAATTGTTCGGCTGTCAACCTCGCCGTCGCTAATTTTTTTTACCATGTCATGAACTGTTCACATCACATGATATAAATATAAAAACCTTATTTCCTTATGTATCTAATGTTTCAATACCTACTTCTATTTATTACCTGTAAACAATAACTTCATAGTTTTATGAGTTTACGCATTTTTTCGGATTGGGCCTATTGCCAAACGTCTCATAAAATTATTGGCAACTCATAATTGTGATTATAATAAGCATACATGGCTACATTTCAAGCAACATTACCAGTATAAGCTTACCTCGCATTGTGTAGGCTTTCCATACAGCAAGAGGTCATATTATACTGGCTGTGTAGTGTCTGTACATATAAACAACATATTTATTTATTGTATTGTGTCGTAGGAACGATTGCTGCTGTCCGTGCTGCCACAACACGTAGCCATGGAAATGAAGAACGACATCATCTCACCAGTCGAGGGGCAGTTTCATAAGATCTACATCCAAAAGCACGAACAAGTCAGGTGAGTTATCATAACCACCATAATAGGGAATTCTATAATACCACTTGAGCCATTTACAAAATGTACACCTAAAACTAATTAGGTTGTGTTCTCCAATTTAGTGGTAGTATTTCATCTTGAACGCGACACGACTTTGGCCTACCTCCAAATTGATCTCGAAACGACTCTCTCCGATTCAATACACAAGTTGGGTCATATATCTATGTGTAATTAAAGTCGTGACGTCAATCAGCAAAAGAACTGTACAATTACTCTGAATTTCAAAGGAATTTTGACAGAAGTGCACTGTGAAATGACAGAAGGACGAGCCTTCTGTCATTCTGTCAACGTCCGATACAGTCACGCTCTTTTCGAATTTCGAATCAAATAACGCGTGTACGTAAAGCCGAGTCTGGCAACATAATGGTCTTAACGACCGTGAATAGTAGTGAATCAGCGCTTTTCAAAATAAATTAAGAAAGACATTTAGGTAAATATTATTTCTTTTCATGAATTAGGTAAAATGAAGTTGGGGTGTTGTCCTTTATGAAAAAGAGACCAGCTTTATCTAAAACTTTACAGATGATGATGGATGGATGTCTAATAACAATGGTATGCTAAATAGTAGAATAATCAGGTCCATTTTTTAATTTCATGATTTATATCAACGTTTTAGGGTGAGTTTGGTCGTGATATTTAGCTTTTCAGAGGTGTTTATGTAATTTATCCAGTCACCCTAAGACAAAACGAAAAAAAAACACGTTAGTCGAACGATTTTTACATAATCTTATCGGGTTTACGTTTAATGTGGGACTTATACCTTAACTGATCTGATTTAACGTAAAATTATGCGTAAAGTATGTAACATTATGGTTTCATAATCGTTTACTTGTAGCATACAACGTTTCTTCACGGCAATTCTGGTCATGTTCTTGGTATAAACATATTACACTATCTGTTAAAAGTTCCCGTCAACGTGCTCGGACTAATTGTTTGCGTTAGCTCGCACTATCGAGGCCCGCCACGCTAAGCGGTCCACGCATTATGATTAACAGGCTTATCTCACACTAATTACTTACTGTACCGTTCACGATTAGTTATAACATCTATGTGCGGGTTAAATGTGTTACAATAATCATCTGCTGTCATGCTTCAGAACAAAACTGTCTTGACCGAATTTTACCAGTAATAATACTAAATAGGTACTAATTATTTGTTGAAAAATTGGGCTTCTTTTTATAAAAGACAGTCCGACGAATGCATTAAGGGTCAGATTCTGAATGCAATGCAAACACAGAAAATATTACTCCGTTACACAAAATAATTTGTAATTACTAGATTTCCGGCAGCGGCTTCGCCCGCGTGGTCCTATAAATTTTTCCCCCGTTTTTGAAAAAAATTTCATTGATACACCGCTCCTATTAGTCGTAGCGTGATGGTATATATTATAAAAAAAATATTTTCGGCAGGTATCTAGATCAAACGATAAAATTATACGTTCTGAAAATAAAGTGCAATAAAACTTTTTTAAACAGCGAAATGAGAGCGTATTTTGTAAATAATTATAATTAATTTTTGAGATACTTTCAAGAGAGTCTATAAATAATCCTATGAAAATATTTATGTTTACATTTGCACCTTATAAATTTGATAAAAAGGCCAAGCGTGACGACATTTCACATATTAAAAAACCGTCTTTGGAGAAAATGTTATCGTACGTCGATAACATATTAAATTGTCTATTTCTCAATAATCTATTACTTTCCTAGTAAACATTACCATCATTCATCTTACGTAATTATTCATCAGACAATATTAGATGTTTTGTTTGGTTTTATTGTAAAAGGAAGAAATATCATGAGAACATGGCAGTACTGACGTAATATTATGCATAATACATGACTGTTTACCCGGTTAAGTCGATTGATCATCTTCGCAAGGAATCAAATTAGTCACAGTCAACATTTCTCATATTTTATTACTTGCTTTTTTGCCCGCGACTTCGTCCACGTGGAATAGTTACTTTATTCCATATTAACTTTCACCCCTACATAGGTCGATTTTTTTTAAATTTCAATTCAATCAGTCGAAAATCTAAGAAGATTTATACTAATTTTCATCCCCTATTTTATCCCCTTAGGGGTGGAATTTATCAAAATTCTTTCTTAGGGGATGCCTACGTCATAACTTCTACTTACCTGCATGCCAAATTTCAGCCCGATCCCTCCAGTGGTTTGGGCTGTGCGTTGATAGATCACTATGTCAGTCAGTCTGTCACCTTTGAGTTTTATATATATTTAGATTCTCAACTTTTTAAATATAAGCGATCAGATACGGTGTTTATTTTTGAGAAACATAAATCTAGCCTGTTACATAGACTTCTAATCCATCTCTGTCCTTTCGTCCTAGACATGCTATCGACCTAAAGGGCAGCCTGTCAAGTCAGGTAAATGGAATATTCCTTGCCAATCCCACACCAACTAGGTTCTTAACTAAGCCTAGTTAGTATACACAGAGTTTTAAATTATTCAGAATTAATTTAGTATGTTAATCCTAATGAGAAAATGTTAATCCTAATCTGAATAATATTTTCCAATAAACACGTTCAAAATTTTTGACGAATACCAAATCATATACATCATGTAAACAATTTTCATAGTTATTTGAGAGAGATTATTTTTCTATTTGCAACACCTTTTTAATAGGAATAGTTTTTGAGATAAATTTATTGAATTCGAATTATAAATTACCAGTGGCGTGCGGTCCATACATGCAAATAAGCACTGCATACCCTGGACATTCTGGACTGGATTCACTGTACTAAACTTCTAAATAATAAATAGCAAACATTATTAAAAATTAATCAAGAATAATCAAAATCAATAATCTTATTTGGTTTCCGCGCCATCTATAAATTTTTCTGGGAACTATTTGGATTGAGCTCGCCGCCGCGAATAATCATCGCACAAGTGGCTCCCCTAGAACCCGTGGCAGAAGCAGGCAAATTTCTGCTTATTTGCAGTACAATAAAGGTTGCGAATAGGGATGTTCGATCCAGGGGCTTTGTATCGATATTTCGGATCGTAATGGATCGTTATACATTGTATCGATCCAAGTATCGATCCGATTGATTTGATACGATATTTTGGATCGATCCAGTATCGTATCAAAAATTCAAAAGAAATTAAATATGTTGTAATTTAAAGCTTCAAAGTTTAAGTAATAGTGTTTTTTTTTTTATATTGGTCAATCTTTGAATCGTAGGGGTACGTAAAAATTAAAGTCTTTATAGCCACTCTGGATCTAGGCGATTGTAGATTTTATTTAAAGTGGGTGGCCAACCAGAAAAGACGTTCAGCGGGCACAGACGTTCCTACCCACAGAACAATATTACTTGTTTCTACCACTGACAAATAACGTAGGGCTTGGTTGATATATTTTTATGAAATTATCTATACTCTCAAGTAATCATAAAATTGAAGTTATATTGAAAAATATAAAATGTAATAACTACTGATTTAACAGTCCACTGCCGGAGAAATATTTTTATTAGTGTAATATGAACCTGTTTGTTGTTATAAACCATACTTTGGAGCTAAGAATTGCGGTAGTAATAATACGAATAAATATTAAGGTAACAGATTTTTTATTATTTTAGAATTTAATACAACAAATTTTTCGATCCGATCCATATGGTATTTGTATCGATCCACTAACGGATCGAATGCCATTGTATCGATACAAAAATCGATTGGATCGTATTCCTTTGTATCGATCCACACAAGTATCGGATCGGATCGAACATCCCTAGTTGCGAATTCACGCACACAGTCACACTTTTTCTCTGTACTACACAACAAAACTTTTAGCTGTGTGCGAGTTTTGGAAGCATAGCTTATTTGACAACCCGACCAAATTGAAAAGCCGTAAAGGCACCGCGTAATTGTTCATTGCAAAGGGTTGACATAAATTGTAGGTATAATATTGTATTATTTCGTAACAATTGCAAAGTTTTTTAACGCCATATTGTTTGTTATTGTTTTGAATGAACTTTTGATTATTTTTCTGTGCGCAAGTGATTGCGTAAATAATTATTTCGTGAGTTTATTGTAAAAAATTGAAAGTTAACCTGTGAGACCCTGTGTTAGTGAAGAGTGTGTTTATTTATGTACATAATTATATTAACTACCTATGCCGCTTTTTCGACATTATCTTTTGGGGGAAAAGTTAAATTGATTGCAAAGGGAAGGTGTGTACCCTGGTTGAATTAAACTAACAAAAGGTACCTACTACTCTTTATTTTTTATAATTTTTTATGATACCTAATTTATATCTGGTTATTAGATTGTGTATACAAACACATCTTACAGTTTCCCTTGCATTTTGTTTACAAAAATATCTCATGGCCCTTTCAAATGCTACTTTGGATGTATCATTTATGCGTTTTTAGTACCTATAAATCTCTTATTTAACTATTTGGTCGCAACAAACATCATGCGAAGCCAATGGCACCGCGCGTAAAGGTAGGTATGGTGGTCTACGACCGAAACAGGCTGAAACTAAGTAGTTACACACTTATAAGTTTTTTTATTTTAGTTGTGCATACCCGGTATGAAATGTCTGTGCACGCCCCTGTAAATTACCCAATATATTTCTAGACTAAAACTATTTTATGATGAATAGCTGAAATTAACACATTATTTTAACGAATAATAAACCTTGGTGTATTTGAATACACTCATTTGTTTGTTTGTACATTAGTTTACATAACGCAGCTACGACTAACAAAGCTTTAATGCAGCTTGCTAAATATAATGTGAATGGAACCCAGCTCTTTAGTGCTCTTAGCATTGACGTCACCGGTCACATCGAATTTACATTTAACAGGTACTTGTCTGTCTGAGTTATGTTTCCACCCTTTATCACCTAGTGTTTATGGCTGTAAAGTTGTTTTGTAAACCAGTCGAATTCTATAATCAGATACGTAGGTATGTTTCTTTAAATAAGAAGTTAGTTAAATGTTATTTAACACTTTAGCTTTATCTAGACGGTAACAATTATACCTATAAATGGAAAATAGTTTTCGTGGAACAAAAATGTGCCCAGCTTTCCTCGCTACATTTTTCGTAATGTCTGAATAGAAAACCACCATACAATACTCTGTTCCCTGTATAATGTTTTTGTTGTTTAATTCGTAATGTAAATTCTCATGTTCATGAATATTGTACTTTTGTATGAGTTCTTTGCGTCCCTTGTGTACGAACCACCGCCAGCCGACGTTAGGTGAATCATTGTGCTCATTTCGCCTCTGGCTGTTTGTTCATATTATTACATTGTGTTTGCACAGTCTTATTTCCATAAGGACGAATCATCGACTTTGCTGCTCATGTAGAGATCCGGCCATGCCCGTGTACAGGTGCTTTTGTTTATAGTGTTGCTGTACAAGTATTTAGGGTAGTTTCGCCTGTTCGCCGACCGTCGCCACTTTTCGACTTTTCATCGACCTGTTTGACTAATCGGTATAAAATTGAAATACTGACCACATTACAAACTAAACAAAAATATTGTGGCATACCCAAAGAGTTCAGTTATACGTACAAATAGAAAAAATGCATTTGTGTAATTACAGTAGGGAGTAAAAAAATAAACCATTTGTGGTTCGCAAAAAACTTGTCAAAAAGCGTACTTCACTGTAAAAAAAATAGTGGGGAGCCCCACAGTTCAGAGTCACTTTTAGCTGTCCTTTTATGTTTTTTGATATGTTTAATATTTATATTGATAGACAATGAGTTATAGTATTTTTTTAAATTATTTGTTATTTTAATTTTCTTTAGAAAACATATAAAATTTAATAGTCGGTAACTGGTACCTCGATTTCGAAGAATACCTAGTTTTCGACCGCGGGGTCGAAAACTGGTCGCAGAGTCCGATAAAGTTTCATCACTTTTTATGTATTATTAATGGAACTACTGAACCTTATTTTTGGATTTTAAATCAGAATCAAGTCATAATTGTGTCAGCCAATTTTCGACCAGACTATTTCAAATGTTGTAAGAATACCACGTATCGGAAAACCTTCTAGGTCGAAAACAGGATATGTAATAACTGTATGCCATATTCCGACTTCTCTATTAAAGTTTTATGTTTTAATTATATATTTTCGTACTTTTTCGTTAGTTATTTTGCAGATTAAACAGATTATAACCTAAATATTATAATATCCATAATTTTCGGTCGAAAATCGCCTGTTTTTGATTACTTTTTAATTATTTGTTTGCGGCTATAGTATCAATGCAACTGTAGTTGGTCTATTGTAAGTTTACCGCTAAACCCTGCGACTATCACAAACTGCAGGATTTGCTTAGGGGTGAGCTTCTTTATTTCATCTGGGTGAAAAATATGTTTCCTTGGGTTTGTGTATTAGCGATCCACATTCTCTTAGAAGGTGGAATGTCGTTCCAGCAGCCTCCTCACAATGTGGGCAGGTACGCGTATCGCTCAGCCTTAGGTTGAACATAATATATGTTCTTGTTAAGGCAATAGTGTCCTGTCACAATGCGCACACTGTTCCTGCCTTGGCTTTGTTAGTGGCTTAGAGTGGACCATGCTTGACGATTCCGCATAAATTTGTGAGGGTTCTTTGAGCTAGGAGCTATCCTACAGAACGGTTCGGGTCCCTGCTGCGTTCCACTAGCTCCATCCAGCTCTTGCGAGTTCATCATGTCAGTGCCAACATATGCCACCATGACTCAGTACCCATCTTAAACCTAATCATTCCATCATATTTATCCATCATATTCCTCATTCATAGTCTTCTGGTTCTGGTCAGAAAGCTTCCAACTTTGAGGGACTAGGCCGGACATTTGTGTGCCGCATGTCGGACGACTTGTGGGCTAGGCTTAGCATAGAGTGAAGTCCGCAAGGCATCAGACGACGTAGGAGGACGTGGGACTCAAACGGAGATGACGATTTGAACGGAACCCCTTTTTAAAAGATTGAGCTCATAAAGCCTTAATTAAGGTCTAAAGAGTGGAAAGAGGGTAGGGAGGCATTTGCCCCGCAGTAGGCCCGACTGAGGTGATGATAATACATGCATTCTCTCACCAGTTTCGACAAAATGATGCTCGAATTCAGTGCTAAGTGATAAAAGAGTTGCTTGGCTATCCTAACCCATTTGATTTTATAGATTATCTTCTAGCAGAAGCTAGTGGTTTAAACTTCTGCTTGGAAAATGGAGGCGTACTGTCCCAAGTTAACACTCTCGTTAAATTTGGGCTACTCTATGTATTCCACAGCCTAACTCCTGTCCCATTTTGGACCCATCACCAGTGTACGTACCAGATTAGACAACCTGCATCATAAGGTATCTGGAATTTTGACCAGTCTTCCCTTGAAGTTATTTCTATGGTGGAATGTTTTTTATAAACGTACCGCGAAGCATACTGCAAAAGCATGGCACCAGTCGCTACGGCGTACTTAGTACGCCAAGTATTGGTGTTTCTAGTTAAATATAGAGAGAGGTAGGGCACAGCCATTTATGGGAGAGAGGTAGGGCACAGCCATTTATGGCTCAATTCTGGAGCAGCCCATCTGGGGAAGTCCCTCCACCTTACAGAAAACTGCAGTCAAATAACACACTTTATTATGTGTTGTTTTCCTGCAGTGAGTAAGGTCGCCAGAGCTCTTTCTAAGGATGCGCTGCGTTGGCAGGAAGAGGAATACTCCCTCAAACAGCAGCAACGAGGCGGGAGTGATACCCCTGGTGTTGCAAGCGTCCATAGGCTATGGTAACCGCTTACCATCAGGCGGGCCGTATGCTTGTTTGCCACCTTAGTGAAAAATTGGAAACACCAATAGGTCTTGAAGAGTCCATATCTTGAGTAGCCACTTTTTGCCCAGGATGCTGGCCCTGTACATGGTAGTTTTCGCCTCTATACGGATACATGTAGACGCAGGAGCCCCAGCAGGGAATTTAATGGCAATGCTGGGCATTCGGACATAGCCCCTGAGTCTATGAGACAGGCAGGCCTCTGCAGACTGCCATGTTATAAAATAAATTGTAATATTTATTATATTTTAACAAAATACAGGTTTTTATTACATTACGAATTAATTAATTATTGTTTGTACCATGAATTTGTCGTCTCACCCAATGGTCGAAAACTGGCGAATACAAAGTCGGGAACTGGAAATTTCGGTCGAAAACTGGTAAAATGGGCATTTTTGGGTTTATTATTTTTTGTGTAATTACTGCTAGGTCTAACATGAAAATAAAGCGCATTAGATGAAAATAGACTATATCGACTATGTGTATAAAATTTTTCCAACAGTAATTCATATTAATTCAATTTTATTTTTCGTTCTGAATTCGACAACTCCACTAATCGGTCGCTAACCGGCGAAATGACCCTATATACGAGCTATTTTCGTAGCAATCGTTCTATAAACCTGTGTTATCTATAGGATAAAGTCCGATTGTAAACTTCCTTCGAGAACATTGTTATTGTTAACAAAGATTATACCAATGCGACGTTGCAATCCAAAGTTTTCTGAAACATTTTCATGTGTTGCTTTTTCTATCAACGTTATCCGCCAGCGAAGTTGCGAAACACCATCTTAATTTTTTTGAATTCTTCGAGTCGTCTTTTTATGACGGCTATTTGTTTTACGTCCGACTCAGTATTTACTACTCTTGCTTGGAGGATAAACAAATTTGGCGAAAAAATATTTGCGGCGGGTTCAACATTTTCTGCCTGATGTTACAAGTAGGTATCTAATCAAAATGCTTTCAGAAGTCGCACGGGAATGCTGTTTTCAGAAACTTGTAATGTGAAAGCCGATTCCAATTTCCAATACCAAATGGTATACAAAGCCATCAATAAGAGGCTCTAAACGTTTCGGGGAAAATTCAATTCCCTTTCTGTTCTTCGACACGTCAGTGAGAGAGGTTCGCCACGTTAATTTGACGCCTGTTCAAGTGCAGCGATCCTTTGTTTAGCGCCTTAAGCGTCAGTCTCCTCACAGCCATTCTCCTCTGCAGTCTCTTTGGTTCATAACTCCTAGCCACAAGAGATATATTCCTTTGTTCACCCCGAATATTATATGTGCGCAACGCTAAGCCTCTAGCGCCTGAATTCCGAACCTAAGCTGTAGAGGAAATTAATTTCTAGTGAATGACACATTGCAAGGATTTTCTAACCTATTGTTTTGACTTTAAAAGAGATTATGAACGCATATTTTTTATTACATTACTCCTGGAGTATACTGCACTGGCTATGTTAGCAGCGAAGGATCAAAATGGATACATATTGTCATCTCTTTTGTAACTAAATTTTTGGTTACAACAGAAAAAAACACCGGTAGATATCACCGGTTCGTATGATTTCGCTTCTTAGAAAGACCCAAACTTACCTCTCATCATCAACTTGTAACAAAATTATGATTTTAAAGATTCGGGATACATGAATATTTATAATAGCTTTCGTGTTGGTATATGTACTTATAGTCATTCGGTGGTTTCGTAATGAAGCAAGCGCGGTGGTTTTGTGGAAACAACTTGTATTATGAGCGTGAAACTCATCAATCATGTAAATATTGGTGTAACAGGAATTACCAACTATAACAGGAAATGTTCCATTGAAGTTTAGAATAGCGGCGGCGCTCATACCTATTTATTGACTCTACTTGTCATTCCTTGGCGGTTTTCCAAACACTCAAACACAAGTATTATAAAAAATGTTTAAATGAAGTGTTTTTATCTACTTCGGTACAGTGGTTTGGAAGATATTGCTACTTAGAATAAGGAGACGATGACTGTTCACAGCTTTATGGCATTAAGCAATAAATATCTGATTTATTATTATTTTGACCTTCCTTCATAAATTTTTATGCTGTCTTTGTTTAAAAGTACATGAATCCAACAATGTCATCTATTTTAATCAAAGGGCCACAAAAAAGGTCAATTTAAAATGTGGTTGAATTTGTGTTTATAACTTTATATTTAAGGTAAAAGTTATAAATGTCCGTATAAGATCAACAAGGATATTAGGTACCTCGTACTGTGTGTTATAATGGCCGCTACAAGTTCTTAGGTTATTTATGTATTCCAGGGGCGCGTTTAGTGAATCATCTGCATGAGTTAATGCATCTTCTAAAGACTATCTTAGTGGTTTACATTTGATATATTGTTGGCATGAACACAGTCTCAATTGTTTTACTTATGCAGCTCGTATTTATGACAGTTCGAAATAATGTAAAATGAGCATGACTGCATGACCCAGATATGAACATCGAAGAGTATCTTTTAAGTTTTAAAACACTGTTCAGAAAAGCAAGAAATCGATATTTATATCGGTAATTACGTTTGCATTTGTTGTTGCTCTTTGGGTCTACAGCCCAACAACAACCCAATAACCTTGTGTGAATTGCTTGCATTAGTTCGTGACCGCACCTGGCCTACTGCCGTTAATTCGGCGACTGAACACTAAGGGCATTAATTATGCACCGGAATTGGTGAACTGGACAGGTATCAGTTTGCCTACATAGGAGAAGCCCCTCAGTAGCTAGGCGTGTCTCTGTCTAATCGATATGAACGACGCGGCTTTCTGCTTATCAAATTATACAGTGTTTTATTACTTACCCCTAATCCATCATATGCTTTTATCAACAAAATAGGACAAGCCTACCTTTGTAAACTAGACATTGTCGTGTCTTGTTATGCTAATTATACACAGACAGATAGTTACAGACACAGATACATAGTTATTTCTGCGAAAATTTACTCAAGTCTTAAGAAACTCGAAATTTCGTCAGCAAAATTACTAAATACCAAGTTACCAAATACTGAACGAACGAGTTCACATGAATTATCAACATGTTTACAAACATGGCACACTTCCACACGATCTGATAAACTTATCCCCCGCTAATATAAACAATAAGCGCCACAAATCAATGGACGCTGGCGACTTCGCACTGAGTATATTTATATTAAAATATTTCAGTTATAAACATGATTGATGGATCATCACATATTTGATGTTGAGCTTTTTATGTACCGAACACTAAACGGCAAACTACTACAACATTTACATCCATTAAAATGCAATCAACTCTGTTGATATTTACATTTTCATTGAGCAAACATGGGATTGGCTGGGGACAATTTTAATTGGTATTGGGCTTTATACTTATATCCAATTACTATGATTATTCATTTCGTTAATTAATTAAGAATGGTTGAAATAATTATATTAGTTGAAATAATATAATCGCATCGTATTTTTATTATTGAATATTTGTACTGCGGACGTTCGCCTGCGTGAACCAGTGGTTTTTTCCTTAACTATATATTTAACTATCTGCCCGCGTGGTCTTGATAACTTTTCCCCCCGTTTTTGCAACATTTTTCATTGCTACTTCGCACCTATTAATTGTATCGTGATAGTAGATATATACTATAGCCTTCCCCGATAAATGGGTTATTATCTAACACTAAAAGAATTTTTCAAATCGGTCCAGTAGTTTCGGAGCCTATTCTATAGAAACAAACAAACAGACAATAAAACCTTTACTCTTTATAATATTAGTATGTACGCGCATAACTTCCGAACGACTGCGCCAAATTTGATAATTCTTTTTTTCTTGCGTTCGTCATTGTCAGGACAAGGTTTGTATGAAATAATTTTTTTAATCCACCCGGAAACGCAGATAATATGCGCACGGGGCGCTAGTGATTAATAAATGAATGGTGTTGAAAAGACCTGTTACTGATTGTCATCATAGTCGACATTAATGATAGCACTTTGTTTTTTGCGCAAGATATTCATCAGTCAGCTAAGTGGATGACAATAGTGCTCTCAGCTAGATTTATTTACCTGCCTGTAACTGTCATAATTATCTGCATTTATTCTAGACAAGGACACCTCTGATACTATGTATATAAATTACTAGCTTTCCGCCAGCGGCTTCGCCCGCGTGGTCATATACATTTTTCCCCCGTTTTTGCAAAATATTTCATTGCTCCTATTAGTCGTGGCGTGATAGCATAAAGCCTGTATCCTTTCCCGATAAATGGGCTATAGATCGTAACACTAAAAGAATTTTTCAAATCGGTCCAGGGTGGCTAGGCAAGTTGCAATTTGACATTCGAATAGACGGGCTGTCACTAATGTCATTTCCATGTGTTTTCTTTCTAGTCGTGTGTCGATTCGAATGTCAAATTGCAACTTGTCTAGGCCCTCAGTAGCTTTCGGAGCCCATTGAATACAAACAATCAAATCTTTCCTCTTTATAATATTGATATAGATAGTATATATTACCGTTTTCTTCGCGATCTTTTATAAAATCAAATTACATTGCGGTACGTGAAAGTGAGGCGAGATATTGTAACATCATAATTTGTAGAAGCAATAAATTCGCGTAACATAAGTATGAACATCATTATTCGATTTCTGTTCAAAGGTTCTATTGAATTTCGCGCGCGTAAGGCGTTTCTTTGTCGGAATTTACAGAATGTAAGACTTATTGCGGCGCAACTTGAAACCGAATTTTCTTTTTCTTTGATATTTTGAATGCGTTATTAAATCAATTTACGTTCTTACACAAATATATGCATAGATAAATTAAGTTAAACTTTTGTTTTACTCTTAAGAAAAGTGTGCTTGCAAGTCTGCTCTTTGTACTTTAAGCAAACGCTAAATCTCATTAACAAGTTTTGAGCTGAATTCGAAATGAAATCATACCATTTCGGAGTTCAGCGATAATTTAATTTGTAATTTAATTGTATGTTAGTAATTCGCTTCTGTAGGGCAGGCTGCCTAAAGACACTGGGATCTCATTACGATGCATTAACTTTCCCGTCACGTATCCGTACGATTGCGCAACGTATCGGAACGGTTTGACGTCACGTAGCCAGGAAGTCTATTACCGCGCCGCACCGCACCGCACAGCACTTGATCCTTTTAGGCTAAACGGATATTCCGTTGATGGGATTGTCTGTCTGTCTGGCTACTTACGCTAGTCTCGAATTATTATTGTTGAGTTCGTTTAGCTCCCCACAAAAAATGTCTGGAACATGAATTTCGTTTGTACGCAACGTGACATTAGAGACGGCAATCATTCTTTGATTTCTTTTCTTTTATGTCAAAGGAATTTACATTGCTACTGTGTATTGGGCAGACTTGCGAGGCAGTGGGTGTGCTAAAATTTGATCATTGCGTGTCTCTAGGCACTTTATTATGACTGTCTACTCTCCCATAGATAGCTAACATTTCTTTTTCTTTGTGCCTGTATCCTAATAATATTTTAAATGTGAAAGTTGGGATGGATGTTTGTTACTCTTTCACGCAAATAGTACTGAACGGATCTGTATGAAAATAGGCACAGAGATAGATTGTAGTCTGGAATAGCACATAGGCTACTTTATATTCAGGTAAAATGTGTGGTTGCCGTGGGATAGATTTGTTTTAAGAAGTCGAGTATAGACAATTACGTCGTCAACATAGAATAATTTATAAGAAACTAGCTGTTCCCGCGCTTTGCTCGCGTCAAGCTTGAACCCCGTTACACCAAGAAATCAAAGATCATGAAAAACGCTCCAGCAGTTCTCGAGTTATAAGTGTTGTAACAAACCCGACTTTGTTTTATATATTAGATATCCAGACCATACGGGGGAAGTCGCTGGCGGACAGCTAGTATTAAATAATGAATAGATCTTTTGAGCCATGAAAACTGGATAAAACGCCACTCAATACTATTGCAAAGTACCTCCATGAGTACCTATGTTAACAAATCTTAAAATCCATTTTCATTAAATTCGAAATGTGAATATGAAAAAGATCTGTTAATGCGATACCCGTGTTCAATCCACCGGATCACATCTATGCTCCGCCGCGTTTCAATACAGATTATGGGTAGACTTTGTGTAAACAAAGGTTTGTTGTACCTTTAGAATACATACACCTTTAAACAATTGACAGGCGCAAAGCGCCCAAGTTAATTAATTTACTAAATCGCTTTAGGTTCCCTGCGCTCGGGAACAATAGTTTTTTCTATTGTGTCTATAATTTGTTAGTTCAAGGCCTAGAACAGTTCTCTTGGTCTACGACAGAGCAGTCTGAATGTCGTCATGTCACACTTACTTTCTTTCCCGTCGTCCAACCAGCTGCATCCAAGAAAACTGAAATGAAACGGATGACAGTTCCAAAACTTCAAACAATAGACAAGAAATATCAATAAAATCTAACATATTTCAGAAGTGCAATAGTGTTGCAAATATCGATATGATAAGATTGGATACTGTCAGATTTCTTGTAACGACGGTTTATGGTGGTGCTCTTCGACATACGAGAACTCTAGTGAATTAAGAAGTCATTGTACATACTTCCTTATCACACACACGACCTAATAATATAGAGGGCTGCAAGCTGCAACTAAATCATTCGACTTTCCGATGAAAAAACATGTTCGATTCACGTCACCGTCGACTTGGCGAGTGCCCACTGAAAAACACTCGGTTGCATAATGTATCGCGCGTGCCGCAATCGGAAATCCATTGTGATCACAATGAGCTCAGCTCTATTTCGTCAACTGTCATGTTTATTCGAGTCTAAGAATAACGACACTTTTATAAAAATAGTTTTGGTATTTTACGACTCTATTTTATCTGGAGGTTTTCACAATATTAGCTGGTTTAATGCAACACATGCATAATGCCACAACAAATGACTACAACAATATGAAATATGTGCACCAAAATACTTACATAGTACCTACGTATTGTTTTTCCACTGAAGCAGAATAAATTCTACAATGATTAATTTATATTAGGTACTTTACATATTATGTCATTTAAGAGTTGCACAGTAAATTAAACTACTTACATTAACAAAGTGAAGTCTTAAATTAGACAGTCGTCTACATAAATAAATATTTAAGTTTCACTAAATTATTTTTTGCCAAAGATCAAGAAGTATATAAACAGGGAGCCCGTCACAAGAGATATAAAAATATGTCTGATATTGTCTGATACCCTTTGTCTTTGTTCGTTGTTGAGCTGCTGCAATCGGGAGAGGAAACTTTCCAAGGGGTTAGTTATTACTTTTTGCTGCCTTTGCTTGAGACGGCTTAATGTTTGAAGCTAAGAACAAAGACATTAAGTATAGTTTGAAAAGATGGCCAAGAAAGAAGACTGGTACATATTTAAATCCTTGCCATTCATTACGTTGTATTACGAACTCAAAACATAAACAAAAAAGACGCATCAATGAACGTGTGTACGTAAAAGTTTATCATGTGCAAAGTGTTTATGCATAAGGTTTAACACATAAAAGTTGTTATACTAGCAATTTACACGATAAAAGGAACTTATTTGTACGTTTACATTCGCTGTTTATACAAATCTGCGTACAGCGTAGTACTTATGTACCAAGTTAGTTCTTCGAAGTTGAGTAAGATACCATATGTAAACATCACACCTCAGTATACTTATACCATTTATTTCTGTTTAAACACACCTTTGTACTTTAAACATAAAAGCCCCGTATTAGGATTTTACACATTTGAAAACATTTATCAGTAAATATTATTTACACATTTAATTAAAACGATATTCCATAAAATTATTATGTTGTGCTTCGTTTCTTAGCATATTAACGTAATTAATCAATTAACATTTCTATAATTTATCACTTCGAAACTCGAAATCTGGACTAGAAACAAAGCTATGAAACTGCAAGTTGCTGCTAGGTTTTACAATATGCTAGATTAAACGAATACTTATTAGAAACTTGTCCTTACGTAATTCAGTGACTAGTATAAAACACAACGCGTCATCATCTTTTTGCTCAACTCAACAAGCTCGCTGAAAATTGGAAAATAAATTGGAACATGTCATTGGAAACTACCTTAAAGGGGGGAAAATGTTAAATGAAAAGCTATTTAAACTGACAATGAATAACGTAGGTCATCGTTCAAGGCTGAAAAATAGCTACTTATGAGATGCTGCAGTACTATTTTTATAATTTACTGTCTCATTTAGCAACCAACTAATGGCCATCGTTAAAGGAACTCTTGGAATCCCAAATGACGGCGCCAGGTTTTTGTGCTTCACTGCGCCACAATTAGATACAGATTTCTAGAATCTACCTGTAAATTTGCCTGCGTGAAGTGTGCATTTGAAAAAACAACGTATAGTTTTTGAAAGTAGGATCTTTTTGTTCTTACATAAATTTATAAAGGTTCTAAAGGTTATAAAGGTTCAAATCAGCTATAAAGTTTTCAACAAAATATCACTTAAGATAATCTATTACTACTCGGTGAACCTTATTTTGACAGTACCTCGAAAAATTAATCTGTTATTGAGTTTTTATAACACATAAAACAAAAACTGGGTATCGAACCCAGGACCTCTAGTGTAGCATTCGCGCTTACATCCATTAAACTAATGAGGTAGATCCTCACTGAATCTTCTTTTCAAAATGGAAATAATCCTGCAAAGCAGAATAGCCTCAGAAATTCATATGGTACAGCGTTCAATATGTTTTTATTTTGTTACAGTATCCTTTTCGCCGACATAGTGGGCTTCACGGTGCTCGCATCGCAGTGCAGTGCTCAGGAGTTGGTGCGATTACTTAACGAACTATTTGGAAGATTCGATCAGCTTGCCAATGTGAGTAACAATAATTCCTACCAGTCATCAATCAACATACATACCATCACGCCAGTATTCCCCGAAGGGGTACGCAGGGGTGTACTACAACACTATGGTGTAACACTGCTCGAACCCGCGACCTTTAGCGTAGCAGCCGCGCTTGGGACCACTATACCATAGAGGCAATCATCAATGACATAATATAGTTAAATAGAGGCCTATAATTAAATAATTACTGGAAGTGTTATTGTTTATGTTATTTATACACGTCACAGCCTTCACAAGTTACTCAACAAGGGAAAACCTAAAATACGTCACCGGTAAAATAGGTTTCATGAAAAAAAAAGTGTTTCATGAATTTAGAATTTTGCTGGAAAATAAATTGAAATGTCTCGCATAGATTTATAATTTGGCCACAATCACTATCGTTCTTAAATTTCAGCTGGTGCGATGCTATCAATTCATCAATAAATTCGCAAAAATAAAAGTAAAAATTAAACAGACACTGTTTGTAATTTTAAATTAAAAACGTTTTACTAAATGCATATGAAACAAAAAATCTGTTTTAAAATTTTTGACTGTCTCCTCTTTGTTCCGGCTAATCTCTGAAACGGCTGGACCGATTTTGACCGGACTTTCACTCGCAGATAGCTAATGTTATAAGGAGTAACTTTTAATTGGAGTGACTTGGACTTGGACTTTTAATTGGAGTAACTTTTAATTTAGGAGTAAGGCTACTTTTTATTATAGAAACTTTCACCCCGGGGAACAGCTAGTCACTAATAAAAAAATACTCGGTTGAAATAGAGACAAGTTATACAAGTTATAATTTATTTGCAGGATAATCACTGTCTTCGCATCAAGATCCTAGGCGACTGCTACTACTGCGTGTCCGGGCTGCCCGAACCGCGGTCTGACCACGCGCGGTGCACTGTCGAAATGGGGCTTGACATGATCGATGCTATAGCGTAAGTACATGCATGAAAAACCACCATCCTTTGCCATTTTATTTAGCATAATTATCGTGAGTAATTTCTAATCTAACAATGTGCTGTTGAATCTCAACATGACTGAAGATAAGTTAACCATCAAAGGTTTCAGTTTAGCCATAATAACGATAATTTGAATAAAAACTGGTACAACAACTGAATAACTGATACCGACGACTTCATACGTTATGATATTAAAACTATCGATTGATCACCGCGGTAACCCATCTGGCCTCCAGCTGCAAATTGCGGTCACTTATCCCCGGCAGCGTTACCCCAACGATGAAGAAAGGCGTATAGCAACGATCCCATCAAAAAACGGAATGTCATCTACACTTCTTAGCCCAAAATAGTCGCAAGTAGTCACAAACGACTCACGCCCACGACAAACAAACACAGCGCCACCTTGACTTGCCAATTTACGGCGGCCGTGCAACAATAAAATTTAATTGGTCATTTCAGCCGATATGGCTAGCTTACTGTCCGTGAAAAGTATACTAACTGTAGCATATTTTTTCACGGTCATTTCAGGCATTTACTATTATATAACTACGAAATAAAGCGATTGAATACTGAAATGAGGTCATTTTATCTTAGGTATAAATCGTTCTTTGTTAATAGCGAAAGGCGGCAAAGTTAACTAAACATAATTAATACGACGATGAAGGTAGAACATGGGAGAGTATTTTCTGTGCTCTCATCTATTCCCAATACATTATTTTTTAATTAATAGGCTAGGCCTGTGTGAATCGTGTCGCCATGTCGGCCGTAGTATGAGGGCACGCGCATCGGAGCATGTCGCGATACGCGCTTATCTGGGCATTGGCTCATCAAAGGAGACAGCTAAATATACTCTTTGTGATCATGGCCCCCGCTGACATCCTGGGTGGCCCTCCCTCGCTGCGTGAAGGTCACTAGGCCGGCCAGGAATGCTGCAGTATTATCACATTGTCTCGAGCTAATTCTGCGAAATAATTGTCTCAACTTCTCAAGGCAATTTTTGTAGACGTTATTGGAATCGTTTCCAGAAATAAATTTCTCAAATTAACTAGATACTTTTAGTACCTTGTTACTATAATATGCGCGCGGTTTTGAGATCTTGCTCTTCTTGCTAATATAAAGACTAAGCGTTTACAACTTTCGTATGTGTACGTTGATTATTGCACCTATTGTGCGTTTAAATGTTAAAAGATTTTCTTTTAGTTTAGGGAAATAAGAATAGTTCCGTAGAACTGTAATTGTTGTATGTTTAGACCACATACGTATGATAAGAGGCAAGCAATCAACACCCGAGGTCCGACCACAGGCCGCAAACCTCAAGCAGAGCACAGCTATCTGTATTCAGCGCGTGTTGTGTTTCAGACACGCGTCACGTTTACTGCTGTCATCTGTACTTTATCAAAAGGACATATCCGCCTTGTCGAGTCTCTGAATAACCAAATCTTTGTGACGCGAATGAGAATGATGTATAATCTACCTAGTAGCACTGATATTATGCCAATTTTCCGCGAAATGGTCGACGTTTGCAGTAATTTACATTCTACGTGCAGTATTCAATGTTATCCTTAAAGAGATATTTTACTATTCATTCGGAAAACATGAAAATTTTGTTCCTTTTGAGCAAAACGCAAACGTCTAAGTATAACTTGTGTTCGCACGACTACTTCACTGACTCGATCGAAGTCTGTAACAGCTTAAACAGTACCCAGAGTCACGTAGAAAACTTGTCAAGCGTAACGTGGATATCTTTTATGATCACATACCAAATCGAAAGACATGCTCCTTCAAGTGTAAACGCGAATCATTTCGTACTTCTTTCGTTTTCAACCAAAATATACATTGAACTGTGGCTTTTGCCATTCAAACTTCACAAAGAAATGGAATATTGAAATTCAAAGATTGTTTTTTTTTTCTTTAACATCAATCCGATGGACAGCATTTATAATGCGAAATGTTAAAAAAGAAATACTTGTCAACAAACAGTATTTCTACGGCGTTATTCTGTCGACGTAGCACGTCATTGGATCTGTATGTATTGCTCTTGACCCAAATGTTATTCCTCGTTTGTGGATTCACGTAAATAGCCCCAATGGTGGTGTCTGTCAAACATTTGTTACGAAGTTCTGTCAATGGCTTGTATTTACGCAGCATCAATTAACACGCTAGTTGTAATAGTCTCGTTCGCAAAATGTGATCTATAAATAGTGTTCCGCCGGCGATGCACACATGCATGCTTGATACGACGTATTTGGGATCGTCCTATATGAGAGGGAAAATAAACTAGTAGCAGTATGTTATCGCAATCTCAACAGCTGTGTTGACTGTTGACCGGCGGCGGGTGGTCGGCGCAATAGATACATAACTCAAACATACAATTTGTTGACTATGTCCGCTTTGCACCGAAGCCGCTGCGCGCTGGAAGGGTGCAAGCGCTTTTATCTGCATATTTACATGTTTCCTGCATTTAATACCATGCTGTTGGTATGCTACCACTTATAAATCATACCGTAATGATATATCGAATCGTATTTGCGCTACTTAATTATTAGTGTCGAAAGTGTCGTAACATTTAATTTCCTATCAATTAAATTACCCTTTCGATATGTCGGTGTAAATGACCTACATTAGGTACAGAAATATTATCATCCGTACTTTTTAAATAATATAATTTTTTATATGCTAAAAAGCGTGCAAATATTTTTGCTAATAATCTTTTGATGCGATGTTAGATGATAAAATGTATTTTAGTGTATGTCGTACCCACTGAAACTGTTCCAATGAAGTTATTTTCATGTGTATGTTATTTCTGTTGGATGTAGATATTATTAAACCTGTATATTTAGAGCAGGGTGAGGTGTATATGCTGACATGAACAGTTCAGTTCTCTACTATTAATATTGCCAAGTTTGTAGTCCATTTACTGTAGGAACGCTTCGGTATTCGTAAATGTTGGACAACTAAGAGCTGCCTGTTACAATTTTATTAGCGTTTGTATTTTAGGAGTAAATTGTGTTTCCTAGATTTTGTATTTACATTTTATGGAAATTTTTGTCGGCGCTATAATAATTAACATTCGAACTTACACGTTACATAAAAATTCGACCCACGATTTCTAATAAAATAATTGACATTGAAATGATGTAGAGAACAATTTTTTAAATAGTAAAATTATTTGTTTAGTCAACGAATATTTGTGTAAATTATGCAAATAGGCAAAAATGTCATGCAAAACAGCCAAAACTCGTTTTGTTCTGTGATAGCTCCAAACATTAGTGGGCTCAAGGGGCTGCGGGCAAACTAGCGCTGTTTCCAAACTGCTGCCGCTGACCCGGGTAATTTCGTATTCAGGGGATGTATAGTCGATAGTGACACGCGTCCCTTTACAAATGTGGGGCGAAAAAGGGAAAAACTGGAACAAGGCAGCAATGTTATTATTTCCGACTAGCTGTGTCGCGGGAAATTTTCCGCGTTCGTATATCCCAATCTCATTCGTATCTTTTGAACGCTGCAAGAGATCTAACGAAAATTATAATTTTTCACAGTAAATTTTCCTATTCGAGACAAAATTACGAAGAGACAGGCAAAAAATCTAAAAGGGCAATCATTAGGCAGTATAAAAACAGTTTTCACTTTGGCGAAAAATTATTTCAAAATCACAGACGCACAACTTTATATATTTGTCTAGATAGCAAAACAAAGAAGCGTAACAATGACTACTTTATCGGTAGTATTGGCCAAACATTTCGTAACATCATTAGCGATGGGGCGAAGCAATAACAAAGGAGAATTAACATATCATAATTGCGTTAGTCTTCCTTGGATTAACTTCTCATCTGCCTACGCTGCTGCGCCCGTATCATAATTTAATTTGCCTTGTAACAGCAGTGTACTTCTGGGAGCCCGTGTTCACTTTAAATGAACGTTCGCAAACTATGTTATCGTGTTGGCAAAACATTGTTAGACTACTTTATGAAACAACAATCTGACTGAACGGGTATGATATTAAAAAAGCTTCTAAGTGCTGTTTTTACTACCTCTGGATAGCCGCTAACTGTCGGATAAATTAATAAATGGAACACATTTTTTAAGGAAACGATATTTTTTAATTTTGTACATAAAGCCAATGAAGTGACAGTTATTAAAGCAGGATTGATAACAGAACAACTTTTCTTTTCTTCCAACATTTTTAAATAATAAACGTCGTCGTCGTCTATAGATGATTGGTTTTCTTTTTAAATTCTCTAGACACCTTATCGTTATTCGTAATAGGTCAATTGATCTATGCAATCAATTCAATTAATCTATTAAAAAAAATCAGAAGTTTTTTATTTGAAAAGAAGACTGTTAGAAAAGAACACGATCAATTTATGAATATTTAGTAAATTTTAATAATTTTCATCAGGTAATTACTACAGGTAGGTCTTGACATTACCGAAATAAACTATTACTTTACATTAAAAGGAGCTCATCAAAAGCCTATACAACTCAACCCAAATTTGTACCGGAGGTACATGACAGCTGTCAAGTTTTTACCATGAAATCACTATGAAACTGATAATATTGTGCCATAATGACGTGCGTTTGAGTCGTTTGACATTCTGAAACTGAGTTGACAGTTTTTACTATGAAATCATTACGAAACAGTTATTAGTGTGCCAAAATGGCGTGATTTTTCTCAAATTAAAAGTTTTTTTTCTCATCCCCCAGTCAACATAAAAAAAAGTACGACTAGAGTTTTAACCAGGGTAATACAGGGTATTTTTCTCCAATAAGTGTACCTTCGGTACATCATTTGGGCCGATTTCGATGACCTCCTTTGTTAAACATATTTATTGCACAATTTTACAACGACATTAAAATGGTTAATATCTCATTTAAATTTATTGTCCTTAACGACATAATATAATAGTGTGTTCTTAAATGTATAATTTATTATTTATGACTTCGCACAACGTAATAGAGCGAGATATTTATATTCCAATACATTATGGCTATTCAATGCAGACGGAAAATCTCTGAAACGGAATAAAATGTTTGTGTAAATGTATTTCCCTTTTGCGCGTTCATTACTGCTATTGACAGCCAACTACGGATTGAAATACAAGCTATCTTGTTGGATAATACCCGCGCTGACCCACTTCCCAGCTAATCCAACAAATAGGTAATTAATTTGACGATTGACGAATGAAGATGAACTCGGGGTTGGCACACTCTACATTACTTGACGGCGTACGTATTTCCAGTGTGATTGATGACCGTATGTACAAGATTTGTGAGAGGGACAAATGGAACTCCTACGTACTTACCACGTTTACGTATTTATTTAGTTATTCTAAAATTCGAAAAAGCTGTTAGTAACTTTAAGACTTAATTCAGCGCCGCCGCCGTCTTGCTGTCGTCAGCTAATTAAAAAAAATGAGCTAGCTGGCTGTCGCTTCCTGGCTGATGGTCGCTTTATTAACTTACGTAAATTGCGCAATCATTCGTTTAAAATGTTACAGCATTCTTAATTATTTTGTAGGAAATATTTTGGCGACAAGTTTCAAGCATTAATCCTGGATCTTCATGGTTTAAATACACATCGTTATACAAAGCCATATCATCCGTAAAAATACTGTAAAGTAACGATTTGTCACCGATAAAAACCCATTGCTATCAAATCCAACTGGCTAATAAACAACAAAGGAAATCGTAAAGCTGGCCATAATTAGCTACGCCTCAGTTTTAGTGGTTCTTGCCGTTCTTGCGTGATGATTGAATAATTTTCTTCTATTTGACCGAACTTCTGATTAAGTATATTTTTAATTATGCTGAAAGAAGTGCTGCCATTACAGTAACTTAATAATCTCATTTAATTTAATTCGTAGCTTTGTGAAACATTAAGAATTAATCTGGGAAATTAACTAGATTTTGTACGCTGTGAACGAGAAACGGTCTCATTACAGGAATCCGCAGTGCTCGACTCGAGTTTCATTAACAAAGTCGCTTAATAAAGTGTCCATTAAGTAAAATTACTAGAGAAAACATTACTTTTGTTTGAGTGAATGTTTAGAATCATAAAGTAGGTAGTTATTTGAAGAATGTTCCCACTAAAATTAGAGAAAACATTTTGTAAACTATAATTATTACGGTCGTAAATGCTCACGCCCACTGCGCTAATCTTACGAACTTTAATCTTTGTCATTATTGGATAAGCGCCGCCTACTGTACATAAAACTGTATAACTGTAATTAGGTATACATAAATTAAATTGTTCAAGGTGTAAATAAGTGCCAATCTGCCAAGCCACAACAATCTAAACAACAGTATTCAAATTGAATTATATTTCGTAGAACAATTACTTTACATTAAATCGTGTCAATATTTAGCGAACATTTACATACAAGCTTATTGGAAACGGTTACGTGAATAAGGAATAAACCAATTTTAGACCCAAAATAAAGTCTTCCTATAAAATAATACCTGTACTATTGTTTTTGTGACAATTGTAAGGGTATTTTTCATTTGAATTGGGAGTTTTTCCTTATAAACCCTTAGATTAATTATTATAAATAATTTCATTCGACTCTGAAGGTATATTCATAGAACACCAAAGTTATTATTCCGAATCTGAACCATAATTGCCAATACAGGAACGGGATACGTAAATTCAATAAGAAAACGTTCAGGAATTCCAGTGTTGAAGTAAAATAAACTTATTTCAGACATTCGTATCCGACCGTGATGTTTACATCTGCACATTTTTATTTGGAACAGCGTATAGGTGGTATTCCGGCGCGTGCGCACTGCTGCCAAGTCTATCGCCATTCGTCTTTTACTTACGTTGTCTATCCAATGTGAAAGAGTTACAACCCAAGTGTTTTGAAGAGATTTATTTCGCGAGTAAATAATTCCACTTTAGTAATGTTTTCCACCGTTTACTTGATTTATGTACTGTTTTAGAGTTCCGTATTTACTGATGGCAAACGTATTACACTATTAGAGTTACGACTTAGGTTGTTGGCATACCAGGCCACGAATAGCATTTGTGAACACATACGTTTAACTTCAGTATTTTTTAAGCATAAAAAGTTATCACATTTTCTTTAAACATAATAAAAATTGTCGTCGCCCTTCGTTTTCCACCATCTTTAAAACTTCAAAATTCTTGTTTGTTGACAAAAAAATATATAATAGCGTTATTAATAGCTGTAAAACAACTAACTGATCTCCTTGAGAAATGCAAAGGTCACATTGCAAATTAATTATTTACCTCGTAAAACAATAAAATCATAATTTATTACCAACTGTAAGAATCTCGAAAAACACTAGAATTGTTTAACAAGATGGACGTAATTACTTGTTTTTTAAATGTAAGTACTTATGATCATTTATCTACTGTTCACTAGTGTAGAATGTAGATGTAACAAATGGTCCAATTAATATTATAACAGTATAAATGTTTTGATGTTTGCCACAGAATTTCAACTAATTTCATTATGTATGCAGTTAATCACTCTTTATTGTCTTATCGGTTGTGTCAAATATATTTTAAGAAGTAAATTAAAGAATACCTTTTCAACCGACGAAAAAAGCCATTCTCAAGTCGGTTGCATTTTTTTAATGTTTATTAACGCAGAACTACGCATTTCCAAAATTATTTTATTATTTATTATACTCACAGACTAGTATTTTTTTTTCAAAATCCAGTTCTGATGGTAGAATACATTACATGAGAAGAATTCGTTTATCAATACAAGCTACGAATTTCGTACCGCCAATATAAGTTTTCTCACCGTTTAAATCTTTCCACGACAAACATTTCAAAACCACAATCAGCTAAATTGGCCCAGCCGTTTTTGGGTTTTAGCGAGACAAACGAACAGCAGTTGATATTTATATTTATAGATTTTAAAATACTTATCGCATGTAACAAACCTTAGTATTGTTCTATGTGTCTAACGAATGAGATTTAACCCTTAAATGCGCGATTTTTTTTAATCTTTTGAAAAAAATATATTTATCAGTAAATAGGATTTACTTTACAGGAAAAAATTTGAAAAAAATATTTAATCGAATTTAATGTAATTTTTTTTCAAAAATGTTAATGTTGTTTTAAAACAACATTGCGCATTCACGGGAATTGTCCTAGTATGGATATAATAAAACTGAAACTGTTTTGAAAATGTTTTGTTTATTTATGGTTCATTGTGGTATTTAAAAAAACAATTATTTTTTTTAGTGTCACACAAAGATACTTGACACTTTTGGCACTTTTTAAAAGTAAACCCTGAACATTTGGGGAACTTGCACCTTTGCTGCTTGTCCATCCAAACTGCCCAGTGAGACGTCTGGTCCAATCGGACATCTTTCGATGGAACTGCTTGAGCTGGACCTCGGAACTTCTTCAGCTCAAGTTCTCCTTGTAAGGAGCCCCCATTAGGGCGACCACGTTTAGCTCCATTTGTAGGCAGACCGATTTGACATAGAGCATCAGCAAGTTCTAGCCTGAACTTACCTAAATTGAGGAGTTTGTTGTTGCCCCTTATCGTATGTACTTTCTTGTACATTACCCACGAATTGATTATTGAGAGGTCCAGAAAATGGTAAAATAAACGCATGGTCCACTTGCGGCTTTTCATTGTAATGTGGTAACGACCTATGAACGAATCCAACAAGTCCACTCCTCCCATATGCGCATTGTACTCTCGGATGACCTTTGGGCATGGAACAGCAACTCTTTCTTTCTTAGATTTATCAAAACGTGTAACTGTACTTGCTGGTTCTGTTCCAACATAAGTGGAAAGAAGAGTAACGGGCTTGTTGTCCTTCCATACGACAGCACTTACTTCTGTACCATCTACAGTCGCCACATTCTCCTCATAAAACCCTCTGGGCACGTCTTTTTTCATGATGGTATTTTTATCGGGCAATTTGCAGTTTCGTAAGCGGTTTAGCCGTACTGTCCCGAGCGAATATATTCCCTCTTTGGCTAAGTAGGTGACCAGAGGCAAAGAGGTGTAAAAATTATCAAAGTAAATTATGTGATTTGCATTTCGTGGTACTACCCTGGCTAACCTTACGACTGTATTGCCAGACTCTCCCAAATCTGGCTCACCTAGTAGGATGCCATTTTTGGAGCCTCCTCCAGAATAAATCTCGAATCGATGAGCATACCCTTGTTGACTACATATGAGATAAAGTTTGAACCCCCATTTGTGGGGTTTGTTAGGGAGGTATTGTTTTATGTAGTGGCTCAGTTTCGTAGCACACATCTGTTCGTCGATGGAAAGCCTTTGTTCTATAGGAACCTTACTAAATTGGCAGTTGAGCACCGCCTCAATTGGTCTTATTTTGTAGAGCCTATCATAATTCGGATGTTCTCTGGGTAAGCACTTGGTGTTATCAGCAAAATGGATAATAGATCTTATTTTTTCGAACTTTTTTTGTGGCATTGTGTTTTTTACATGGTTGTAACCATATTTGTCATTCCAATAAGCTCGTGTATTAGGAAACTTTATAACAGAAGAATAAACTAATATGCCAATGAATTTATTCAGTATATTTTCATTTATATTTTCAGGATTGGAGATCTGTTTCTGAGCTGCGTACAAGTTACTTTGTTCCACTATTGTATTCTTCAAATCTGGTGTAAAATAAAATGAAAAGAAATCGTATGGTGTGTCGCATTGCATCAAAGCTTCTGGTATTTGAGTTTCTCCCCTAAAAATTAGCCTGTCTTCATCAATAACAAGGTTTCTTTTCCGCCAAATGACAGGTCGATTTACCGGTCGCCTAGACGTCTCTTGCGATGACATGTTGGTCACAGGTAACGGTTGTGGAGGAAGAGATGGGGAATCGGTATGGGATTGGGGAATAGGGATGGATGGGTCTTGCATATTCTCATTATCGTTGGTTACAAGAGGAGGATCAGTATCCACCAAATCAGCCTGAGTATCTTCATCTTCAAGGTCTCGAAGAACATCTTGTACATTTTGATAATACTGACCTTCATCTTCAACCTCGGAGTCTGACCCATCTAATCCGTCTTCGGAGTCCTGAAGGTTCTCTAAATATGTTAAAATATCCCGTTCTAGTAAACGCGGCATGCTGAAATGTAAAAGAAAAGCCCGTCACCAAACATGCAATTATTTACACAGCAATGCGCACTGTAGTTTTCCCACAACAAACCGATTTGTGTGTTGAGATAATGTTGAAAAATGAAAAAATGCATATTTGAAATTTATGAATATAGCTGAAGGAATAGAAAATTTTAGCCATTTAACGTAAACCTAGGAAATACAGTTTTTTGGAATACAAGATACCAAACAAGTTCCCCCTTATGGCATGTGGCAACCGTAGCCTATAGATAGCAGAAACATCAGGTACCTACCTAGTATCATTCGGGCGTTGTCATCTTGAGACCATTATTAATAAATAAATACTTTTGGGACATTTTACACAGCATCATCTAGTCCCAAAATAACCACTGTTAGCATTTTATTATTTATCGGCAAAATATATTGCATATTCCAGATGAACTCAGTAGACAGAGTTCTACCCACATTCCTATGGTCTTTCCGACCTAAAAACATCTATTATTTATAATTCTTATTTATAAATAAATTAAATGTAAATAATAATATAATAATTATGACCACTGGACTGCCAAGTCAAAGGTCTCGAGTTCGAATCCAAGGAACGCACTTCCGACTTTTCGAAATCAAGTTCGTAATTATCACTCGCTTTAACGGTGAAGGAAAACATCGTGAGGAAACCTGCATGTCTGAGAGATTTTCTCGATGTGTGAAGTCTGCCAACCCTCATTAGGCTAACGTGGTGGACTACAGCCTAATTTCTCTCATACCGAGAGGAGACCCGTGCCCAGCAGTGGGACAGTATACTTATGGGTTGAATATTTTTTTATTTAAATGTGTTTACTATGTGAAACTTTTCTGTAGTCTTTTATCGTTATCTGTATAGGAGTGGAGTTTTTGTAATTATGTAACTCATATATTTCTATCTATTGTACGTCGCAGTGGGTAAGGAAGGCCAAATTCTAAAACATTTGAAAAATCTGGTAATATTGGGTATCTTTATGTAACATGTCCAATTTTTGTTACCAACCAGGTCTGTGGTGGAAGCTACGGACGTGCAACTAAACATGCGCGTGGGCATCCACACGGGGCGAGTGCTGTGTGGAGTTTTGGGCCTGCGCAAGTGGCAGTATGATGTCTGGTCCAATGACGTCACGCTCGCGAACAACATGGAGGCCGGCGGCGAGCCAGGGTGAGTGAATATTGTTCAATTATTATCCAGTTCATTCATTAAAGAAACGGTGACCCTCCTGAGGGTCTACCCAAGCAATGTTTCTATTATGTCTGCTTCTTGATCCTTGATAGGTTAAATTAATCAAATGTGACTTAACAACCTCTTTTGGAAGACGCAAATATTTTCCGCTCATGCATAAACATGTGACGCATGCTGTGTGGTGAAGATTGTCATACGAAAACCCAATACGAACATCGTTGAAGTACACTTATAGATTAAAAGTCATCCTGGCGTAAATACCAACGACGCTTTTCTTGCGATTTACTTACTATACGTATTCACGGAACGAATGGTACAATGTCTCAATTACCTTTCAGGCGTGTGCACATAACGCAAGCGACGCTCGAGTGCCTCGGCGGGGCTTACGAGGTGGAGCCGGGCCACGGCGGCAGTCGCAACGCGTACCTCCGGGACCATTCCGTACAGACCTACTTCATTATCCCCCCACCTAGACGGAGAAAAGTACGTCCAATATATAAAATAATCCTCGACAACCTTTCAGGAAACCCACTGTGATTATAGCCATTTATTAGATTAATATTTTACGAGAGCAATAGGCGTAATTAGATTTGTTGTTGTGAATTGTATAGCTGGAAAATGTCCAAGAGTTTAATTGTAGTGCCGAACAATACATAAATGTAATCACATTAACTAATAACTACGTAGACACATAAAAGGCTTTTGTGCTGTTTGCCTATATTGTTGTTTCTTTATGACTATATGTTTGAAAAGAAGTATAGTTATGATACTATTTGTAGATGTGCCTGTCTGCTGGCGTGGGCCTCGGCTCGGCATCTCGACGGAAGCTTTCCTTCAAGAACGTTTCCAACGTGGTGGTGCAACTGCTGCATTCCATCAAATTCAACGTTGACGTCCCATTCTCGAACATGGCCGCCTCCCCTCAGGAGCTCAAGGCCAATGCCGCTAGGAAGGTACAACCCGTCGAACTCGAGACCGAACAAAACGATTTCACGGAACAGTTCCTCTTGATAATTATCTAGCCACGGAAATCGTTTGCGCCCTGTAAATATCACGCGTACGTAAATAGGAAGGCTCTTCAGGGCGCCACCGGTTTTCCTATTACTTTCCATTAAGAGGAATTCTTCCAACAGTTTATTCGTTTCATAAAATGTTAAAATCTTACTGTTTGCACATAAACTATTTTGCGAAAATTTTGCACCTTAATGGACATGGCTAAATACTACGAGTTCAATGTCCACGAGCTTTATCTCGCTGTTTGTCTCGAGTGATATATTTTCTCGTATTGGTGATCTACTCTACACTATAAAAGGTAAGTTCTCTTTTCTTTCATTTGATTTTATGCTGTTTTTATATTTTTTCCAAACTTCTGAATGTCAGATATGCAAAATATTTGTGGTCATATTTTGCGCTATAAATGTTATCACTGTATGTGATGTAGTTAGTATATAAATAAACTTTTTCACTGTAAAATTGAGAGTTATTTGTGGCATCTCCTAATCGCGAGAGACGACGGCGGAAATGTAATTCTGGAGCATCCAGGTTTCAGTAGACGTTTAGTCGTCGCTCGCGCCCGTCCGTATACTTATCAGTGGGCTAAAGCTTTCCTGGTAGGTGTGTGGTGCGAGCGAGAGGCATAGTGTGCGCGGTGTCGGCAGGTGCTGGACCTGCGGCGCGCGCTGCACGCGGAGCCCGGCTCGGCGGAGGCGCTGCGGCTGGCAGCGCTGCGGGCCGAAGACGTGAGAGACGCCATGCGCGCCCCCGCGCCCCACGCGCCCCCTGGCCTCGCCAGCCCCGCCCCCACCTCCGCCCCGCACCACCACACGTTCGACGCCGTCATGCAGCACCACGCCCTCCGCACGCACGCCGTCGAAGACACCCCAGCACATGTTAATATTATGCATACGCAATTACGCACCTTTTGTTTGACCTGTGCTATTTTTTATTACGGCAATAATGGGAACGTTGCATCGATTTCTGCGATCGCCGAACATTTGAACTAATCAGCTGGCACAGATGATTTTGCATAATGCGTATACGTAGCAATCGTACGTGCGCCGTCACATGTGTCCGGACGTTAGAGTAGAGGGCATCCCCATGTTGCGGCGTGCGTTCGTTACACACGAGCATTTAAGGGATGATTTAGTATATATGGTTGTTAGGTCTAGTTTAGGAGTATTAAATGAAACCATATATCTATTTCTCCCACGGTACTGAGATGTTAAGCTTCAGATATGATTTGACTCACGAGACGCATCGATATTGCCACAGTTCTGTGATATTCTTATGACGATGCGTTTCGTACGTATACTGTGTGTCGAATGATAACCTTGCTTTATGGTTTCCTAGTAGTTAGTTTGGTTTGAGTGGTGGTTTCAGAACTAAATCTATGCTGCTTTTATTACATTTTAAGGTGTGCACTGAAGCTTTTTTACGAGTACTACAGAAATAATTTTGCGAGGAACTTGAAGAATGTTTAAAGTCGCTTCGCACCACATTTGCGATTTTCGTTTTCTGCCAAACTTCATTATTATGTTTATACCACACAGCTACACAAACACAGTAATCAATTATTAGTCCCCAAAACACATTGAAACCGAACCGTAGAGTCACGTGAAGCACAAAGTCGTTACTTCCAATTTTCTAAATGTTTCCCGAATGTTCATTTAGTTGCTGGTATGCTCAAGTCCTTTACTCATTGTTATGATTTTTTATTCAATAAAAAATAAATCACTCATATAACTTTTCTAAATTACATTTGATAGTATGATGGATTCTTTGCCTAGTCATTCAGTGAGTCTTTCAAAGTTCCAGTCCATATTAAACATTGTGTGGAAGACTAAAACGCACCAGCGACTAACATGAGGCGTCTGCTCATTATTTTCAGATATTCCAACCTTGGACATTAGTTCCACAACAAATACCCGCTGAAACAGTAAGCGCAGACAGAATGTTGTTCATGTGTATTATTGTTCTCCACCATTTACCGGGCGACACGTTATAATTCCCTTTAATTAACTGTAGGTACGCAATTCACCACAAGTAATATCTGTGGGTCGCACCTGCCGCGAATACGTTCGCTTTCTGTATTCACTGTGAATCAAATATATGGTAAAGGGACTACTAATGTCGGCGTGAGCACACAAAAACACTCACTATCTGTTTCTTACTTCAAAATTGTCAACTGTTTATATACTTGAGATTGTTTTATAGAATGTTCGATAATAAAGCCGGTTGCACCGAACTGTGTTTCACTCGCTACCCCGACTAGTCACTAGTCACCTCGAGCACTAGAGCATGGCATGAGCCCCGACTGTCAACTAACTTGCATGACGACACTTGTCCTATCACTATTTGTTTTAGACTTGATTTTATTTGGTGCTTGATTATTTCCACTGCTTTCTAATATCTGACTTCTACCCTAAGTTTGTTTTATGAAATAATCAAACACGAAATTATTTAGTTTTAAGCCTCGATTACTACTCTCGATCTGTCTTAAAGTAAATTCTCGTAAATTTTCAATGGAAATACCTACAAAGTAAACTTCAATATCTTGCCAAACTTAAAACAGTCTCTCGTTGTCTATATTATGTTTGTATTTCATTTCATTACTATTCTAATATCGTGATGCTGCTTTGGATTCCGGATCTTTTGTATTCTAAGGTCAGTTCTAAATTCCAAAATGTGAAGCATGGAGTCGGCATGGCCCTTATGTGTACCCCGACCTCGGCCATACCCTTGTGTCTCAGTGTACCTTAACTTTACCTCATAGACGTGTGACCAGATAGATGTGTTCCATTATGATCGTTGTACAAATCGGTGGTTAGTAGTCGCTTAGCTTAATCTAGCGAGGATCAGTGGTGTTGACATACGCGTGGGTTTTACAGAACAAAGTGACGGAGAAGTTTAAGCGTCCGTTGAAAAAGCGCCACTCGTCTGTGTACCACCAGCCCACGAACCGCGTGAACAAGTACTTGGCGCAGGCCATCGACGCGCGCTCCGTGCACCGCGAGAAGGCCACGCACGTGCACCTGCTCACGCTCTGCTTCAAGGATGCCGATAAGGAAGCACAGGTCAGATCTTTATAACATCTTTTGTTAAAACACGTAGGTAAAATATGAAGTAATCATAAGTAACTCAATTTTCTTTGTTTTTGATGAATAATTTAAATACAGACCATGTGGTTGGAGTAGGATAGATATAAACTATGTAGGGATATACACGACTATTTCAAAGCCCAGTCATAATTCTTAACTTCTTCGTACTGCCTCTCCAATCTCCGACTGGAGGTTGGCTGTCGTTTCGGAAAACTTCAGTCTGTCCTCCGCGAGATGGAACAGTTCAGCGGCGCTGTTGATGTCGCAAATAATGTCTCATGGTATAATGGTATCATTTCAGTACCGCGCATCAACAGACGGCGGCTGGGCGGGGTCTCTGAGCGCGGCACTGTGTGCCCTGGTAGCGGCAGGCGCGCTGCAGGCCTCCATCCTGCCGCAGACCTACATCCTCCTCATCCTGTTCGTGACGGCCTTTGCGTGGTCGGCGGCGGTGCTAGCGCTCACGCTGGCGGCCAGGCTAAGGCTCATACCCTGCGATGTATCCCGACCATTCACGCTGAGGAATGCTATTACTACTTTCACTATTGTGCTCGGTTACGCTGTTGGACAGGTTAATGTGGTAAGTCATATTGCTGTACTTACAATGTTACAAATGTGAGTAGTATCTCTTAAAGTTGGTGTCATACAAAATCAACATTCATCATCCTCCTGCCTTTATCCCAATTCACTTTGTATCGGCGGGTATGTCTTTTTCTTCCATACATCTTTATTAGCCGTCATCACGTCATTCAACTCCTTTATGGTCTTATCCTTTCCCACACAGTCCATCCATCTTTTCTTTGGTCATCATCTTCCCTTATATCCATCTACATTACTTGTTTGCAATTCTGTAGAGTTGGGAAAACACAATTCCAGAAAAAATGGCCTCTGGGTTGACGCTCATTCTACAGAAAGATGTTTATCAAACACTATTATGGACACTTTGTGTAAGATTGGATCCACTACCTCTTGAATATTTAACAGCTCTATTGACAAGCATTTGACATTTACCAGGTAACATGTGAACACATTGAGCTGTGTCGTAATCTGACCAGCAATACGACCACGATGAACGAGGTGCTAACAATGC
This sequence comes from Acronicta psi, assembly GCA_946251955.1. Lineage (NCBI taxonomy): Eukaryota > Metazoa > Arthropoda > Insecta > Lepidoptera > Noctuidae > Acronicta > Acronicta psi. The sequence continues at coordinate 6,254,262 of OX276472.1, read as the reverse complement.
GAGGGGACGTGGCGGCCCAGCTGTGGTCCAGCCGCACCGAGCACTTGGCCTGCCCGGTGCCGCTGTACATCACGCTGGGCTGCTGCCTCAGCATGCTGGTGGTCGCCGTGTTCTTGAGGCTACCCATCCTTGTGAAGGGGATCCTGCTGTCAGTCATGACGGCCGGCTACATGGGTGTTATACTGGGCTTCCATAAGGCGCTCTTCGACTGTTACGATCTTATGGTTGAGTGAGTACTTATTCTGTTTTGAGAAATATTTTGCAAGCATAAATTTTGAGTAAATCCATACCAATTTAGGGAGGTTGTCCTTCAGTTTGTCACATCTTTATTACCTACTTCTACTTTTTTAATTGAGCCCTATGGCTGAAGCTCACTTCTAGTCATGTTTTGACAGTTTTAATTTGCAATATATGCAGAATGTTTCGCTTTGATTTCCTGGAAGTTCTATGTACTTTTATGGGGGACATGGGAAATTAATTAAGCCGGCCTTTTAAATACATAATTCTTACACTTTGTAAGTTTGTACACTTGTAATTTGGTTTCCAAATTACAAAGTTTCTTTAACGAAAATTAGTATTAAATTCTGTAAGTATAGTAGTTATTTTTTTTCAAACGAATATTTTCAATCGTGGAAGCCATTTACTCGTACCATACTTAGTTTGCAAATACTATGGCAAAAAAATAATCACACAAGCTAATTGACTTACGACATGAGACATCTAATAATAGCGCTAGAACACCTACGGGTACAAAGTGGATTAGGAGCGGCTAATGGAACATGATCTGTCTAATACTCTTAGGATTCGGTTCAAGTATATACCTGAGCCCGTGTTAGTCACAATAACAGTTACTTATGTCATTATAAGTACCTACCTATAGACAGGTAATTGAGTTTGGTATGTGAGCTACACAATAACTGATTCGTGCCTTTTGTTAGGATATGTCAAACAAAAGCTCTAATTTAAAGGTAATTTCAGATATTGATCTGTTGATATTAGACTACTATGATGTTTGGACTTTAAAAACCCTCGTTTCTCGGCATTTCTTTTTAGTTTAATATCCAGAGACAACGCTAAGCGTAAACTTACGCTTAGTTTCGTCTATGACTATTTAGTAACCTTAGAGTTCGTCAGGAAACCCCAACAAGATTTACAGCTACTAAGTAGCTGCTTAGTGGCTGAATATTTGGCTAAAGTAATCGAACTCTGCAGACAAAGTTCTACTCAAGATGTCTAACATTGACTTGTGAAAGTGTCTAAAATATATATAGTTAAAAGATACAGTAAGTAATAATACATTGACTTTCCAGTCCCGGTTCAGTGGGTTCCGCATACGTGGCCAGTGCGTGGACGGTAGCGTTGGCCCTCGCGGTGTTATTGCACGCCAGGCAGACGGAGTGGACGGCCAGACTCGACTTCTTGTGGCAAGCGCAAGCCAGGGACGAGAAGAGAGATATGGATGCTTTGCAGGTTAGTAAACTCTTTATACAATTTATCCCAATACTTGTATAGCATAGGTCTACACATTTATGTAGTTGCTCTAAGTCTGGGTGATGAAAAAGGAAGAAGTATTAACATTGAAAATATAAATTTCAGGCATCGAACAGAAGAATTCTGTTCAATCTCCTACCAGCGCACGTAGCAACGCATTTCTTGGACAACCAGTTTAGAACGAACATGGTAACTATTGACGAAGCTTTCTGACGCTTTTGAAACGCTAAGGGCCTGTTTCACCACCTCTGGAAACTCTGGATAGCCTCTAACCGCCGGATAAATTAATAAATGTTTTTTTTTAATGAAATTATCTGCTAACAAATTTAAAGGGATCTTACTAGCTGTTGAAACAGGACCTAAATAAACAAATTGAAGAAATATTTCCGTTTTTCGGTCACCTATTTTATCAAGTTTTTTATACGGCAAACGTACCTACGACTAAACCACTTGCATATGATAATATTTTTTATGTGGGTATAATGCTAAGCATCTTTAATCTATAAAATTAATCTATAGTCTCTGCCTACCCCTATGGGAAACAGGCGTGAAGCTATGTATGTATAATTGAAACAGTTGTTCGGTGGAAAAATTCGAGGGCTTGCGGCAATTTTCAACACAAAATTTGCTGAAAAAGTAATTTAAATTCACCAAAAATCGACTGGAAGACATTAATTATAATATAATAATGTGCTTCTCGGGTTCCCTTTTTCGATAAATCCCATTAAGTGACTCTGGATTAAAAAAATGCAAGTAAAAATTTATTCATTCACGCATATTTTTCACTCACTCATTCATTTTGGTGTTCATTCACTGATGCTTTTGTTATTGCACATTATGCTTATGGGGCTAGTGACAGAATAATCCTAACATCTATAATATTTTCGTATATTAATAGCCGTCATGTTTTAATATTAGTAAAGTCATATTGCACATATTATTTATACAAGTAGGTTGCGATTGTTGCGAAAAACATTGTTATTTCCTAGAAAAATTCATCGAGCACCGGTTTGTTTTGGGTTATTTTGTAACGTAATTACTAATAAAATCTAACTACCTACTTTTGCGGACCTTGGAAGCACGAAAATAACATGCAAAAGTGACAAATATTAATAGGGAAAAAAAGATCCACTGAAAACCTATGACGTCTAAAGAAAAATATCATAGAAAACAAAAATATTGAATTCGTCGTCGCATCTCCGAAATTAATAAGTACACATATTTGAAAAAAAAAAATATCTTGGGAAAGTAGTTAATAATATTTTAGTCCCGTCCCACTGTCACTGTCCCCGTCTGACGTGTCCGCACGGCTTGCACGCTCCCTGCTGATCAAGAGGCGTTGTCAGGACCTGTACCACCAGTCGTACCAGCGCGTGGCCGTGGTGTTCGCCTCCATCACCAACTACCACGAGTTCTACATGGAGCTGGACGGCAACAACCAGGGCATGGAGTGTCTGCGGCTGCTCAACGAGATCATCGCAGATTTTGATGAGGTAACCTTTATCATTGATGACCAGAAATGTGTTTATAAGTCCCGCAAGTTGCTAATGGGCTGGAACCGTGTCTAATGAACCTCCATATGACGTCATCCGCTGTACTTATCGGCTAGTGGTGCTAACGCGTCTTGAGAGCGGTTACGTAATTTTTGCGTCACTAAGATGGCCGCTAGGCACATTACCAATTTGCGGAGCTCAGCATTATTGCTTTAATGTAAGATTGAATTTTATTACAATGACCTTCTATGACAGCATTTTCAGCGGACTTAACCGCAGAGACGCTGGTTCGAATCCTGCTTGAGATCGTATTCATATCTTTCGCTAAATCTTTAATTAAAAATCGTGTAGTATTTTTGCTAGTAAGTACTGACACTGGTATATGGGGGCCTAGTTTTTAGGGCTTGAGTTTGGGGTAAAGAAAGCTACACCTTTGGGCCTGAAATAGATTGCTGGTGTCTCTAACTTTATTCTCTAACTTTATTCTTCATGAAAATGAAATCAAATACGCTATGTGTAATGTGTATTCACACTATAGAATATTATATCGTTTACAACTTGACTCGACAATATTGCTCAATATTTAATTAGCACGTTTACATTTTAGCTTCTAGGTGATGATCGTTTTGGTGCAATAGATAAGATCAAGACTGTTGGCTCTACATACATGGCTGCAGTCGGCTTAATTCCTGACAGAAAGATGACCGATGAAGCCAGCACCCGCAAACATATGGCGACTCTGGTCGAGTTCGTATTCGCTATGAGAGACAAGCTGAAGGATATCAACGATAACTCTTATAATAATTTCATGCTGCGCGTTGGTAAGTCACTTACATGTATAACCTTAAAAATAATTTGATTTGGCTTTAGGACCATATATGCATGTACACATATTGTGTCTATAGAACGCGATATAACTTCATTCACGTAATATGTAAAATAATTTTATTTCGCAGGAATAAATATTGGTCCTGTAGTTGCCGGTGTAATAGGTGCCCGGAAACCACAATATGATATTTGGGGGAACACGGTTAACGTAGCATCTCGCATGGACTCCACGGGTTTGCCTAATCACACACAAGTCACCGAAGAAGTGTATCAAGTACTTAAGGACATGGCATACGAGTTTGTGTGTAGAGGGAAGGTAAAAGTAAAGGGAAAGGGAGAAATGACTACTTACTTCCTGACAGACAGAGCACCCGCCAACGGAACCGTACAGAGTACATCCAACGGTCCGACGCCCAATCCACCCACAGCATACGGGGGAGTTGCGACGCC